>CM052204.1:10409376-10540404 GCA_028455805.1 Lasioglossum figueresi
AACTTATATTTGTTCTTAACTAAAAAATAAGACGATCATTTGAACTTTACTTCAAAGGGCAACTCCTTCACTGCTATCTATTTTACACAATTTTATTTACCAATTGTATTGAATATAGCTCTGAAACCTTCTTGTAATTTATATTTGTGGAACTTCTATTTGTTCTTAACTAAAATATAAGACGATTAGATAAATAAAGGAAGAACCTAAATACATTTGAAAACCCGTTTTATTTACATTTTTCAGTGCAAAGTGTTAAATATATTGGTATCTAATCAATTACCAATTGTTTAAGTACTGGAAAAAGTACTATAAAAAGGAAAAAAATTATATAGAATGGAATTATTGTAAGTCCGATGAAATGTTTAACTTTCGAATTAAAATGGTCCCGAGTGCAAAGGGTTAACATTCACGTATATAAACAATTTTCTACGATTTCATGAAATAATATATAACTATATTTCAAAAAATCACAATGATCTGTGCTGCAGAATGTCCTACGCGTATATCTCCAGTGATAACTCAAGGTTTAGCTCCTACCGTATCTTACAATAGCACGCATTTTCGAAACAAGCAACTGCATAATCCAGTATGTAAAAATATCTCGACCGTAGCTGTCGGGGAACGAAATATGGAGATTTCCGCGACGTTGTCGTCCTTAAAAAACACTCAACAGGATTAAGAACAATATATATATATATATATCATTGTCACGTATCCGGGATGCGCATAAGAATATTCGTGGAGATTAGGTAATTCTTTAAGTGATGATTCATGTATAATTTATAAGGCGATCCATTTCACGCGTCGCTCGCGCGAAAGAAAAACAAAAATCGACGGACGTCGGGACACCCTGCGCGATCCCGGATCCATAAATTCCTGAAGTACCGGGTGATCGAGTTTAATTAATGCTTCGGGATGTCGGTCGGTTTAGAAGTTTGGGAATGGCCGTCGTTGAAGGTAATCGGCCCGAACCGGGCCGCACGGCCCGTCCACGATCCGATAGTTTATTCGAATGTTACACCCCGAGATCGACAAACAACTTCTGTAGGGGAACCGGGTTTCGTCGGTGCTTCGTATTAAAAAAAAAAGAGTCAACAACGAAACCCGGGAAAAAGTGACGGAACGAGGTGAATATTGGCTATCTCCCGAGCTTCGACGTCATTAAAACTTTTAGATTGCATAAGAATGGCTCCTCATTCCCATCTCTAACACTCCTCAGAAAACGTCATGTCGAGCAAGAAATTCTTGCCCGGTCAAGCAGTAACTACTAGACTCAATGATAAATTAAATGGATGGCGGGAGGAAAGGAGGGGAGGGAGGGATGGAAGAAGATCGGACTACAGTGAGGATATTACCGCCCATCTCTCCCACTCCATCGAACACTTCTACATGTTCCCGGTTCTGCCAGTTATACAAGTAGATTACCATTATTATGGAGCGATATAAGTCGATTCTTTTCTGAATAATACGAAAAGTTTCTGCTCGTCGAGAGTTTTATTATAGACAGTGTCGAGGTGCTCTTTATCGTTCTAAAATGATCTTGGAAATGTAGGTATTGAGTTATCTTCTGCAGCGCCTCGATAAAGTATCCTCCAAGGGCATTATGCTTAAATGGCCGGGAAGCTTCCGCGAGCCGAAATAGCTCGGACAAAACACTTTCTTCGGAAGCGATTACGGTAGAACCTCGCTTGTTGCACGATGCGGAAGTGGCGAAGACTGCTGTATCGGAGTTCTTGCAACTATCGACGTGTCGTGGATATCTCCTACGCGCGCCAGCAGGTGGACAAGTAGTCAACACCTTCCCGGCTACCACCTGGGCCGTCACCGATCCCTAAACACACCGTCCTCGACCTGCCAATATCCCAGCAGCTGATGCCGTACTGACGATCCTCCAGCTAGCGGGCCCAAGACGCAACGCTGCCCCATTTCTTTTCCCTCTCTCACACATTTTCGTCACGTACAGTGTCACGTGTTAGGGTACGTTCACAGTGGATCCGACGTCCGACCGTTTTGGTGACGTCAGAGGCTTCAGACATTTCAAATGTGTGAGTAGGCTCGTTTGCGAGACCCTTCCAGCTTCGTTCGAATTCGACCTACAGAAGGGCCCTCCCTGCGATATATTTCGGTGTAGCGTTCGCTTCAAATAATTTTCATGCCGCCAATTTTGAGGCATCCGTATTTTTAAAAACTGGTCCATGAAGAGGACACTTGGATTAAAACGGTGATCCCAATGTGAATAGAAAAAAGGACAAACTGTGTTGAAATAGGATAAAGCTAATGCTGTAGTGTAAAATTTACACTACATGTAAATGTATTTATACTACTGTAAATGATGCTGCGATGTGTTCTGTGCTGTAATGGGACGACGACTGGGCTGGTTCGTCCCTGGAAAAACCTCCGGTCCCTTTTCCTAAGTGGGGGTGCCGTAAACCACTTGGGCCAGGCAACGAAATCTCTGCGACACCGGCCGGAGTCGCACCATAGCCTGTTTCTGTATAATATTATTGTTGGATTCCAACATAAATAGTAAATAGTAAATAATCCTATTTATTTTAAACCATGTGTACAACTTTGAAAATAAAATATTTTATTGGATACAATAATTTTTTAAAATAAGACAATTTATTCGAGGCAGTAATTTTTGAAAATAATATTTTATTTGAATATTGAAAATATTTGCATTTCGTCTTTATTTTCGATTTCAATTTTAAATATTATTGCTGAAATTAATGGTTCGAATTCGATACATTTACGAATGTACATCGTTGCTTAACGATAATATACACTGTACGTTTATACGGTTTCTCAGAGTATTATAACAATGCAAAAAGTAAAATATTTTATTTCGTGTTTCAGATTGTCCAGCTGGAAATATTTTATTTTGTGGATCAAATTGTTGAAATAGAAATATTTTATTTTCAGGTTCAGATTGTTCTAATAGAAATATTTTATTTTCAAGTTCAGATTGTTCTAATAGAAATATTTTATTTTCGAAATTGTATATCTTATCTAAAATACTATTTTGTTTAAGCAAAATAAAATCTAAAATATTCAATAGTATTTGAAATATTTGTTTCGCCAAATAATGCCCACCTCTGCCTCAGTGTTGACGAAATGCGACGAGATTAGCGTGCAAGTGTCGAGAGTGCAACTACCGAGGTTCTACTGTACAGAACACGTAAGAAATATTGGCACATGATTACGGTGTCCTGGAAGGTATACGTATGCACTTTCGTGTCTGTATTAATTTCATGAACTTGCTCGAACCAACTTTACGCGTCTATACAATAAATTCTCTTATCCAACAGTGCGCAGTTTGCACCTGATGGTCCTGCACGAAACTCAGCGAACTGTGCGCCCTGTCGAATACAAACTCTAACAACAAAGCGAAAATAGTACAGAGTGAGCTGAATTATTGTTAACTGTTTTCTCCGCTCGCGTATACTGATTTTAACGACCTGCGTGCCTTTGCTACATTCTCATTCAAAAAGATAGCACATGAGTGGTATAATTAATTTTATAAATGATACCGTAAAATGTTGTGTTGAAAGCATCCAATATCTACGGGGGTGTTCAAAATTGTATTAATCATCGGAATAAATTGTTTGGTTAAAAATGGTGAAGAACATTAGATTGTGACCGTTTTTCATATAAATTCAGATACAAGTGTGAAGCTAATTTTTGTATATAAAACACGAAAAATTGTTTGATAAACGAACTGAAAAATAACTTGAGTAATAAGAAACGATCGTAAAGAACGATAGTCGATACATTGTTATTTTAAAATTTTTTGTTTCGTAAGATTTATGGTACAAGCGACTGAAGCTCGACATTTTTCAAAATGTCATCAGTCACCAAACGTCATCAGTCTTGAATAATTGTATTGCAGTCGACGGCTATTATGATCGACGTTTTTGTACGTCAGTTTCTTTTTCGAAGGAAAGACTGCAACAGAAACATTGCGCTTAACACATGTTCCATAAATAAAATGTGGGATTAAAGACTGAAAAATTTGATTTTATAAGAGATACATTATTTACGAACTTTTCGAGCTAATGCTTCAGCGTAAGAATTCTGAAACTACAATAGAGCATCGTTTATACGTACCAATTAATATTAATTAATAAACTGCGGATGTTCGTACAGTTTGCAATTTTTTTTACGAATTATGAGAAACTCGAAACAAATAAAATTTTATTTTCCGTGGTAGTCACCGTGTTAGATCTGAAATAAATTTAAATCGTACTAAAGTCTGTTGTATTTTATATCCTAGCATTTCCTGGAAAATATTCGAAAGCCGTAATTGCATAAAATCCGCAGTCTGCCAATTAAAGACTGACGCGTGTTCAGACCTTTCATTCAAAAATTAAACTTTCGTATTTTTGGTTTATCATGAATCAAACTTTTGCCATCGCACTAATTCCGTTTTTCTAATTAAAGTGACACCGAACACGGTATAGTTACGATCGATATTACTGTTGTAATAAGTGATTCAAGTTTCAGCCAAAAAAAGCGTCGAGCTTCGTTTCCTCTTTCGTTTTCAATCGCTATCCTTCTGTACGTCCGACACGCTACGTTATACGTTATACGTTATTCTTTATAGCTACAACGAATGCAGTACCTCTTCTTCAAGGACTACGTCTTCTAGACAGACGACACTCGCACACCGCTAGACCACGTATACGTACGCGAGTATTGCAATGGTACGGGATTCCACTCCTGATTTCTTAATAATGCAAAGACGGGGTTTCTTAGTAGTCAAGATCGCTAGACGAAAGATCAATCCAGGGGGCTATTTGCCTCAAAAGTCCTACTTTTACGTTTACGACGCGTAATTCTCATTATTCGACAGCACGTCGCGGAGCCGTGAGAAGCAATGAACAGGCGACGGTGCTGCCGCCTATCGTGGCTGTCGATATCCTGCCGAATAATGATAATTACGCGTCGTAAACGTAAAGGTACGACCTTTGAGGCAAATATCCCCCTAGATCGATCTTTCATCTAGCGATTTTGACTACTAAGAAACCCCGTTTTTGCATGAGTGTACTGTGGTGACTGTGTGCAGTCACGCGCTAGTGTCGTCTGTCTAGGAGACGCAGTGCTTAACTGTCGCTTGGCAGACCCGACGATGCGTAAATTACACTGCCATGCTCGAATGAACGAGGTTCTACTGCAACATCGTTTACCTTGTGGTAAAAGGATTAAGGCTTACGCAGACGAGGTGAGGCAGGAGAACCACTTTTGCATCTCTACGCAAAGAATAAGCCCGAAATTGTGGGAACTATTTAGCCTCCGACCGAAAATATTTCAGCCCCTGCGTATCGGGGCCGAACCTATAGGAAGGTAGGTACGGCAACTCGTAAACATGCAAATTAATCGTTAAGAACTTTCGAATGTTATCTAGCTGCGAGGGGAACGTCGTATTAGCATTCTCTTTTGACGACGCGGAGCCGGTACTGATAGAGGGGTTGCGTATCTCAATCCAAACACAAAGGAACGCTTCAATAGGGGGAACAATAGAGGTGTAAAGGGGGTGCGCGCGTGTACTGGGTCACCCTTTGCGCGAGATATTACACCGGCGTACCTTGTTTACGAAATGCGTCCTTAAAAAAAGGAAAAATAAATGAAAGGGAACACGCTCGTGACCTACCGACAGCAAAGTGTTAGCATTTCAACGTGGGCCGTGGGTGCTTGTTGTCGCGTGACATTTTCTTCCTCTATTAAATGGCAGCGGGGTCTTCGCTGAATGCGAGACCCGTCGAATTGACACAGTTCCGCGCCGACTGAACCGATTTCCCGTTCTACACGGCAACGGAATACGATAAACGTCTACGGTGATTTAATTCGAAAAACGCATTTGCGCGTGCACGCAATCCAAAATGAAAATTCAACGTCCGAGAGGTCTGTAATTTCACCCCTAACGGATTACCATCGAATTAACACCTGCCATCGGCGCGACGTTCAGAATAGAAACAGGAAAACGGGGATTTATATTACGAATGGAAAGCTCGAAAGCGATTGAATTTCGTTGTGTTTATCATCGCCTTTGTGTCTCTGCGCTTCCCCAGCGCGATACCGCATTGTGGTCGGATTTTTAATCGGTTTATAATAATAATGATTATCGGTATTAGTTCGAGTAGAAAATTTCGGGTACCCGAGCCTTGGGTCGGGTTTCGAAACTCCGGTCCAAAAAGTAGTGACGTTCGCGTACGCGAATGTTATGTCACGGGTCGGGTGATTCCTCAGTCTAATTTTATACGCATTCGTTCGGATTTTTCAATGTTTTCGTGGTTTATGTAAATGAAATCGTATTTCAAAAGTCTGTATCAAGAAAAGAAAACAGTGCGTCGCCTTGTACGAAAACTATTTCATCTGTCTAGCGATAGCTGAGAAAATTTAAGAGTAAAGTTTAGGCCTTTCATCCCCGCGTTACCCTTGAACGAAGGGGTAGAGGTCTGAAATTTTACAGAGCATTGTTTCAAGGCGAATAACATTGTGCAGCAAACAAGAAAAATGAAGGGCCACGTTTACATGAACTCCTGCTCTCGAACTGTCTATCGCTGAAATAGATCATTAATTAGTTACACGCAAACGGGTTGATGCGGTTGAAGCGGACAACGATTCACCGAAACGGAAAAGGAGAAAAAAGGGAATTGCAAATGGGTGGTCGATAAGAGCGGGAGGAAAAGAAGCGGAGCTTTTAACGAGCACTGCTACGCCCCCCCCTCTCTTTCTCTCTCCTTTGCTATTCAAGCTTCTTCTCCTCAAATTGCTGCTAGAGGCACGAGGAAAAACAAAATTACACAAGCGAATTCCGGCATAAATAGTATTTGCTAACGAGTTGCCCTGTTGCAAGCCGCATCCGCTAACGCCGCTCTAGCCGCAGAGGGATGGCCCAAGAAATTAAGAGGGACCACTTTGGTTTCGGTCCTGCGAGGTTTAAGGCGAGTTTATGCTCCAATTACCTCGTTTGCAGTATTAATTCGCGCCTGTATACCTAGCCGTCCCCGTGCCCCTTCTCTACATAGACAACTAGCCGGAAACCGGTTTCGGGCGAACCCAGGAACAAGAGATGCAGCGACGGAATAAGGAAATGGAGGGTAACACAATAAGGGGAGGAAATAGAGGTGAATCGAAGGAGAAGAACCTTTGCAAATGTGTCTCGGGAACTACAAGCCGCGCGAGGATTACGTATTGGACGCGCGGTAGAGAGGGGTTACGAGCATCGGCTCCACGAACGCGCAAAGGATCACAAGTTAGGAAGTCGTAACCGGTTCGGGATTAAGCTTGTCTCAGGCAATACCTTCAGGTGAATACGAAATATATCTGGACTATGTGTAGATCGGGCTTTGGTTACGCCTCGCGCGCACCCACCTTTACATTCGTCTCTTGAGACGCGATTGCAGATCGTAGAATGAACTTGCACCCGCTACTGTGCCAGACGAACCTTCTTAACGAGATTTGGATTTTATATGGGGAGAGATGACGCGCCGCTGCCTCCGTCTTAATTCGATCGAAACTTGGGACTATTGTTGGTAACCCTGCGGGGGGCCGAGGGCTACGCGGGAGCATCGCGTTACGCGCGGAATTTTAACAAACTCGAAGAATCGACGTGGAATAGAAAGTTCGTATTTTGATCGAATTGTGCGCACGTATTACCTTTCAGCCGGATTTCTTGGAAATTTTAACCCTCAGCTATAACAATTGCTGTACCGTTATATTCAAAATATTGTTTACATTATTAACCCTTAGCAATCGAGTGGCGACTCTGAGGCGCCACTAAAAATTGCTGTACCATTATTCGAAATATTGTTAACATTACGAAATATGTTGGTATCTAATGAATTACTAAACATTTAAGTATTGTGTAAGGGATTATATCAATTTCATATTCGTACAAAGAAAAGAATTAATATAGAATGGAATTATTCTAGGTCGAAAGAAATGTTTAATTGCCCATTTAAAATAGGTCCGAGTGCAAAGGGTTAATAGACAGCGGATACCCGAATTGCGACAAACTGGAGCGAAATAGAAATTTATTTTCTTTCGTAATATGATTAATAGGTTGAAAATAATGTAACAGTACTTTGAAATACTGCTAATGTTTTTACTATTTTAAATGGCACCTACTCATTCTTGCCATAAATGCATAAAATCCGCTGTCTAATTATTAAATATGTTGGTATCTAATCAATTGTTTCGAACGTTGTCCGGTACAAGATTGCCGCTGGTTCAAGGCAATTAACGTTTAGAAATCGTTTGTCAATCTGGAAAAATATAATTTGGAGCGACGAAAGTAAATTTGAATTGCGGCAGTTAAAAAAGAAGCGCACAAAGTCTAGAGAGAAAAAACATGAAACCCTGAACATCCTTTTTAATATCAATGTTTTAAATTAATACACGGGTTTGCGAGAATCTTATTGGTTGTAGGGGTTTGCGATTTTTGACAATTCGGGGGAAATTCGAAGTGGTGCGATAGAGTCGTAACTAAAAATCGAGTGATGATATTTTACTGAACAATATAAAACATGTGTTTCGCAGCTTTGGTCATTTTCTCAGATTTGCCTGTCGATCCTGGTCCCTTTTTTATGAGAACTAGCAATTACTGCGACCCGCGAATGCCGTTCTGCGCGGCTTTCGGCGCGCCGTTTTGTGCGGTTCGCGGCGCGGTTCGGCGCGCTGTTCGTCGAAACGTTTAGGTCTGTTCGAGGCATAAGCGCAAACACTGACATTGGAAACAACTGCGACATACATTTGAAGGAAAAATTTGTTCTCATTTCTTTGGTGTTTTGTGTATATGCACGTATCTCAAAGAATTCTTTGAAATCTTGAAAATTGATGGTTTTACGGACGTAACATATGAGTATACAAGTTTTTCATTAAATTACAACGGTCAAACTGTAACAAAACGATGAAAATGAGTGTTGGGTGCTCATCGTGAATCCATAAGAGTATTTAATAAAAATTATTTTAGTTGAAAAAATATTTGTTTTCATAGTTTATCTTGAATTTGTTTTTTAAACAGGTGCATTGCTATCGTAGCACCTGAAAATTGAAAAAATAAAAATAATGATAATATATCCACAAGTGTCCTCTTTATCAAAATTGGCGACATGAAAATTATTTGAAGTGAACGCTGCACCGTCCGACTTCGAACGAAAAACAAAATGATTTGATTCGCCCATGGGTTTGTCCCATTGAAACCCTTCTCGAAGCACTTAAAAAGGTTCTGCTACCGCAGACTTTGACCGTTTCGTAGGCTCGAAATGCTCGTCCGTGTGCGCCGAAGTCGGCCGTCGGACGAAAACGGGTCCACTGCGATCGCGTACCCTAAAGTGCGTGCTTGGAAAAAGATAAAATTTCCGCGTCCAGAAAGTATCTTTCCACGCACCATGTCCGCCACAATAGCTCCGAGTGCAAAGGGTAAAGGCCTTTGCACACCAGACAGTGTTTTATTAAAGCACATCGGCGCCCATTCCCATTGAAACTACCAAAACGGCGGCGCTGGTCAGTAGACTGTGCGGTCCAGTGTGCCACGACCTTTAAGATCCGCCGCTAAACTCTCCCGTAGTTTCTTGCAACACTGTTTCCAAGACGAACGCGAGATTGAAAAGAAAAATGAAGGAATTTCGTATCGTATGAACCGTAACGAGCGTTCAAAAGAAACCGGAAAATATCACGCGGAAAAGCTAGGCGTCTGAGATAGTTCGTCTTGATAAGTTTCCCGAATGCAGATCGATACGCACGGTCTATCTTCGCTGGTGGGCACCGTTCCTCGGTAACTGAACTTGCTTTCCATGGCGCAGCTGAGTTGGTTTCTGATTAAACTGTGAATGCCGAGAATACGCGGCACCATAGTTCGGCCCGCCCGCCCTCCGCGAGAACTTCTCTGAAATGTGCTTCGCGTAGAATCACAAGTACCCACCTATCTCTAGGGATAGTTTGATTCACCGCGAAAGAAGTCCGAAGGGGAAGGCATACACGCTCCAGTCACGCATGACCGACCCCGGTAACTAATCCAACTTCGAACAAAAATCAACTTCTTTCGTTCACCGTATGCTAAGTCCGAACCCCTCGGCGATTCTTTCATAGATTAGCAATATAAATTGGAGAAAGACATAGAACAAAATTACTACAGAAAGGAAGTTTATAATTTCATATTCTCTACACGAAAGGAGTGATAAGAAAACGAAAATTTATAAATCGATGTATAAGCAGTGCTATTGCAACTAGAATTTCATTGAAATATGTAGATAAATCTCTCAAAAAATTGTTTATGTACTGCAAAAAAGAAGTAACGCTATTTAATAGGAAAGAGACAAAAAAGAACATTCTTCGTGTCGCACTAATCACTTATGCGGTCATATTGACTGATGGGAATTGTCGGCAACTTTTAAATCAATTTCTCTACACGAAAGGAGTGATAAGAAATCGAAAATTTATAAATCGATGTATAAATAGTGCTATTGCAACTAGACGGATGACATATAATTCAGTTAAAATATGTAGATCAATCTCTCAAAAAATTGTTTATGTACTGCAGACAAGAAGTAACGCTATTTAATAGGAAAGAGACAAAAAAGAACATTCTTCGTGTCGCACTAATCACTTATGCGGTCATTTTGACTGATGGGAATTGTCGGCAAGTTTTAAATCAATTTTTGTACACGAAAGGAGTGATAAGAAATCGAAAATTTATAAATCGATGTATAAATAGTACTATTGCAACTAGACGGATGAGATATAATTCAGTTAAAATATGTAGATCAATCTCTCAAAAAATTGTTTATGTACTGCAGACAAGAAGCAACGCTATTTAATAGGAAAGAGCCAAAGAAGAACATTCTTCGTGTCGCACTAATCACTTATGCGGTCATATTGACTGATGGGAATTGTCGGCAAGTTTTAAATCAATTTTTCTACACGAAAGGAGTGATAAGAAATCGAAAATTTATAAATCGATGTATAGCAGTGCTATTGCAACTAGAGGGATGAAATATAATTCAGTTAAAATATGTAGATAAATCTCTTAAAAAATTGTTTATGTACTACAGAAAAGAAGCAACGCTATTTAATAGGAAAGAGCCAAAAAAGAACATTCTTCGTGTCGCACTAATCACTTATGCGGTCATATTGACTGATGGCAGTTGTTGGCAAGTTTTAAATCAATTTTAATGAAGACTCTTTGTTAAACAATCTTGTCGCTAAGATTGCTGCATTTTCCAAGATTGGTCATCGTCGCATAAGAAACCATCTTTATAAACATGAACATAAAATTGAGTTGTCTGCGAATGCGAAACGGAAGAGACACGGATAAAAATGATTGATATTTGTCACATTAAGCGAGTAATGTACACATTGAGCAATTTACATTATATTGTATTTCAATTACATTGTAATTCGATTACACTCATGATTCACGTAATTACCAATTACATTAAGGAAAAGGTTCGAATTATGTAATGCAATTACAGTGTAATTCAAATACTATGTATATGAAATACAGTTTAATCGAATCACTGTGGTTTTGGGGCCTACCGAATAAACGCAAATTAATTACAGTACCAATCATTTTTATATAATTTATTTTAAATGTTTTGAAGGCTGTTATGTGCTACAATTACATTGTATTTCGATTACACCCATGATTCGCGTAATTAGCAATTACATTATGGAAAAGGTTCGAATTATGTCATGCAATTACAGTGTAATTCAAATACTGTGTATATGAAATACAGTGTAACCGAATTACTCTGGTCATGGGCTACAATTACATTGTATTTCGATTACACTCATGATTCGCGTAATTAGCAATTACATTAAGGAAAAGGTTCAAATTATGTAATGCAATTACAGTGTAATTCAAATACTGTGTATATGAAATACAGTGTAATCGAATTACTGTGGTTTGGGGGCCTACCGAATAAACGCAAATTAATTGCGGTACCAATAATTTTTATATAATTTATTTTAAATGTTTTGAAGGCTGTTACGTGCTACAATTACATTGTATTTCGATTACACCCATGATTCGTGTGATTAGCAATTACATTATGGAAAAGGTTCGAATTATGTCATGCAATTACAGTGTAATTCAAATACTGTGTATATGAAATACAGTGTAACCGAATTACTTTGGTCATGGGCTACAATTACATTGTATTTCGATTACACTCATGATTCGCGTAATTAGCAATTACATTAAGGAAAAGGTTCAAATTATGTAATGCAATTACAGTGTAATTCAAATACTGTGTATATGAAATACAGTGTAATCGAATCACTGTGGTTTGGGGGCCTACCGAATAAACGCAAATTAATTGCGGTACCAATAATTTTTATATAATTTATTTTAAATGTTTTGAAGGCTGTTATGTGCTACAGACCGTGCCTAGATCGACCGCAGTTTGCACCGCGTCGTTGCACGCACCGAGCCAACGGGCCAACAGGTACACGGTGGTTGTATCGATCAAAAGCTTCGAGAGAAGAGCAAAAGTTCCGGATCGGGATGGGACGGCTGAAACGGTTCTGGATTCTCCAGGGTGCTAAACTGGACTCCGGTATAAAGGTTCCGTAGGTTTCCTAGAGAACGTTAGATCAGAGGAGTGGATATAATCGCGGGTAAATGGTCCGTAAGTAACAGTCGAGGAAAACGTTTGAACGACCCTCATCCTCCTGCCATTTCGCGACCACCTTTACACTGCCGACAGATAGATACATGCGGTGCCGTTACCGTCGTCCCAGGCACTCGACCGACGCTGTATCTTGATTATATTCCATTTAGGGCACCGCCTTGCCGCCCGCGGACTCGCCAACTCGCGGGCATTTCCACGCCGAGATATCTCGTTTGTCACGGGGGTTACCGTGAACCACGAATTTCTTGCTGGAAATATAGCCGACCAGAAGCGACAAGTTGCTGGAAAGTCGTTACCGGACCGTCTTTGAGTAACGACTCGAGAAACGTATTCAGAGGCTATGCGTCTTCCGATTTTCAAACTGCACGGCATTACGGCTCTGCTGACGTTGATCTATTAGGATTGCCGCATATGAAATACCCCTATACACCGTATGCATAAACGCAACTATTGTCTAAATCGATTTGTTATGAGATCTCAGATTCTCTTAATAATAAAGAGAAGTTCTGCGTGGTATTTAATCGAATCAACAACTCGACCCTCTTCGTCGTAACGAAATTGTAGTTTATTAAATTATTTACAATTACTACACTGGATTCGAACTGGAATTCTTAACTATCTCGGTTCGTGACTTTAATTTTTTCGGAATACTGTCTGGGTTGACAAATAATTCCTTTCTGATTTCTATCCCTGAGTTCGCTCGCTTCTCACCTCGGTGGTGAGATTAAAAAGTGGGAAAAACGGTCCCTTTTGAGGAGTGAGAACATCCCATTCGTTGACTGACTTGAAGGAGGTGCCTTTCCCATACATCTCCTATCGGCGGAGGAGGACATCCCCACCTCAAGCCAATCGCGGAAGTAAATGCCCAAAACAATGGTACGGGCAGCGGACCCAGAGTTCAGTGGCAAAACGAAATGTCCAAGTGGCTAGCACGTGCGCTTGTTTTGTTGCCCCTTGTCCCAAGCGGACGATTTTCCAAGGCCTCAGCAGACAGAGTCGTCTGTCTGAAACCTTAAGGGGATGCGCTTAACACTAGATTGCCTAAGGAAGTCATTTTGACTGCTTTTCAATTTCAATTAGAAAAACAATTATGTATATAATGACACAGCTTCTTAGAATTTTGTGACTTTTTGTACAACATATAAATGCGTTTATTAATCATTGTAGTTACCTCCCCCTCCTTCATTTCCGGTATATATACAGGGTGCGGCACCTAAAACAGGTCACCTGAATAAATCTCTTGCTTTTGAAGATAGAAAAAAAAGGATCAGACCAAACTTACTTGATATCGAGGGGCTCGTAATCTGATGTCATTAATTTTTTTATAGGTGGAGACGTCAAGGAGATACGAAGGTCAACTCTGTTTTTTTAAATGGAACGGTATGGTTTTTTATTTACATTCTGATAACGTATTTCAAGCCGAGTACAATGACCTATTACGAAGGTCATTCAAGGTCACGCAAGGTCAACTGCAATAGAAAATAAAATGTCTCAAAGTTCTTCATCGTTCAGAATTTCCAAAGAAGAAGAAAGTTTATGTGCCTATGTTTACTCCGAATATATGGAATGATTAGAAAGTAATTCTACACGCAACAGTGAGACGAAACTAAAGAATAACATTTTTTTGTTCGACGCATTCTTTTCGAGAAAAAACTAGTTTAATCGCGTGGTGTAATACAGCCAGCAGTAGAATCGGTAGATCATGGTCAGCCGCATCAGACGATTCCTAAGCAAATGTATTCGCTGAATTTTCAAACACGATTTACTCGAAAACGGAACGCCAAATGAAAAAATTGTATTCTTCGGTTTCGTGTCACTTTTGCGCGTAGAATCATTTCCTAATCGGTTATCCATTGTATGCAACAAAATAGAATTTGACTTCGGTTTTAAAGGAAATTAATAGCTAGACTGCGAATTTTATGCATCTATGGTAAAAATGAGTTTGTAATTCGAAACGGTAAAAAGATTATGAGCGTTTAAGAATGTCGATATACTATTTTCAACATACAAAAATGATACGTGAAGAAAATAAATTGTTACTTAGCCGCTGTAGATTGCAATCGATGTATAATAATTTTATATTGTTAGATGTTGATTATTATTTATTGCTAGACTGCGGATGTTTATGCAATTTTCAATTTTTGTAGGTGAATTTTAAGAAAGTGGAATTAAATGAAATGTTATTTTCGGTGGTAGTTGCCTTTATACATAGATCTGAAATAAATTAAAATCGTAATAAATTCTATCATATTTTAAAGATCCGCAGTCTATTTATTACATGTTTATCAGACCCTGTTCAGAATTTTCATCACGAGTCTGGCCCGATATTATAGGGCAAGGCGTTAATATTCGAGTAACGTAATTGCCCGTAATGTCTAGCTTCGGAAACTACGCATAACTATCCCGTTCATTAACGTCAATCCGTAGACTATCTAATTCGTAGATGTTGAAATTTCGTAATTTTGAATGATGCCATTCCTTATTTGGCCAGACGTACAATGACTCTCACTAATAATTATCGGGCACTCTTAAAAGAATGATAACTTTTTTAATATTGGTCCTGAAAATTTGAACTTCTTGGAGAAGTTAGAACAATTGATTTGCTAAACAACGTCAAAAGAAATTTTTCCAAAAACTGCAATTGGTCGGAATTGCATAGAAAATACTAAAAGCAACATTTTTCAACCTTTTTATGTGGGCTTAAATGGAAAATTTAGAAAACACGTTTCGTAGATCTGTATCAATTAAACATATTCTGATAATTTCATCAAAATTGATCGACGTTGCAACGTTTAAACTACAAACGTTTAAAGATGCTGAAAATTAGAATTTTTATCTAACTGCAATAAATCTAAGGATTTGTACATCTTTCAATGTCTGTCGTTTTTTTTCTGCACCAACCGATTTCGGTGGAACGTACAAAACGTATCGTTTAAATTTTCAATATAGGCCAATTTACATAAAAAAAGTTGTACGATGCAACTTTTAGTATTTTCTCTACAATTCCCACAAATTGCAATTAATGGATAAATATCCTTTTCACGTCGCGTAGTAAACTAACTGCTCTAACTTCTAAAAAAGTCCAACATTATAGAAGATATCGGTTTTTTTAGAGCGTCCGAATATTAATGGGAGTCACTGTAGATCCCAACTTCCGATGGTCGGAATGGGCCGCAGTATAGAGGTAGGTAATGGTACACCGACCTGTTTCCCATCATTTTGGGGTAGGTTATGGGGTCAGATCTCGAAACGGCGAGAGAGGCGTATTCTATCGAGATGGCGGTCAGAGATAGCGATACTGGCTACGTCGACTCGCCTCGAGCCATATTCCGACGGTCGACTTGTACTACCTGTGTTTACCCATATGTTAATTCCGACCGGTCCTCTCTCCTGCATTCCGGCTTGTTTCGTTAAGCGTTGATCTACACTACTCCCGCATTACATCTATGCTCTCGTGACAACCGGTTCCTACCAGATACACCAAGCGTAAATGATGCACGACAGCGAAGATAATGTCGGTGACATTCGTGAGACACTTCAGCAAATTAATTTTGTTAACGCCGCACGGTGGTACAACATTGGTGAAACGCGGAAAAAAGTACAGGATGTTTCAAAATTATACAGCGTGGACGATTTATCTGAAGACATCGTAACAAGTGAGTAATGAAAGTTGTTCGTCGCGAAGGGGGACATCCAATGATACCAAACTCGACCAACTTAAATGGGAACCCCCATTTTTCATTGCAGATTTGGATTCTTCAGAAAGAAATACACAAATTTGATCTAGGAGTTTTTGCATTTTGGTTCACAGATGGCGCTCCAAGTTTATACCATCTTGGGACACGCTGTAGACAAATTTTTTTCGTTTCTCTCCTCATTTTCGGGATGAACTGTAGTTTGAAAATTCGTGAATAGGAATCGTTTGACGCGTCTGTTCATGATGGACTCATTCTACTTCTTAAGAAGGCTAGGCACGCGAACTTGACGGATTGTTAGTGAATTTTCTCGAAAACTACGCGTCAAATGAAAAAATTTATCATATATTTTCGACTCATTTTCCCGTGTGGAATCACCCTCTCCACGTTTATATCATCTTGGGACACCCTGTAGACATATGAAATAAAATAGTTTACGAAGATTCGTTTTCATCAAACATAACTGAGGTGCTCCTATTTGCACTCATCATATTGGGAAATCGATCGACAGATAAGTACAGTAAAGTCGCGATATAGCTCCCATCGCCTGTTCCAAGCAGGGACAGAGATCGTGTAAGGAAACTATTGTTTTCGAAATATAATCCTTTGTTCGGAAAGAACAAAGGATGCCGAACGTAGAAAAGAACAAAGGATGCCGAACGTAGAAAAGAACAGAAGATGCCGAACGTAGAAAAGAACAAAGGATGCCGAACGTAGAAAAGAACAGCATGTAAACACGGACCGTTTGCTTGTTGGCCCCTCGCGGGAATGTCCCCCAAGTGGAAGGGGTAGATCAGGGACAGTGATCGTGGAGATCCTCAGGGAGCTAGATCGCGACTTTGCTGTAAATGTAGAAATGTGAAATCCCAACATCCATATATTTTGGTTTCAGCACGGAGTCACACTTTATTTCGATTAATTCCACTTGTAAATTACCATAAATAGTTTCAAAGTTTTTGATCGGGTCGCGTGTTTGACATGCCTGCTCTATTTCTTCTGATCCGCTTAACAAAAAATTGCGAAAATATTCATGAAAATCCTACCGAACGGCGCACACGACTGTGATTTTTTTCGGAATTTTTTACTGCGAAATCGATTTTTTCAAAACTCCGGAAACTAAACTCCATTATTGTGGTAGTTGATGGTTTCTCGTGTAACTGAAAACGCGAAAGAATATTCCCCACGTACTGTTTTGATGGCAATCATTCATATTCGGAGAGTAGTAATTGCCTTGAAAATTGTGGATGCCGTCAATATCGGGTTATTTATCTCGGAAGTTATTCACTGTAGAGAAAAATTGGTATGCATAACTCATATATTTGTAATGATAAATATTCTCGCAAAAACAAACTTTTAAACGAAACATATTAAAAAAATATCATATTCGGTAAATGTTCACGGTGAAGAAATTAAGCAAATATTCCCGTGATTTTCACATTTCTCCCTGTTTAATCAGAATTTGTTTCCGAGTTGAAAAACAAATTCGACTAAGTCCTTTGTATTTTCATCAATGCATTTATGACGTTTATGCATTTATGACGAAAATCGGCGGATGTAATTTAAAACAGTAAAAACATTAAGGCAATTTAAGAACGCTCATATGTTATTCTCGATTTATTAAAATTCTTGAAAATAGAAAGAAAGTTTTACATGGCTTCTGTATCTTGCAATTGACGAAGACAATTTTTATTTTGCATAGAGATTCGTAATCTACTTATTAAGCTGAAACTAATATCCTGGTGTCCTTAAATCATATTAAGTGGTGATTAAGAGAGAGAAAGAGAGTCACCAATAAAAATTGCTGTACCATTATTCAAAATGTTGTTTACATTATTAAATATGTTGATATCTAATCAATTACTAAACATTTAAGTATTGCATAAGGTATTATATCAATTTCATATTCATACAAAGAAAACAATTATTATTCTACGTCGAAAGAAATGTTTAATTTTCAAGTTAAAATAGCACCGAGTGCAAAGGGTTAAATTGTACGTAGGTACGTTTAAAGTTCGTACGTATTATTAAACGTTTTTAAATTAAGATTCAAGGATAAAATTAAGGTATTTATTGAATAACATATCTTCTTTCAACTTATGTTATTGAATGAACCCATGAATAAATATCTTAATTCTATCTTCGAATTTCTATTTGAACTTTAATTTAAACACGCTGGGAACTTTCGTTCCGACCCGACAAACATAGGACACCGTATACGAGGTGTGATCAAAAAGTAAGGTGACTTTCTATTTTTATCAAAAAAATATTTATTTATTCATCAACATTTATGTTGTCCCCTTCAAAGTAACCCCCCTCGGATATAATACACTTGTGCCAGCGCTTTTTCCAATCCTCTAAGCACTTCTGATAAGCACTTTTTGGTATAGCTTTGAGCTCTTCCAGCGAAGCAGTCTTTATCTCCTCAAACGTTGCAAATCTCCGTCCTTTCATGGGTCTCTTCAGTTTTGGGAACAGGAAAAAATCGCAGGGGTCCAAATCCTGTGAATATGGTGGCTAAGGCATGATTGTGGTGTTGTTTCTGGCCAAAAAATTACTCGCAAGCAACGATGCGTGAGCAGGTGCATCAAGCAGTTTCGGAACAAACTTCGCTGACACACGTCTCATGCCCAAAACATCCGTCAAAATTGCTTGGCACCAACCAAACGAGATGCCGACATCGTCAGCAACTTCTCTAATGCTAATTCGACGATTCCCCAATACTATTTTCTTCGCTTCTTCAACGTTTTCATCAGTTGTTGACGTGCTGGGGCGTCCAGGGCGAGCTTCGTCATTAACATCTCCTCGGCCTTCTTGGAAGAGCTTGTACCACTTATAAACATTTTTTTTACTCAGAGTACACTCACCACTTATCATATTTTGCTTCTTCAATAGTTCTAAAATTTCTTATTATCCCACGGTTATCAATTCTATTTTTGGTTTTATATTTTTTATCATTAAAATACAAATTATACTTCTTAAAATTTAAAAATCCCAAATGAATATATCTCTTTTTCATATTTTTTACAAGTTTGTTTTGGTGAATCATGAAATTTGTTATATTTTTCATTTAGTCATTCTAAAATATTTAACAATAATGAAATGATGATTTTTTAAAACATATTTGCCGCTTTTGTAAATAATCTTCGTGTGCTAATTTAGCATCATATTTATTATCTTAAGACTGCACCCCAAAAAGTAAGTAAAGAAAAAAAAGACTTTGCTAAACTTTTATAGGAGATGCATTTTTAAATGGCAAGGAAAGGACAAAAATTTAAAACATATGCGGCAGAATTTCGAAAAAATACGGTGAAAGAAATTGAAAAAACATCACTCACTTATGTTGCGCAAGAATATAAAGTAAATATAAAAACACTTGATTCGTGACAAAGAAATTTTAAAAAAGGAATTTTAAATACTACTAAAGGCCCAAAAGAACTATTTGGGAAAAACGATTTAAACTATTATAAAGTTAGGTATGAATTATTAAAAAAAAGCTTCATGACTTTTACAATTAAATAAACGAATAATTATATCTTTTATAAAAGAAAATCGCATTAAATATTCATTAAATTTATTTAGCACTTAATTCCATTTTTTACACAAAATTTGATGCAAAGAAATTTTAAAAAAGGAATTTTAAATGCTACTAAAGGCCCAAAAGAACTATTTGGAAAAAACGATTTAAACTATTATAAAGTTAGGTATGAATTATTAAAAAAAGCTTCATGATTTTTACAATTAAATAAACGAATAATTATATCTTTTATAAAAGAAAATCGCATTAAATATTCATTAAATTTATTTACCACTTAATTCCATTTTTTACACAAAATTTGATGCAAATTCTTTGATCCATTTTTTTCGACAACAGAAAATCACCGACCACGCGAAACCCTTCTAACCTTTACGTTTCTCACAAACAAACAAAAAATGCTATATAGTTGAAACTGCGAACATATGTTCGGGACGAGTGTACCAGCATAAGAAAAAAAAGAAAACGAAAATCGACTGAAGGTGTCCCGCGAAATTCAAAAAGTCACCTTACTTTTTGATCACACCTCGTATCTATGTATCTTGCTTTATCGCATATGTGGATCCGTTTTAGTTGCCTGACAATCCACAGTCTAGTAATAACGAACAGTTTCACATTGCCAGAGACCGAGAAAATATTAGCTCGAGCGACATCTTTCGAAAAATATTATTATGTTCTTATATTGACCTGTCGGTTGAATTATGTAATGTAATACGAAATCCAATTCTACGTCGATCCGAGGTTACCGGTAGCTATATCCGACGGCCAATATAGCTTGGGTAACATTTCATATCGAAGATACACGGTTGAGCTGAGTTCACGACCGTGTCAGCGTACACTGAAACGTGAAAAATCGAAGGTTGGAACGAATCGTCATTTTTCGAGGACAGAAAACTCTGGTGGCATCGCGGGCGCATCAATTGCTCGGGTTGTCGTGGCTCGAATGAGTCGCCGTGGGGTCAGAGATTAGTGTCAGTCGTTGCGGGGGCCAATATGTATCGACAAATAAATCTAGCGGAGTGGAATGTAAAGCGTGGCTGAAGCTCCCCTTCCGCCCGAAGGTCGAGTGGTCGATGGCGAAGGAAGGCAAGAGCAGGAGGGCAGATTGAGGCTGGCTGGTGGTGTTGTGGGTGGAAATGGGCGAAAAAGGGTGGGGAAAAAGGGTGGCGCAAGGGTGGCGAACGGTGGGAAAGGGTGTTGCAGGAAATCGGCGTCGACGGTGTTACTGCTCTGCGAGGATAAGTCGTGGTAGGGATAAGGAGTTTTAATGTTGGAAAAGCTGCGGCACCGGGAAATACCTTTCAAAGACATTCTCAGTTCGAGGGAACGTCGATTCCAAGATTTATGGATACTATATCGTAACGTCGTCGGCAAGATGTGATTAAATTTCAGCGGATCAGGTCGCGCAGCTGGTTCAGCTGGCTTGCGCCGCGTTGCTTTTACAACAATGCCATAGTTTACCTCTCAAATACTAAGTCGGGTCAATTCTATGTCATTCCGGGCATGTAATTTCATTAAGTGAACTAGCTCGATTTCGCATACGACGTAAAACAGACACGCTAATCCGCTTCTTTCGGTTGTCCTGTCCCGAAATACAGGGTGTCTCAAAATTCCTTCAACATCCGGCAATGGGAGGTTCCTTAGATCATTTGAAGCGACATTTTGCTTTGCACAAATGGCATCCGCGGTTTTGTTTAGGAGTTATTAACGAAAATCTTTATTTATTGTGATTTATTCTGACTCGGCCAACGGCGACTCTACGCTAAGCGGGACCTTTTTTTTTGTTAAAAGTGAGGATAAAACCGGCGTACCGTAAACACACCTCACCCGGGACAGCCAATGGGCTGTCTCTCTACTATCTGCTTGCCCAAAATAATCCTTCTTCAGGGACCTACTGTCCGCATTAACGCCTGGAGAAGGCGACTTCAGACTATAACCACGCCTGTTCTTTTCACATCGACGCTAAGCGGGACCTGTCGTCGAGTCGGACTCCGTTCGCTGTAGCCGAGCGCTGATTGGTCCGTGTTTTTCGTTAATAACTCCTTAACAAAGCTGCGGACACCATTTTTGCCAAGCAAAATGTCGCTTCAAACGATCTCAGGAACCTCCCATTTCTGGATGTTGTAGGAATTTTGAAACACCCTGTATACACAACGGGTCCCAGGGAAATCACCGACACAATTTTCACCGACAACGACTTTAGTCGACAACAGTATTATTCGATATTCACATCGTTTGACAACAACGTTAGCCGACTGTGTCTAATTCTTGTAATAGTGTAATATGTAATTATATTTTTATACAAAAGAAAAACGATATTATACTATCGGATAATACGGTCGTCGACTAAAATTATTGTCGGTTAAATTCGTCGACGGTCAAAGCCGTTGTCGGTTAAGGACTTTGTCGGCCAAAATTATTGTCGATGAAAACTGTATCGGTGAAACTTGTGTCGGTGACTTTCATGGAAGCCATACAGAACACGGTCTCTGTGTTGTGGTAAATAAGTTTCGTGACTGTAGGCGGATCGCGATGGATATCGTTAAAAATATTGACACTTCCTTGCGATCCGATAGGAGGATCAATTTAGATTTTGCATAGCACCGAGCTTCCTTTTATAGTTGTTGCTCAAACACTTCAGGTATCATACTCGCGTATCTGATCTATCTAACGTGAATGTCTCACTGAAATCAGGTGAATGTGCAGATTCATTCGAATACATCCATTTGCTAGAATATATCCCGATATAAAAATTGGACTTATTATTCCATGTAGAATACGGATCTTTATGCAATTATGGCTTCTAAAAAATTTCAAATAATACCAGGGTATAAAATTCGATGAATTTTAGTACGATTTTTATTTATTTCTGATATTTTATTATTTTGCTTTACGTCTCAGCAACTGCTAATGGCCATTATCGACGGGACCTATATTTCATTAAGGTGGATTCCGAACCACCTTAATTTATTTCTGATCTGAACAAACCACTACCACGAAAATTGCAAATTGCACGAACATCCTCAGTCTAATTTGACTTTCAGAATATTAACATATTATTTTCACCATGTTAAAATTATTAATGGAAAATATATATCTAGCGTAATCATTATTACGCGTAAAGATCTATTTTTGCATGAATATCCGGAGTCTGTTTATTACCTTTACAGTTGATCAATCGGATAATCACATACATTTAGCCTGTTCAACTTGTTTCCTTGTCTTTTCAAGAGTACCTTTTTCAAAAATGGAGCAGCCTGCTTTTCCAAAAAAATTTGACAAATTAGATGATCGAACACGATACGAAAAACAATTTTTAAAGTATCGCTTCTTATTTCTTCTTACCTCTGCTAATTATTTCGGTTAGTTGTATATGTATCTACTGAAAATGCCATCGAAATTGGGTGAAGTTGTCCCAACGTTAACGGTTAACAATAATGAAAATCACAGCTTCCTATGACTTTCAGCCTGTACCCGTAACAAACCTAACTAGTTTCACAACTTTCGGTGCCTGTCGCTTGTTTCTAGTTAAACCAATTTCGATAAACTTTTCAGCATGTCCTGAACTGACATGAATCTACAAAAACATACATTCTCGATTTTCATTACACAGATAAAAAGTTGCAGAACACCACGTTTATTATATTTTATACACGATTCCGACTGAACATAACCTTCTCGAGAATTTTGTTATACTCTATCCCTAATATCTGAAAAGCCCCGTGAACACTAACCGTACCGGCTATAAAATGTATCGGATATACATACATTGTTTTATAAAAATTAACAAAACTGAACTTATTTAGATTATCCACAATTTTTATAATAATACGTGATGAAATGAAGAAATCTATTGTATCATTTCTGATGTAAGCATCTTTCTAATTTCGATAATCAAAAACTAAAAACTGTGAAACCGGTCATTCGACCGGTAGTGGTGCGGTTAATGTTAACCAGTTCTGTAATTCTGAAAACTTAGGAATAGAGCGGCGGGTTTTGTGTGCGCACGAGTTAGGGGTCGCGTGCGCGATATCGTTCCTGATTTCCCAAAGGTTTTATGTTCCGCGAACACATTATGTTGCTGGGCCGTTAACAGAAACCGAATATTTGAAGTAAATCGAGCGAAGTCAGTCGCCGCGGCGCAGTTTCTCGGCGAAACGCCTTGCTCGGTCCCATTGCTCGCGACGACAGATCCCGGGCCAGATAAACGTAACAGAATGGGACAACGAACGATACGTAGGAAAATGCATCGACCCTTAAACGTTTCGTAAGTGCGCTGCGTACACTCGAGACCGTAATAGTGTTCTCCGTTATAGCGGGACGTCTCCAATCCGAGATCCGGAACGGATCTCTTCTACGAATGCAACGGGACGATCTCAATGAATGGTCCGAGTCGAGGATTTCGCTTACAATTGCTGGGACGGACGATTGGAATCCGGATTACTTTCATGTTACAGAAAAATTCCTGGATGCGACGCAGGAATCGAAAGTATCGCATTAAGTCTTTCATAAAATTCCCTGATTCCTTCCCGAATGTCCTAATAATGAAACGAACAAATTCGAAAAACGTGAACGACCAAGAGAGGTAATCTGATTACACGAGACAATGGGAAAGAATGCGATTTTTTCCAACGGGTTCAATGCATCGGAGAATATTAAGGAGAAACGAATGGGAGATTTTCTCATAGATTTAATGCTTTAGAGAAATTACGGAGAATGGCAGCCTTGGAACGATGCAGTTTTCAAATTTGATTGAACTACTCACTTCTTGTCATGATTAGAACGATCTACACCAGGCCTCGAAATTAATTTCCATTAATTTTCATCTAAAGATTATGAAGAACAATAATGTTTATTTTGTTCATAATGATCAAGTAGTTAGAGATTCAGGAAATGTGTAAAATATGTTATTTTTCTCATTCAGCGAAGTCCTATAAATTATTCATCGTTGCTCTTAACAAAACAAAATTTACCACAATGTAAATACAATATAGTTTACACTGGTATGGATATGGTGTCAATACGGTGAAAAAATGATTTGTTCAATTAGGAAGAAAATATTTTTCAAAAGATCTTTCACTAATGAAATCTGAGATTATTAATCGAAAGAAATGATTAA
The DNA here is from genome assembly GCA_028455805.1 of Lasioglossum figueresi. Lineage (NCBI taxonomy): Eukaryota > Metazoa > Arthropoda > Insecta > Hymenoptera > Halictidae > Lasioglossum > Lasioglossum figueresi. Next base: position 10,434,361 of record CM052204.1, read on the forward strand.
GGTCTTTACGAAGTTAGGTCATACAAGAATATGGAAATATAGAAATTAAAACATAATTACTAAAGTAACAAATTGTTCGGTTGTTTTAAAATTTACAATCAGAAGAGAGAGAGAGAGAGAGAGAGAGAGAGAGAGAGAGAGAGAGAAATTCTATGGTTTACCACGTCATGCATGCAAAGAGAAACAAAAGACTACATTTCAACATGGCATTCTGACAATCAACATAATTAATAAAGTACTAAATTGTTGGGTTGTTTTACACTTTATAATCAGAAGAGAGAGAGAGAGAGAGAGAGAGAGAGAGAGAGAGAGAGAAATTCTATGTTTTATCACGTCATGCATGCAAAGAGAAACAAAAGACTACATTTCAACATGGCATTCTGGCAATCAACATAATTAATAAAGTACTGAAGTGTTCGGTTGTTTCAAAATTTATAATCGAAAGAGAAAGAAAGAAATTCTATGTTTTACAAAGAGAAAAAGAAAGATTGCATCAACATGGCATTCTGGCAATCAACAAAATTAATAAAGTACTAAATTGTTCGGTTGTTTTACACTTTATAATCAGAAGAGAGAGAGAGAGAGAGAGAGAGAGAGAGAGAGAGAGAGAAATTCTATGTCTTACCACGTCTTGCATGCAAAGAGAAAAAAAGGCTGCGTTTCAATATGTCCTTCTGACAATCAACACAATTAATAAAGTACTGAATTGTTCGGTTGTTTTAAAATTTATAATAAGAAGAGAAAGAAAGAAATTCTATGTTTCACAAAGAGAAAAAAAGATTGCATCAATATGGCATTCTGGCAATCAACAAAATTAATAAAGTACTAAATTGTTCGGTTGTTTTACACTTTATAATCAGAAGAGAAAGGAAGAAATTCTATGTTTCACAAAGAGAAAAAAAAAGATTGCATCAACATGGCATTCTGTCAATCAACGTAATTAATACAGTACTAAATTGTTCGGTTGTTTTACACTTTATAATCAGAAGAGAGAGAGAGCGAAATTCTATGTTTTACCACGTCTTGCATGCAAAGAGAAAAAAAGACTGCGTTTCAATGTGGCCTTCTGACAATCAACACAATCAATAAAGTACTGAATTGTTCGGTTGTTTTAAAATTTATAATCAGAAGAGAGGGAGAGAGAAATTCTATGTTTTAGCACGTCTTGCATGCAAGGAGAAAAAAAAGACTGCGTTTCAACAATACCATGATGGGACGAGGGTCGCGAACGGCTATAACTGTCAGGCGTAAAAGCGATCTTAATCTAAAATTGATAGCGACAAAGTTCCCAACTCGGGGCTATTACTTCTATCTATGTATAAATAGTGTCGCCGGTGCTTGGGGGAAAACTCGCGGAAACTTGGAATCGACAGAAAATTTTGCTTCGCGTGTTCACGGCGAAACAATGGCCGCGCATAGAGGAAACGATAAAAATAGACAAAGCTGACGGCTATAGTGAACGTCGATGGTACCTCTATATCTCCGCGGGCCCTCTTCGCTCTGTCTCTCCTTGTTGCTCACTCTTGCTCGCAGCGGGTATGGTCGCAACGGTAACTTCGGTCATTACATTGCCAATGTCGTGCACCGAAGTGCAGGTTATTCGTGTAGCAAGTGGCCACCGCAATCGCCAGAGACACGAGCGGAAACAACCAGAAAGGAGAAGAGTTTGCTTCCCCCTATCTGCGTAGTTTATACTTCTGGTGTGTGGTGCACGCCAGATAGCCGACAGTATGTGTAAGGAATGGTTGTCTCCTTCGTGTTTCGAATACACCGCGGAGATCGCGCCAGGAATCTAAAAAACTTAATATCTACCGTCACGCCGGCAGCGTGCGCGGACTTAAAAGCAGATTTGTTTTCGCATTTTTAGCCGGTTCTTTCCTTTTTTTCCACGGCACGGCAGTCTCGTATGCGACCAGACACTTGCCGCCCCTGCGAAACTTGCTCCCTCTTCGAGCCGAATGCATATACGTGACGCGACCACCGACACGGATTTCGCCGTTTACAGTTTGCAGGCATTCAACGGGACCGTTAACTGCCGTCAAATCCTCCGAAGTTATATCGCTCTTGTCTCGTCCAGTTTTTGTCGCATTGTCCATGCAGCTCGAATGTATGCTCAAGAGCACACTCCGTTACCGCCGGCAATAAGTGTTAAACATCAGATAACTTTGTCGAATGTACCGATTGCAACGCACAAGGGTCGCTCGATAAGCAAATTGCGCGGCTATCCAATAATTTTGTAACATTATTTTACTTTCCGAACAGACCGTTTATTGTTCGCCAAGTAAGCGGTCAAAATTTGTTACACGATAATGTACGGCACGCTTCCCAAATCGGCTTAAAACATCAATTAACGGGAAACCGGAGAAGTTGATTGTAATACGTAACAATGAAACGGTGAATTAACAACGATAATACTGAACAGTTTACTGCGTGAATGGAAAAATATGCGATATATATTTTATACAACAAAGTCATATTATTTGGTTTATCTCGGAAACACTTTTTTAATTTTAATTCCGTGCAAATGAACACACCCGGTACATATCGCCGTAACAGAAAAACTTTTTTGAAATGTTCCAGCTGAATGTAGAAAAAAATGCACAGAATTTAAAATAAAATTGCAGCGAATGTTATCAGTAGACAGCGGATCTTTGTGCAAAATAAAAATTTTCTACCCGAATTGCAACAAACTGAAGTGAAATAAAACTATATTTTCCTTTTTAATAGGTTCAACAAGTTGAAAATATTATAACAGTGTTTTCAAATTCGTCGAATGTTTTTACTGTTTTAAATTACACATTCTCATTTTTGTTATAGTTGCACAAAATCCGATGTCTAGTTATCAGCTGTGTTACTTTAGTTGAGAGAGAGAGAGAGATTTTTTAATTCATCGGGATATGCGAAGTTTTTGACTGGGAAACTTTGATAAAATTATAAAAAGAAACAGAGTATCGAACTATGCAGCGGCTATATTTGCGCAAATACTTATATTTTCCTATATAAAATGCTAATGGGTAAACGTTTGACCACGTTGCAGCCTGGGCACAGCGAAGTTAATGAAGAAAATTCAGGGCGGCGTAATTCAATTATTTGCAATCACGACGCAGTGCATAGTATGTTCGTCGCGACAATTATAACAAAATTCATTTTGCGGTAACTGGAAAATAAATTCTTGCCGTTGGCGCGACCGTTTCAAGATGGCATTCGATCGAAAGAAGATGCGTAATTATCGAAACAATGAGACGTCATTTCCACGGCGCAAAATTAATTCGCCCGTTTGAAAATGTTTACGATAAATCAATTTTTCATTGAAATAGTTTCTGTTCGTCGGAAAATATTGAAAGTCATTGAAACAAATAAGAGCAGCTAACAATTAGCAACTAGCAACTATATTATATCCGCTAAACAAATTCGGTTTACAGGACCTGTTCTGATATAATGAAATACTTCAAATTTTTAACAATTTATCCGATACAATACATTTTTGGTACTCGAGTATATTAGTATATTATAGGTGGTTGGATACATCTTGACCTCAGTTATCGTATCGCGATGGTGAAAATATGTAGTTCCATTTAAAAAATGCTTCAATGAGCTTCAAATCTCGAAAAATACGACTTTGCGAAACAATAATATTCTATCAACGTATTTACCCTTATTAATAAGCGAGATATTTAAGATGCTCAAGTTACCTGGGACACCCTTTATGTATTAAATGTGTTACCATGTATAACTATGATAGTTCTTTTATTTTATTTGTTACTACGACGAGATAACGTTTTCCGTAATGCCTACGATGTATGTAAACGCAAGCGAAACAAACCACTTGAGAGGATAAACTCATGTGTCTAATTCCAAAGGGCACAAGGTAATAATAATTAAAATAACAACAAATCAGTACATATTTTTCTTTTTCCCAGTATGTAACATTTAGCTGTTCAACCTAGTTTCTTGAAAAAATACGCTTTCCTCGTCTGCGAAGGATAAAAGCTAGTAGCTATTTTAACCTGACAGAGGCGCCACTAAAAATTTATGTAGCATTGTTGAAAATATTGTTTACATTATTAAATATGTCGGTGTCTAATCAATTACTGAACATTTAGGTATTGTATATCGATGAAATTTAAAAAATCGTAAGGAATGGAAATATTCTAGGTCGGAAGAAATGTGTAATTTTCGAGTTAAAATTGCTCCGAGTGCAAAGGGATAAGACATTTTCGTGCCAGTGATGTATAAATCCTATTAAACGCGCGAATAATGGCATAGAGAAATGCAATGAGACACAAACGGCAAGCACGCTCGGTTTCCTCGGCGAACAAGTCGGGACCGACCAAAGACCAGTGAATATTATAAGAGGACACCTTATATCTTCTTCTTTTCGTGACCGGACGTCCTTTTAACTGTTCCTGGACGAAAAGATCTGGGTAGATGGAATGAGCAACGTTCGAGAAGACCGAGAAGAAGGGAAAGAAGACACAGAAAGAAGGAGGTCTCGTTGAATTTCGAAATCCGCGTGCAAGCCCCTTTTTCCGAAGAAGAAGCGACTTCCTGCATGGTCGGTGCGGTCGTATTTTATCCGTTTCGCGGCGAACTTGGTCCAGCGCGACGGGCTTAGACCCCGCGGGTTTATAATAGCCGCGCGAGGGGAAGATCGCGACACAAAAGCCGAACGGAAGACGGAAAAATTCGGCCGCTCGCGGAGCTGAGTGTGTTCCGGCTTCGTTCCCGAACTCCGCACGACAAAACGACTCCGCGGATCGGCCACGCACAATGGCCACCCCGTTGCAAGGGAATCCTGACCGATGCGGAATCGACCGACCTTGGACAAACTTACCTACTTCGCTACTTTTTCCTCCCCAGCCGGCCAAGCTCCTGCGTGTATACTCCGTGGAATTAGCCGAAGATTTGTCAGGGGACGTTAGACTCCGTCGGAGGACATTCCGTTCCACGACATTAACGTATTCTCTGGAATTAGATAACGTCGTTGTCGTTGGATTTTCCAACGGTAAGAGAGAAGCAACATGAAGGATCTGCCATTGTAGCTGACCGATGCTGCGGAGGGTTAAGCGGTTTACAATTGTGGTCCTCTGTATCGTGATCGCGAGAATAAATATACAGGGTCGTACACGAATTGTTCCGTCGCGCAGGAACACGAGACGTAGCTTTCTTTTGAACAATATTTAGAGTACGTTCGTGACTAAACATCTTCCTCGAAGATGTCGTAAATTAGGGTAATTCGGCGACCATTCGAGATATCTGGCAAATATCTCGAATGTGTATATCTTAAACAACAATGTGCCGTGGAATTGGTCCTTTTGAGCGACCGCCCGGACCGTCACGGGCAGTGTCGAATTACCGGGAACCGTCGCGCCTTCTTCCCAACGCTCCTTCAGAACAGCGAGAAGGATAAACAGTCGAAGCATGCCGATTGGTAAATGCAACGTTCGGCAGGAACCAATCGGTATATCTTTTTCCTCGTCGCGTTCGAATAGGAAATCGAGTTCCGTCAGTTATATTTTGGCTTTCGGACAAGCAACATCTTTTAATCCTCGGTTAGACAAGTACAACGCACCGGCCGTTGTCTTGTCATTCAAAACGGGATAACTGTCGAGACGTTACGTTGCGATAGTTCGTTGTCCAGCGATCGGGACAACCGCGCTAAAATCCGCGTCACAAGCGATCTAAAACCCCTCGCGTGCGCTAGCGTATAAGGCAGGACCTGCTAGATCAGCCTTACCGACGAGTCCACTAGCAGGTCCGGGACGAAACGCTCTTTCAACGTATTCTATAATAATTCGAACCGACTTGTCTTATGTAATCGCTTAAACCATTGAACCGGCTACCCAATATTAATTTGGCGGGAAGTAACAATCGTGAGAGGGCATTCGCGGGTCGACGCGTCCGCGATCAAACCGGGCTCAAGCCTTACAACCTTGAGTGGAATCCGTCCGCGCATCACCCGTGAGTGCCGCCTCAAACACACGACGTAACACGAATATACGACCGCTCTGCACAGGGTGAGTCGTCTGAGTATAACACCGAAATTACTCGTAAACTACTTCGCGCATGAAAAATTGGTTGCAACTAAAGTTGCATGGCTCCGAGACTAGCGTGCAATGTAATTATTTGGTTTTTTCTATTTTGCTGTTTTATCGAGATATGAAGGTCACCTTGGATTTCATTACTGTAAAGGGAAATTTTTACGGAGGTTTCAATTTATAGCATTTTTTACGGAAAATAGGTTTTCGGTTTTTCACTTGCTACAACATGTAAAGATATCTTACAACGAAATGGACACTGCTTTGCGAAACTAGAGGCTTCGAGCTTTAAGATGGGACCAAGCTTATGGTTGTGCTACTTGTTTTTACGAAATTGTCATCGAACGTCACTCGTTCCGTCTCTGTCGTGCATGTCTCATAATGTCACGTGACTCATCCGGTATTGTCAGATGGAGGGGATAAATTTGTCCTCTCAATTCGAGTCAATTCGTCTGATCTGGCGACTCTGGTCACAGCAGTGCTGATCTATATTTGCGTGGTGTTCTCTAAGTTAATAAACAGATCATTATCTCACTATTCCAAACATTATGTATGTTTGTAAATCGGACGACAAAGCATACAGACTGCGCAGCATTTCTTGCTGTAGTTATGCGTTGCAGTATGTTTCCTATTTTCTTTGACGTTTACCGCTCCAAGTGGAGATACGCAACGGGCAGTGATATTTGTTGGCAACTTTTTTAAGAAACATGGATCATTAACAAGAAGTTACTCGTTACTTCGGTACAGACATAGCACAAGAGTTTACGAGGTGTGTCGATTTTCGTTTTCTTTTTTTTCTTATGCTGGTACACTCGTCCCGAACATATGTTCACAGTTTCAGCTATATAGCATTTTTTGTTTGTTCGTGAGAAGCATAAAGGTTAGAAGGGTTTTGCGTGTTCGGCGATTTCCTGCTGTCGAAAAAAAAATGGATCAAAGAATTTGCATCAAATTTTGTGTAAAAAATGATATTAAGTGCTCCAAAACACTTGAAATGTTGAGAATGGCACACGGTGAGTGTACTCTGAGTAAAAAAAATGTTTATAAGTGGTACAAGCTCTTCCAAGAAGGCCGAGAAGATGTTAATGACGAAGCTCGCCCTGGACGCCACAGCACGTCAACAACCGATGAAAACGTTGAAGAAGCGAAGAAAATAGTGTTGGGGAATCGTCGAATTACCATTAGAGAAGTTGCCGATGATGTCGGCATTTCGTTTGGTTCGTGCCAAACAATTTTAACGGATGTTTTGGGCATGAGACGCGTGTCAGCGAAGTTTGTTCCGAAACTGTTTAATTTTGACCAGAAGAAACGTCGCATAAGCATCGTTCAGGAGCTGTTGAATGACGTCAATGATGATCCTGATTTGCTCAAAAGTGTCATAACTGGTGATCAATCATGGGTATATGGTTATGACGTCGAAACCAAAATCCAATCGTCCTAATGGAAGTTGATTGAGAAGATAAAAACTGCTGGAAGAGCTCAAAGCTATACCAAAAAGTGCTTATCAGAAGTGCTTCGAGGATTGGAAAAAGCGCTGGCACAAGTGTATTATATCCGAGAGGGATTACTTTAAAGGGGACAACATAAATATTGCTGAATAAATAAATATTTTTTTATAAAAATAAAAAGTCACCTTACTTTTTGATCACACCCCGTATCTAGCAATCTCTCGGAACTAATAAACAATAAAGTAACTTTTAATTGTAAAAGGTGCTTGACAATCCATTCTTATTTTATGTATAATAAAATAAATTGGATTACATTTGGTAGTGTAAAATTACCACTTTGATGAAATTCGTAGCACACAAATGAAAATTTTAAGAACTATTGAAAATGGGACAACAGCTTTATTTATAGTTAAGCATTTAAATAAAACAGCCAATAGTGAAAATACTTTTCCATTACTTTTCTATAACAGTCAATAATGAAAATGCATTCTATTATGTATATTCTATTCCTATTCCGTAACAGTCAACAATGAAAATGGGAAAATGGAAAATTTGAGGAACTATTGAAAATGGGACAACAGCTTTATTTATAGTTAAGCATTTACATAAAACAGCCAACAGTGAAAATACTTTTCCATTACTTTTCTATAACAGTCAATAATGAAAATGCATTCTATTATGTATATTCTATTTCTGTTTCGTAACTGTACTATTACATTCTTTTATTGTTCCATAACAGCCAACAGTAAAAATGTTCCATCCTACACGGTGAAACATTGACTAATGTATTTATTACGTAAACAATAAGCACTTCAATTTAAAAACGCTTCTCATCTCTTTGTATCACGGTAGAACTTAATGAAATGTTATAAACCTTATCATTTTATAGTCATTGCAAACCTTGGATATCATAATTCTCTGAAACCTTTAAAACACTTTCTTAACACGCAACAATGTGCGGTTAAGACACAGATATTAGGATGTGTATTAATTTCGCAGAAATCTAATCCGTGGTCATCGATTTACCAACTAATTACTGACCAACAGCCTACATGCTTCTGCTTGGCAGTTGAATAAACATTAGTCTAGCAGGAACGTATCTGAGCATCGACTCACCAATTAGTGACCACAAGTCAATACGGTGTCCTGTTCGTGTTATTAAAAGTTACAGTCTGAAGCTTTGAGATTAAATTGTTTTAGTTCTTCGTTCGTTTACTACTCATTCTTCATTTTGCTCGATCAAATTTACGATTAACAAATGTTCTTAGCAAATCGCGCGGACTCTAATAAGATTAGAATGAAAGATAAATATTTTCGAAATGTATTTTAGAACAACAATTTCTGAAACTATATACAAACATCGTATCTTTATTTTAACCTTTTGCACTCGGAGCTATTTTAACTGCAAAATTAAACATTTCTTTCTATCTAGAATATTTCCATTCTGTATGATTTTTTAAATTTGTTTTAAATTTGTTGAGTAATTGATTAGATACCGACAGATCTAATAATGTAAACCATATTTTAAATAATAGTACAGCAATTATTAATGGCGCCTCAGAGGCGGCACTCGAGTGCTAAGGGTTAATAAAGTTTTATTTTAATTTACTTTACTTTACTTTATTGAAAGATGAGATTCGCGACCATTTCAAAGTTATGGTCGAAGATGATTGAACTCGTTTTGCTGCTGTTCATGCTTCATTAAAGAGCAGGTCATTCTCGTAAACCGGCCAATAGCAGAGTCGTCAGATCAGGGGAATTGACTCGAATCGAGGGGAAAGAGTTACCCTCTCTCTTTCTCTCTCTCTTCCAGTACCGGATTAGTCACGTGTCATGTGACACGTGCACGACAGAGACGGCATGCATCACGTGACCGGGCGATGGCAGAAACGTAGGACGATAGCGCCGTAGAAGAGAAAGGTAGAGTGGATGGATAAGTCTCAATCCGGCGACTCTGGCCAATAGACTTCAGAGTGTCATCCACGAGAAGTAAATCTTAAAAGTTTGAGGCGGTCAATACTTGAACCCTTCAACGAGTGACCCATATAGATATTTTGTTGTCGATCCAATAAATTATTGGACGGAAGCTGGTCGGTTTTGTTTGTTTATTCATCGAGCCCCGCGTCGCTTACTAAATCCGAGCTTCCCTATTTACCATTCAATCGATCTGCGAATGCAAAAAATATCGACTCCAATCCCTCCGGCCGAAATAACGAAATCAATTATATTCTTTCTTTCTCGCGAAGGGCGAACGAATTTAATCGAAAGTTTCAAGCGGCTGCTCAAACCAGATCACCGGGGATCGATCGGGACACGACAGCACAGTTTCGCTGTAATAAATTAGGCGACAAGCGCGAAAGTTTACCGATATTAACGGGCGGAGCGAGAAGTATGCCGTTGACAAATATATGAACGTTCGAGCAAACAAAGCAGGGAAAAGGAGACTCGAATGAATTATTTTTATTCGCGTCGGACTTAATGAAAGCTCGCTTTAATTCAGCTCCTCTTTTTTCCCCGTCGTCAAAAGACACACGGAATCACAGACAAACGATTCGGTGGCATTCCGACACGAGACCACGCATGAATTGTCGTTCGATTTAAAGGGCTGTCATAGTCGGAAAATGTTCAAGCGTAAAACGAAAGAGGAAATTACCGTTTCCAGTTCCATGCACGTTTCCAAGCCTGCATGCGCGGTACATCGCGGCCAGCCATCCGAGAAAGGAAATCATCGACGTTTTGTTTTTCCATCGCGAAATGGCTCCGCACAACCCTTCATTAACGTTTCCACCGTGAGTCCGTTGTCCTAGATACGAATAATGGATATTGGAACTTCTTCTAATTGATAATGTTCAGGATATAAAATATTTTAGGTCAAGCTCAAAATCTGAACATTTTCAACATTTGAACTACTCGTTTGTGTATAGATTAATATGGTAGTGCTTAAGCTAGGAAAAATAATCTTTTTTCAACCTGAAATGCCCACCTGACTTGTGGAGATTGTCGAATATATTCGACATAGCCCCTCAATGACACCAAATGTTTAAGCATACGATAGTTTTGAGGTGAACTTTTCCTTGCATAACCAGAAATTTTTGCCTTTTTCCTACAAGTTTTTGCTTTTTCTTATGTTGTCCAGTAGATTTGGACGAGAGGATGCGAGAAATCCAAGTTTCGATCCTGGACGATCAATGGTTCTGAAGTTGCAAGTGTTTAAAGGGGAGCGATTTACAGTGTTTTTTACTGGTTAGCGCCGCCATGTTGTGTGTAGTGACAGTACAAGCACGCGCTGATGTCGATCACGTAGATTACCAAGCTGGCCCTCTCGGTTCCCCACCACTGGACTAACCAACAATCAACTAATTAATTATCGACATTACCGTGTGCCTTTGGTGCCATCTAGCGACAAAGCTCGGTAAGCGACGCGCGACCGTCACTACACACAACATGGTGGCGCTAACCTGTCAAAAACACTGAAATTCGCTCAAGTTTAAACGCTTATTACTTTTGAACCATTGATTCTCCAAGTATCGAAACTTGGATTTCTCACATCTTCTCGTCCAAATCTACTGAATAACATAAGAAAAAGCAAGAAACCTGTAGGAAAAAGGCAAAAATTTCTGGTTACGCAAGGAAAAGAGCAGCCTAGTTTAAACCAATTTTATAAAAAGTATTTAAATCAATACTCACCTTGTTTTTTAAACAATCCGATCACTGTATATATTTTATTTTTCTTACACAACTAGTATTCTCAAAATCTTGATGGTCACATTACTTCAACTTGTAAATAACTGACTAAAACAGTCAACCGACTACTGCAGTAACAATTATGAAGTGCTGAGGTCTCCTTCTGATCAATGAAAGTAAGGCTTATAAACAAAATTCAAATTTGTCGGTTAAAGACGCTGTCGGCCAATGTTATTGTCGGTCAAATCCGGATTCGGTGAAATATTGTCGGTGAAAACTGTGTCGATAAAACCTGTATCGGTGATTTTCATTGAACCTGATTGAATACACTTATCACAGCTCTGGTAAAAGTACGTACCATTCGGATTACTGTTTGACCGTTGTCCTCGTAAAATATCGTGCTTTTTGCACATGCTTTATTAAATCCTGTTTTATCATATTATCGCGAATATTTTGGAACTTCGATTGTATCGAGTAATGAATTTCCATAAAATTTCATATCGAAATGTTACATAGATATTCGGGTGTGACAGTTTTTGTAGACTGAAAGTTAGCGAGGCGAGTATTCTGCTGTAGCGATAATCTACTATCACTGACAACACAATTGACAATATCCTTTACAATATATTTGTTATAAGTTATAATATTCTATAAAATTCCTAACTAGACTGCGGATCGTTATGCAAAATAAAAATTGTCTGCATCGACTGCAAGAAATACAAACTAAATTGGATGTTATTTCTTCCCATAATGATTTTATACATTAACATCTTCAATTTTTAAAATTTTTCCACACTTTTGAAATTCATATGCTCAATTTTGCTATAAATCCGCAGTTTATTCATGACCTTGTAGCAAACCTTTCTAATTTCATGTAAAGTAAAATCTGTTCTTTTGGAGAATTCAGTTCTACTTAAATACTTGCCTCTCAAGGCAAACTTTAATGTCGCAGTATCAAGTGAAAAATAAATGAAAAGATGAATTTTAATAAATGTGTAAAATTTATGTGGGGACTACTGAATTTAATACTAGTATAATATAATATTATTTATGAAATATCATCGTCTAATTCGTTAAAACATCTATCTCTTGCTTTCTTCGTTTCACACGATCCTTACAACCTGTTCGACTTTTATTAACAAATAACGTTTCATCTCTGAGCGTGACGGATCAGATTGATTTACTGCCCAGCAATTGTGTACGCGGTGCGCCTAAAGAAAATGCAGCTTACGTGTAACAGTAGAATATTAAGGCGGTAGACTCGTTTTTACAGAATTGCAAAGATGGGGTTTTTTATTCGTCAAAAGTGTTAGATAAAAGATCAATCTAGGCCGCGATCGCCCTCAAAAACCCTATTTTTACGTTTACGAGACGTAATTTGCATTATTCGGAAGCATAAAACTGAGCATGTAACTATTTTCATAGAGCTGTGACAGCTACACGCTGTCGAATAATAGAAATTACGCCTCGTAAACGTAAAAATAGGGCGAGGGCGACCGCGGCCTAGATTGATCTTTTATCTAGCGCTTTTGACTACCGAAGACCCCTCGTGCAATCCCACCATTGCAATCCTAGAAACGAATCTACTCTCTTAAGTATGTTTAAAATCCTGAGAACGACTTAAATTGCTACTGCGATTGGATAACATGTGTTAACATGTCAGCATAGCAACTGTACGTTAAAAACTTCGCTGTACCGAGTTTCAGAGGATGGTGGATGCCATCATCAAGCCAGTAATGCGGCATCAAGTACGTAAAATAGAAAATATTTGAATGTCGCACGATGTTCAATTATTTAGCTTACATTTACAAGATTCCGCGATGTTGAAGACGTAGCTACGCAAACCTAGCTAACGTAGCATAGAAAATATAACCATTCCTCCATCGCGTAATGTTCCTTTCCACTTTGCACCGAATTCAGAAGGGACGCGCGCAGCCCGTCGGAAACTTGGCTACAGATTTCGTCAAAAAGGACAAGCCGGGAGTAACAGCCGTTCCGTGTCGGCATGAAACTGCCACCGCCCCGCTATCCGTTACCACTGTTATTCCTTCAAAAGAGTTTCAACGTATCTCTTCGCCGTGCCGGAGTAGCGCGGGGTAAAAAAATTTCTTTTCCCGTGACGTGCGCCATGCATTATATCCTCGACAGATTTTTGCAGTTAACCCTTCAGCGCTCGGAACTCGCGACGTCGTAAAATACGAAGCGAGGAACAGCCTGAATCGAGTTTAATATACTTTTCTTGACTTTCGCTAAGTAAACCGTAGCTACTTTCGGGACGGAATATTCTTCCTCGCTAGCTTCGTTGGTGTACGGAGTACTCATTGGTGGAACAGCCGACAACAGCGATTTTTCAACTGTAAACAATATCTAGAACATCATTTTTCCAAACGGAACTTCCTTTGATCTACACGTTGGGTTGTTGCACGTGAAGTGACCGATTTTGAACAACGAAGTTAAAAAGACAAAAAAGACAGCAAGAAAAATTAGACATTTAAATTAACCCTTAGCACTCGAATGGTGACTCAGAGTCGCCATTAAAAGTCGTTGTAACATTATTCAAGATAATGTTTACATTATTAAGTACATTGGGATCTAACCAATTACCAATCATAAGTAGTGCATGAGCTATTGTATCAATTTTATATCCATAAAATGAAAAAAATCATATAGAATGCAATTATTCTAGGTCGGAAGAAATGTTTGATTTTCAAGTTAAAATGGCTCCGAGTGCAAAGGGTTAAAATCGATGATGGGACCATAACCATCAGCTTTGTAGCTCAAAGTGATCTACAGGGTGTCCCTAGAATGTCAAAAAACCTTGAAAAGGGTGGTTCGAGAGGTTATTCGAAGTAACTTTTTCCTGTACGAAAATGTTCTCCGCGGTTTTGTTAAGGAGTTATTAACGAAAAACACGGACCAATCAGAGGGCTGCTACAGCGGGAGGATTCTGGCTCGACCAATAGCAACGCTACGATCAGCGAGACCTGTCCGCGCTCTGATTGATCCGCGTTTTCCGACATTTTTGAGACATCCTGTATAATAAATCTAATACAGCATTGTAGTCTAAATACTATAGATCTGAATTAAACACACTGTTGGAGGTGCACAATAACTCTCTGTACACAGAAAGTACAAATTCCTTGTCAGAACACAGATTTACGAAATTGTTGTACATTATCTAGACAAACAAATTGTAGCGCATCATTTATTTTAATGCATATATTTATCTTAAAAATTAAAAATACAGATTCAATGAAAATTATCGACAAATCCTTGGAACAGACGCGAGAACACGACTAAACGACTGAATTCTTCTTAATTGAGCACTATTCAGGTTATTGTAATTATTCCATATAATCGTGACAACGCCTGAAATAAATATTCACGTATCAAAATTTTTTCGCCGACTGTGTTTTGACTCTACACACGTACACAGACCCGAAAACAACTTGTATTTATCGGACAGGATTGTGTTTGCGATTTTCAGCAAATATTTTTGATACGTGCCATACATTTCCCAAACAAGCTCGGCCAACCGCGAAATATTTTTGCGCGTGGTGGAGCGTAGCGACGAAAAAAAATGTATCTCGGCCACACGCGAACGCGATAGTGAGAATTAAATGCCGCAATTACATCGTAGCTACGGACGATACGCTTAATGAGACATTTTTCGTACGTTCCGCGTTCAGCGTCCTGTAATTCTTTATGGTGCGATTTAATTATATTCCGTGGGCAAGTTATTCAAAATTAGAAGGCTGAAATCCTCAAAGGGAAAATCAAGCAAAAAAACCCCTTTTCGAAAGTGTCCATTACAAGATAAAAGGTGCTGTCATAAAAACGACAAAATCGTCGACGAGTTAGCTCATTTATCCTCCGTGACGAGTGGTGTCTCGTGGAATTGCGGAAGCGCTCCGCATAAAGTTCAATATTTACTCGTTTCTTTGAGCTGCTCGACGCAGAAGTGCCACCGGCGGTAACTGGAGCGTTAACTACTCAAACTTTAACCCCCGATACAATATTCTGGTGTAACACCTAGTCCGATCGAACGCGACCTCAACAAATTCAAACATCCTCTTCCTAATATTAGACAGGGCTGGTACAGCGACTCCACAGATCCCGGGAAGAGGATCGGGACTGTTAGTCGTGTCCGGATACTCTGACATTGACGTACAGTTACCTCGATACCGAGTCGAACGTAGCTGCGAGAGGCCACGGAGCCGTTCAACCCCTGGTTGAAGGAAGGGTGGCAGGGAGAGCTATAACATCGACTGAGATTGGCTCCGGCGTGTTGGTACGTCGCTTTTCATTTGAATTTAGATTCATCTCTCTCTCGCTCGATCTCGCTCGATCTCGGCCGCTCTCTCCCGTTCCCTGTCTCTCTTTCTCCCTCCCAAACGCGTTCAACCGACGGGCATGTCTCTTCGTCTAATTTTCTCATCATAGCGCAGTCATCGACGCTACGTGTGTCTACCAGCACCGAGGACACTTCGTTCTACACAGACTCCCGAAAACGCTTTTCATCTAAGAAGACCGAACGCACCGCGCGACTTCCACCCTCACTCCATAATCGGAGGAATTTGAGAAATACGCGTTTGACGAGCGGGACGCTTTCTCCTTGCTCCAAATTGCACGGCAAATGAACGCCGCGGCCTCCGTGTCGTTGGTACGTTACCTCGAGACTCTTGCGTCAGCGTAGAATCAAGACAATGCGTAGCCCTTCAGGCGTTTTCGTTGGAAAAGCAGCGAAGTTCCAATCGCATCGGCCAGAAGACACAGGGAAGACGTTTCGCGGCGGAGGATTTTAAATTCGTCCCTCCTGCGACAGCGAGCCGGGTCCTCGTGGGAGAAGACGTACTCGACCAAAGTGAATTGGATATTGAAGTGGAAACCGGCGAGCCACGACGCCGCTCCGTGGAGGAAACCCTGATGCGCGACGCGTAACACGACCAACAGACTGCTAAATGCGGGACACCTGGACATTCATGATGACACAAATGGCTACACCGAGTCCTGTATAGCTGGTGGATCATATACAATAGCGAGCTGGCAACCACCGTCAGTTTCCGAGGCACCCGAAGACTATAGACTGTCATGATATTTTCTCCCAAAGGAATCTCAAAGGTAACAGCACCGCTCACAGGAGCCGAGCCGAGTGGACTGCTACTAACTGGAGGAGACCGAGGATTCAAGTGATCTAGAGCAAGCTGGCGTGATGCGGAGCAGACCCAATCATACTGGAACTGACCCAAAACAGTCAAACGAATCGGAACATATTATGGTAGCCGAGTTTACATATCTTTGAGCCTCGAGAACGGTGTTGGACACGTTGTTTTAAATATAATATGACATGGGTATTATTAGGTCGATCGGAAAGTTCCGTCCGTTTTTTTTTTGCAAGAAGTAGAGCTTTCTTTAAGAAACAAAATGAAAAAGTATATTAGTCAAAATATTGTCCATCGTTAGCGATGACTTTTTCCCATCTTTCGGGCAGCAAGCGAATTCCGCGGCGAAAGAATGAGTCATTTTTGGAGGTTATCCAGTCAGAGATCCATTTTTCGACATCTTCATCAAAATTAAAGCGTTCCTCGGCAAGTGCGTGTGCCATCGACCGAAACAAGTGATAGTCGGATGGAGCACAGTCTGGCGAATAAGGCGCACGGGGCAGCACTTCCCAGCGAAGTGCTTCTAACGTTTCTTTGACAACTTTTGTGACGTGAGGCCCCTTTCTTTGTTGCCTAGCAAGCAGAATTTCGCAGGTTTTTCGCTTCTCAATGTCTCTTGGCTTGAGTTCGTATGGGACCCACTTTCCTTCCTTATAAACCTTCCCCAAGGCTTTTAAGCGATCGGAAATGACAGATTGAGCACAATTTAACGCTTCTGCAATTTGTTTTTGCGTTTGACATGGATCTTCGTCCACCAATGCCTGCAATTCTTCGTCTTCGAATACTCGTGGCCGTCCAGAACGCTCTTCGTCCTCCACAGTAAAATCGCCATTTTTAAAGCGTCGAAACCATTCCCTACATGTTTTATCGGAAACAGCACTATCGCCATAAACGTCTACAATCATTCCATGAGCTTCAGCTGCAGTTTTCTTCCAATTGAAACAAAAGAGTAACACTTCGCGCAAATGACGCTTAGTTGGCTCAAATTCCGACATTTTTAATGCAGAAAAAAATGATGTTATCGATGCAAGCGTATATTTTTAGCTATTGAATTTTATTGAAAGATGTCAAAACTAAAAAGTTAACCTCACTTTAAAGGTTATAGTTAACGTCAGTTCGAGCTACGGCTACTCGACGCTAGATGGACGGTAACTTTCCGATTAACCTAATACTATTGGGAGCTGGAAAGAAGTCTTTTGAACAAGCATTGCAGAGTACTTTTGGGAATCTCTGCACGAGAGAGAGGACGTCACGCATCCCGTCGTGCAGAGAATCGCTAGAGGAGAATCGAGCCACATTTAGTGGTAGAGGGGGAAGCATTTTGAGGGGAATACAAGCCCGTCTGACTTCACAATCGATGTTTCTGTAATCCCAATGTTTAAGCTTTGATGGCACACGCTCGTAGATTGTACTATGCGCAACCCACACTCGCTAGATCAAGACTTGTCTCCCCATTTTACCCTTCCCTTTCTTCAACGCTATCCCCCCACGCTTCTGGTCACGTAATTCATCCGGTACTGGCAGAGAGAGGGTAACTTTTTCCCCTGAATTCGAGACAAGTCCCATGATCTGGCGACACTGGTGTGTCCTTTCCAAGAGACTTCTCTTCAGCTCTACTGGAAATTCCCAATAATTGAAGCTCCCAATAATTGAAGGCCTATAAGTATCGGACTTTTTCTATCGTCAAAATTTGGATGTTCAAAACTGTCGAAAATTTTAGTGACGCTCCAGTTGCGCACCACGATGTGGGTTCCCTCTAATGAAGACTGAAGATGACACACTTGAATGCACATATCAACCGGAAGCATCGGGATCCGCCCATCCACCTCTTCTTATAGATAGCCAGCAATTTATATTTTCGAGAAATGCATGGCTCGGAGAAATGAAGGTGGGCGATCGGAGACGTCCGTGATCCCAGACGCAGCTTGACGAAAAATATCAGCAATTTTACAAATCTGTCTTGCCGCTATCGAAAGAGGCGAGCCGACGGTGCTCGCGTAGGACGTGCCGCGCGGGAGGGAGAGAAATATTGGCAAATAGCAGAGGAAACAAGAAAACTGAACGCAACGAAGAATGGCGGAAGGACGGGCCAGAGGAGGAGGTGGAGGATGAGGAGGAGGGGTGGAAGGGGATAAGTTGGTTGGTTCGACGGTTGGAAAGGTCGGGGCATCTACAGAGGGGGTTCGAGGAGTTTGAACTGCAGAGAATAAACTTGGCGGTGGCACTGCTGGCTGCCTGGATGGCTGGCGAAGGGGTTGCCGAGGTAGGTTAGCTTGGGGGATGGAGGTTCGACGAGGAGAAGGAAGATCGGCGAGGGGTCGACAACAGAGGGTGCGGGACGGCGCGGATTCGCGCGGCTTGCTGCGGGATCGACTGCGGAGGCAGGCCGGGGCGGGGAGCGCAGTGAGTTATCGCAGCAACTATCTGCTCAACTGGCCGGATTTATTTCTATAGGTACAATCTGCTGCGCAAAATAAAGTATTTTGAAAATAAGAAGGAAGACGAGAGGAGACGATTGAGCCCCGAGATATCGCTGGCCATTTGTTCCGCGACGCGACGGACGTGCGTCTAACCGTGTGCGCGTCCATTTCACGAGGGATTTTCCTTTGCATGTCGAATATTCGCGGCAACCTCGTTCTAACCCTCGCGCGTCTATATCTGATACGGTCGAGGATACGCGCTCCGCGTTCCTGAAAAATCTTTCCACACGACCGCACGCAAAGCGGACCGTATATCTTCTGGTATTTATCGTCGCACAACAGAATGGATTCAGATTTAAGATCTATTCCATTTTCAATTGTCTCGTTGCGAAAATAATTGCGGTGTTTCCTCTTGAAATTATATTTTCTGCTTTATTTGCTAAGTGTCGAATGACCGTTTTATTATCAATAGACAGCGGATCTTTGTGCAAAATAAAAATTGTCTAACTGAATGGCAACAAATTGGAGTGAAATAGACATTTATTTTGTTATTTTATGTTCAATAGGTTGATAATAATATGACAGTAGTTTTTAATCAAATTATACCTATTCATTTGTGTCATAAATGCATTAAATCCGATGTTTAATAATCAACTTTACTTCTTCCACGGCTTTTCGAGATCTCTTTCGAGGATCTTTATAACAGATATTTTATTAATTCTCTTTACAGCTTTTTACTCACATTCCTTTTCTTTTAACCCCTGGTCCTACAATATCTATTATTTTATATACTTATTATTATTATATACAATACAGCTATTGAAGAACACATGGGCATACAATAAGTGTAATTCTTCTTATAATTTTTTCGGTAAATTACGAAATACAAAAAACTTCTAACCATTGAAATAATCAAATAAATCGTAATGGTTAATAAATAGGCTTCCAAAACCAGGTGTTTGATATTATGAATACACGTCCCATATAATTTTTCAGAATATATTCAACTTGTGCTTAATTATTGTGAAAGTATGTGCTTATTCGGTGGATCCCACTGCTTATATTGATACATATTTCTACAACAAAAGCTACAACACGTGAAAATGTTAATAAAAAAATTGCGTTGTTTGATACTGTGATGCCACCTATGATATTACACAATTTTGCTTTCATGATAATTCCTTATAAAAGTCCAAGCAATTTTCATTTTGTT
This sequence comes from Lasioglossum figueresi, assembly GCA_028455805.1. NCBI lineage: Eukaryota > Metazoa > Arthropoda > Insecta > Hymenoptera > Halictidae > Lasioglossum > Lasioglossum figueresi. The sequence continues at coordinate 10,454,326 of CM052204.1, forward strand.
TCGAGTTGTTTTCGATGATTGACATTTATGTGATATTCCTTGTCAATACGAAAACATTCGAATTTTCCGTGCAATTCAATAATGCAAATTTTCAATGAAAACACATGCTGACGATAACACTGTCCAACAAATTTCAACTTCATTTTGTTATTTCGATTCCCACTATGCGATTGTTATAGAGTTTTTATCGCGCTAATTCCGAACCTGACCTTAATTTTTCTCCTATACGTAGAGTTTTTGAGAAAATTGAGTTTAAAAAAAGACACATTTTTCAACTTTGAACAATTATTGTGATGTTATTATAAAAGATATTGAATTGTTCTTTACAGCAAAAGATTCTGTAGACTTTCCCGAATACAGTGATATCCAATGTTAATACATTATGATTGTTTAAACATGTATTCGGGAAAGTCTACAGAATCTTTTGCTGTAAAGAACAATTCAATATCATTTATAATAACATCACAATAATTGTTCAAAGTTGAAAAATGTGTATTTTTTTAAACTCAATTTTCTCAAAAACTCTACGTATAGGAGAAAAATTAAGGTCAGATTCGGAATCAGCGCGAAGAACTCTATAAGAATCGCATAGCGGGAATCGAAAAAAATGTTTGGCTGTTGGACAGTGTAATCGGTATTCGCTAAAATTAATAAAACACTCATTATTCATCCAACTTATTAAACATCAAATTGCACGTGTTTTGACTTCACCCAATTATGCCCTTTGCACGTATCGCGATTTTATGCATAAGAGTTCAATTTCGAAATCGGCTTTTCGTAGCGTATGAAATAGATTTGCGCGGATTAGTCGAAATGAATTTGACTACAGCATTTAATATTCGAAATATGCAATACGTTGGAATTAACTTAAGAACCGGACAATGGTTCGGCATGAATGCCGTCAAACAATGGTTCGTATAAAAAATCCTTTTTTTCCATTGACCCGCAAAATTACGCGGCGTACTAACAATGCTCTAATAAGATTAATCGGACAATTGCGGTTCCTAATTAACGTTCGATCCGGCGGTATTTGTAAATCGGAGCGGCCACGTTAAAATTCACGGGGAAGCGTAACCGTGTAAAATATGTTGAAATTAGACACACGTATATAATAACGGCTCTGTGCACGTAGGAAATAAATTGACCGGATAATTCAAACAATCACGCAATTAATAGTGAACACGCCACGGCGAAAGTACGTATTACCAGCCGAATTGTTCCGACACCAAAATTCATTCGAAATGTTTTCACGGCGCAGTGAGTTTCGTATAATGACTATTCATGTGTACTGCTGAGAGCGACATCGCGTATTTACCGACGCAGCGTTATCCTAACCGACAATATAACGTCTACTACGATAGATACTAATAACCGCATCCATAAAAATTCGATGAAACTTTGTGCACGACACGTTTGATTTTTTATGCGGTCTAGTTTACACAGTTCTAGAGATTCTATATTTTAATAATAATTGTGTGAGTTTCATATTTCGAAATTTTCTTTTTTCAACCCTTATGTCGTTAACCGGGTACCCACTTTAAATATCTTTTTTAAACTTCTCTAATGCTTTTGTGATAAATAAAAAAATTATTTTTGCGTCTATGATATATACACTTTCGCTCAAAATTATGTGGATATCTCACCAATAATTATTATTATTGTCTTGAGAAAACAGCAAACCACGCTAATGGATCATCGTAGATTGAAACAATATTAGCCCTGCCGAAGAAACTTTTATTTATTCAAAAGATTGTAATAATTAAATTGTACAATTTGGTACTATTAAAATAAATTATACTTGGGACAAAGTGTCCACGTATTTTTGAGCGGGTATTTACGTAACGTACGTATGTTCATTTTTAATTAATTTCTTCTCATAAATTATCTAGAATATTAATCCTCCTAACATCTCGAAAAAACTCGAGTCAGTTGAACCAATTTTATAAAAGTTATTCGTTTTGACCCTCGAACTCCTGCGAGTTCTAGACCTATTCCGTTTTATTCCGATATAAGGCGATGTCTCGGGACCGTCTTTCATTTTGTTTCGAATGAAGCGGCGAACTATAAAGTGGTCGTTCAGCGATACAATCCTTCAACGATATCTCTCGTTGGAAAAAGATAGGGTATTACATGCCCTCTCGTTGGAAAAAGATAGGGTATTACATACCCTCTCGTTTTGGCACTAATTGTAAGAGCGAACAACTCGCATGTAACAATGTAACAACACTGAGTGCATATAACTCGTAATTTTGTTTTGATGTTGTTAACACTTTACCTACCGTAAGCCTATTAATAGGATTTTCAATAATTGTGCTGTACCAAAAGATAGCATAGAAACTTTCTTTTACATTGCAATCTTAAATGAAATTAACAGATGACGTTATCGAGAGCGACTTGTTAGGTCACAATGTAAATTGCTGTTGCTATTGAAGGCTCCATTAAAAAGTGTTTAGCCATGGACGACAGACTTTTCAAAATTATGCAATAATCACCGGTCGGTAATGTGTTAATATGAAATATACAGGTTATGGATTTGTGTCTTGCGCGAAGAACAGTTATGCTCTCCGCAAAATCACGAATCGTTGTAGAAAAATCACCGTGATTGAGAAAAGTAGCAGTTCACGCCATCCCTGGTCACGAATTACTCCCACATAACATACGGAGTTCATAGGGTGGACGGATAATTTTGCGGCTGACTATCCGCAGGATATACACTACTTTGCAAAAGAAAGAAGCACCCGGCCATATTTAATAGAAAAGCGTAAAAAATCAAATAAGAACACAGTAAGTTTTGAAGAAGGATTCCTCTGTTTAATTGAATAGTTCCGAGAATATGTGTTATTGCGGATTATCTGATACTTTAAATGCAATAAATCAATCATTGTACAATACAATCTATACATAAAGATATTGTTTGTCATTATATCTTATAATTATACTGGCGTTTCTTTCTTTTGCGCAGTAGTGTACGTACCTAATAAATTCCTAAAACCACAGATTGTTGTTTTATTTATTCTAAAATCCATGATCATTTATCTTCCTAGACGGAAAGCTCCCCTTAAACGTTTATTTTTGACTCGTTGGTCTGAAAATCCCCAATAGAGGAAAGATACGAGCCAGCATTCTCTTTCGAGTACCCCACCTAATTTATCGGATTGCAGGAAACCAATAGGAGTCAACGCGCGCGTTCCAATCAACAATCTTCGAACAGACGTTAATTAGATTTCGCTGGTCCGTGTACTATCTCGTCACGTTGTTGGTTCAAAGAGAACAGCCGAGACCCGGGGAACACGTTAAAATTCACTGACGTTCGAATAATTATGACGGAGGCGGCGCAACGCGGTGGCGGGGTTTGGGCTTCGGGGAGTATCGATAAATCTCCAACGAGCGTAACCCGTGGAAAAATTGCGAGTACGTGCGGGCCGCTCTTATCGAGAAAATACGAAAATTTCGAATGCATGAGGCTCGATTTTGCCGATGGAACGCGGACGCAGCCAGCGTGGACAGATGTCCGGGTACGCTTATTATTCCTCGCCGACCGACACTGTTCGAATATCCCCGCGCGGGGACACATTTCGCGTCATGCTTCATGAATTTTCAGTAACGTTTCGATAAAGTGAATTAACAGAGTCTCATTCCGGGCGGACCCAGCTTGGTAACCATGGAATTCGGTAATTCCGATCCCGCAACGGTCGCCGGTGCTCGCTTATTTCTCGGGGAATGTGTTTGTCTGCGCAATCGCCGCACCGCCATTCGGGAATCGAACAGAACAATTATTATGTAAGCGAGGCGCGATGTTTGGAACACCGGCGGCCACAATTTGCATCGAATCGCGGAGAGTTCTCGACTGTGAGAAAGAGAGAAGAAGCTCGATAGACGCAGAGAGAAACAAAGAAAGGAAGAGAGAGAGAGAGACAAAGAAAAAGACAGAGACAGAGTGAGATAGCACGGACTACCGCTCCGTTCCGCACGAGCTAAATTGCATTACCCGCCAGTGCTCGGAATATTTTCCGCGGCGCCTTCAGTCCCGACAACCTACTTATCAATTTTGGACCCGAAGCAATTTGCTCGCGTCCGTCTTCCCAACGGATTCCTAAAATTCAGGATATCGCGCACGATCTCTTATCGATGATGACTCTGCAAAACCAGTTTTTAGCAATCGGTTCCTAACTATGTTCTTCGCGGTAGAACTCGCGTCTCTGCTGAACTGACCGCAAATTGGTACTCGCCGATTTCAGATTTACAGCCGTAGACAAAATTAAGTGTACTCCCATTAAAGACCAATGCAGTTTTGTTCCGTAATAAGACGATGTTTGTTTTGCAATAAGAAAATCGCTATCCCCCATTCTCGTTTTGAAGTTGTCCGCTGAAGAACATATTCAGCGTGTTCCATCATGCTGCCAGCGATAGGGACGAGGCTGTGGTCGAGCTAGCCTACTCGATGACGGGAAAGATTATTAGTGAGTAGAAAGTTAAAAATGAACTCCTTAACAACGAAGGAACAGATGTTCTTCGCGGTAGAACTCGCGTTTCTGCTGAACTGACCGCAAATTGGTACTCGTCGATTTCATATTTACAGTCGTAGACAAAATTAAGTGGACTCCCTTTAAAGACCAATGCAGGTTTGTTCCGTAATAAGACGATGTTTGTTTTGCAATAAGAAAATCGCTATCCCCCATTCTCGTTTTGAAGTTGTCCGCTGAAGAATATATTCAGCGTGTTCCATCATGCTGCCAGCGATAGGGACGAAGCTGTGGTCGAGCTAGACTACTCGATGACGGGAAAGATTATTAGTGAGTAGAAAGTTAAAAATGAACTCCTTAACAACGAAGGAACAGATGTTCTTAAAGGGGTAGATTCGTTTCTACGATTGCAAGAGTGCGGAATGCGCCTTCTTATTTCTCAATCATGCTATGTTGGGTTCTTTCAGTAGTGAAAAGAGCTAGATAAAAGATCAATCTAGGCCTCGATCGCCTTCAAAAGTCCTATTTTTTTACGTTACGAGGGTCTTACTTACGTTTACTGTCGCAGCTTTATGAAAATAGCTAAATGCGCAGATGTATGTTTCCGAATAATGCAAATTACACTTCGTAAACGTAAAAATAGGATTTTTGAGGGCGATCGTGGCCTAGATTGATCTTTTATCTAGCGCTTATGACTACTGAAAAACCCCATCTGTGTATGACAAAGATCTCACTATGTTATATATACACATGCATCAAATCCCATGTCATTTACATGTCAAATTACATGGCAACCGTTTTCAATGCAATTTAGTGCATGTGCGTAACCTACTTAGAACTACGAAAAGCATATTTTAAATTTTCATTATAGCCACAGACAAGAAAGTTAAAAATCGTGACGTTTACTTTTCTCTTCGAAATTCCGAGCAATATCAATTTCAAAAAAACTCCTTTTACACATTACCCAGTGAACTGATCCTTTTAACATCTCAAAAAACCTGAAGTCATTGGGTGCAATTTTAAAAAAGTTATTCAAAGGGTGTCTACGTAATTTGGACTCCGACTGTATATGTACATATATATTTTTGTTTTCTAAAAATATCTTTGTTGTCGCTGTACCCAATGACAGAAAATGGATTCTCTTAGAATTTATAGAAAGTAAAATAGCTTGGTTTAATCTGACAAGAATTCTATAAGAAATTAAAAAGAGGTCACTTTGACTCCTCGGTATTGTTAGTTGTCCGACACAGCCAGCGATCGAAGCAACAACTTACGAGTAAATTTCTATTCGCCGATATTGCCTGCAGCGCTATCAGCGATAAATGAAACCCTAGGTACGTCGATGCCAAGATCAATACAATAACAGAGAGTGGATTAATGCACTTCCGAAACAATAATACTGCAAACATACCGTTCGCACGATTCCGGACTTATCGATAATTTGCCGGCACGTTCCGAAAATACAATCGTCGCTGCGAAGGCGACGATGGCGAGAAACGCTCTGGAAACGTGTTAACATTTCCCGGGACACGCCTAAAAATATAACCTTGAGGAAGAAACGAGAAGTTCCGCGACAAATGCAATTACCAGAAGGAGAATAAAGCGTTTCAACGGGCGCACGCTGGTAGGGAAAGACGGCGGACTTTTAGAACACATTATATGAACGACCGGTGCCGCGGAGGAGTGTCGATAAAAGAGATGGCGTGAAGAAAAAAAACAATAAATAATATAGAAACTTCCGGTGAGGGACGCAGTGGTCCAAAAGAGTCAAACTTTCGTTCAAAATCAATTACGTTATTATACAGAACGTCCCAAAAATGTAGTACTTCCTTAATAGGGGTGATTCCTTCCCATAAATTTAACAACGCCGTCTCAGTCCGTTGCTACTGCGCGTATGCAGTACAATAAAGTTGCGATATTTTTCTGCGGCCTTCTACCCAGAATTTATCCAATGAATTACAAAACTTCGTTATTTTTCATTATTTTTTTATGGGACATTCGCCAACTTATTTCTGGCATTTCTCTGATTAAAATAACACCAAAGACGATATAATTTCAACTGTATTTAGTGGTTTAATCGACGATGAAAGTTTCGGGCGCAAGGAAGGACAGCGTATGGGAAAGAAAGAGACGCGGACAGTCGCCGTCGCCGGCACAGTTCGAAGAGTTTCTCATACGCTGTTTTACCTTGCGCCCAGAACTTTCATCATCGATTAATCCACTGAATACAGTTGAAATTTGTTGGTTTTGTGGGAGGCAGGGTCAAGGATTTTAAATGAAAACGCGTTATTTGAAAATTCACTCGTGCAAGTGTTCTCTTAGCCTCTTCAAGATCGACTGACTGACTGTAACGGGAAGAAGGAAACCCAGGTCAATCGGGACCAAAAGGCCCTCAGCTTTACCTGAGATCGAACACATGGCCTTTTGGTGTTGTGTTACCGATATCTTTTAGGTCCAAGAATCCTGGCTCAGAAAATAAACATCTAACCTTCGGTATCTACATTTAAGTACAATAGGAACATTGTGACTAAGTATTAGTTTTTCCTTTTTTTTTGCCATTATATCAATAAAATTATATCGTCTTTGGAGTCATTTGAATCAGAAAAATGCCAGAAACAAGTTAGTGAAAGTCTCATAAAAAAATAATGAAAAATAAAGAAGTTTTGAAGTTCGATTAGTAGTGGATCCATATTTACATGCTGTCCTTTTCTACGTTCGGCTTTGGTTTGTACTCTCGGCGCGGTCGGCGCGGTAGACGCAGTCATAAAAAAAATGTCTCTACACGATATGCCTCCGTGCAGAACACAGACCGTTGGAAAAATATTGCGACTTTAAGCTCGATCGGACCAGCTGATCGCCCTGACGTTCTGTCTGTATGCGGTGCTGCCACAAATCAAATATCGACGAATTCTCTAGAATGGGAAATTTTTAAATAATTTTTGAATCCACTGTAATATGAGGAACTCGTGGAGGGGAGTCGATAAAAGAGACACGGGAAGAGAAAACAAGCGCGACGGGGGTTCAGTTCAATGTAGGAATAATATAGAAACTTCCTGTGAGGGTGGATGCTGGGAACCTCGGGTTCAGCGGTGACACACGTTCAGTCCTCAAAATGAAATTCTACGGGTACCATTACTCTCGTGTTGTGGAACAGATTTATTCGGCAGTCATGGAGATCCTGTGACCGACCAATCGGGTCGCGGATGCTCTCCCGAGATACAGATCGTGATTCCTCCTTTCCGTGGTTACCGAACGGGCCGCGCGAAAGAGAAAATACTGAGGATCCCGTTGAAAATAGCATCGCGCCGTGGCGTGGTCGGTGAATGCGTTTTCAAAGCACTTGAATGTAGATAAAGTGCCGAGGAAATGGCCACTTCAGATACCCGACCGCCACGTACCAGATAATCTCGTTCGAGCATTCGCGTGTTCGCGGCTCGAATGAAATAAACGACGGGATTAATTGCGTCGAATTATCGCCGGCGTGTCTCGGAGATTTGAACGCGTGTACACGCACGGGCACGTGTCTTTTCATGTCTAATGGGACCGCGTGGACTGTCCTAATCGAGATTATTTCGATTCAATTGAATATTCTCAACGATTCCTGTTCCATCTTTTTCTGCGAAACGTCTGCAATTCGAGCCGTGGAGGTGTCAATGACATATGAAACTTTAGCACTCGAATGGGGACTCTAAGGCGCCACTAAAAATTGCTGTACCATTATTCAAAATATTGTTTACATTATTAAATATACTTGGTTGGTTGATGATTATTTGGTCCCCTCAGGGTTTCAAATCCATTTACCAATCTCTCCCTTCTTTCCACTCTCCCTATCGCCTAATTTCAGCCTATATCAGCCTAATCTTCAGCGGGACCTAGTGTTTATTACGGTGGGATCCGAACCACCTTACTTACATTATTAAATATATTGGTATCTAATCTATTACTAAACATTCAAGTAATGTATGAGGTATTATACCAATTTCATTAAAACAGCTCCGAGTGCAAAGGATTAAATGGTACGGTATCGCTTTTTAGTTACATTCTGTTCGCTTGTTTCAAGATAAGTAGAATGATATTATTATTAGTAAGTCATTAAAGGTCACTCGAGTTCAACTACAATAGAAAATAAATTCTTCAGAGCAAGCGAATTATTCAGGCCCCCTGTTTCCAGTGCCCCACACTGTTTTGCTGAAAACGCTTTTCAGGAAAATTATTGAAAATGCGTACGAAATCGTACAGGCCTACCCTATGTTTCAAAATCATTTAAGTGCTTTGGGCCTCTAAAGGACACAAAGAATCCCTAACTATTTAAATAGAGTAACTAAGAATTCGAAAATTCAATTCAATAAATACAAGGAATATTGCCTTGCCTGATTGCTAGACTACGGATCTTTATGCAAAATAAAAATTGTCTGCATCGATTGCAAGAGACAGAAACTAAATTGAATGTTATTTCTTCCCTTATTAATTTTAATAAAGATGAAATCATATATTGGTATCTCCAATTTTTTAAATTTTACAACAATTTTGAATTTTATCCAGTCAATTTTGCTATAACCGCATAAAGATGCGCAGTCTACTGATTCCTAAGATAATCTAATGATAGAAGGATGCGCAGAACCGTAAACTGGGTAAGAATGAAAATTTTATACGGAAAACGAAAGCCACCGCAGAAATACATCTTCCTACGAAGAAAAAGAATTCGATTCAAGACGTGGTACAGTTTTCTTATCTCGATATTTTCCGTGCTTGTTTTCTGTAACGAAAGCCAACCCCCACAGAGCCGAAACTCAAACTTTCTCGGTCGGTCTTAGAATAATGGAAACGTGAGACGACTCTCTGAAAAAGACAAGACTCACCTAGCCAACTAGCTGCCGCGGATATCACTGGCACTCAATTTCTGCGAGTTTTAATCCGTCCGACGGAATTCCACAGCTATTTATGTGCCGCGGTAAACGAGTGGCCGAGCGTTTTAACCGTAAATTGCGCCCGTCGTTTTCTTCCCCGGCGCCGAAAGCCGCGGAAATTGCGAAGTAAAAATTTTTAATTTCACCGACGGAAACTTCTAATAACCTCGTAAGAGATAGCGTTTGAAAAAAAAGGAGAAGGGATAGAAGGAGGAGGAGCAGCTCTTTCTCTTTGGGAGGAGATAAACAGAGATCGTCGGTCCGATGACGCCCGGCGACAAACTAATTTCTTAAGGCGATGCACTTGGACGATTAACTTCGGATAGAGACGGATATCGACAGCGGAAGGCAGAAGCGGAGCGTGCGAAGAAAGTTAGCAAAGACGATCCATCAATGACCTCATGACGCTTCAAAATGGCGAAGCGGCACGGATATATAGTATACGAAACAACGCTGAGCGACGCCCGTCTCTTACAACGCCGTGGATCAGTCGGTAATTGATCGGACGCCGATGGAGTAAACACTCCGTCGTTGATTGATGAACTAATCAACCCTCGAGATTTTCAGCGTAGATCCCAGCGTGATACAAATCGAATCTTCCTGTTAATTTTCCAGCCGGAAATAAGCAAACTTTCTATCAGTTAGGTCGTTGCATATGAAATGTCCGATTCTGATCAACCGCAACTTTTTTCGAAATAAACTTATTGATCGAAGGAAGCAATCTTGTCATCAATTTGTACTGTCAAGGAATTAGTTTCTTGATTGTGTTGCGCTAGAAATTTAATCTTTATTATGCACCCGCGCGAGGTGCAAGACTATCGTTCATCGTATGTATAATTATTGTTACATAGCAAGAAACAAAAACAACACGTATCCCCTTGTTTGGATCAAAGATCACACGCTCGATTTTATATTAAAATTAATTAACGATATATAGGAGAAACTGCAAAGAATCGAATTTTTAATATATCGTTTAAACAAATAACTGAGTGAATTTCCATTCAAGAATACGCAACTTTTAACAGATTAATTTTTTGAACCTTTGGTATACGAGATATCTCAAGAAATGTTTGACCCCCAACTTTGAGGGCTGCTTTCACCCCTTCAACGTGAATGGTTGTTGATGAAAAAGATACGTGTCAAATATTTTTCGAAGAACTATGTTTCACGTAATCAAAATCGCCTTGTGTAAACTTGAATATGTTCCCTTGTTAATAAAGTTATTGAAGAAAGAAAGACATTTTTGGGCATAAGCACTTACAAAAATTATTTGTTCGTAATATTTGTTAAAAATAATACACAATTATGAATTTCTACACAAGAATGACTGTACATTATTAAGAATTTGTGTAGATCGGAATTTTTAATTTTGGCATTTCGACGAATATTATGTATTTTCAAATATTCTTCGTAAACTTTATAAATACATACATTCTAATATAATATTAATTATTACGAAAGCGAAATTGGAAACGTTTTCTACGGTCAATAATTTCCGAAATGAAACATATTTTTTATCTGGCAATTGCAGACGTGAAAACCGCAAGTGTTGTCTACGTTTCCTAGCATTTTATTATAGTAGAACTGATGAAAAATTAACGAGGTCACTTTCCTTAGACATCTGAAATGCTGTATAAAGCCTGATATTTTTTCTATTCAAACTTGAACGTTAAGTGATTTTATTGATTGCTGAGAAAAAGATAAGTTCCGCTTTTAATGAAAGTAAGATTTCCATTGAATTTCTAATTTTTAATGTACCATGGCAATACGAGTGTGTTATAGGTAATTTGAGTTAATTTCTACCAAGACGGAGACGAGTGCAATTAACTACCACCACCGGAGAAGAGACAGAACTTTTGCGCGTTATTAGTACGCTCGAGAAGACTGCCACTCCTTATTACCGCGCCCGGTAATTCTTCTGCGAATGCAACGCTGAAAACGCTCTAATATTGCCGAATCAAATTTCGTGTAACCTGATGTACTATTATTCGACAATAGAACCGACTTGCATATCTAAACTAAAATGGCACCGAGACGAGGTAATAAACGAAGAAATTATTTTACTATTCTCCATTAATTGTTACAATTTAGTTCAATCAACATTTTTCCTTGTTATAACCGCTCCTTTATTAATAATTTCGGTTATTACTTGTTGTAAAGCGAAATTGCTGTACTCAACAATACCAGGTAAGTCCGTAGGATTTTAATACACAAATATTCACTGTAAACGTAACAATTTTGCGTGTAATCGTAAAACAAAATTAAATAGTTACTATCTTGATTCAGAAAACACAGACGGAGCTCTAATCGCTAGAAACATTCAATAAACTCCGCATATGCATTTTTCCCACCAAATTTGCGTATAGGATCCATAAACAAATTAAAGACTGGACTGGATACATGTTTTAATTTCGCCCTCTATCGAAAGATCCGAATCGACCGTATTATTCGATGTAACGAGAAAATAAATTAATGTCCAAACCAGAGATAATATCCAATTGATATTAAAGTAACATTACTGTTTAATCAATATCACCGATATCAAATTCATGATACTCATTGTATGCGCACACCGGTAATTATACGATGTACAATGTAAAACGAGATACGACGTACGATGATTGCACCGGTGTACGTTTCTCTGATCTGCACGCATGCACTCGACCCGTCCATATACAGGGTATGACAAAACGAACGCACATTATCCACTCTAACAGCGAATTTCGTTTCATTTAAATTTCTGCTTTTTAACCCTTTAACGTACCATTTTCTTTACAGTTACAGTGAGTAAAACATCTTTATCCCCAAAAATGTCGTAGAAGGGAAAAGGAAATTTATATTTTCTGTATGGTTACATTTATTTTAATGCTTAAATATTATCTACTAGACAGCGGATCTTCATGCATTTATAGAATATAAAATAAACTAAAATATAAAATACAATATAATTTTGTACAATTTCCGTTTGTTTTGAATATCCAAAGGCTGTTATCATTAAAAATAGAATTTTATTTCATTACACTTTCTTAAAATTTGTCGACGAAAATTGAAAAATCAAATTTTATTTCATCTAAAAAGAAACGCGTAACATTCATATTTGTTAGACTTTGTTAAAATCTTCATGGCGAATCTGACTCGTTAAAATATGGCAAATGTGTTCAATTCCTTGTGCTTGAAGGCAGTTTCATTCTATTTCCTTCAATTTTTAAGAAATAACTATTTGCAAAGACGCACAGATTTCGATTACTTCAAATATGCTTATCAATAATTTTCATAAACTGGTTAAAGCGATCTTTTGTTACAATATTAAGGTCGATTTACACTAGTTTTCTTTCGATATAAGACGATGGCTCGGAACAACTTTCGACGTATTGGGGATGAGGGTATGTATTTCAACACTGAGCGATGTCGAGCGGACAACTTTAAAAGAAGAAGAGACGACAAAGATTTTGTTATTTCAAAATAAACATCGTCGTCTTATATCGAAAGAAAACTGTATCCGCACAGACACTGAACGGTTCCGTTCAGCAGAAAAAAATATTTCTATTAAAAAATACAATGCAATTGTTGAACACGCATGCACCATTGCACTTTTGAAAAAGAACATGGCCTACAGATGTAGTACTCTCTTTGAAGCATTCATCGTCTCGCTTTAACATCTTTCTGTAACTGTGTTGATAACGGAGTTATAACAATTGCGCCACCTTGTGCATTGGAAAGGGTCTTGAAAATTTTTAATACAGGAAAAAATTGGTTCCACGATTAAAGAATTCTTAAATTTGATGAAAAAGCTTGTTATCTCAATCTCTCTATTACAGAAAATAGTTGTGTCACGCAAAAACTCCGAGTGGCGAAGCCGCAAGGTGCCGCGGGGGTTGGTGATCGAAGCGAACAAGGGACAGAGCCCCCAGTTGGACTATAGAATCTGAATACAGAGAAATGATTACAGGGGAACGAATGAAATGAATCTGAATACACAGGGGTATTTAATTTCGAAAATGGAAATTTTTTTCCTTGAAAGCAATACCTCCGTAACCCAGAATCACTATTTTTTTAAATTTTTCATCGCATTCCGATACGGAAAATAAGCCTCAAGTGAACTATTCTGCCTTTACAAATGATGAACTTTCATTAATCGTCAGTGATACTTTACCCGAACATAAAAGTGTGTATGTTCGAACTTTATACTTATTGTTAGACTGCAGATCTTTATGCAAAATAAAAATGTCTTGCAGTGATGGAAGCAGAAATAACATAAAAAATGATTTCGTTCCGTAACGACTTTGTCACAGTAAACGTAACATTACAATATTCTTGAATTTTTCAAATCTTTTACTGTTTTATATTTCTCCCAACCAATTTCTTCATAAATGCATAAAGATCCCCAGGCCACTTATTATACATATAATTTGTCATGGTTAATAATCATACAAAACCGAAGAACTTTTCAGTATTTACCAATGTTCTATAGAGTAAAACTTTTTATTATATGGCGAATATGGACTTTAAGCGAGAATGAAACTTTACATTGAAGTCTTGTCTAGTCAGACACGAAAACAAATGTTGCGTTTGACTGCGTCCATGGGAGTTTCCGTTTGTTTTAACAGTCTTACGCAGTCGCCTTACGCAGTTGTTTCACGAAATTTATCGAGGAAGAACGTGTCTGTTGGTATTCATAACACCTGCAATTCGATTGTTACTGTATTCAAATGTTGTTATTTTTATTTGTTATTATTTAACTGTTGTTTTGTTTCATTGTTATTGCATTTGGTAGTTATTGTCTTTTGTTCAGCATTATTTGTTATTTTGTTTATTTTAACGATTATTTCACTCTTTCAGGTAAATTTCCAATATTTTTCGTTTAGAAATCTTACATATACTTTACAGAGTTGGGCAAAAATTTTATTTAGACAAAAATTTCGAATAAACTGGATTTAAAACCCACTTGGATAAAACACACTTTATTCGAAATTTTTATTTAAATAACATTTTTGCCCAACTCTGATACTTTAGAGACCCTACATAATTTATGACTACTAACAAAAAATCACAATACCAAATTGAAGAACACTTTTCATTGTCTAGCAATGTACAGTAAAATTTCCCAATTGTATAAGCGAATATGAATTTCAATGTTCATTAAATATCTAAGTTGTGACTTTATGTAGCAATAAATGAAAAGAAATCGTTTTCATGTATTTAATTTTAATAAACTTTAAATATATTTATTTAAGACTGTGCTTGCAACTTACTTACATTTGCAAGAGTTAAAATACGTATTTTCGGTCAACACAGTAAAAGTTATGTTCAAGTAATTAGAAATCATCATACTTTGAGTAGTTTCAACAAAACCCATGATAAAAAAAAAGGAAAACAAAATCATTCAGAATGTAATTCCCATAAATCGAAATATCACACTGTGCGGAGAATTGTTTTATTCTTACACGATCGGTTCTCTGTATCAGGACGCTTCTGTTTATTCTTTCACCTTCCGTGTTACAATTCAACCATGGAAAACGCGTCGGATTGGAAAGGAAAAGGTGGAACACCGTTCGGGGGAATAGGTGAGAACGAAAATCCGTAATTACGACAAATCACTTGGCCGACGAGAGAATTCTCCATTTCCGGCGGGACAATATTGCCCGACGTGTCGCATCTGCAAAACGAGGAGTTTCGCGCTTGTTTGTACGGTCCAGCTGGAAATTACTGGGGCAATTCCTGAATCGGGCGGAACAAAAATCGCGGAGGAAAAATAATCGAGTGCCGCTAACCGTGCCGTAGAAAGTTCCTAACCACGAATGATTAATATTTCCATGGTATAAATACATACGTATTGCTCTATTCGCAACTTTCCGCGCGTGTGCGCGCAATCATCCGACGAATTAAATTTAAACTTTTGATTGTGCAAATAGACGGTTCTCTCGCGAGGACAAATTTGAATTGCGCGAGCGCGCGTGCCTATGTTACACTTATCTCAAAGTGAAATTAGAATTAATATTCATTATCATATCGTGTGCTTCTACGAGGTACGTGTAATATTTGAACATAACTGCGATCTGAATTATCGTCGGAACGCCGCGGAACACAGGTCGTCAAAAAGCTTGTTTTCTCGGCAAAATTATATATCTTCAAAAATATAAATCGCATAATAAAATGTTGCCGTCAAAATTGTATATCTCAAAAAATATAAGCGGCATAAAAAAATGTTTCTGGATAACGGAACTATTTAGGTGGCCTGTTTCTCTTGACTCTCCCGGTATATATATATTTAAAATTTATTTTATTTTAAATATGCATACATATACACATATATATTTTTAAATATATATGTATATACATGTTTTTATAAATATATACATATATTATACAGGGTGAGTCAAGAGAGGAACGGACCAAACTCCAGGAATGGATTGTACAAAGGAAAATAATGTTACAAAACTCATATTTTCTTATCCGATTTTTATTTGTTTTCATTTCATAGCGCGATTACAATTAAACAAAATTTCATACATTAACATTTTTATACATTTTCCTACGTACAATTCACTCCTGCAGTTTGGTCCGTTCCTCCCGACTCATCCTGTATATATTACAGTATATGGTAATATATGTTACATATGTATATTGTA
Source organism: Lasioglossum figueresi (assembly GCA_028455805.1). NCBI lineage: Eukaryota > Metazoa > Arthropoda > Insecta > Hymenoptera > Halictidae > Lasioglossum > Lasioglossum figueresi. The sequence continues at coordinate 10,470,325 of CM052204.1, forward strand.
TATTATAAATGTATACATACATTATATGTATATTATATGTGTATGCATATATTATATGTATATTATATCTCTATACATATATTATATTACATATTATACTACACATTTTATTATATATGTATACATATATTATATGGATATTATACTACATAATTATATTATATATGTATATGTATATTAAAAAATATAGGTTTCCATTTGAAAAAACAAAGTTGACCTCCAAATGTCATTGAAAACGCCACCCAAATGAAAAACTGATACTGCCCCCCTCTTTCTCCCTCGAGATCTTTGGACACGTGTTTTACACTTTTTTAGTATCTTTCATATTTTTCAAGATATTCGGCTGGAAAGTTTTCAAATGAACACCCTGTATATATATACATGTATATGTATTTTTATTTCTGCCTCCTTGGGCACTGTACGCCACGTCGGGGCAAATCGTTCGAACGTTAAATTGCCATCTTCGTTCGGGAAACGAGGGGAGAGACCGCCGCTCCCGTATTTTATTTCAGCGAACGATTTCAATAATGTCGCGAGCCGTAATTTGAATAACAATTCCGCCACATTAGTGGCCATTAAGATATGCGCATCGAGGGCGGAGAAAGTTTCATTACTCGTGCTCGAGCATTTATTTCAGCAGCATACATTAAAATTGCATTAACAGCGGAAATGGTGTTACAGGGTTCCCATAATTCATACAACACGCGTGCAACAAGAGCATGGCGAAACGGTGTTCGGTTCTTCTCTTCGTCTCGGCGCGGTGCGACGCGACGGCATGTTGTGCACGAGAGCTTCTTCCCCTCGTCGCGTTGATTAATTTCTTGGTACCACTTCTGTCTTAACGACGGCTGGATTCGAAATTGCTATCCTATCTTCACGACACTCTCGTTGGCGCATTCGGATAATTGGATGTAGAAATGATCGGAATTCAATTCACGAACAATTTCAAGTAAAAGAATTCTCCACATTTGCATGTATGTACGTATACCAGAATAAATATCGAACTAGAAATCAATTAGGGTAAGTAGATAATGCAGTGTGACATGCGTTAGCCTTTCTATGTACAGGATCGGTGCACGTTTGTAGAAGAAACTTCCCACAAAATTGTTTGTAACAACGAAAATTTTTGTTAAGGTTTTCTCGCATCAACGCCGTCTACTCATCGAAAAGAGAAAATGTTTAATAGGAACTACCCGATAAATATAATATATCATCGTATGATTTTAACATTGTCTCCAATGCTTATGAAAATTTGCAAATTTATATACTAATTTATACAGTAATTACAAGAAAACATGTAGACGCACTTGTATCAAAGATTTTAGTCTATTTATACTAGTAAATGAGTAAAGTATAAGCAAATAAAACTTGATTAAAATCTTTGTTTTACAGTGTTGTGTTTAGCAGGGAATGTTGTTAATATGTATAAATATCAAAAGTCTGCCCATCGCTGTAAAAGTGTGAGCCCCATTGAACTATTTCACTCTGTCGACGAGACATAAATATTTTTGAGGTGCAAACGTCAAGTGACTTGCCCTGTAAAATAAGTCTACAGATTATTATTAGACTGGGGATCTCTATGCATGCATGGCTAATGAAAGTTTTCAAGAAATACTGGAGTATTAAATTCGACAGAATTTAGTACGATTTCTCTTTATTTTGAATGTTTTATAAAATAGAATTTTATTTGGTCCAGTTTCTTAAAATTTGTCTACAAAAATTGAAAATTCCATAAACATCCACATTCTATAGATTATAATATTATTCCATGATTAATGCACTTCATTGCATTCCGAAATCGGACATTTGATACGCAGGGACCTAATAAACATCTTCTTCGTCTGCCAAAATATTCCTACAACCAATTTCATCTACCGCGAGAAGCGGGAGTCTTCTCATTCACCGAACCGGTGACAAAACAGGCCATTAGCTAAGAATTCATCAAACGCTGCGGACGTTTTTCCGTAAAAGCGGTGCGCTGGTGCCACCCTATTCCGTTCCCGACGCGGAAGAAACGAATGAATACGGTTGTTCGACAATCGCTTGGTGATTATGAAAATTACAGCATTAACAGGTTTCCCGTTGGTCGGCGCGACGCGACGCGACGCGGCGCCGCTGCAGTGAAAGTCCCCGCGGCAAGTATAATTAGTTTCGGATAATTTGAATTAATGATGAATCAGGCTATCCATCTTCAAAGATAATATTAATTTTCCGCGGCGAGCGTAGCAGAGGATTGCGATTCAATTCATATTAATGCCGGGCAACGACACATTTGTTCCAATTTATCTCCATTACAAACTTTCGGCTGTCGCAATTACCGCGAAGGTGTTCAAGTAGCATAGAGCCCCTGTCGCGTCGACAGTTTCGTATCTTCCAATTCGTTTTCACTTAACGGTGAACAGAAGGTCGGCTGGCTGGTATCTACCCGGAGGTGATGGTGATAGTGGCATTGAAAGTCTCGCGAGCATCGTGTTAAATTTAAAGGCGTTCCTAGCAGCGGTCGCGCGATACGATCGCCGTATAAACGAACCGTGTAATTGCAAACGTGTCCCCGTGACGTGAAATCGGATGAAACGGGGTGGTGGTTCCTGTGGACGCGCGAGAAGCCTGACGAGCATCAGTTAAAAACTGCTGGTTACGGGGAGGAATCAGATTAGCGTTAGCGGTTAGGGGGACAGGCATTTTCTAAATGCAAATTACTCGGCTTCGCTACACGGTAATGCTGGAGGACAGAGTGAACAACACACAGCGGGACGACGACAACCAGTGATGAAAACGGATTCAGAGGATACGGGCTGGCGTATCTGATATTATCCTCCTGATTTACGTCGATATCTTTTAACGAAAAATTCCAGGGGATCGTGAAATGGGTCAAACGAAACATCCTTGACGATTCTAGGCTTACGGGACTCGGCGACTGTGACGAAGTCTAATATTTTTCATTTACATTTATCAAGATTGTAAAGATGAGGAGTTATTCAACATTCCTTTGGGTATACAGGATGTTCACGCTGTTACTAGCCAGCGTTTTTCTTGTAAATAGTAAATATTAGAAAAAAATGAAAGAGGAAAATGTAGTACTGTTGTTTATACGCAACACAGTGGCGTATGTGATTTTTTTGTGTTTGTACTATTTTGTTAGATATGAAGGTGACCTTCAACTTTTTAAATCGAATGCTGTATATTTTTTTATAACACATGAAAGCGTGGGTCCAGACGAATTCATCCGTATACTGCACAGTGACCTTCAAGGTCATGCAAGATCAGAAATGGAAGAAATATTTTGAATATTTCATACCAATGTGTTTACAAGTATGTAAAAGAGGAAATTTGAAATCTGCCATTTTGACGAGCCCAAGGTTGCTCTAGCGATATAAAATAAAATACGCAGAACAGATCATTTAGTCGATGGTGGTACAATATAATAGTGTCAAACATACTTCTAATTAATGTTACCGCTTTGGTCATATTCGTTTGAAGCATATACAAGGTGAATCATGCAATTGTAACAAGCTGTATCTTTGTTTCGATTGAAGCCAGGAAGAAATGTTAGAGAGAGATGTTTTACATTTACATTTATCAAGATTGTAAAGATGAGGAATTATTCAACATTACTTTGGGTATATAGGGTAACTGCTTTATTTTAATATTATTCCTGATTTATCATGAAATAATAAAATGTGTAATCATTTTATGAAAAGAAATTGGTAGCCCTCGAAACCTAATACAACTTAAGAAAATTTTGTAAAATAAAATTGATAACATTTTGTACGTATTATTGCGGACGAAAAAGAGCCATGTATTAATTACTGCGGATTAGAATTCGATATGTATAAAAACGTATATGTAAAAGAGAAAATCTGAAATTTGCCATTTTGACGAGCCCAAGGTGGCTCTAGTGATATAAAATAAAAAATGCGGAACAGATCATTTCACCCGTGGTGGTACAATTAGTGTCAAACATACTTCTAATTAAATGAGCACTTCTTATTGATCGTAAAATGTTTGAATAAACTTGGAATAATTTCATCGGCGCCACGGTTCGATCAAATTCTACACTATATAGCTATTTTCTAGTAAAACTCAAACGTTTCGATTCGGATTTGAATCTGTTACGTCATCCGACACTTGTGTCTAAGGCAGGGCCCGCTAGATAGCCTTACCGATAAGTCCTCTAGCGGGTCTAGGACGAAACACCACCTCTTCCTCTAATCATTAGAGTCTAATGGAAAGCAATTCTATAGCAAACGTGGTCTTATGACGTAACAGATTCAAATCCGAATCGAAACGTTTGAGTGTTACAAAATAGCTATATAGTGTAGAATTTGATCGAACCGTGGCGCCGATAAAATTATTCCAAGTTTATACTTCTAATTAATGTTACCTCTTCGGTCATATGTATTCGTTTGAAGCATATCCAAGGTGATTCCTCCAATTGTAACAAGCTGTATGTTTGTTTCGGTCGAAGCCAGGAAAAATGTTAGAGGGAAAAGATGAATGGATTCTGAAGGGCTACAAGATGGCGTCAATCGTTTTTTCTTAATTGGAGGCGTATTTTTTCATACATATTGATTCTTCTTGCTATTCTACATGACAAAGTACTAGAGGCATGTTGCCGAATTATTGACGGTTAACAAGATATTTTGAGAAATATTTTTTTAATCTTTTTATCGAGTATTTTCTGAGACCACGCAAACAATAGCTCGTTGGCGAACGTCGGTGCGCGTCGCGCCGATACGGTGGTTCGAGCTCTAACGTGAACGTTCCCGGAAATTTCCATAAACTTTTCAGCGAGGGTAATGCAATTATTTCGAGCAGGATCGGTCTCATTCAAGAAGCTTCGCTCGCAAAAGGAACTCGAATCAAACGATCCGTCCGGATTCGGAACTTCCCGAACGCTTAAACTTTCATTATTTCCTGCCGGTGCGGCGCGGCGCGGTTGCCGGGTAACGACAACGACGTCTACCAGAGCACAACGGACAGAGAAAGAGAACAAACCGATCGGTAAGTCTGCAATTACAATTAGGATAAATACCTTTAACTGCCGATGCTAACCCTATCGTCCCGGGCTGTCCCTTTTACAGAGGCCGCGACGAAACGAACAAATCGACCGTTCTCCGCAATCCAATAAATTCCTTTCCCAATACGACTATCCACTCGCGCGAACTGCTAATTCCGGCAAAATTGTTCCACCGTTTCCCTCCGCGACGACAGCGCCGAATTTATGGGTTGATCGTACCGTAATTAAAGAATGTATCTATGCCCTGCATCCACTATACTGAAAACGTCAAGTTGGAATTATTTTACCAATTTTAACCATTTGCACTCGGAGCTAGTTTATGTCGAAAATTAAGCATTTCTTTTGGCCTAGAATAATTCCATTCCAGGAGATTCTCATTCATTCTAGGAGCAGAAATTAATACAATACCTCTATAATATTAATATAATTACCACCTCGTTGAATGTTTCTTCGGTACGAAAAATAATATTGAGGAAAATGGAGGTGGTAATATCTGGTGAACCACCCTCTTAAAACATCTTCACGAAGTATTGCTAACTATAGCACCTAATCGCTGATGAAGCAAAATTAAATTTAAAATTTGCAACGTGTTCATATAAATACGTAAAATTAGATTAAATATGACATTTTATATTAATGAAAGCTGCACGAGAAGCGAGCACAAAGGAGGAGGAAGAAATCAGCTTTCGAAAAATTAACTACAGGTATATGTATTTTTTACGAAATTATTACAATCTGTTTAAATTTCACTTGCATTATGCAACATTTATTTCAATAACATAAATTACACATGTACAAACAGATAAAATTATTCAACTGAATTTCATCCATTTTTTAACAGCACATTTATGCAATATTGTGACACTTAATCCCATTAATATTCATCATTAACGGAATGCAATGCTTAAAAGCTTCATTTTAATTATGCACAATTATTGACACTAATAACATTCAATTGAATAAACTTCATTTCTGTGTGCATACGAGAGCACGTTTACCATTGTTTATTCATTGCTGAAAACAAAAGAATTTAAACCATATCAATCCGATTATTTAGTTGGCATCCCTCTGTATCACCCGTGACAGGTCTGAATTAATGATGAATTGAGTGAATTAATAGCCAGTAATAATATGTTTTTAGAACACAGCGTACCTGTACATTGTTATTATATGTCTAAAACAATCCGGTAAATGCTCATCGTAAATTTATTTAAAATCACAACGACTGGCTGCACCATTAATACTTTAATTGTCGCGTCACCTGTATTTGGCATATATTATTTCTCGGGACTTAAAAATTCATTTCCGCGGCGATAGAATGTGCTCGTGGTCTGCGAACTGTAGATGGGTTGGAAAGCGTTCAACATAACAAATCTTCGCTTCTCATTTTTTATTTTATCGAACAAATTGCTTTGTTTTTCACCCATTTGGTGATCACTGAGCGGCCGATCAACGTGTTAAAATACATTGGTCCACGTAAACTACTCGGATCCACCAAATCGCATTCAATCGATCGTAACAAATATTTAAAATCATGGCCAAGCCATTTCAACGATCTGCTAAATTCTTCACAGATTTTTTTCGCGCAAATGATCCTCTATCGTTCGCGCCGGAACGAGGGAAAAAAATCCAATCGCATCAAATTCGAGCCATTAAAAGTCCTTGGGACAGAAAAATTCATGTCCATCGATCAAGTTCAGCTACCCCGTTTCCGGGACTGACTTCCGTCACGTGTATCGGGAGAAAAATTAAACGTGCCATCGAAGGCAATGGAAGAGATTGTCATATCGACTAGGGTGGGAGACGGGGAAAAAACCCCCCCGCGGGAACTGTGTCAGAGCAAATTGCATCGGCAGCTACGTCGTTCGGCAACACGTGACGGTGGCACGAGCTTTCCAATTAATCAAAAATAAACGGTGTCAACAGTCGACTCGGCCGAGTAAAACCGTCACCCCATACAAATGTTATTTATCGTCAAGTATGTAGCGTAACGTGGCGCTGGGGTGTTATTCAAACGATAGTACAAACGTCATTGAACCTCGCATTATGTATGTACCGGTGGCCCGCGGAAATTTGTTGCCCGTTACCTCGCGTTTGTTCTCCTCTCAAGGAAAATACTCGCCGCGCGAATGTCGAGTGAAAGTTATACTGTTCGGGTTTGGGTTCGGGCTCCGGCTCGAGCTCGGGTTTGGGTTCGGGTTTCGGTGCGGGTGTCCGTACATACAATCCCCGTAAAATGGATTCCCCGGCGGTGAAATTCACGATCAACTGGAACAATCGTGTGTGCAACGCAACAACGAGTTAACGCGATAACGAGTATGTCCAGTGAATAACACGAGCGCTACGGGATTAAAAACGATCTTCCACTCGTAAATGAATACGCGAACGTTCGACGTAAACGAAATGCAAAATTGAACAGCTAACGTGCAATTTAGTCACGTCAATCATCCGGGAATTGATGCTGCATGATTGCATTTACCCGGTGTCAGACAGTTTTTCACCGAGGCTTCTGCTCATTTGCTCCTTAAACGTTATTCCTGCGGACACATGATCAATTTCGATCCACCATAACGGAATTACCGATCTCTTTGCCACCCCAAGAGTTCAAGGATTTACTACCTACTCGATGTAAGTTTTCTATCAAAATTAGAAGCCGAGGAGTAGACGGAATCTTACGTTTTATGGACAAGTACTTAACCTGTGAGTTTACTTGAAATCTATCGGTTCTATAAACAGTTATTCAAAGCTATTTCGTATCAAAGTGACTATATTTGATATATCAACTAGCGTTTTGATAAGTTTTCTTTTTACTGCAATATGAAGGTGACCTTGAGTTCCTTTTTACTGTGATTCGTAAAATTGTAGAATACCCAATAGAAAAAACTATGAAGATGTATCAAGCATTAACACTAGATTTACGGGACCCGTCAAAATGACGGGTTCTAATATTCTTAATTTGCGATTATTAAGATTGTAAAAGTGTTTTCCTGGGGAATTATTTACCAAATTTATTTCTTTGGGTATATATTATTGGAAAAATAGCCAAAAATTTGGATAGACACATCCTTGTTATGTCGATAAAGTAATGTGAAATAGTTATTTCTACAGCTCCGTAAACCTAGCGTTAATTAAGTCAAATGATAATGATATATAATTAAAACCAAAATCTTGCATACTTCGTCAAACTTAAATGTCTCCCAAAAAATATTTCTGATATGTATTCATTCAATACAACATCGTGGGATGTTCTACAAATTTAAGAAAATAATTTTCTTGCTTTTGTTTCACATATATTTTCTAATAAACAAATATAATGTGTATAATATGTATATGTATAATATGTATATGTATAATATGTATATGTACAATATGTATATGTATAATATGTATATGTATAATATATATATGTATAATATGTAAATGTATAATATGTATATGTATAATATGTATATGTATAATATGTATATGTATATGTATATGTATATGTATAATATGTATATGTATATATGTATATGTATATGTATATATGTACATGTATATATATAATTATAAAACATTATTACTATTAATCTATTTTACTACTATACTATTATTAATCCCACTGACTGTGTCTAACTCTGAAAATTCGTATTATCAATTTGCATATTTATGAACTAGATATTATTAGAAATGAATGTCGAGCATTTGCTGTCGACGGCATCTTCGTCATCGTTCATAAAATTGTCCAGTCTACACGTCTATCGCAGGAGCACTTAAAATTTCAATGGCTCTCCATTGGCGATTCCATTAATAAATATGTCACGAAATAAATCAATTAACTAATTATACGAATTCAGGTTCTAACTCGATCTAACGAAATTATCGTGGTTCGAATATCAATAATTTCGATGAGCATCGTTATGGCAAGTAACTGGTAAGACAAGCATTTAATATTGCCCCCGACCGTTATCCGACATCGATAAAGCTCCCACCTGTTCCCCCGCGCCTGTAGGTAAACCAAAGCCGAACGACGACAACAGCAGCCGAGCCTTTTGTACTCAATTATTTTTAATGTCTCATTGTATTCTCCCTTGCATCGCCATTAAGCTTAATAGCCCACACTGCTCAAGGCGCGTCGTTCCTTTCTATTTCTTTTTCTTCCGTCCGAGGGTCATAATTAAAGTCAATCGTATTACCGGAAACAGTCCATTAAACGCGTTCTCGGTGCCCGAAAGCCCCCTGTCTTGTCGCGTCGATCGGTGTCCCGTGAGAGACACGAACGGCTGGACGTTGGCATCTCGTGTCTCCTCTTTTCATCAAATCCTCTTCCACTATTTTACACACTCGCGATCCTCTAGCCGGCGGTTCTTGCTGCGAACGCCAAATTATAGCGGTCGGAGGAGACACGTGTGCGCGAGAGCCCACCGCGAGCTTCCCTCGAAGACGTTTCTTATGCTGTTTCCTGCCTCCCGGCGTTATTCGCGTCGCGTTCTTGCGCTAAATACGGAACGTAAATCAGGTTTTACGTCTACACGTATTTTTGTCTCCCGTGCAATAACCCCGGCGGAGCATCACCGCGGGAGCCCTGCGCGAAATCCGAGCAAGTTAGTCGAATCGGCTTTGAATATTCCCGTGCGCGGGCTTGAGGTTCGCGGCAGGGAGAGAACGATGAACACCATAAGCACCTTAGAGGAGAGAAAACGAGAGAACGATACAGAAAAGAGGGGTTTATAGGAGAGTAAATAACACAGCACATATAAATCGTTGGACGTGTTCGAAGAGTAAATCGAGGCAATTTATTTTATAGCAGTTGACTTTGGGTGACCTTGAACAACCGTGTATTCGTCTTGAAACACATAGTCAAAATGTAAATAGAAAACCATACTTTTCTATTTTTTAGAAAACAGAGTTGACCTTCGTATCTCTTTCATATTTCCATGAACGACCTTCAAATAGGACATTGTATTCGTCTTGTAACACAGTATCAAAATGTGAATAGAAAACTATACCGTTTCATTTTTTTTTAAAACAGAGGTGATCTTCGTATCTCTTCGAATCCTCCGCCGATAAAAAGATTAGCAATATCAGATTATGAGACCCTCGATACCAAGTAAGTTTGATAAAATGACGAAAATCTGTCGATTTGATTACTGAAAAACCTCATCTTTGGATTATCGATAAATGAGAAAACAGAGGTGATCTTCATATTTCATTGGAGCCTCCATGAACGACCTTCAAATAGGTCATTGTATTCGTCTTGTAACGCACTATCAGAATGTGAATAGAAAACTATACCGTTTCATTTTTTAAAAAACAGAGGTGATCTTCATATCTCATCGATGCCTCCATGAACGACCTTCAAATAGATCATTGTATTCGTCTTGTAACACAGTATCAGAATATGAATAGAAAACTATACCGTTCCATTTCAAAAAACAGAGATCATCTTCATATCTCATCGAATCCTCCACCGATAAAAAGATTAGCAATATCAGATTATGAGTCCCTCGATACCAAGTAAGTTTGATAAAATGACGAAAATCTACCGATTTGACTACTGAAAAACCTCATCTTTGGATTATCGATAAATGAGAAAACAGAGGTGATGTTCATATCTCATTGAAGCCTCCATGAACGACCTTCAAATAGGTCATTGTATTCGTCTTGTAACACAGTATCAGAATATGAATAGAAAACAATACCGTTCCATTTAAAAAAAAGAGGTGATCTTCATATCTCATCGAACCCTCCACCGATAAAAAGATTAGCAATATCAGATTATGAGTCCCTCGATACCAAGTAAGTTTGATAAAATGATGAAAATCTACCGGTTTGACTACTGAAAAACCTCATCTTTGGATTATCGAGAAATGAGAAAGCACATCCCGCACCCTTGCAATCCTGGAAACTAGTTGATCCCTTTAACGCCTTTGGATTTCTTTCTCTGGGGTTTTTTGAAGTTAAAAGTTTATGTGAACAAGCCCACGAATACTCAAACCTTTAAGGAGAAGATTAGACGCTGTGTCCCTGAGATCTAGCCACGATTATGCCAAAATATGATTGAAAATTTCGTGAAAAGAACGTAAATGTGACAGCGAAACCGAGGAGAGCATTTACCAGATGTGTTGTGTGGATTATGGGTATACAATAAACCACACTCTTTTACTAAAACATAAAATAGAATTTATTGAAAATAATATGTCTCCGAAGGCACGTTGTGAGGCACGTTGTGAGGCACGTTGTGAGGCACGTCTTTACCGATCGACAAACACGACACGAGTGTCGATCTCTCTAGAAAAACGGACGATGATGTGAGACTCAAGTGAGAGTTGAGGGTCCCATGACGCGAACAGCATAGATACAATGTATCATTTGTATAGGCGCTCGAAAGCAATGCTGGGGAAAATAATATTTTAAATAATAAATAGTAAATAATTCTATTTATTTTAAAGTATGTGTACAACTTTGAAAATAAAATATTTTATTTGATGCAGGAATTTTTTTGAAAATAGTATTTTATTTGAAGAATATTGAAAATATTTGTATTCCGTCTTTATTTTCAATTTCAATTTTAAATATTATTGCTGAAATTAATGGTTCGAATTCAATACATTTATGAGTGTACATCGTTTCTTAACGATAAGATACACTGTATGTTTATACGGTGTATTATAACAATGCAAAAAGGAAAATATTTTATTTCGTGTTTCAGATTGTTCAAATAGAAATATTTTATTTTGTTAATCAAATTGTTCAAATAGAAATATTTTATTTTCTAAATTGTATATCTTATTTAAAATACTATTTTCTTTAAGCAAAATAAAATCTAAAATATTCAATAGCATTTGAAATATTTGTTTCGCCAAATAATGCCCACCTCTGCTCGAAAGTCAAATGATCGAATGTGCCTGCCAAGCAACAGTAGATTATTCTTGTCAAATTTCCATGCATAGTTCCCACATGTCTACTTTATGATTAAATCAAAATTTCGATAGTGAATCAAAAGAACTGTATTTTATTTGGAATTTAAGTATTCCAATATTGTTGGGACACCCTTTATCATCGCCTATCCTACGCTTCATTCGTTGATGGTGTCCCCACTTTTCGGATTTTTTCCCCTCTTTTTGAACTTTCCAACGTGACGAAAAGAGTGTTTGACTTTGGCGAAACAAATCGGGACGGAAGCATTTCAACCGCGCCACGCTAAATCGCTCCGACGGGATGACGCAACGCTGTTACCGATTCGATTTCGCCGGACCGTTCCCGCCGAAATATTCTAGAATAGAACATTTTACAAATGGACCCGCCGACCGGTCGGGTTCGTGGCGGTGACGTCGAAATGTACGAATTTCCGTTCGTCGATCACAGCGAGAGAAAGAGAGAAAGAGAGAAAGAGAGAAAGAGAGAACGAGGGGGTGAGGCGGAGCTGGGATCGTCGAAGGGGAACGAGTGAGAGTGCAGAAAAGCACATCCCTGACCATTTTCTCCTGTATCAATAGCTTATCCATAACGATTCAACGGGTTTGTCCGAGCGTGAACGCAACGATAATACGATGGACCGTTCCCATCGCGTCGTCCAGTTAGGTCACCGTCTCCGGCCGCCTGTGTGCTTCGTCTGGTCCGTTTGGCCTGTTCTCTTTTGTCTCTTCATCGATTCATGCACGCGACCGACGTCATTACTGGCAGATAATGCAACCATGTTCGGACGTGGCTCGGATCGATGCGGCAACCATCGTACGTGAAACGAGGAACCCCGATCCTCGGGCTCTGAGCTCGCCCAGCGCTCCGGGACCTTGGTGAAAGGATGCTGGTTTCGGGGAACACGATCATCGGCCCCTGATCCCCGATACTTTACTTCCATCTTGATGCGCTGGAACATTCACGAGAGGTCCGACGATATGAACGACAGAGGAACTCGCTTATCGAGGAACGGATGTGCATCGACGTATCCGCCGGACCATTTCCGCGACCGTTGCTTCTTCGTGGAAGATGAAAGATAAAAGGCTGCCTGGACATAGATCGTGAAATGCTTGCACGCGCGGTACCTCGATGGGCAACTGTACCGCGTTTGTTGTTTTAGGGCAACAGTGATTCCCGTTAACGCCAAACCTACCACGATCAAATCACCGAGTTTCTATTGCACATTCAGAGCCGGATTAAGCCCAGTAGCAGAAGTAGCAAATGTTACGGGCCCCACGCTCTTCTAAGGGCCCGCGCTTGCAGCAGAAAAAGCCCTGGCTACTATTAATAGATATTTCTGCTAAAAAAAGGTCCTTCATTGTGTTTTGTTTTATTATCATGCAAAACCTAGGGCTCCCAGGTAACATTTGCTACGGGCCCCGCGCTAGCTTAATTCGGCCCTGTGCACATTTATGGAAATTTATAAGAATGATTTCATAGGAAATGACTGAATTGACTTCTATGTTTATGCGCATATTATAGTAGTAGACTCGTTTCCAGGATTGCAAGGGTGCGGGGTGCATCTACTCATTTCTCGATAATGCAAAGTTGGGAGTTTTCAGTAGTCAAAAGCGCTGGATAATAGATCAATCTAGGCCGCGATGGACCTGGAAAGTCCTATTTTTTCGTTTACGAAGCGTAATTTGCACCATTCGGCAGCATGTAGCTGTCGCAGCTTTACGAAAATAACTACATGCGCAGCTTTATGCTTCCGAATAATGCAAATTACGTTCGCAAACGTAAAAATAGGGCTTTTGAGAGAGATCGCGGCCTAGATTGATCTTCTATCTAACGCTTCTGACGAATAAAAAACCCCATCTTTGCAATCCTGGAAAAACGAGTCGAAAGGAACGTTACGCGATGGAGGAATGGTTATATTTTACATGCTACGTTAGGCAGGCTTGCGTAGCTACGTCTTCAACATTGCGGAATCTCGCAAATGTAAGCTAAATAATTGGGCATCGTGCGACATTCAAGTATTTGCTATTTTACGTACTTGATACCGCATTACAGACTTGATGATGGCATCCACCATCCTCTAAAACTCGGTACAGCGAAGTTTTTAACGTTCAGTTGCTATGCTGGCATGTTAACAAATGTTATCCAATCGCAGTGGCAATTTAAGTCATTCTCAGGATTTTAAACATACTTAAGAGAGTAGACTCGTTTCTAGGACTGCAAAGATGGGAGTTTTCAGTAGTCAAAAGCGCTAGATAAAAGATCAATCTAGGCCGCGATCGTCCTCGAAAGTCCTATTTTTTCGTTTACGAGGCGTAATTTGCATTATTCGGCAGCATGAAGATGTCGCAGCTTTACGAAAATAACTACATTCGCAGCTTTTTGCTTGCGAATAATGAAAATCACGTATCGTAAACGTAAAAATTAGGATTTTTTATGGCGATTTTGGCCTAGATCGATTTTTTATCTACCGCTTTTGCCTACTGAAAACCCCCATCATCGCTTTATCGAGAAATGAGAATGCGCATCCCGCACCCTTGCAATCCTGGAAACGGGAGTCTACTCCCTTACGGGTGAAATGAAATACGTTGAAAAATTGTTTAGTGTAAATATGTGGTATACCGGGACAATCTGGTGTTGCCAATTCTAAAAGTAGGGCAGGAAGCTACAGTGAACTGTGGAAGAAACCCGACAGTTATCCGTGAACCAATGTACCTGGAATTCGTGGCGTTCCCGATTGCTGTGCACGCCACCGCGTTTATCGAAATTCTTGGATCGAGGGGATCAAAAGTGGGTTGTTTTATTAGCGTGCATAGCTTTGATCGTTTCACGGGTCTTATCGAGTGTTGTACGAAAATTACCGTTCACAGATTCCCTTGTGCACGTTCCACGAAAGATTCGATGGTTTCCCCCAACGCTTTCCTATCGTTCACGGATGCAATATTTATTGAGTTACGATATACGCCACTCGTCGATGAATGAGGTAATTGGTTCGGAAGATCGTTTTACGATAACGGAGAATCCGTAACATGACGTAACGCGGTAAAGGATGGTTATTAAAGAAATTAACCATTTATCATTTATTTTTTCATTACTGGTATTATTTGCCAGACTAACCATTTCGAGGAACGATGGAAATTCGATTGGTAAGAATTAGACGGTATTTACTGGGCAGTGGATCTTCAAATAGTTATTTTTTATCTGAATTGACGAATCGGCATTTAGCAACAGCGGTTTACGGTCAAGGCTAACCATTTGGAGGAACGACGGAAATTCGATTTGTAAGAATTAGACGGTATTTACTGGACAGTGGATCTTCAAATAGATATTTTTCATCTGAATTGACGAATCGGCATTTAGCAACAGCGGTTTACGGTCAAGCATTGATTTCTCCGAATCTTTTTCTCGAACAATTTCTAGAGCGGCGTAATTGAACTAGAACAAGACTAAAAGCTTTTAGAGGGGGCTACCAAAGAGACTTTGCATTATTCGCGACGTGGAAACGCTGTTAATGATTTTCCCGATATTCCCGAAGCGTGTACACATGCGTCGTTTCCAGTGAAAGGGGTTAACACCCGCGCGGCAAGCTTTTCGTCTAATTTACCATTCGAACATACATTTCCGGCCGGTTGTTTACAGTTCCCGTGTGATTTAACGGGTCCCGTGTATTATCCCAGAAGATTCGAAATCCAGGCCGCGTGTGCGTCAACAGAAAGATGAAGATAAAACGATCGTTACATCAATCACCGTATATCGAATTGAACCGGGCTCGAGGGTTTTGAGTGTCAGCAAAAATGACGAGTCGAATGCAGAACTCTAGTCAGGGCTAACTGGAATGACAGAGAGAAGCGTTTTCGATCAATTCCACTCGTTTCGAGGTACGCTCGCTATGGCGAAACTCTATCTTAACCAGCACAATGCTTCACTGCAATTCAATGGAATAGGCGTGTTTAATTGTGCGTCAGAGTTCAGAGATCTCTACATCCACGCAAGCCGGTTTGGAATCTATACATGTACAGGGTGTCTCACACGATTCTGATATCTCAATTTTCTCGCTATTACAGTGCGTATCGCAAGTTTAGACGCATCCTATTCTTTTAATAAAAAATACTTATGTAACACTTTGAAAAATTACGACTACACTTGATTTCGATCGAAAAAATTGTAAATAGAATTCAAAATTATGATATCGGCGCACGAGTCGATCAATTATTACACACTTGTGCAATTTTGCAAATAACACCTATAACAATTTCCAACGTTTCGGTCTCATATTTGGACGATTATCAAGGAAAAATTTATAATGATTGCGTCTGTAAAATAAAAAAACACTGTTTATGCGAGAACAAATTAAACACCAAAAGAAATAAGCAACAAAACATACTTGCTAAGTGAAAGAAAAACTCAACGTTGATGATATAAACATGTGCTGGCACAATGCCAGCAAAATACAAACTAACATGTGGCAACCGTTCTAGTCTGTATACTAACTACTAACTGTATAATGAAGTAAAAAATTATATGCATATACACCCCCGCTCAAAAGTATGTGGATAACAGGTTTAATTTTTTATGCGGTCTAGTTTACACAGTACTAGAAAATATACAGGGTGGGGCAATAACTGTGACCACTTTAAATATTGCCGTTATTTGTAATAATATGAAAAAATGTTGTATACAAAACTTACACGGTATAGAGGGGGGCATATTGTGACACAAACATTTTCTGCGTGGGTGGATGCATAGAGGAGATTTCAAGGTCACCTTGATTTTTTTAAATCGAAAGACCTACTTTCTGTATCATGAATCGATAGATTATCGAATTCTCAGTATAAATGTATTGACCTTCGTATGCCCTAAACCTAATAGTTAACGAGATATTATCCAAAGAAGAATGAAAATTATTTCGATGATATCTCGTTTACTATTAGATTTAGGACGTATGGAGGTCAATATATTTTTACCCAGAATTCGATAATCTATCGATACATGATACAGAAAGTGGATCATTCTATTTAAAAAACTAAAGGTGACCTCGAAATCTCCACTATGCATCCACCCACGTAGAAAATGTTTGTGTCACAATATGTCCCCCTCTATACCGTGTATGTTTTGTATACAACATTTTTTCATATTATTACAAATAACGGCAATATTTAAAGTGGTCATAGTTATTGCCCCACCCTGTATATTTTAATAATAATTATGTGATTTTCATATTTCGAAATTTTCTTTTTTCAACCCTTATGTCGTTAACCGGGTACCCACTTTAAATATCTTTTTAAAACTTCTCTAATGCTTTTGTCGGTAAATAAAAAAATTATTTTTATGTCTACGACGTATACACTGCCGCTCAAAAGTATGTGGACAACACGTTTAATTTTTTATGCGGTTTAGTTTACACAGTACTAGAGAAGATATATTTGAATAATAATTATGTGAGTTTCGTATTTCAAAATTTTCTTTTTTCAACCCTTATGTCGTTAACCGGGTACCCACTTTAAATATCTTTTTAAAACTTCTCTAATGCTTTTGTCGGTAAATAAAAAAATTATTTTTATGTCTATGATGTATACACTCCCGCTCAAAATTATGTCGATAACACGTTTAATTTTTTACGCGGTCTAGTTTATACAGTTAATAATAAATTCATTGGATATCTCATCAATAATTATTATCATTGTCTTAAGACAGCAAACCACGCTAATGGATCATCGTAGATTGAAACAATATTAGCCGTGCCGAAGAAACTTTTATTTATTCAAGAGATTGTAATAATTGCGTTTACAATTTGTTACTGTTAACCCTTTGGACTCGAAGCAATGATTAATTCGAAAGTCAAGACATTTCTTTCAACCCAGATGATTTTTATTCTATGTAATCTTTTTTACATTGTGCACATCAAATTGAACTTGTTTTCTCATACAACAGTTGAGCTTTCTACAGTTTACAGAATGCAGACGAGCTTAATAATATTAAAACTGTTTTGAACAGTGGTATGGCAATTTTTACTGGCGCCTCAGAGTCACCATTCGAGTGCAAAATGTTAAAATAAATTATACTTGCAACAAAGTGTCCACATATTTTCGAGCGGGAGCGTATATTACATGTTACCAACGGAAAATAATTCTTTGTCAGATCAGACGCAAAAGTTTAAATATCTGGAAGGAAGAAGGCACGACTTGCATAATCTTCATAATCACCGGTACATATAAAATAAATAATTGAGCCTGGAAAGTTGTCCTCGATTTCGTCAGAACCTCTGAGATTCGAATAACAGTAATTCTGGTGCAAAGTCTCTTAAATTATGCAACTTTCATTAGTTGAACCACCATCAAAGAAAAATGCCGATCAGACCAAACAGCTCCGGTCGAAAGATTTCAGCTGAATCCTTGAAAATCGACTTGCCGAAGTTCGCCGGTATTAAAAATCATCCGTTCGCGGCGTATCCGTCGCGAAGCGCGTCAAATGCGAACAGAGGGAACGTAAACCAATTAAAAGTGGACAGAAGAGAAAAAAGAAGAGAGGAGGAAGTAGGCTACTGCTAGTCAAGCGAAGGAACGGCAAAGGGAGGATGGGAAATCAAAAGGGAGCATTAAAAGTTGTCGATGCTTTAGCGGCGCAGCGGTCGTTGCCAGAAAGGACTCCTTTGGGAGTACATAGGACGAGAATCACGGTGGCTGGGTGGCAAGGGGAAAGCCCATTCCGCTCATCTGCCGAGTCATAAAGCAGATAGTACAGTTCTATATCCTCGAAAATACATAAATCTTGGCCGGGCGTAATGTACGAGAAATGAGTCCTCGCGTAAAATAAATGATCGGATCAGCCGTCGCGTCGCGCGTCGTTTCCAATGAAGACGTTACCCACCCGTAACAGCACACCGGCCGAACTGGCGACTTATCGACTTCGATACGAGATCGCGCGTTGGTGGCATCGTTAATAATACGACGGAACAGTGATTCCGTAACGAGAGCAAGAATTAGACTGTCCGACGTGAATCGTTCGTTGGACGAGGACTCCCTTTGATTCGAAAAACCGACTCAGTCGGACCGAACCGAGGGATGGCAGTTCCGTACAATTTTTCCACGATCACGCGAAAACTGCTGGATAAAACGGTTGATTCTTTGAACCGCTTCAGAAAATAAGACCCCGCTTCGAGCGGATGCCATATGACTCGCTGTTGAACGTTCGTTCAATCTTCGGCGTCGTTCCGATAGTTTTATTCCACGAACCGGCACACGTAAATTGGCGAATCCTCGATAATATGCATTTTATCAACTCGTCCCTTTGGAACTCCTATCGTATCGTTTCTCTCTCTCTCTCTCTTTCTCTTTTTCTCGTTCCCGTCACTCCCTTTCCCCCGAGGTAAATCCCCCTAGCTGTCTAAAGCCACTTTTCCCTGGCGTTTGCAAGATACACTGCTTTTATCGGCACGGCAGCAGTCTGGGAATGCTAACGTTGCCAACGTTGACGATGAGACGATGGGGTGGAAGGACGCTTGCCAGAGAACGACAAATTTGGTAGGCGACGCTCATTTTCGGGGATAGACAGTACCCTGACTGGAGAGCTTACCACGTTCGACTGTCTCACAGACATGGAGCTCTTTGGAACTTCCTAACAAACGTTGGGTACCCTTCTGTATTTTTCATGGTAATATACAGGGTGGTCCAGTAGATATCAGCACATTATTATCTCCGTTGTTTTTGAAAATGTGAAGAAGCTTTATTAGCCAAAGCTTTTTGGTATAAAGAGGACTTTAATACGGTAATACAGTATTTTATCGATAATTGTCCCCAACACCGGTCTACTCAGGGACAATTATCCGCCAGGGATACTATTCTTTGACTTTTGCCGAACGTAGAAAAGGACAACGGAGCTCGAGTGGCCTCGGTCGCCGAGAAGTGTAAACAAACTAATCCAATAACAAAACTTGTTTATTTTTCATTATTTATTGATAGGACTTTGGCCAACATATTCGTGGCATTTTTCTCATGCAAATGATACCAAATATGATATAATTCCAATTATATTTACTTGTGTAATGAACGATGAAAGTTTTCCGGCACAGTTCAAAGAACTTCCCATGCGCTGTTCTTCCTTGCGTTCGAAACTTTCATCGTTCATTAAACAAGTAAAGATTATCGGAATTATATCATATTTGGTATCATTTTCATTAGAAAAATCCCACGTATATGTTGGCAAAAGTTACATAAAAAAATAATGAAAAATAAAGAAGTTTTGTCATTGAATTAGTATAGTCTCACCGATACACCCGAGCCGTACGATGTCATACTTTTCGGCGACCGAGGACTCTCGAGCTGCGCGACCCCTCAAGGGGGTATACCCCGCAGGAGTGGGGATAGTTCTGGGACAATTATCGGCCAGACATTTGGGACATTTATCGATAAAATACTGTAACTGCTTTTTTGTTGGTGAAAGAGTTTCGGAGATCTCAAAATCATCTTCATTTTCTCTAACCCCTTCCCATTCCATTGAAAATTTAAAAAATACATTTTGTAAATTTGTCAATTATACATACTCTGAAAATTGAACCGATATCAGTCAATGTTGCAATAAGCTACAAATGTTTTGTGAAAATTGCAGTTTTTCACCATTTTTAGCCTATAACTGAAATAAATCTAAGGATCTTTACATCATGCAATGCCTGTAGTTTTTTTCCACGTAAGAACACGGATAATTGACACAGGTTTAAACAACGTATGTCTTAAATTTTCAATATTGGCCCACACGCATAAAAAAGTTGTAAACAACTTTTATTCTTTCCTTTGTAACTCCGACCAATTGCAATTTTTTCAAAAATTTCTTTTTCACGTCATGTAGTCAATTAATTGTTCTAACTTCTAAAAAAAATCCAAGTCGTATGATCCGCTATTTAAAAAATGATCGTCCTTTTAAAAATGTCCGAATATTACTGTGGTTCATTGTATATTAGAAACCAGTAGTCGTATCAGTGTAGCCTAATCATCCTATATATTTTGTAGGTTAAAGATCCACGACAAAATCTCACCTGAAAGAAACTGAAGATTTGTAAAGGTGATGAAGAAAAATAAATAATGAGCTTCGATTTTAGCCTCGCTATTTTCAGAATAGCATTTTACATTACATCGCCCAAAAAATGGCGTGGTGCTAACAATGCTGGAGAAAACCTTGCAGATTCTGTTACTGTAACTATAGGCGTCTCATTAATAAATAGCTCGAACAAATGAGCGAAGACGACTGGGCTAATTGGACACAGTTCCATTACATTTCGAAATAAAATATTTCTCGCGTACGTAATGCGCGACCTAATTATCTATATACAGTTTCATTCAGGATTATACTGGAACAATAAACTTCGTGATTCTATAAGCTCCGTCGTTAATGAAAAATCGTAATTATTTCTGACAAACACTCGGTGGCACTTGAATGTTTCTGCGCGATCACAATGTTGCAAAAAAAAGTTTCACGAGAAATATGGTGTCAGAACGGCGATATCGAAATAACCCGAAAAATGGAGGAAATTGGATAATCCAAGCACTGACTTGCAGCTTATTGACTCGGACGGATATTAATTACACCGAATCGATGACACGTGTGACCTTTTTTCCAATTCAACGGAATTACTCCCAACACGCCCGAATCGTGTGCATCACACGCTACAAACGTTGCACACGCTTTAATTATTATTACTAGACTGCGGATCTCACGCATTTATGGATGGAATATCAAACAATGTTAATTAGACTGCGGGGCTTTATACATGTATGCCTTCTGAAAATTTTCAAAAAAGGGTAGAATGTAAAATTCGACAGAATTTAGTACAATTTTCATTTATTCCAGATCTGTAAAAGCTACTGCCGTTGGAATTAAGATTCTATTTTATTCCACTTTCTTAAAATTCAAGTTATCAGAATCTTTGCAATTGATGCTGACAATTTTTATTTTGCATAAATATCATAAGGAAAAGCCATAAGAAAAAACGGGTTTATTAACAAAATTGGACACGCGGACAACCAAAAGTTAACGAACGAGCGCTCATTTAAAATTGTCTTCTTTTTTGCAATCTGTTGGCGATCGTAATTTTTTACAATTCTTCTGTCATTTCTGATTTTCTATTTTTATAAATTTAGCTACATATAGGGTTGACTGTCAATATACACACATACATACATGATTATCTCGTTAATAATATATGCAGTCGAATTATTACCGATATATTATTAACGAAATAATCATTTTTATTTAGGTTAACTTAAAACTAACTGAATGACATTGCTTGAACAACTAAACTCATTTTGCTAACTATTTTTGGAGATTAATTAACAACTATGTACGTCGACCTCGCAGAAATTTGCATTATTCATTGTTTTCCCTCGAACAGAATTATACGAGATTGATATTAAATTTGATTTATTTTCCTATTTTATCGTGCATTGAATATTTGCATAACTGAGGTATAACAACAAACCAGCGACCGTATTGCGAAATGAAATATACCGCGTATATTGATTGAACGTATTTTCCTGTTTCCCTCTAAAATAGAACGCGGATAATCGCAGAAGCAGTTTAAAGTTTAAATACCGCACTATTCTTGTAGTATAGACACTATTTGAACTTCCAAGGTCTTCGGGCACCGTCTCCTCCAACGTATTGCATATCTAGTATAATTAAAAGCTGTCATCTAAATTATAAAATTTTAACATTAATAAATAAAGTCCGTGCATTATACAATATTCAATTTAATCAATCTCCTAATGTATGAATTTAAATTTAATTCTAGCTTCTCTGAAATGTTCGGCGAAAATGAAAATTTACAGAAATATTTCATTTCACCCTTTCATTTAAATCCGTTACGCATAAATTGTAATTACCATGTGACAATCTCGTTATTGTACTTTCCATTTGAAGTACAGCATCGATTGAGTTTCTCTAACGATTTCACTCATTTCACTCGCTGACTAACAACAAGTAGAACAAGTAGAATAAATGTTGATAACATAGAATATCAGATCTCAACTTTTCCAAAAACGGAGGAATTTATTTTTCTTTGTAATCAGACCTGCACACGGTCGCGAAGAAGCTAATAAATAAAATAAAATAGTTGACACAGGTTCAAATGCTTTGAAATTATAGCAAAAAAACTGAAAGAAGTAAAAAATCGATACTTCGAGAACACGTAACATGAAATATAATACTAACAAAATCGACTATTCGATACAGTTTTTAGGAACTTCTGCACACAGTGGTCATCGAAAAAATTTCTCTTTCAATACCGAATGTTATTGCATCGATATTTCCATACCAGAATATTTTTTATCGGTCCGCTAATAACGAAAATAATTGATGGTCCACCCTGTACACTATAAACCCGTTGAACTCGGAGATATTTTAACTCGAAAATTAAACGTTTCTTTCGACCTAGAATAATTTCATTCTATTTTAATCATTTTCTTTGTGTATGAATATGAAATTGAGATAATACCTCGTACAATACTTAAATGTATAGTAATTGATTAGACACCAACATATTTAACCCTTAGCAGTCGAGCGGCGACTCTGAGGTGTCACTAACAATTGCTGTAACATTATTCAAAATATTGTTTAGATTATTAAATATGTTGATATCTAATCATTTAGATCTTGGAGGAGGTGTTACATTAATTTCGTATCCATAAAATGAAAAAATAAATGGTATAGAATGGAATTATTCTAGGTAGGAAAAAATGTTTAATTTTCGAGTTAAAATAGCTCCGAGTGCAAAGGGTTAATAATGTAAACAGTATTTTGAATAATGGTACAGCAATTTTTAGTGGTGTCTCTGAGTCACCACTCAAGTGTTAAGGATTAACCCTTTGCCTTGCAATATCGCGTCCGACTCGCGACGAAGATTCTGAAAAGATTCTGACAAAAATGTATGTTAATAATTTCCTTTAAACCGAAATAAAATTCTATTTTGATCTTGTTAATATACAGCTATTGGAGAACATATAGGCATAAAATTTACATCAATGTTCTCCCTTTTTAGAAAACTACGATCTACAAAAAAGTTCTAATCACTGAAACCGTAAAATAAATCCTAGAACAAGGGTTTAAAAGCGTCCGAATATTACTCTGATTCGCCGTATCAATTCGTAACTTTACTTTCAGGTCGAGCTAATTATAAGCCGAATGGCGAAGGCGTAGGAAACATCTAAAAGGTGTTGGCAAAGGTGAAAGGGTTTCGTATCCAGCGGTGCACCGTGTAGCAGACTAGAAACTCAACGGACGTGAAATCGCTTTCCGTCGACTTCGACTGTTTCCCAGGTTTCAGAGGTGCAGCCGTACACGCAACATTTCTTCGTGTTATTTAAATCTCATTAAACTCGAATGCCAGTGGCCGTGGATACATCTTCGGAGTCGCGGGTTGCGCGTGAGTGCGAGCGCAATCAGTGAAATGTACGAGACGATACGGTTGATGCAACATAATGCTCGCCCAACCCCTCCTGTGCGAGCGCGTATAATGCACTCGACGCGACGGCACAGGATTTTCGGAATAAATCGTCAAAACAAATAAAATCGTCGGCGCTGGGAGGGAAGGTAATGCTCATAATTCCATGGGAGCGCGCGCGCGTGGACTCGTATCGATTCGAGCGCAGCCCGATGGTTTTGCAAAACAAACGCACCTACAGCCTATTCGTAGCCGGAGCACCCGTAATCTCTAATGCGTAATATCGGTGTTCACGGTGGAATGAGCAACGCCAATAAAATTGAAATAAACCAGACCCCCGCGCCAAGGCGAAGTCTGCTGGTCAATAATATCGGCGTTGCAATCTATCGAGGACCGGTATCGACCTGATCATTCGTACACACTTCTTCGCTTCAGAGCAGCGACGGATCTAGGCATCCGCTGCAGCTCAAAACTCTGCTCGGTCAAAACAATTTACATGAAAAACTTATGGAGGTAGATTCCAGAGGTGGACATTATTTGGCAAAACAAAAATTTAAAATATGTACTATTGAATATTTTACATTTTATTTTGCTTAAAGAAAATAGTATTTTAAATAAGATATACAATTTCGAAAATAAAGTATTTGTATTTGAACAATGTGAACATCAAAATAAAATATTTCTATTTCAACAATTTGATCCACAATATAATATATTTCTACTTTAACAATCTGAACCTCAAAATGGAATGTTTCTATTTCAACAATTTGATCCACAAAATAAAATATTTCTATTTCAACGATCTGAACCTTAAAATAAAATATCTCTATTTCAACAATTTGATCCACTAAATAAAATATTTCTATTTTAATAATCTGAACCTCAAAATAAAATATTTCTATTTCAACAATTTGATCCACAAAATAAAATATTTCTATTTTAACAATCTGAAACACGAAATAAAATATTTTACTTCTCGCATTATTATATTACCCTGAGAAACCGCATAAACATACAGTCTATCTTATCGTTAAGAAACGACTTACACTCATAAATGTATCGAATTCGAACCATTATTTTCAGCAATATTTAAAATTAATGTTGAAAATATCGACAAAATACAAATATTTTCAATATTCTTCAAATAAAATACTACTTTTAGATACTATTTTCAAAAATTACTGCCTCGAATAAATTATTTTATTTATCAAAAATTGCTGCATCGAATAATATTTTATTTTCGAAGTTGTACACATGCTTTAAAATAAATAGATAGATAGATAGATAAATTTATTTGATCCCCTTGAGGTTACAAATCCTTACAACCTTCTCCTTACCTCTCGCCGCGCATTATACATTTATTCTTATAACTAACTTACATGCTAACTTACACCTAACCTTAGCCTAAACCCGCACCGTCGTGAGAGAGAGAGAGACTACACGCATAATTTTTCTCATCCATCTCCTATTGCACCTGAATTACTCCACGCACCTTTCATATTGCCTATTGCAATATTGCAATATTTCATCAATATTGCCACATTTCAACATCTCCCTATCTCAATATTTCCGCATCTCAATATCTTCAATATTTACAAAATTTCCCCATTTCCCCATTTCATCCCTCCCCTATCCTCCCCATCCTCCCCACTCTTCCTGCTTTAAAATAAATAGGATTATTTATTATTTATTATTTGACTCGTTTCTAGGATTGCAAGGGTGCGGGATGCGCCATCTCATCTCTCGATAATGCATCATTTTTTCGTTGAGATATCTTCTAAAGACCTGGAGCTTTTCGTATATAATGAAGTTGTTGCTGACAAAACTACTGTAAGATACGAATTTATGGAGGGACTGTAAGATAATTTAAACAAAATTCTAACAGTACAAATTCGATTCATGGATTCTACAGGCCCAATCGTCGGACTTGTCTCCCAACTCCATCCCATTATTATTATCTCAATTGGATTATAAAATCTGAATACAGAGAAATCATTTGGAATCGCCGTACTGCTAGGTACACCCTATGTCGTATGTCGGAATGATTGAAAATGAATATCAGTTGTTCGTATTCTGAAAAGTATCATGTCGACCATCTTTAGGAAAAGGATTGGTTATATTGATTTTTATCATTTTTGTAACCTCTTAAATATGGAAGAAAACAAAGTGCGTTAGGCACATTTATATGAATAACTGTGCAGAAGTGGTTTCCTATGTTTAAAGCCAGTAATTTCAACCTTAGCAACGAAGAACCCCCGGGTAAACCCTCTAGCACTGACGAAGATCAACTCAAAACTCTAATCGAGGATAACTACTGCTATAAAATATCAAAACCCACCATCTACGATCATTTTTCTGAAGGTTGCATGCGTAAATTGTTTTGATGTTTCCGCACAAAAAACTGACGGATCGCATTTCTATCTGCGATTCGCTCTACAGACGGGAAAACACCATTTTCGAAGCAAATAGTGACGAATAATGAGGAATGGATTATGTATAATAATTTTGACGGAAAAAGATCCCAGGGTAAGCGAAATGAACCGCCATCACCCACTCCAAAAGCCGATTTATAAAAAGCTACATTGCAAAGTACTTCGCTGGAAAACCTTGACCAGAAAATACCGACGTGAAAGATGAAGAATCATGAAGAGTTTATATAATTGTTGATAATTGAAATGTGCTGCTTTTGAATATTCCTTGAAAATCGGCACGAAGTTTCCGGGCGAACCAATACACGTGAAAGAAGAAAACCGTAGTAGAGTTATACGTCTTCGATGATTAAATTCGATTTCCCAATTCCCGAAATGGAACTGAATAATAAAAAGAAACGCCGTTTATATGTTTACACAGGGTTAGACAGGTGTCACTGCCGTTTCACTGTTTCCAGTGGTAGTTCATCAAAAGTAGAAACTGATCCTACATTGTTCACTAGTCATTTTGGATGGTCGTTTTGGACGGTTTTCATTGTCGAGAGACGATTCAAATATAATTCGATTCTGAACATTAAGAGCTTCGGCAAGCGAAAGGTGCAACGTAAATAAATACCAATTTGCAGCTTAGTAATCTCATTGCGCTTTAAACTTTCGTGTCTCTCGTTAGTGAAAAATAACACGCTCCGCCAGATGGGTACAGGAACTCGTGTAAATTTTCAAAGTCACTTCGTCGAAATTCGAAATACCGGCGAGCCTCGCGCGAGATATGACGAGAATCGTCACCGGGTTAATTGTTTGGTATACCGTCGCTGCAAATAAAATGTTTGTCCCCGGTCCGTCAGCGAGCCAGGTCACGAATCGACCCGATAAATCGAGAGGACAAAAGCTTCGAGTTTATTAGATCCATAATATTTTACAGGAAATTGTTTCAACGTGAAGCCATTTTTCACGGGCAGCCGATATGATGTATTATCGGCGCGCGAGACCCGATACCGTCATCGTTATTGTTTTTCAACGGATTCTGTTTTTCCGCGACGCCTCGACGAAGCTGTTTCTCGCTCGGCTCTGCTCCGCCCCGCTCCGATCTATTTCGTTCACGAATTTCTTTCTCTTTCTCCCTTCGCTACGCTGGGGAAGACGCGGCGATACGACTCTGTCGCGACAAAAAGTATGAATCAGGCTGTTACCGGTTACGTCGCGTCGGGAGAGACAACGATCTCCTCTCCACGGAACTCTATACGAATCAAGGGAGACCGGTAAAAATGAAAGAAATACAGATCACAGGTGCGTCCAGGTAACGACGCTCGAGGTACATAGGTACGAACTCGCCAAGTTTTATTGAAGCATCTGTTGTGTAGGAGGAGCAGCTGATGGTCGAAACTGAGCCGAAAAGTTGGACGAACGTGGACACTGGAGGATCCTTCAGAAAGCCATTCGACGTGCGCGAGGATATTCCAGGGGGAGAGAACAAAGTCGAAAGGAGGAGGAAGAATCAAGGAGAACAAGCGAAATCCTGGGGCCAGCAAATAGGAATCGTTATTACGCTTCCGAAGGAGGATAAAGAAATTCTGCAAGAGAAGTTGCCGGGACGCGAAACGAGCGGAAGATATATACGTATATACGCGGCTCACTCGCCAGCTCGGGGTAAATGCAGAGGACCGATGCGAAGGAAACTGTCCAGAAGCGTGTCGCAGGAATGTCCAAAAACCATTTTCTAGACGAAATTCTACCCGAAAATTCTAGATAATATGAAAAAATTGTTCCAGACGAAAATTCTAGCCTGTAGAAGCGGGTACGTGATAATTGTATTCGTTTGACGTCGCAGTGAGCTTGAGAAATCTGTATCTTTGTTCCAACGACGTTTTCGAAACACTGCAGTCCATTCAACGAGACGAGTCACCAGACGTAAACATAGTTATTGGCTCTGTCGCAAGTCGACAAACTAGCTAGTCAACTATTAATTATAGGGCCGACTTTGTATTAGGTACGTACAATTTAAGTCAGTAGACATATTAAACAGATTTAAGAACATCAGTGTATTGCTTCCAGCTTTATGAAGTGATTAAAACAAGAAAGAAATCTCTATTTGACTCCTGTGGCAAGATCTGTAGAGATTACAACCATAATTTTGGGTGGAAACGTACATCTTTGATTACGTGTTTTGACGGTCGTTTCAACGACGTTTTCGAAACACTGCAGTCCACTCAACGAGACGAGTCACCAGACGTAAACATAGTTATTGGCTCTGTCGCTAGTTGACAAACTAGCTAGTCAACTATTAATTATAAAGCCTACTTTCTATTAGGCACGTACAATTTAAGTCAGTAGACATATTAACCCCTTGCCGTACTTTAACGAGTCACACTCGTCATGAAGATTTCAAAGAAAGTCGAACAAATATGAATGTTACGCGTTTTTTGTCGAATGAAGTAAAATCAAGATTTAATAAATAAATGTAGCCATACAAAAAATATAAATTTTGTTTTCTCTTCTGCGACATTTTTGTGGATAAAGACGTTTTAATCGCTGTAACTTTAGAGAAAATGATGTGGCAAGAGGTTAAACAGATTTAAGGACCTCAGCGTATTGGTTTCAGCGTTACAAGGTGATTAAAGCAAGAAAGAAATCTCGATTTGGCTTCTGTGCCAATCAGTGCGAACATTTTTTGTTTTGCATAAAGGAACACTTCTACGAAGAAGCTTTCGCCAGCATGAGAGTTGGTTTCTTGATTTTGCTCTGTTTCTTCACTGTAACTTTAGAGAAAACGATACGGCAAGAGTTTAAACAGATTTAAGGACCTCAGCGTATTGGTTTCAGCGTTACGAGGTGATTAAAGCAAGAAAGAAATCTCGATTTCAAACATTTTTTGTTTTGCATAAAGGAACACTTCTAGGAAGAAGCTTCCGCCAGCATGAGAGTTGGTTTCTTGATTTTTCTCTGTTTTTCACTGTAACTTTAGAGAAAATGATACGGCAAGAGGTTAAACAGGTTTACGGATCTCAGCGTATTGGTTTCAGCGTTACAAGGTGATTAAAGCAAGAAAGAAATCTCGATTTGGCTTCTGTGCCAATCAATGCGAACATTTTTTGTTTTGCATAAAGGAACACTTCTACGAAGAAGCTTTCGCCAGCATGAGAGTTGGTTTCTTGATTTTTCTCCATTGTCAACGCACTGCGGCGACGTTCGAAAATAATAATACAGGACACTGCGGAAAATGACTGAAACGAGTCCGTTTCTTTTCATGAGTGTAGCCCCGAGTTCGTTTAACCGGAACTTCTTGAAAGCATCGCGATTCGAACGTAGACGAAACAAGACGGAAGACAGAGCACAGCCACCCTGGTTTCGAACGGTGCGATGCGACTGGCGCACGAAAATTAGACGCTCTGTCTCGCTATGGAAGTTCACCAGGGGAAAAAGGCAATATCAATGACGAGGAGATATTTAATTGTCGCTCGTTGCTTTGCTATCGCTTTTGCGAAGCGCTCTTCTTCGGAAATAACAACGAGTTCGTGAAGAACGGCGGTCCTCTCGTCCCCTCGTTATCGTACCAGCGAGACGGAACTAATAAAATACTTCGCCCCAACGAGAAAATGCGGGATGAAATTGCGTTAGTTTTTAAATGTCGCGCGCAAGTTCATCACGCGTGCATCCGTGAACACAGGCGTTCTTCTGCGCGCCCGCGCTTGTGCGTGTTGTGTGTGTGTATGTGTGTGTGTGTGTGTGTGTGTCAACAATGCACTCGCGAACCTGTGTAACCTAACACGGTTACGTTAATCTCGTTTTCTTAACGAGGTGGTCTGAAAAACGGGAAACATTTCCAACAAAAATAAAGAGTGGGGAGGGGAAAATAAATCATAAAGGAGAAACATGCCTAGCGCCCGTCAAAGGCTCATTTTCTCCGAAAAAATTAGATTAAACTGGAAAGAGAGAACGTCACTGGCCAGCCGCTTTGAAAGTGCGCTTTCTAAAACCGAACTAGAAAATATTCGATGCACGCCGACTCGAAAAATCAATGTTGTTAGAGACAACAGCCATTTTCAGTTCCTCCTGCTCAAATGATTTTCTTTCTGCTGGTCCCGCATGTAACGTGGAATTAATGGTCTTCCGGTTACAATAGAAGCTGCTGCGTGCTGTACCGAACGCCAGCAGTCAGCTAGAGCTGAATCATGTTGAAGAATCGCAACACCGAGCACACGTCTACGAACACAAACGTCATACTTATATCGAACTATCTTTTATAATTCGTGGCTCGTTATCCTTGGCGGTATTTGCTGGAAATTTCGGGGTAGGAGACCTAAACACTTTATACTGGTCTGCGTAAGTTTCGTCGATGAAGTTCACCGGAATCATCGACTTTCTCCGGTTTTTCGTTTCAATCGTTCCTCTCGCTTGGAAGAGTCTCGCGACCTCTCGAGAACCGGTTAACCTTTTCTCTCCTAACATCCCGTGTAATCGTATTAAATTTGATGAAAGGACAGAGTACCCGTGGAAATAATTATAATAGTATATCCTGACCGCGTTTACTACGACTGTCCGTCGCGTCGTCGGCAAAACGAACGAGGACACCGCGTCGAGCGAATATTACCGTCTACGAGAAAGGAGCCGGGGCGACAAAAAAATACGAAACGAGAAGTAAGGCCGAGGGAAAGATAGAAAAGAAGTCCTCCTTAATAAAGGAGGAAGAGAGAGAAAGAGAGAGAGAGAGGGAGGGAGAGGGAGAGAGAGAAACAAAAAAATAAAAGAAGGAGGAAGGAAAAACAAGGGAATATCAGCCATCTCACACCCATCGTGACAACGTCCGCGTCCCATTCTGGCTTCAACGTCCTTTGAGCCAAACCACCGCACCGTTCACGCCCTCTTTGCCACCCTCTCTCACCCTCTTACTTCCCACCCTCGACTGGTCCACCGGCAGCCCCGTGCACAGACTGGATACAACGAGCCGACACAAGAGAAGGGGTTTATATTCCGTTGTATCGTCCCTGCCTTTTCACGATGCGTCGCGTATATCCCGGCTAAACAGGCCATTTCATCACGTTTCGTTTCCTTGTGCCACGTTACGTCCCGTCTCTTTCTCTCTTCCTGTCTTATTCTTTCACGGCTGCTCGCGCGTCCTCGTCCATCCAACTGCCCGCGATACGCATTACTACTTTCTTACCGGCCTACTTTCCACAGTCCAAACTCTCTCGACGATTCGTGTTAATCTCTGCCACTAGATCCAGCGAAGATGGCGCATATTAGGCTGCAGCATACGTCCGATTTCGAAGAAACGTAACTTTCTTTTCTGACTAAAGCTTATCGATTTCAGTGAGCACCGATCAACATATTCTGCCCAAGTCATGCGTGTTCCAAGTTTGTATTGTATTAGAAGAGAGGAACTTTGGTAACCGGAGGGAAGTGCAATTCAACGGCATATAAGATTCAAGGTATATTATATGTATAAAAATATATTAACCCCTTGCCGTAACATTTTCTTTACAGTTACATAAATCATATACATAAATCATGTCAAATGGAATTATTCTAGCTAGGAGGAAATGTTTCATTTTCGAGTTACAATTGCTCCGAGTGCAAAGGGTTAAAACGTCTTTATCCCCAAAAATGTCGCAGAAGGGATAAGAAAATTTATATTTTTTGTACGGCTACATTTACTTTAATGCTTAAATACTAATTACAAACGAATGAAATTTGATTTCATCTAAAAAGAAACGCGAAACATTCGTGTTTGTTAGAGACTTTGTTAAAATCTTCAAAATATATACAGGGTTAATATACAGGGTTAATATACAGGGTGATTCTAGGGACTGGGAGTGGTTACTCTTTTTTAAGGAAAAATATAAAAAAGTCGTATGGCATAATACGTCCTAACTTCCTATGACGTTATTTTTTTACGCACCGATGCAACCGTGTCGGGTGCAATTGCACTTTATTCTTTAATGCGACCCAATTTTTTTTTTTGTTAAACCGATCGGTCCCTTTTATTATCCTGCGTATAAAATTCCATAATAATTCTAATCCGAGGTCATCGAAATGTCAATACTTCACGAGATATTTGACATTTTACGTCCATTATATCAAACACAGTTCCTACAATTCATATTGAGAGTTTGGATACTAGTAATGAAATACGTATCCGGCATATCATGATACACAGATTATACTTTTGATAGTGTAAAATTGTGCGTGATTGTCACTGGTGGATAATTAGATCCTGAGACACGAATATCACAATGGTGCCGGAAATGCAACAGCCCGTTTAGTCTATTGTTCAACTTTATGTTTGCAAACGCGTATCAATATCATCGCAATACAAATTATCAAATAATTACATCACCGGCGTTAAACTATAAAGCTGCAGCGATCCCCATAATGACGATAAGCATCAAAATTATAGGCGAGCCGAACGTTATCTCTGAATTATAATTAACGTTTTCAGCAACAATTATTCAATTCTCGGACGTTTCGCTCGTTTTTTAAATCGGAAAATTCGGACTCCGCAAATCATATTGAATCAAAGGAAGGGGACAAAACACAAATCACTGATCCTTTCATTTCAGAGCTTGTGATCAGAATTATTTTACTGCAGTTACATTTCTATTTTAAAACATGCGATTATTCTTACGAACAAAGAAGATATTTTCTGCAACTATTTTTTAAACATGTACGAAGGTTAATATGTCACTTTAATCATTTATTCGTGACAATCAACGCGTTTTAAAATTGCACGTGTGACATAATTGTGACACTACAAGCAAATATATCATGGAATTAATCAAATTCAAAGTGGATATCGAGCAGCCTAGGGCCTAGACATTTAACCGAAAATATCACATTTTTTATGCAGTATAATGCAAGAATGCCTGCAGTTTAATCGTTATTCTAGGACACGTTTACAATATATTATTTCAACTTTAACCCCCACCCTTTCAGGGTCACGCCCTTTTTGTTTCGTATCTTGCACGACTAGACTGCGGATCATTATGTATTTATGGCTTATGAAAATATTCAAAAAATGCTAGAATATAAAATTCCACAGAATTTGATACGATTTCACTTATTTCGGATCTACAAGGACTACTACCACTGAAAGTAGGATCTTATTTGTTCCCATTTCTTTGAAATTTCCCTAAAGAAATTAAAAATTGCATAAACATCCGCAGTCTATACGCGACAAATTAAAAGTGCCGGTGATTATGAAAGTGGTGCAAGTCAAAATTCCAAATAAATTCATCTTTCTTGTTGTTTATTTTGTCGAATGATATCGCTAATAATTATATAGTGAGTTGAAAAATGTTACAAATTATTAACCCTTTGCACTCGACGCTATTTTAACTCGAAAATTAAACATTTCTTTCGACCTAGAATAATTCCATTCTATATTAATTTTTTTCTTTGTACCAATATGAAACTGATAGAATACCTCGTGCAATACTTAAATGTTTAGTAATTGATTACATATTAGATACCAAAATATTTAATAATGAAAACAATCTTTTGAGAGCTAAGAGCTAAATATTTTTGTATCAAATCAAAACATGATTTTCTTCACTTTCATAATCAACGAAGCACCCGTCACATATCGTAGCCCGAACGTCGAGGAAACAAAATACACGCTTAACCGGAATGCGAAAACAATAGGATTTTTAACGCGACAGAGCGCATTCGAATGAACCGAAGGAATCAACCGGTACTCTGGAAGCAATTAAACACATTCTAGCGTACAGTCGAACGAAAGTCACTCGGTTAGACAAGTACAACGGAATTCCTGCTATTTCCTCGAACACGCTAAGCGCCGGCAATTATTATGCGACTGTGTGTTTCGTCCGCGATGATCGCGCGAAATTCCATCCGCGGATAATCGACTGTTCCGATTCGAAGGGAATTTAAATTTCGATAAGGGAGCTTACTCGGAAAATAGAGTTCCTCGAATGTTTCCCAGTGTCGCGGGACAATATTTAGAGTGAAAGCAAGGAAATCGTACGCATAGTTTTTACAACAATAAGCGATGTTTTCAGTAAAAATACGAGAGAGGATGACGCGAGTCGCGTCTGCGAGACGATAGCATTCTCTCCCGTGAGATCTATTACAGATGTGTTTCCACTACGAAAATACTCGTCTTATCGTACATCCTTGGCCGAACTTTGAAGACGAACACGTATGTATCGTGTACATAGTCTTTGAACACAATTGAACGTATAATTAACTCTCGACGAAATAAACCGTCCGCTCCAACAGAGAGAATTGCTTGATCGAATCCATCGATATCGTCCTTTGACCGCTGTAACGCGTCTTCGATACACGGTGATCTTAAATACCGGTCGTCTGACCAGTTTGATTGGCGTGTTATCGCTATCAATATTAATATCGGGTTACATAGTGTACTCACGTGTCGCCTGGGAGGTCTCGCAGTACAAGACGACCAAGAGTAATCCACCCACGAGGAGCGTAGCCAGATAGCACGAACCCGAGCTGCAGCCCATCACGGCATCACTACTGATTTGCTACAATTTTCACAGTAATCCTCACCGTATCACACTGGGGTGGCCCGATTACGAGCGTATCGTTCTTTCTCCACCGTAAAGGTAAACTATTTCGCACTGTCACTTAGCAAAACAGCCGGCTGTCATCCGTGGCAGAGGGTCCATTCGAATGCCGACCACGTCGTCGTCCAGTCCAGCATCAGCATCCGTGTAGAACGGTGTCGCACGGGATTTCAGTTTACTCGGTTGCACGCGTCACATGGCTTCGTCAACTTTTCACGCGCATCGTAACTCCTCGTGGCCCGTTGTATCTCGCTGCGGATCGATCCAAACTTCCCTGCGATTCGTCACTACCCCGCCGGATACTATTCATCGAAGATTCATCATCGAGCTCACCCTCGAACGTTGCCGATTCACCCTCACCGTCGACTCCTCGCTCATCGTTTCACCATTCTGTAAATCCCGTAAAGATACTTTACACCGATTCACGATCAAACCGGCGCGGCGTTTCTCGTTAGAGGATCGTCAAACTTTACGGAGCCCGTCCGCATCCCCGAAACTCTCAACCCCGACCCCAACCCAGGCTCCTAAACCCCATCTACCCTTTCCCCCTCCCGGTGATTAGAATTCTATACGGACCGAGACCCGATGATGGAAAAGCAGATCGGGCACAGTTTTCTTTGTACGCGTGAATCTCCGTACGAGCTACCAGACCGCCAATGCGATTCCACTGAATGCATACAGCCCGGGCCAATTATCGAAGTTTAGGAGACCGGTTAAATCTTCTCGGGCGGAACGTCGCATCGCGTCGGCCAAGCGGACACGTTCAACTTTGCCGCTGTAGCGGATAGTGTAACTTAAATCGGACCAGCACGCGACAACGTGTCCCGATCATTCGATATTTTTTACATCCTCCCGCACCTCGTGAAAATGTCGCAGGTTATGTATTACATATTGGAAGCTAAAAAGAAGTCACCTGCAACGGCGCAAAGAGGATCCCCGCACGTTCGTAGTATTTACTACCCAGGCATGACCGTTGTAGCTAATATTTCGCCAGCACGGAAAATACGAGCGACTCGGGGCGTGCCGTTCCCGCATTCCTTCCGAGTGACTTCTCTGCAGCTCCCAATAACAACGTGTTACATATTGGGAGCTGAAAAGAAGTCACCTGCAATGTGGGGCAAGCAGGGTCTCGGCACGCATCGATGCTTCCGTAGTCACAATGTTTAGGCTTTGACGCTACACGCTCGTAGGCGACTCTGGGGCGCCACGAAAAATTGCTGTGCCAATATTTGTGTCGGTATCTAATCAATTACCAAACGTTTAGGTATCGTATAAGGTGTTATTACCAATTTCGTATCCATCAAATTTCAAGAGGGAATGGAAATATTCTAGCGAGGGAGAAATGTTTTGTTTTATTTTAAAACCGGAACAACACATGGACGCGCCCATCCCGAGTTCCTTCCGACTTCTTTTCCGATTCTTCCTTCTGATTTTAGGAAAAACAACGGAACCCGTCACCTCTCTGATCAATACCTGCACACCGAAATTGACACTGTCCTCGATCGGTTCGCAATTATGCGTCGACTCCTCAGAGTGAAGAATCGAGACGGTAGATCGGCGTATGGCGCGTTGTCGGAAATGATATTCATTCGCAGAAGGCCTAATGGACCGTGAGTCGTTTAACGTTCGCTTTCAGAAGATGATTCACGCGTAATTAAAGTAGAGAACAGTATTGGGGTTCGTCGTCATTTTCCACCGGAGTTCGTCGCCGGTCGGCCGATCAGTTGGTCCGTACAAATCACGTATATAGGGCGGGGCATAGATCATCCGCGTGTTTCGCGGGAACGGCCTTTTAAATTGATCGGGACCGAGGATCGCGCTTCCGCATCTGCGACGCGAGCGTGTTGTCCGCGTCGCATTATTTCGAGTACGCGCCGGGGATCGTTCTTAATTAGAAATGCGACGAAACGAAAGTCTACTGTATAGTTACGCGACTCGTTACGCGCCGCCGAGAGTCGTGTTTGTTGCGAGTTACGGAACGCGTGCGGAGTTCATAAATCGCGTGGCGGGATTAGTCGCGAGGTCGGATCGAGTCGGGCCGGGCCGGTTCGACGCGTGAAATAAAAAGGCTCGCGCGGACTGTCGCAAGATTTGTGTATCGGTGGCGGTGCTGCGGTGAACAAATATTCGCGGTTTGCCAAGGAAAGTAGATCGCGGAAGCCGTATATCTTCGTATCGGTTTATTCCCACCTCTAATCAGTGTGTCGACGAGAATCGGCGTACAGAGTCCCTCGTGTATATGCATCGAACAAACCGCTTTGTCTTGAACGGTGTGCGGAAACCCGTGTACCGTTTCTACGCTCGAATTGTTCGGTTTCTGCGGGAGAACGGGTCCATTAACTCGCGTTTAAAAAAGGCTGCCGCTCTGGAAACCATCGTTTCCCGTGTCAACGACAGACGTTCGCTTTGCAACTTCGCGGAGGCGCGGAATTCGGTGAAACGCACACAACGGGTGAAAAAAACAGCGCACGCGAAACATGCTTTTTTCCCCGGGGAAAAGCAAGCTTATTTCTTGTTTTGTCTTTTCGTTCGGAGCGAAGATGAAGTAAACAACAGCGGGAACGACAGGTGGATCGACGACGGGGAATGAAACAAAGTGGAGTACACGTTTCGCGACTTACGCGTGGCACGTGGCAGGTGACGCGGGTGTACATAGATACGTATGTATTAAATAAAACGGGTCCGCTCGGCGACAAAGGAGAACGACGATCATCTCGATTTAAATGCCAGATGCCTGTCCGCGAGACTCTCACGCTCTATCTCTCGCGTACTCCGAACAAAAGCGCAGGCCGCCAAAGGGCCCAGCGTGACTTTGACGGCTTCGAGTGAGCTCAAATATCATCACACGCCTCCGCGCGCGCACACAGAGACGCACAGAGAGACACACACGTGCTTGGGCAATGTTGATCGACGAGCTCTCTCTCGTGTTGTCACCGGCTCGACACGTCGTCGAGTCGAGTCGAGTCGAGTCGAGTCGCGGCCAGTACGAAGAATTCGTGAAAACGGCGAACGAAAAGATAAAAGAGGAGGGCAAGCTTTGTCAGCCGAAAAAGACGTTCGCGCGAGCCGTTTCAGCTGCACGTTCTCACTCTTTTGCAGCCGTCCGCTTTTCTAGATAGATTCGTATGTGACCCTTCTCGCCGTTACCCGACTACTTTCAGAAACATCGTCACGCACTCGTCCCCGTTTCCATCCCTTATCGTTCGCTAAGCGATCCGACGAGAACGTGTATCTTTAACCGTTTCTTCCACGGATGACACGTTCGACGTACGGAAAAACTTCCGACGACGTACCAGGACGAGAGACAGCTGTCGTCCGATTGTCTCGACGTTTCGCGATGACAGCGATCTGGCGGAACACGCGGGTCACAGTTCGAACGCCACACCGAGAATCCGGCCGTACACACCGTCGACGAATTCGACAGCGGGGCGTAGATCGGTCGGGGTACGGGTTGAAAAACGCGACGACAACGATCAGAACCAGAGAACAGAGCGGAAAGCTGTACGCGACGCGGTACGCGGAACGAACAAGCCTCGAGTGTACTCTCGGCTCTGGCTCTGCTTTCGGAACTGAGTCGAGAGAGAGAGCATCGTCAGAGTTTCAAGGGATTCAGAGCTACCCCTACCCCCTAGCCCCTAAGCCCCTACCACCGGAGTCGACCCCTGTCTCTCGGCAACCCGCGTGCTCCAGCGCTCGCAGTTTTCCCCTGAGCCGCCAACCCCACTCGTCCCGCAAGGATGTCCCCCACTATCGAAAGCATCGCCACCCCAGTCGGCGGCGGCGGTCGCCGCGGCGCGGCGCGGCGCGTCGCGGCGTCTCGGCTGCGCGCGGCCGTCCGAGCGCACGGACCAAGCCACCACGCGCGCACTCGAATCCAGTCGAATCCAGTCGAATCCAGGCACGCGCGCGTCACCACCAACTCCGGGATCTCCGCGGGCCACATGCGGGCTTAAAAATACGCCTCGTTATTCCGACGACGCTGTTTCACGCGCGACGCCACGGTGCTGCGAAATCTCCGAAACGTGGCAGCAATTCGTTTACCATGGAAACGACATTTTCAACAATTTATGCAGCAGTATTCAAACACATCGATCACAGACCATAATAGAACCTAAACCTAGTGGGGCCTACAGCTATTAGTTTTTTTTTGTTTTTTTTTTATTTTATTTTGTGTGTGACTCTCCAAGAGCCACACGAAGAACTTCCCGATTCGTTAGTTGCAGTATATTATTATCATTATTAACCCTTTGCACTCGAAGTTATCTTAACTCGGAAATTAAACATTTCTTCTGAACTAGAATAATTCCGCTCTACATAATTGTTTTCATTTTATGGATACACCAACATATTTAATAATGTAAATAATATTGTGTGAATGATGATATAATAAATAGCGGTGACTCGGAGTCGCCACTTGAGTGCTAAGGGTTAAGTGTACGTTTTAGGAAGATTATACGTTTTCAGGGAAATTCAATAGTTTTCTACTTATCAGAATGTTTTCTACATGGTGTCGCATTCAACCAATATCGTATGCTCGTTGCTCGCTTGGTTCATTGTTATAGCAGAGTAATGTTGCAAAATAAATTGCAAATGCTCCACAATCAAACCTATATATACTTGGTAATACCATTATGGTATTTTATATACCAAATTACATACCATAGTTGGGTAATACCGTTAGACTAACAGGTTATAGTCTAATGTAAGAATCACCCGTAATCAAATAAAGAAAGATAAGGTATGCCCAACCACATGACGTATGTAGTCTTTTGAATTTTTCAAAAAAGAAAAAAAAAATTAAAAATGGCTGTATCTCGGGAACGGTGCGACCTATCGCAAAAATAATGAAATTTACAAAAGGCTTAACCCGAAGCATATAGGGTGTGCACAACCACATGACGTATGTAGACTTTTGAATTAAAAAAAAAAACAACATATACATATTACAACAATATATACTAGGACGAAACACCACCTTCCTTTTCCTCAAATAGAAAAACAATTCTATAGCAAACGTGGTCTTATGACGTAACAGATTCAAATCCGAATCGAAACGTTTGAGTGTTACAAAATAGCTATATTGTGTAGAATTTGATCGAACCGTGGCGCCGATAAAATTATTCTAAGTTTATTCAACATTTTACGATCGATAAGAAGAGATCATTTAAATATATACATATATTTTTTTTTTAATATATCTAAATGTATATATATATATATTATATTACGTTTGTTTCTTCGGTGGAAAATTTACGTCCCCTCGTATAAATAGCATTTTTGAATGAACTTCTTTCGGAAAAAAACTAAAAAACTACTGGACCAAATTGGACCAAAATCTAATCAGCTCTAAGTTACAGCGGAGCGCATCGATTGCATCATTCATCATTCTGATCGCGTTGTTACTTTTTCAGAAAACGTTTGCGAAAAATTTGTTACCATACGCACGGACATACATACGCGCGGCATACATACGCGCGGACATACATACGCGCGCGCGCGCGCACGCACACACACACACACACACACACACACACACACACACACAAACATTTTGCTGAAAGTAGTCTAAAATGACTCCAATGACCTTAAAACGTGAAGATCTGATAAAAAATCGATTTTCGATTTTCGGGGTCATTACAAAGAAATATTCACATTAAAGACAACTGCGAAAACATTTGTCCCGTTACTTTACCGTTTTCGTGTATAACCCTTGATTCTTTTAACCCTTTGCACTCGGAGCTATTTTAACTCGAAAATCAGACGTCTCTTCTGACCTAGAATTCTATTCTCTATGATTTTTTAAATTTGGTAGATGTGGAATTGATATAATACCTCATACAATACGTAAATCTTTAGTAATTGATTAAATACCGACATGTCTAATAGTGTAAACAATATTTTAAGTAATAGTACAGCAATTTTTAATAGCGCCTCGGAGGCGCCACTCGAGTGCTAAGGGTTAAGTTTTATCGTACAGATATTATTCGGTGCAGCAAGTACATTACTTGAAATTATAAAATGAATAGGAATTCAAATTTGGACGGTGCTTATTCATTTTTTTTGTTTGAAAATAGATGTGAATATGAACATTATAATCCAAATACGATCACGATGTTTTTCCCATTTATTTGTTGCTTTCGATATACGAACAGTCCACTTAATGAGGCTTCTAAATTTTGTAATTTACAATTATTATTGTGATTGTTAGTCAGCGGATTTTATGCATTTATGACAAAAGTGAGAAGGTGTAACTAAAAATAGCAAAAATATTCGAACAATTTAAAAATACTATTGTATTATTTTCAACCTATTAAACATATTAAGAAAGAAAATCAATTTCCATTTGACTCCAGTATGTTGAAAGTCAAGTAGACAATTTTTATTTTGCATAAAAATCCGCTGTCTAGTGATTGTAAAAATGCATCTTACGAAATTTATCTAATACATTTATTCCTTGGAACATATATTATGGTAAAAGCTGCTAAAAATCGGGCTAAATTATATTCCTGGTATTTCTATAAAATAATCCATAATAACCACTTTTAATTTTGTAAGTTTTCGATCAATTTTGCATTTTGTTAACACAGTTCTCCCGAAATCGAGAAAATGGCCCGTAAACGCGCCAGTATTTTCATGCAGAAATATGACATTATACCAGTACTATCGTATTTCGTGTTCTACGAGGGTTGGCGAAGGTGCAACCGAAAAATGCCGGTAGAAATTTCTGCGACAAACTGCCACGCAATGCATCATAGAAACGGTGCGACGAGAACCACCGGGACTCCTCACGGAACGATACCCTTGATCAAACTATCGCGAGATTATGTAGGGACCGAGCCACCCCTCGTTGTTAACACCTTCGAGCCCACGACGGGACCATTACTCGCGATGTTTACGCCCCGAACTCTCCCCGCAATGGTGATACTAACGATTATATTCTAGGGGTAGTAATCTTGGTAGGATTCCTTTGTACTTTAGTTCGGTGCTGCGAAGATCTTTGAGTGAACCCTTAATTGCTGTTCCATAGTCCGCCCGTATCTCCAATGGGTGTCGTTGGATGCTTTTGAAGAGACACACTCGATTCGAAGTTACGGCATACAGTAACTAAGTAAGGTAAATGGAGGGGGGAAGATGCCAAATACCTGTAACTTCGAAGTTAGATTCTTTGGCTGGGTCAAATAGTATTCGAAATAAAGGGTAAATCGTCATCTCTTGCGATTAAGAATTGAACTCTGAGTAAAAATCTCTAAGGGTACATATTATAATGGTAATATAATAATTAGAAATACCAATTTGTTTAATCGGGTGCAATTTACTTTCGTTATAAACTTTCTTAAATATTTTCAGAAATCAAAAGGTATAAATCACATAGCGGTTTACACATTACATCGACAAGAGTATGTTGAATATCCGTTTGATTAAGAACACTATAAAACAATTACTGCGTTATTTTATTTTTTAGAAAGCATTAGTTTTATTTAGTCCAATGAATGCTGAAAGCTAGCTCCATTTACTTCCAAGCATTCTTGAACGCGTTTAAAAACAGAATGCTGCAATGCTGAAAGCGTGTCAAGCAGCTTGACTCAAGCATTACCGCCACATAAGCATTCCTAATTTGTCTGGTATTTCTCAGTTAACATTCAAACATGTCAACAAAGAGAACCAATGGAATTAGTAAAACAATCTTTGTTGTTCATATAGAATTGGAATCAGACAATTTAAACTATTATAACCAGACAGCTGATTTTATACATTTATGACAAAAACGACATCAAATGCAAAATCGTGAAAACATTTAAAGAATTTAAAGATATTATAGTATTTTTTGTTCTCGACTCAATAAACATTAGTGAGAAGGGGAACAAGTGTCCATGTAGCTCCTGTATCATGCAATTAATAAACAGACTATTGTTATTTTGAATAAAAATTTCTGAATAAACACATAAAACTTTTAAATGAACAATTTATATTTCTGTGAACATATACAAAATTACTTCAGATTTCACGTGAAAAGTCTGGGTTGGCCATCCTCCTTTTCTCGCGTTAGGTGACGCAGTTTTTCTATCTTCAAAAATATTAGGTCAATCGGAAAGTTCCGTCCGTTCTTTTACAAGAAGTAGAGCTTTATTTAAGAAACAAAATGAAAAAGTATATTAGTCAAAATATTGTCTATCGTTAGCGATGACTTTTTCCCATCTTTCGGGCAGCAAGCGAATTCCGCGGCGAAAGAATGAGTCATTTTTGGAGGTTGTCCAGTCAGAGATCCATTTTTCGACATCTTCATCAAAATTAAAGCGTTCCTCGGCAAGTGCGTGTGCCATCGATCGAAACAAGTGATAGTCGGATGGGGCACAGTCTGGCGAATAAGGCGCACGGGGCAGCACTTCCCAGCGAAGTGCTTCTAACGTTTCTTTGACAACTTTTGTGACGTGAGGCCCCTTTCTTTGTTGCCTAGCAAGCAGAATTTCGCAGGTTTTTCGCTTCTCAATGTCTCTTGGCTTGAGTTCGTATGGGACCCACTTTCCTTCCTTATAAACCTTCCCCAAGGCTTTTAAACGGTCGGAAATGACAGATTGAGCACAATTTAACGCTTCTGCAATTTGTTTTTGCGTTTGACATGGATCTTCATCCACCAATGCCTGCAATTCTTCGTCTTCGAATACTCGTGGCCGTCCAGAACGCTCTTCGTCATCCACAGTAAAATCGCCATTTTTAAAGCGTCGAAACCATTCCCTACATGTTTTATCGGAAACAGCGCTATCGCCATAAACGTCTACAATCATTCCATGAGCTTCAGCTGCAGTTTTCTTCCAATTGAAACAAAAGAATAACACTTCGCG
Source organism: Lasioglossum figueresi (assembly GCA_028455805.1). Taxonomy (NCBI): domain Eukaryota; kingdom Metazoa; phylum Arthropoda; class Insecta; order Hymenoptera; family Halictidae; genus Lasioglossum; species Lasioglossum figueresi. Next base: position 10,514,481 of record CM052204.1, read on the forward strand.
CAAATGACGCTTAGTTGGCTCAAATTCCGACATTTTTAATGCAGAAAAAAATGATGTTATCGATGCAAGCGTATATTTTTAGCTATTGAATTTTATTGAAAGATGTCAAAACTAAAAAGTTAACCTCGCTTTAAAGGTTATAGTTAACGTCAGTTCGAGCTACGGCTACTCGAAGCTAGATGGACGGAACTTTCCGATTAACCTAATAATTGTGTTATATCATTAATAAGTTCGTAAATATTAGATTGTATATTTAAATTTTAGTAATTACGTGTTACATATGATTTTAAATAAACTTCTTATTCGGAATAAGGGGTGCGCACCGATGTCAATGATCTTGAAATATATTATCATATTTATTTCAATCAAATTGCATCTTCAAAATAAGACTCAGCCGTAAAATTAATCTGTTCGTTATGTCCTTTGAATAAATTATTTTGATTCTATAGAATTTTTATGGTGACTAGTTTAGCGGTGCATATTGTCAACAGGTTCGCATGCAGGCGCATTCAATTTGATGCTAACAGTTACGTCGTTTGTTACTCAACTTCGAAACGCGAACGTTTTGTATCGGAAATACGATCGCAACGACGACGTCGAAGGACTTAACTCCAATCAAGTCTCGGGAAAAATTCCATCTTGCCTCTAGGGATCTATTTCCTATTTTACCGTATCTACGGGATGCCATAAACAAGCCCTTCCTAAGAATGAAAGGCATGAAAGGATCGAAAGCGCAGCCGGCAGAGGTCTCTCGACAAAAAGTTTGCTCAAAGTGTATGTCTCGCCTATTCTTCCGCGATTCCAACATTCACAATCGTTCTGAAAGGGGCGATACGTAACGATACAAAACTGCGGTCGATGCTTGGAAAGATATGGCAGAAACTTGCAGCCTGCTCGTATTCTCAGACATTCCACAACTATCGATATCGTCTACTCGTAGTAAAAAATCAAACTGACTGTCTAGTACGATTAAAACATAAATGCTTACGACAATTATGCAGAAAAGGGGACTATCCGCCGATGACATTGATATACACTCATACGCGAAAGTATTAGGGGAACTCCCCTATGTACCGTGTAAACCGAGTGATTAGTCACGTAAAACGGAGACCTCTCCTAAATAGTGGCATGTAAACCGAAGAACAGATGTATTCCTAAAAAATTGGATTCCCCTGTCCGAGAAGCTGAGATTGGGGAACGGAAGAGAGGGAGGGAGGGAGGGAGGGAGGGAGGGAGCGGGAGACATTTTCCGTGGACCTAATATAGGGGCTCGATATCGAACAGTCCATCTTGAATTCAATAATCGGCCGATGGGGAGATACGTCCGGAATCGATTGAGTTAATCTTTACACAGGTAGCCGGGTGCGCGGGTTGATTTACGGTGGCCGGCGAAGGGCAGCGACGGGACCACGTTCGCCGTTCGGTCCGGTAGAATTTTGCGAGTCGCGCGATAAAGTTCGATGGGACGCCCTTTTGTCAAAACAATGTGTGCGCCGCGCCCGTGTCGCGTGTGCCTGGATTCGGGGAAGGGGGTGGTTCCAAACGGGTGGACGACGGGGGTGGGTGCGGACGATAAAGTTCACCGATATTAACATCTTCGTCGGTGCTGTAATTTTCGCCCCGGGTCTGATATACTGCAGCGTTTCGTTGCGGCGGTGCCCGTATTACGGCTAATATTTCTCTTTCGTACAGAACGAAAATTGAGTACTTTATAAGGAGGTAGGACATTAATAACTCGTACAGCCGGCTGGTATTTTCAGGACAGCTTAAAAGCCCTCGCCGCATCGATGATGTATTATATGCTCACAAAAGAACTGACACTTACCGCCGCGTGCCTCCTCCCTCTCTCTTTCTCTCTGTGTTTGTCCTTCTATTTTCCAACCCCTTTTGTTCATCCCCTCCCCACCACCATGTATTTGGCCGTCACCCTTTTTCTTCCGCGGAGCCCTGTTGTCTCGTACGACGCGACGCGGCGCGCCGGCCGAACTCGAATCGCTGCTAAACATTTGCTTTCCGCTAGAATTTTTTGGAACACCACTTAAGGGGGGTAGAGTCTCGTTTACGGGATTGCGAGGGTGCGGGATGCACCTCGAAAGTCCTACTTTTACGTTTACGAGGCGTAATTTGCATTATTCGTGAGCATAAAGCTGCGCATGTAGTTATTTTCATAATAATACACTGAATAAATTAAAAATATACACTACTTTAGTTACCTTAGTATTTGATAGGTACCTTAGTATTTTAACTAGAGCTTGGTAATAAAATAAATTATTTAACTCTAGCCATTGCATTTTCTGGTGAACCCGACGCATACATTATTTAACTCGATAAAAGCATGGCTCATATTTTATTTTGTAGCGTTATGCGTTCACATTTTTCGATACTGTTGATACATTCCACGCCTTTTTTTAGATATCAAGAATTGTTTACGTCGCGCACGTCATAGAGGCGTGCAACAGTCTCGTATCAAGTGACAGAAACATGGTTCTCGTTTGAGAAATGATTCTCGTTTGGGGCCTTAGCGAGGTGAAGATGTTTTAAGGATTCACAAGTTAATCGTTGTACGACAGTGAACCTGCCTACCCGTTAAAATCCACAACGACATTTCTAACATCCTCCGTATGAAATTATCAAGTAGAAGGGGTCAATGCCCTTTCACTTTCCAATCGACTCACAAGAAATAATTTACTCGTGATCTCTAGACTGCGGATCTTTATGCAAAATAATAATTGTCTGCATCGATTGCAACAAGTAGAAACCAAGTAGAATGTTATTTCCTCCCTGAATAATTTTAATAAATGAAAAATAATATTTTTATATCTTGAAATTTTTTAAATTTTCCTACAGTTTTGAATTTTTGCTGTAAATGCATAAAATCCGCAGTCTAATAATAAGGCATCAATTCAAGATACTTAAAAAATTCAAAATTACCTAGAAAGGAGAATGGATATGAAAGAACAAGTTTTTTAGTTAATTTGAATATTGATAGAAATAGTTAATTTGAGAATTATCTAAAATTATATGAGACTTTTCACAGGAGAATACCGCATATGTAATCGACCGCTACTGTATTACAGTGCACGTACCTGTATAAAAAATGAATTTTACTTTCGTATCAATGCGAGAATGGACACTAGTGCCATCATTTGTTTTACTCGCAGCATTCGTAGTTAGGATATTTTATTAAACGGAACGTCAATTTTAACAAAGAGAAGTTATAGATTCCATGAATATTAAGTTGTTCGTTATAATTTTAAATAAAAATGCACATAAAATTAATTCAACTTTTTTCACGCGAAATACGAGATTATGGTCGTTCCGCAGGTGTGACGCCGCCAGCGAACGTATTAATCATATGCAAAGTGAATGTTTCTATATTTTATTCGGCAATGCTTTATACAATTACAAATGATATTTCTCTGATTTCGCTGGGCAACGTGTTCACTTCTTTCTTTATTTCTTCCTTTAGTTTTGTGTTTCGTATACCGTTACCACGAATAAAGGATTCTTTCGTGTAGCAATAATTAAGCAGAACTTTTAATCACTTTGATTTTGTTCTAAATAGTGCGGTGCCACGTAACGAATCTGCTCTTATTCTTATATTATTAATCGTACGACGGAAACATTAAACAAATCGGGAAGGTTCAAATAATGATATCGGAAATTAGAGAATGTACTACATTATTTATCAAATATAAACATATTCTGGGTAAACTTTTCCTGGTGTAACCAGAAATGTTTGTCTTTTTCCTATATTATCCAGTAGATTTAGACGAGAAGATTTGAGAAATCCAAGTTTCAATCCTAGGGGAGCAATAGTTCAAAAGTTATAAAGTTTAAATTTGAGCGATTTTCACTGTTTATGACAAATTAACGCCACCGTCTTGCGTGGCTACTACGCTACGTCACAAAACACTGGAAATCGCTCAACTTTAAACATTTATACTTTTTGAACCATTGATCCTCCAGGATCGAAACTTGGATTTCTCACATCTTCAGGTCTAAATCTACTGGATACATAGGAAAAAGGTGAAAACGTATAGGGGAGAGGCAAAAATTTCTGGTTACGCAAGGAAAAGAACAACCCATATTCTTCGCTATTATACAGGGTATGTCACCTATCTTGACCATCTTGAATATCTCACTTATTTTTTATAATAGGAAACAGGTCAGACTACTCAGTTAATTTTCAGTACTACTTTTGTCAGTTACTTTTCTCAAGATTTTACGCTCATCGAAGTTTTTTTTAAAATGGGATTACATACTTTCATTACGATAGTTTTATAGATCATGAAAAAAAACAAATTCAACGATGTGTGATATGTTGAACTTCACGCGACCTCCGAAATTGAATTTAAAAATTGTGTAAAGTAGGAAATAGTGTCCTCTGAATGTGTTTTCTGTTGTCTGAGAGATTTGAATTTCTTCTGTCTTCTGTCGACTATATTGTTTTGCAATATAGTATAATGTCTATTACCATTTTTGTGGAAGATTTTTCTGTAGACTAGGTAAACAAAAACTGACCAAGTTGCAGCGTTTCAAAACGGTTACGTAGGAACTGCGAGTGTATTCATTGAACAGCCCTCGCGCCCATTGGAAATTCGAATAAACGACGGATCCTAGCTCGATAAATTCAATGAATTCCGACGCGATCCTCAACAACATAGGACGCGCGGCGTTTCCGTGCTGTCAGAGAACAATGGGCAATGATTGCAAAAACGGCGTTGAATACGCACACACACATACGCATACAAGAGGCGTAAAAACCGATGTAATGACAATTCGTTATCATACTACGCTCCTGCCGGATTCGCGCTCTCATAAGGAATTTACGAGTGACCAGTTCGACTGAATCGCTACTTTTGCCAACAATGATATCATCAATCGGTGGACAAGTAAAATCATTCCAAGCGCTAATCAACACCAGCTTCTCGTATGTGTATATCCAGTTGCGCGCATAATTCTTCCCCGCTTTTGATCCGAAACCCCCACCAAACTTCTCAGAATAATCAGCCTCAGTCGCGTATTAATCGCAATTTTCGTCTGATTACACGTATTTGCACTCGTAAATGAGAAAATGCAATTAGGACGCAATCATAGAAACAATCTGCACTACATTCGTTCGGACTCCTTACGAGTTCTAACTTTACTCTACGCTTATGCTGGAGCCATTTCTGACTCACATAGATATTTCACTAATACAGTTTTATTCCGATATAAGACCATCGCTCGGGACCGAATTTCGTCGTATTTCGGATGGAGGTACCTAGGAGTCACCAATAGCACATCCTACGGAGGTTTAAATGGGACATTGCAAAATACAGGGTGAGGCATTTAAGGACTGCGTCTCTAACTCGCACAGTATTTCTATAAAGTAGGACTTCGATTACCCGGCTTGATCGGGAGACAAACAGCCCGGAAAAATTAAGGCCCGATGAATAATCGAGACCCGATGGACATGATTAAAATGTACATTATATTCCAAAATAAACTTTTTATTTTCGAACATTTTTATTTCCCTTCGTAATACAACCATATTTGAACGCATATTCGTTTACAATCGGGATCCGGTTAATCGAGGTCCTACTGTATTTCCTGATCCAACGCGTATTTCCCCGTTGCTTCGTCAATAGCACGTAAGAAATATTACTTGTTAAAGTTATACTTAATTTATCTAATTTGCTGTTTTCCACGATTTTACAGAAGCAAAGTGAAACTACCGATGGTGGGACCGGCACGGAATTGCCTGATAAAAAGAGAAGCGATAAACAAGACAACAATCGATCTTCCGAAAGAGCAAACATGCTCGCACTCGCAGACTTTGCGCGCGAAAAATCTCATCTCCCTCGGAGGATACTGGTGTCCGGTAGAAAATTGATGTGAAGGGAATTATGTAATCAGGAATTTTTTGTCAAGAGTCCTTGATTAGGATAGAATAAATAAGGACGCAGAGCGGAGTGGCGCGGCGTGGCGAGACGGCTGCTGCGGCGCGGCGACGAGAATAACGTAGAGAAAGAGAATGAGAAAGAGAGCCAAAGAGATAGAAGCTTTTCGAACTCTTAATTCGTCTGCGGCCAGCCCCTTTCTCGACAACCCCTCTCGATTCTCCGCACATCATCATCGAGGTGGGGTTGTAGGCGTACGGCCCTGGTCTCACGTCTACGGTAACCATGGGAACAGACGCCGACGTCGACGTCGACGACACCGTCGTCGTGTACTCGTCGTCGTCCTCGACAATCCACGGTGAACATACGCGCGCGTACGGGGATGCGCACGACACACGCACATCTCCACAAACGTCGCCATGCGCATCGGCACGCGTTTTTCTTTTCGAAGTGCGTTAAACCGCGCGCGCAAAGGCGGCACGTCCGCAAATAACATCTGCGCGTGGTTCGGAGCACGAGTTCCCTGAGACAACGCGACGAGCAGCGGTCCGATCACGCGATTTTACTGGCAAAAAGTCAATTTTCGAAGTTCAACATTTTGAAAATCTGTTTTGGCTAAAAAGTAACAATACCTCAAACCTTCGAGATCCAAAATGTTATACATTTCAGATAATTGTGTAACCGAGAGTAACGTTCTAAAGACAACGTTCTGAAATTCAAAGTGAAACTAATTATTCTAAGAACTCATTATAGAGCATTATGCCTCGTCCAGACCTGAACATTTCGACGAACAGCGCGCCGAATGCCGCGCCGAACGGCGCGCCTCGGCCAACGGCGAATGGAACAGATTTGTGCTATTTCTATAATTTCTTGCGAAGGTGGTTCGGATTCCACCGTAATAAACAGTAGGTCCCGCTGAAAAGGCGACAGGGAGAGTGGAAAGAAGGGGAGAGATTGGTATATGGATTTGAAACCCTGAGGGGACCAAATAATCATATCAATCAATCTATAATTTCTTGCGAACAACTACGGAAGCTGCAGCGGCTTATACTACACAAAGAAATACAGAAAATATTGGAAATTTATTGAGTGAATTAAAGTTTCAAAGCGAAACGTTCAGGTCTGTACGAAGCATTAAATACCACAGATTTGAGATTAAATGACTTCAATTTTTGGATATGTTATGACATTTCGACGAACATTGCGCCGAACGGTGCCACGAACGTCGCCGCGCGCATTTCGGCGTGCATTTCGGCGCGCATTCGGGCCGATCCGCGGCCGATCCATCAGCTCAGGGAACGACGGCGCGCATTTCAGCGCGCACGAAAGCGAACGGGTAACACTTGCAAATCTGTTTGCAGGACAGGTAGCATATCCTAAACGTTCATGATATAAAGAATAAATGTCAAGAAATAGAAAGAAATTTATAAACAAAGACATCGGTGATTTAAATTATCTGAAAAAATTATATCTCTACTTTCTATTTTTTTTCATATTATTAAAGAGGCCCTTGCTACGAAAACATTGAATTCGTTTAAAACAATTGTAATAACCCAGCTAAACGACACGTCGGATATGAAAACATTGCACTTGTTTAAAATAATTGCAATAGCCCAGCTAAACGACACGTCGTTTATCAAGCGAGCGTTCCTATGCGACGCTTTCACACAGTTGTTTCAAAAATGTTGAGATTCTAAATAAATATTGCAGACCGCTGTATGAATCTCCTGTTGCTAGGACATATTTTTTAATCGATGAAACCGAAATAACAAATAGTAGTACAGAAAGAAAAACACAAGACAGATTTCCTCTGTCCGGTGCTAGGGTGAACCCATCAAAGAAAAATTTGTTTATTGGAACCAATACACTCTATGCGCAATAAGGAACGATAATTTAAAAAATACTTATCAAAAGATGTTAAAGATATGACTGCTGTTCGGCGTTTGCGAAACACCCCAAACATTTTCGGTCGAAAAGTAAGAGAAGAGATTTTTGAAATGTTGTTTAACTTCCAGAAAGACGAAGCAGACGTGGTTGCAATGCTGTGAAAATCGTATTATTAATCATAGAGAGACGTGTGTAGTTTGGCTCGAATGATTCTTGTCGGTTCCAGTTCGGTGACACATAGCCGGAACGGCAAGAATCGCTGGAGAGCTGAGTACACACTACAGGCGATACTCTTCTCGCAGTGGACATTTATTGCTCTCCGGGTAATGCTTTATTCTAGGCCGTAAACACACTGTAATTTACGGATCCTCTTTCATTCTACATTCTGGAAGACTGGTTTTTGTGATATTAGTATTTTATATTCTTCTTGGATACTACACATTGGTGCTGTTCTACAGGATACAGGATACAGAATATTGATTTATCAATACTAGCGGCGAAGGGATCGAAATTTCTATCAATTCAAAATCATTTAACTATTGTGAGAGAGAATATGAGAGTGCTCACGCTCGGGGTCTCTTCTGCCACCACTTTTGTCAGTATAGACAGAGACAGAGCATATCCAGTAGGGTGGAACGAAAATTTTTGTAAACTGTTAAAATTTGAATACGACTAATAAATTTTTCAATGTGCCGCAAGCTAATCAAACTTTATTGTCATTGATTTTACGAATATTACTTGATTTTTTCAGTAGCTTAGCTTCTGTTTTTAAGAAATACACTTCTCTTACTATGAGGATTGTGTGAAAGAAATAATTTGTTAGAATGATTATTTATTTGTGGATGAAGATGATCGGGAAATGAATCAATAAAAATACTATACAGGGTGGTCCGTTTAAATAAGAACACCTAAATATCTCTTCAGGTTATTGTGATGCAAAAAATATTTGTTACGTAACGTGCATGGTGTCGATGGACCAAATATTTGACACGAATATTTTTTTCCGAGGGTCATTTTTTTCGGAGTTGTCAAAGTCATCGGTGTTTTTTGGTGCATAACTACATTTGTCTTTATCGCATCGTGTAACTGATGGAAAAATACATTCAGATATGTATAATAACATGACCATGAAATGACCTTGATCCTCGAAAATTATAGTTTTACCTAGAACCGATGTCGAATATCTTCGGCCACGACTCCTGAACCTATGAATGCGAAGAAAATATTTTTTATCACACTAAGAATATCGATCAACAGATGCGTGTACGTGTTAACTGTTAAAACAACACTCACGTTCTCTTAAGTTATCATCAGAGATGTTCAAAATGGCGTCCTTCTACGTTGATACATTTTCTGAAACGTGCAATGACCGACTGTACAGATCTTCCAATTGTTTCGACATTAATATCAGCACAAGCTCTAACTATTCGGTTCTTCGTATCCTCTGGTGTAGTTGGTCGTTCATTATAAACTGTTTGTTTGAATTTTCCCCACAAAAAGAAGTCCATTGGTGCGAGGTCTGGTGAACGCGATGGCCATCCTACAACTCCGGTACGACCAATCCATCGATTTGGAAATTTTAAATCCAAAATTTGTTTGACAAGGCGTGTAGAATGAGCCAGACAACCGTCATGCTGATATCACATTCTTAAACTGATATCTAGTGGATATCTTACATGAATTGAATTTGCTCAGTATATTATGATGTTGGACATCATTTTACATACTCATTTTAGAATATTATAAATTGACACTGCAGGAATAAAGAAGTAATAAACAATGTACTTAAAGTTAGAAAAATAAATATTTAACAAATATAATAAAAATAATAAAGACGAAATTAATTGGAACTGAAGTGTTACAATTACTTGGAATTCTAATCTAATCTATGCATTTACTTTGAATTGATTTTGGTTTCAAAAGAAGAGATTTTACGCGATTTAATTCTAGCTATTATGATTCCATCTCTTCCAGTTCTTCCGCAGACAGCAGATGAATTTAAAAATTCATCTGCCACAAACCAACTTGTGCAAACTTATTCTGAAACATAAAAGGCAACTTTATTTCACTATTAGATAATAATCGTACAATTTTGCTTTTTTCGTTCCATCCTAATACCCAGGTTTATCATGCAACAGAACCTATACCCACTTTTAACTAAATCTGGATATGCTCAAGATTGTCTATTGCGTTACGGGCGGATGGACTTATGGAAGAACCTAACACTTTCTTGTCAGAATGGGAAAACGACCAAATCATTAATCCTTGCTCTATTGGAGCCGATGCCGTTCAATGTATGCTAATAATTACTTAATGTGTAACTATTAATAACACTGTCCAACACCAAATTTGTTTCGCTATAACTGCTGGGTGTCCCTTATAGAGTTTTTTGCGCTGCTTCCGAATCTGCCCTTAATTTATTTCCTACGCACACAGTTTTTGAGAAACATGACTTTGAAAAAAACGTATTTTTCAACGTTCTTTGCAGCAAAAGATTCTGTAGAGTTTCCCGAATACAATGACATCCAATATTAATACATTATGATTGTTTAAACATGTTCAAACAATCATAAAAGGCGGAGTGACACCACTTTTGCACCATTTCTTGAGGATACTTTTCAGTTTATCCCAAAAAATAAGGGTACAGCGAAAAATCGAACTATACCACGCGATAGAGCAGACTTTTATCTTGAAAAACGACCCTTTGAAGTTTCTAACGTCGACGTTTTTTTCGAACCAAAAAGAATAAGGGACACCCAACAATTATAGCGAAACATAAAAATGAAATTTGTTGGACAGTGTAATATAACAATTTATGAATTTAGATGGAATTTTACTATTTCGCTACGTTTCTATTTACCACTTTGACAAAGATGAATATTAAATACGACTATAACATTAAATACAATTTAATTGAAACCCTGACCAATGACTAAAATACAGAAACAATTTTCATTTTGCATAAAGATCCCGAACTCTAATGATCAGTTTCTTATCAGCAGCATTGGTGTGTTTGTGCCCTTACTTCGGCCCCTTCACTGCAAGCGGACAGAAACTTCGTTTATCACAAGACTGCGGCCTTTTATGCAAAATAAAAATTGTCTTCGTCAATTGTAAGGCACAGGAACTGAATACACATTTTTTATTTCCTTGTAGAAGTATATAAAGTTGAAAATATTGTATCAGCATCCTTAAATAGTAACCTCTCGGTTGTTTTGAATTGCATCTACCCATTTTTTCCATAAATGCATCAGATCAGCAGTCTATTCGTCACTTTAATCTTTCCTCGATACTATTCTTATATTTTCTTATACTATTCCTTATTTTTAACTATTTACCACTTTGACAAAGATGAATATTGAATACGAAACCCTGACCAGTGCCAAAATGAGGATTGACTAAAATACTTGACGTAGTCAGCCAATAAAAACAAATGTGCGCTCGCTGGACACGAACGAGTAAGGAATTTTTCACGAAACAACATCTGCTACATTTGTATCCTTCGACGATACTCGGCGTTACTCTCTGCGGCACAGACAAACCTTTGTAGGTCGGAAATAACCCCGTAGGGTCCGAGGAGGACACTAGCAGGAAAAGGATAAGCGACGATATCTTCTTTCAGAGGATCAAGGAGAAAGGGTCCGAGAGTCGGTAAGGAAACGCCGAGGAAAAAGGAATTCCGACGGTTTCGCGAGAAGGCTTCTACTCTAGCCTGTCCTCCCGCCTTCTCGCCGAACCTTTACCAAGCCTTCCGCCATTTTTAGATCTCTCTCACTCTCCACGTCTTTCGAAATAAACGAGAGTACACGTGAGCGAAAATTTATTATAGCAAACAAAAGTTATTTCAATAAATACGAATACATGAATCACCTAACAGGAGAATGTTGCTAATCTCGACAAATAGCGAGCCGACATATTGTTTTAACATTTAAAGAAATCAATCTGTCTAGAATAATTGATCACAAGACTGCGTATCGTAAAGGAAAATCATAATTTTGTGCATCAATTTTAAGATACCAGAGCCAAATAAGCTGTTTTTCCCTTCAATAATTTTAATGAGTTACGAATAATGCATTTATTAACTTTTATACTGTTTTAATTTCTTGTCGTATTTTAACGAGTTACACTCGCCATGAAGATTTGAAACAAAGTCTAACAAATATGAATATTACGGCGTTCTTTTTAAATGAAATAAAATTTGATTCGTTTGTAATCAATATTTAAGCATTCAAATAAATGTAGTTTTCGGGATAAAGACGTTTTAATCACTGGAACTGTTAATAAAATGGTACGGCAAGGGGTTAAATGATATATGTATCTACCCATTTTTGTCATAAACGCATAAAGCCCGAGTTGCATAAAATTTTGAGTACACAAGTTATTTTTTTTATCATGTAGAAGAATAAGTTATTCAGAACGATGACCTCGACAACAAGAAGGTCGTTGAGATCGTTGACGAATATTTCTAGATAAATAAACATATCTATTTTGTTTTCTTCGTATAACATGTTTCTGATTCGGTGACAGAAAATATGAATTAAATCTTTAAGAAATCTTTATGAATGAATAATTTCAATTGTTTATATGAGCCTGATTACAAAGTATATATTGTAATGAGTAGGCAGATTCGATTAATTTGTGAATCGAGTAGACGAATTTTAAGAGAGAAACTCGAATCAAATAAAATCTTATTTTCTGTCTAAATTCTGTCGTATTTTATATCTTAGCATTTTTTGAAAATTCTCAAAAGCCACAATTGCCTAAGGGTTCGCAGTCTATTGTTCAGGTTTCACCATTTTACACGAATTTGTAATTGTTAAAAACTAAAAAAACGAAATCGATATCGCAATTTTCAATTGTTCATTTTCGTCTTATACTGTCGTAGGGAACCGTCCCTTAAATTTTCTCCCACCTGTAGTCGCGCGAACACTGTATACTCGTGCACAACTCATAACTCAAAAGTATTACATATGAAATGTTATTTACAAGGTATGTTTCTATTCCCGCGTATTTTTTGTATGTCTCAGGTCTCATAATTTGAATGTGCTTGCACAGATCTCGTACAAATATTGTCCAAATTTTACACGCACGAATACACTCGAACATTTAGTTTAAAATAGTGAATAAACTACTGGTTGACAATTATTTCCAGTTTGCCAGTGGAAATGCATGGTAATAAAGAATGAACTGTTCATTTGAAACGCGCAAATTCCCTCTGATACGCATACACCTAATGCTGCTCGTTCATACAGATGGCGGCGCACAGCAGAACGAGTTTAATTTATGCATTTTGTTCGTACACGTAGGTCGAAATGTTGCAACCGATGGGATCGCGGGAGGTACACGATCATATTTATATGGAAATGCGGATACGCGCGCAGCGACGAAAAAAAAACGAACGGGAATTGATGGGGCAGAGGGTCGAATCAAAACTTGCATCGTGATTACATGCGGCATTCCGCTAAGCGTGCAAACCGATAACATTGTTAATTTCATTATAAATATTCACCAACAAGTGTCGTTGCTTCGATTTCTGAACCGCAAACGCGTTCTCCAGCGGTAATTTTTTTTCGATCAAATCCTTTCCTACATTTGCCGACACTACCCTAGTAGCATTTATGGTTGGCCAACGGTTGGGAATTAGTTGAGATATGCAACGTTGAATATATATAACGTTGGGCCTACAGTTATTATAGTCGGTTAATCAGTTAGCTGTGATCGACGAGTATACTTGTCACGGAGAAATGGCAGTATTTTGTGTCATGACGAGTACACTCGTCATGCGTAAAATTTAGTTACCATAAAAATAAATAAAAAGGACAAGTCCAGAATAAAAGTAATACATCGCGAAATACTGATATTTGACTCGATGTCACTCTCCTGTCGCGACATTTGTCTTGCTAGTACATATTTTCATCCCTTTTCTGAATCCCCTGTGAATCTTTGCGATATCCGCTGATATCTTTTCCATAATGAATTGTCTATAGCCCACGGCAACGATGCGATTGCAAATGTTGATGGAAAGGAACCGTTGCCTCTTATCGTACCTATCCCCCTTTTTTTCCTGTCTCGCCACCTTTTGTCTTTTATCCGCGAGGTATTCTTCCCTGTGATCTTGACGACTATATTCTCTTTGTCTGCTGTCACGACGCGACGAAAGACGACACAAGTTTTCTGTCAAATCGGAGACACGGCAACCACAAACGTCTATCCGCTCGCACGCAATGTACAAACGTAGACGGGTCACGCGAAAACGGACACTTTTTGGAGTAAATTTTCGGATTTTGTTCAAATTTATCTATGTTGTAGTTTTTAGTGACCTATTTACGAATCTCGTATGATTTTTCGATATCTTAAAAATTGTTAATTTTACAAACGTGTAAAAAAACGTGTCATTCTTTTTCATTGAATCATAAGTCTAGAACTATCAAACCGATGAAAATGAGTTTTTGGGAGCTCTTATAGTGCAGCAACCTCCTCGCGGTGAGACCTCGGCAATCGGATTATCTTCTATTCGTAAGAACTTCTAGTATCTTACAAGTAGTGGATAATATCGAGCTAATAGCGGCACACTTTGAAACACCAGAATGTTAGACATGCTAGATGTAAGAACAAATTTATTGAAAGATTTTCAATAAAAATCTTGTAAATGAATATCTATGATTATTTCACACCTATTCCCTACCATAACATGTTCCAATGTCATCTACCCTCAGAACAAAATATATTATTTAAGCTGGTTCACCCAGGGAAGAAATGGCTGCGAGAATGCAGAGGCAGCCACACCGGCTGCAACTCATCAGCGGCAGTCATATTAAGACGCAGTGCGGCATTTTATTTATCCAAACTTCAAAAGGCGGGAGAGAAAGAGAGAGATTTCTAGCTTTTGAATATTGGAAAACTTGCACATTAAACTAATTCGATTCTGCGAATTCTCACAGTAACACCCAAGAGGAGGACTATACTTTGCGGTCTCGAATATTATTGCAGAGTCGGACATTGCAAAACCAGTTTTGCATGGCGCGATGAACACCAAATTTCATCGACAAAGTTACTGTACTTAACGTAAAAATACCTCGTCTTTTACCTTGCGGACCGACGAGGCGTTCGATACGCTTTACATACACATCGTGTACACTCATACACGAAAGTATTCGAACGCTTACAATTCTAACATTCAACTAATGAAATATGTATGTTACATTGAAGTATTTGGAGTCATTTGCCACATATAACAAGGGGTTGATCTTAAGACTACATAAGTAACATTAGAAAATAATTCAACAATATATAGCGTTTTTACAATACATTTATTATAAACACGTACTAGAAGCGACACACGAAAGTATTCGAACGGAACATTTAATAGTTATTTAAATTGAATAATTTTAAGTTTTAATAGGAAGTTGGACAACCGTTTGCTTTTATAACGGCCCTAAGTCTGTTTTCCGTTGAGTGAACTAACTTGGAAGTAACCGTTGGATCTGTTGATTGCCATATTGCAATAATATTTCGTTTTAACGCTTCTTTCGAAGTAATAACTGTAGTTCTCAATCTTCTTTCCACCTCGTTCCATGAATGTTCAATGGGGTTTAAATCGGGACTTTGCGGTGGATGTGGCAACACGTGTGGAACATTATAGAATACCCATTCTGTGACTATTTTAGCGGTATGTTTAGGATCATTGGCCGATCGAAAGCAGTAATTACTTGGTAAATTCAGTTTTGATACACTGTCTTTTAGGTTTTCATGCAAAATTTTTAAGTACTTTGTTTTGTCCATTATTCCGTCAATGAACACAAGGTTACCCACTCCAGTAGATGCCATACAGCCCCAAACTAATACAGATCCACCATTAAATTCAATAGTCGGCCGTAGATTTCGCGATTCCAATTCTGTGTTCTGTTTCCTCCAAACTTTTTTACGTCCATCGCTACCAAAAACGTTGAATTTACTCTCATCAGAGAATAATAGTGTGTCCCAGAACGAATTACTTTTGTAAATAAATTTTTCGGCGAATTGTAAACGCAAAATTTTATTTTTCTTGCTAATAAATGGTTTTTGTCTTGAAACTCGTGCATGTAAATCATTATTTCTTAATAATCGACGACATAATTCGGGATGCACTTCTTTCTGGAACTGTATAGCCACCATTGATACCAATTGTGATCCAGAAATAAAAGGATCTTGTCTGATTTTTCGTATGATTGTTTTCTCTTCTCTCTCTGCCAGCTTTTTTGAACGTCCACAACGGGGCTACGTAGCAATGCTACCTTGCGTATTAAATTTCTTCGCAATATAATGAATCGTGGACTTACTTCTGCTTACAAGTTTTGCAATTTCACTTAATGATTTGCCTTCATTATACCATTTTATAATGAAAATGTGTTTATAATGAAAATTTTGACAGAAATTTTTAACACTGTTTCGCCTGGACTGACTGCTAGCGAACTAAGCAATGCTTGTTTTCATTCTGTAAGCGTTGGAAATTGTTTGTTTACATTCTATTAGCGTCGGAAATTCTTAATTGTCCAAAGTTCGAATACTTTTGTGTGCCACGTTTGGCACGTATTTACAATATATGTATTGCAAAAACGGTATATATTGTTAAATTATTTTCTTACTTCGTGTATGTAGTCTTGAGATAAATACGTTCAGATAAATTACAGTGTTTTCCGCCATCGTAAGTCACGCCCCAACACCATGGCTTGCACCGCATTATATGCTAATACAATGGTCACCATGACATTCTCGTGCATACTGCCACAGGTGACGTAACTTAATACGTCCTCTTTTTGCGTACGATATTGTCGAACGACAGCGGAAACATTTGTTCCATTGCTGGAACGCCAAACGAGTTGTGTGTTATAGCACGCCGCGGTAAGTTGAACGTAGTAACGTGCCCCGTGATTTTGCGCTAACTGCACACGGTAACGTGGCCTAAAAACGTACGAGTACGTTTCTTCTCTACGTAGTGGTCCTGTGGGCGTATGCTCCACATTTTTACGGTGTCAAAAACTTTAAAGTAATATCCAAATACAGTTGGATATCCATAAAGTGTCTCTGAAATTTAATGTTTAGTGCAGGCCGTACAATTTCTCATTAATACTTTGAAAGGAAATGTTCAATAATAAAAATTAATTGTGAGGATATTTTGGTGCTTACATTCTCTCCCCCTTGAAGAAAGCACGACACGTTGCCCTCGATCTCAGCTATCGATGTCGTTTTTGTTCATCAAGGTAGGTAACCTTACACATCCAGATTGACAGCTTCGAAGTATTCAGTACCCTTAGAGCTCTGCAACAGAAAAAACATATCATTTAATTTCAAACCAACGACCGTCGGAGACTAAATCCGAGTTAATAGAAAATAAATAGTTCAAGTTGATTATTTATTAATTGTTCATTAATAGTTTGGAAAAAGGATATTCATTAACACAGTTTAATCGGAAAGATAATTGGTACTTACGATTTCGTCCTCTCCTGCTTGAAGAAAGAACAGCGCGCTGCGTCTCGATCTCGGTTGTCGAATAGTATCGATCTCGGCTGCAGTACTGTCTTTGGAACAAATCTGTAATAGAAAGAACTAATTCGTTAATTTCAATTGACCAATAGTCAGAGACTAAATTTGAATTAATAATAAATAAATGATTCAATTTGAATAAAAAATCAGAATTCATTTTAACGGAAATTAAATAAACTTTATTTCTAACGCACTACACGAATGCAAACACAATTGATCGTTACGACACTGTAGTAAATTCGAATTAATACAAAATGAATAATTCAAGTTCAATATTTATTAGTTGTTCATTAATGGTATTAAGAAAGATGTTCGATAACACAGTATAGTTGGAAATATAAATTGTACTCACGCTCACGTCCTCCACTGCTTGAAGAAAGTGCGCCATGACAGTACGTTCCGCTTTCGATTATCGAAAGCATGGAGTAGTATCGATCTGGGCTATGAATATGGTCTTTCGATCAATGGATACTTTTCCCGCGGAATCTGTAACAGAAAGAGCAAATTCATTAATTACATTTGACAAACAGTTGGAAACTAAATCACAGTTAATAATAAATAAACAATTCAATTTGAATAGAAAATCAAAATTAATCTAAACGGAAATTAAACAAACTTGATTTCTATCGCACGACACGAATTCAAATGGAACTGATTGTCACGATATAAGAGTAATTTATCGCAAGAAGGTAATACGATTCGAGAATAAATTTAAATCAATAAAAATTAAATATTTATCTTGAATATATAATTAATTTTTAAAAAATTAAGGTAAATAATCTAGTTCGCCGCGCATGTGCGAGAAGTTTTGCACAATATTTCACCACTGTATTTGCCACCTAGTCGGCGTTGCCAATCTCGTTGTGTCATACTCCCTAGGCGCGTGCCTAGGGGAGAGTGGCACGACAGTGTCAATATCCCTACATTCTGCCCTATACAGAACACTCTGTGCTCGCATATTATTCATATCTCTCTTGCTCTCTGTTTCTAGTGTTTCTACCGATACTGACCGATACCGATACGGTGGAATTGGTATATGATAAGAACATGGTGGGGCTCTAGACTCTAGAGCCCCTCGGACGTGAGACAAAAAATATACTGGTCTAAGATGTCTACAGATTTTTTGAATATTGATGGTAATATCAAAAGGATTCAGAAAGAAACTTTAACCCCATATAAAATAGCAACTGTTATTTTAATTAAGGAATATTGCAATGAAACAACTAAAGGTAATACCAGATATGTTTACTATAGGTTTAAGAATTTGTTATATGCAAACATATTATTTGTGTAATAATTCTTTTTATAATGATAATAATAATAATAATGGTATAGTAAATAACATAATTACAAGAATTCTATTATAATGAATTATTTTATTTTTTTGTAGCAATTGTTGAAAGACGTGACTTTTGTTTGGCAGCACTAAAATTGATTCAAGTAAGTTATTTCAATCATCACAACAAAGAAAGAATATATTATGATACAGCCGAACCTCGATGATTCGAATCTCAAGGGAAGAATTAAAATCTTTGACTTTTGAGGGCGATTGCGACCTAGATTGATCTTTTATCTAGCACTTTTGACTACTGAAAAACCCCATCTTTGCATTATTGAAAAATTAGAAGGCAAGTCCCAGACCTTTGCAATCCTGAAAAAACGAATCTACTTCCTTAACAGATTGTTGATCAATGGTATTTTCAATAGTAACCAAAGCAAAGAATACATTTTCTTCAATATTATTGCATCTTTCTATAAAACTTTGTAAAACATTTACTGTTGTTTTGGCTTGTTTAGCTTCCACATTTTTAAAGGAAGTTTTATTTTGATTTATAGACGTTTTTAAAGTATAGTAGAAGAGAATGAATAAAACTTTTGTCTTATAGAGGTTTTAGAGTTAAAGAGGTTCGAGTTATTGAGGTTTGACTGTATAACACGTTATTTTTTTCCTTATACATTATACTACTAAGATTTATCAAAACCTTCTATAGTTGAATTGTACATTTTATTATATTAAATATAGGATATTATTTACCATTCTTTTTTAGTCGCCAGACATGGATCTGAATGCACTTTTAAATGTGTTATATTCTCCTGAATATGTTCTACATCGATTTGCACACCGATTAGAAGTGCAGTTAAATGTTTTAAAAGGAGAAGGAGTCGAAGGGTTACTAGATTTATTTGACAGTGTAGGACGTCTGATGAAATCAAGTCTGGACCATTCTCTTTCTTTACCTGCTTTAAATAAAAATTCTGTTCTTGGATTGTACATAAGACGAGTTATTATATTTTTTGAAAAGTTACCTTTCGATCAAGTTGTATCGCTTTATGAAGCTTTAAAAAAGTATTTAGATAAAAAGCCAAATACCTCAGAAATTTCTGACATATCTACAGGTTCTAAAACAGATGACTTCTATGCAAATGAGTAAGAATTTTTAATATTTTTTCTGAGTATATTTCTTTCTTACTAGAATTTTGATATTATACTATTTTACATTATTAACAGAACGAAAACAACTTGGGGTGGAAGACAAGCTGAATTACTTGTTGCGCAACAAGCGCATGCATTACAGACAGATGAGCATAAAGCGATGTCTCCTGCAGAATTACAAGTCCTAGTGCGAGAGCTATTAAATTCTAGTCCTTACTATGCTGAAGCTGTGAGTACTGTTTAGTAAAAAAATAGTTTTCATGTTTTCGATCTAAGAACATTCATTTTTCTGTGTATCTTAATGTGTTTCAGCATTACTTAAGTTATTTAAACTGCTTACGAGTAAATGAATACTGTGGAGCTCTCGAAAGTCTTTACCATTGCTTCGATAGATTGGCACCTCTGGAAAACCGTTCTGCACCTGAAGATAAATCTCGTATTTTCCGATATGCGGCTCTTAATTTAGCAGTTCTACATGCTCAATTTAATCATAAGTATGCATTTGTATAGTTATGTTCTCATTCTTTGGTACTGAAGAATAATATGTGAACAATCTTCATTTATAGGGAAGTAGCGCAAGCTGCTTTAAAAGAAGCTATTATGATAGCTCAAGAAGCAGGAGATAATGTATGCTTGCAATTGGCGCATGCTTGGATGTACCACCTTACTACTGAACAAAAGTATGTGTTGATATTACCGTAACTGTAACCGTGTTAATGTTTACATTACAGTATTACAATTAGACAGCGAATTTTATGCATTCATGACAAAAATAAGTAAGCGTAATTTAAAACAGTAAAAACATTAGAAGAATTTGAACATATTGTTATATTGTTTTCAATCTATTAAACATATTAAGGAAGAAAATAATTTTCTGTTTTACTCCAGTTTGTTGCAATTCAGGTGGACAACTTTTACTTTGCATAAAGATCCGCTGTCTAATTATAATAATACTGTCATTGTGCAAATATGTAACATTTATTATTATCTGTATTACACAGAGGTTTACTTATAGAAAGATCAGTTGGCAAAGCGAGTATGTTAGGAATCACTCATACCACTGGTTTGGGTCTCATTGCGTATGCCCATAATTCTGCTTTGGAAGCTAAAAGCCCGACGCAAGTGTTTGAGGTATAGACTTGTTACAGGCGTGCGAGAATCCGAAAATGTCAGGTACCTGATGGTCAAGATGGATCGGGAAGGCATCGAGTCGAAACAAGTCGGGTTTTCGAAAATTCCGATACATTCGAGAATCCCGAATATTTTCGAGAACCCGTCCCGATTCCTAATAATATTCTCACACACCTTTAATACTTATACATTTAAACCAAAATTGAGAATTTTATGAACACTTAATAAAGATGTCAATACAGCCTTTTACTTTATTCTAGACTCTGATGAAATCTGACGTTTTAAATTGTCAACATTCCATGACTGATTTGATGTCAATGACGTATGCCGAAAAATCTGCATTATGGGCATATTACGGTAAAACTGAAATGTCATCAGTTTCTGCGCAGTTACTTCTTCTACACAATACAGGAGATAAAAAACAGTCCATGTTCAATGGTCCATCTACTTGTCAGGCTGTTGTTAATGTTGCAAATATTTTAGTCGAGTTTGGTGAATACTCTTTGGTTGACATTGTACTTGCTCACGCCAAGGAAAGATTTCCTAATGAACCCTGCAATAAGGTATCATTTGCAAATTACTGTTTTTATTTATAATAAATGTGTGTTTCACACGGTACTCTTACATTTACAGATATGGATGCTAAGCGAGCAACTTTACATATTTACTCAATTGATAAGACACGAAAAATGGAGTGAATCTGCAACAATAGCATCAAATATTTCAAGTTTAGATCCTTTGGAAAGTAAATTCAGGTATGACGAAAATGAGATACTATTTGTAAAATATTGTTTTGAATTTTTCAATTTTTGTTCTTAGGCTAGCAGAAGTTTGCTTAGAAAAAGGAGATTATCCGAAAGGCGTGGAATGTATAAACAGTATTGAAAAATGCGAACACATAACACCACAAAATAAAATAAGAGCCATGCTTTTATTGAGTCAAATAATGTATGCGTCAGGTTCGCCAGAAAATGGAATGGCTAGAGTTAATTCCATCGTGCCTCTTAATACCGCATTAGAATTAGCTGTACAAAATCATTTATCTTATTACCAAGCTCTAGTTAAAATGCATCTTTCGAATACTCAGGTAAGTAAACTAGTGTATGTTTTTAATATTTATTCAATATGTTATTATATATTATTTTATTTTTCGTATAGCTGATCATGGGCATGCCAACGTTAGCTTTAAGCTTGGTGGAAGAAGTTATTACTCAAATCTTGGCTCATGCTGGATATTATGATCAGGGTAGAGCGTTCGTTTTATACGCGAAATGTTTAGTTGCCACAGCTCCTGTACGCGGCAACGCGCGGAAAGAAGTTATTTTAAGGGCCATTAAAGCACTCTCCAAAGCGAAAGACTGTTTTACAAATGTTGAAGCTTATGGAAGACTTCGGTCTACATTATGTCTAGCATCGTTGTTATATCATGAAATAGATTTGAAAACTGAACGAAATCAATGTGCTTTCGAGTTTCGCCAACTGGATGAGCAATTTCTCACGAAATTAAACAGTCTGTCGTTATATTAGAAGAGAAAAATCTGCAGGGAAATATGCCTGAAACCTTTTTTGTATTGTTTTTGTATATTACTATATTAAACATTGTGGAACACAATATTATTATGTTGAATTCTATTCCTTAGTCCTTACCTCACGGTAATGTGTTTACATTATTTCGAAATGTATTACAAATTATTATAATTGCACTCTGTCATTCAGTAATACAAATAAAAAATTTTAATAACATGGTTACATCATATTACAATACTTCTTAACATATTCTACATATAGCGCATATCCTATAGAATAATTTGTTTTGCACCGAACATACATCACATTCTCTCGTACTTTTATTCGCTCACATTCATACTAGATGAATTACCACCAAATTCTATAGATACAAATTTCTGAAGGTGAATTATGTTTTTAACTACCAATTTCCACAGTTTCCATCGAGACCAAGTAAAACTGACAGTGAAGTACATTTTAACACTTCTCTACGTACAGTAATAAAGAAACTGCTTAAAAGCAAATGTCATAATGCAAATTGTTATATACAGAGTTTACAATTTGACCTCTTCGCAGAAGATTATAATTGATTGCGTAATAAATATATGCTTTCCAAAATACTTTATGAAGGTTTACTTCTTTATATTCGTTATTTCAGGCGACTTAAAGGTATGAATAAATCAAAATGATTTTAAAGCTGTTCACTTTATGACATTTTTGAAACGGTTAAAAAGTCTTTACGCAATTATAGAGCGATACATATTATAATCATTTGAATAAAGGAATCTTATCAATACTTCACCTTTCAATTTTAAATTAATATTTTCTACTCTTAATCAAACATGTTCAAAAAATAAAAACTCTAATACATTGTTCAGTATCGGTTAGAATTTTGTTACCTGTTGTGTAACAAAGCGTTTCTTTTGAACATGTAAGATATTGTTGGTGCTCCTACATCTGTGCAATAAATTTGTTTTCTCTGAACTTATTGTCTTGAATATGGTTAGTTCTTCTCTTCCTTCTTTTCAGCTCCATCCTCCTGTTGACTTTGACTTTGACTTTGACTTTGACTTTGGCTATCTCGTTCTGCAGCCATCTATAATTAAACAAATTCAATAGAATCAACGAAGCTTTCAAACTTTATCGAACAAATAAAAAATTAAGTAACATACTTTTTTGTACGCCGTTTCAAAGAGTTTAAGGCTTGCTTGTTGCAAATCGTTAGACTGCTTCTTAATTTCTTCTGGGTCCACCTCATCTTTCTTGGCTAATGTGTCCCGCATTTTAGTAACCAGCCCTCTCAACTGGTCACACTATATACAAAAATTGGAATTATTACAATACTATATATACATATATACATTTATACAACTTATATTTTTACCCCTTCTTGTGGTAATTGTGCTTTGAATTCCTCTAATTTAGCTTCCGTGTCATGAATAATTCCTTCAGCTTGGTTTACAGCCTCGACTCTTTCTTTCTTTATCTTATCTTGTTTAGCATACTGTTCAGCATTCTTAACCATGTTCTCAATTTCGTCTTTACTAAGACCACCACTTGATTGGATAACAACTATACGTTTAAAAAATAGAAAGTTTATGATTTGCTCGGTAAACATAAAAAAATATATATACAGTATGTTCATTTTAAATGTCTATACCTTATTATTTCTGTAAGTATCAAAGATATAAAAGAATGTTTCAGATCAAAGTTGTATGATATCGTAGGAGGCATATCATGATAATAATTGTTTGACCTTGAGTCAACGTTCGTGCACTTTTCTGTAGCTAATATTAAAACGTTTTCAAAACACTTCCTAAATACTTTATGTACGATTTTTATTCAAGTCGTTGTCGACTTTTAACTTTCAAAGTTTTCGTGACGCCGGCATTAGCGTTATCGTACGGGTGTGTGTACGGGTACAATTGGAAATGTATTAAAATTACCTGAACGAATAAGTAGGTCATGTGCAAGTGCAAGTATCACTTGAAATGCTAATAAAGGTGAAAAAGTAATTCCAGATTACAGAAATGTATTCGTAACGATGGAAAATATATTGCATAGGGTAGTCACCTTAGACCTACACTAAGTACTAAACACACACATATACGGTTCTTTTTAGAGCCATCATGATGTACAAAGTCTGACCGAGCTACCTCCGCGCGGTGTACATTGGGTAACGCTAATGCTGGCGACACAAGAACTTTGAAAGTTAATAACTCACATAAATACATGTTTAGGTAGTGTTTTGAAAACGTCTCAATACTAGCTACAACTGCAATATGCAGTTCAGAACACTACAATCTTGCCAGCTCTCTCGCTCGAATTGGCATAATAAACGATCCCCAATGTCAATGCGACTATGAAACTCAAGATATTGACCATGTACTATGGCAATGTACCACATTTGAAGAACAGAGATTAAAATTTATCAAGCAATTGCAAAAACTACATCTTTTTCTTCCGCTCTCATGTAATGTCCTACTCTCCAGACCTACTCATTTCTGAATGACTACGAGTTAAAGATTTAAGAAAAGAGTACATCTTTAAACTGCTTGTGTAGTAGGCATACGATTGTTTATAATTTGTATTGTATTATATAAAATATCATATAGTGTTTTGAAACGTCTGTACAGTACTACAAAATAATCTCTTCCTTGAGATTCAAATTGCATTAATAAAAAAACATTTGGATTCCATTTAAAAAATTTAACGAAACCTTCACAGGATGCACCAACACTATCTTAAGGTCAAACAACTATCATCGTGATATGCCCCCCACGATGTCATACAACTTTCACCTGAAACATGTCTTTTATGTCGATGATACTTACGAAGATAATCACGTGTAGGCACTTCAAACGGACATACTGTACGTGTATATTACACAATGTTACAAACTTTGTTGTTCTTTTCCAGTGCCCTTGTCCCTGGCAGATACGTGAACAATGCCATTGGCATCGATATCAAATGTGACTTCTATTTGTGGCACTCCTCTCGGTGCGGGTGGAATACCAACAAGAGTAAATTGTCCCAAAAGTTTATTGTCATTAGCCATTTCTCGTTCACCCTGATGAACTTTAATTTCTACTTGGGTTTGGCCATCAGCTGCTGTGGAGAATACTTGACTTTTCTTCGTAGGAATAGTTGTGTTTCGAGAAATTAATCTTGTAAAGACACCGCCCAACGTTTCGATACCTATAAAATAGATAAATAAAAAATATTAATATGCGACGATGTTATATTCACGTTACCGTACGCAAAAATTTGTAGTAGTAAGAATGTATAACTCAGTATACTATTTTCTTCACTATTATCAGAGAGAAGATTAGTTATGAACATCATAGCGAAACCAGTATTTTTATTGAAATATTAAAAATATACAGGATGTCCCGCGACTCAGCCGATTAGGAGCTGATTTTACATGTAAAAATGAGTCGAAAAGAAAGAATAAATATTTTTCCTTCGTGTCTTCGTTTTTGAGAACATTAAAGTTGAAAATTTACTCGGTACATGTCGACTTCGTGCATCTCGCTATACACTCTAGATCCAAAACAAG
>CM052204.1:10540504-10558599 GCA_028455805.1 Lasioglossum figueresi
ATTATGTCATAATTTATACATGTCTCAATTAAGACATGACTGTCCCTACCATAGCGTTCAGTGTTCCCCACCAGCATCCGTCGTTACCGTATGAAGGACGCGCTTCGTTCATCGCAAGCAGTGCGCAGGCCTCGCGCATCTCGCGACGAAGGCGGGCGCTGTACGAATGAGAGGTTGGTGGGGGAAGCAGGCGTTTGAGGGGCCCCTACCATGCCCATCACTATCCTAATCGGTTGACCACGAGTCGTGGTACACCCTGTATATATGTGAATAATAATTACCAAGCGAAAGTGGAGTAACATCCAGAAGAAGTACATCGGTTACATCTCCTGCAAGTACTCCTCCTTGAACTGCAGCACCAACAGCTACAGCTTCATCAGGATTTACAGCTTTTGATGGTTGCCGGCCAAATATTTCTTGCACCGTTTGTTGAACCTTAGGTACCCTTGTCATACCTCCAACCAACAATACTTCTCCAATATCAGACTTTGCTACTTCAGCATCAGAAAGTGCTTTCTGACACGGTTGGACGGTACGTTTAATTAAATCGCCGACTAAACTCTCGAATTTACTTCTCGAAAGTTTAAGGTTCAAATGTTTCGGTCCACTAGCATCCATAGTCAGATAAGGTAAATTTATATCTGTTTGAAGAGAACTAGACAATTCTATTTTTGCTTTTTCGGCTGCTTCTTTCAACCGTTGCATAGCCATAGCATCCTTAGCTATATCTAGACCTTGCTGTAAAAATAATTACGTATGAAATATATTAATGCTATTTCAGCATCGGTAATACAAATTATTTTATTCGAAATTACATACATCTTTCTTGAATTCTGATACCAAATAATTAACTAAAGCATTATCGAAGTCCTCTCCTCCCAAGAAAGTATCTCCGTTTGTGGATTTTACTTCGAAAACACCCTTTTGAATTTCTAAGATTGAAATATCAAACGTACCACCTCCCAAATCGTACACTGCAATACTGTAACAGGTATACTTTTTAGAATCTTTTTTTTTTATACATTAACATAAGTTAAAAATACTGAATTAGTCAGTAAATTAGTTCTCAGCATGTTTAAAAAAATGCTAAGAGACGAAAAATAAAAGCATCATTCTAAATTATATATACACTCTCTCTTTATTTAAAAAATAATTTACTGTTTCTCCGATTTTGATGGAATTTAAATATATTATAAATCTCGACATTCTGAACAACTTTTTCCTATTTATATAATAGGCGGACTCGTTTAGTCTTTTAGATATTTGTAAAAAATTGTTAGTTCTAGTAGAGCCAATTCCACCGTTTTAAACAAATTTTGGTTAGGTTGTGGTTGGGGGCAGATACTGGGAGAGGAGCTCTGTTCCTTCCCTGCTTTAAAATACATGTTCTGTCAATTAAAAAGGGTAGAATTCGCTGTAGTTGGTATCCGTAATTTAAATGTCTGGAAAACGAAGGCCGCACGACGGAATTTTTATTTCGACAACAATACGAAATAAAGCTAAATAATAGTAAACCTAAACCAAATCTAACTCAAATTTAAAAAATATTTTTGCGAATATCTAAAAAACTAAAGGAAACCGCCAATTATATGTAAAAGAAAAAGTTATTAAAAATCGGGGAATAGTACCAATTTGTAAATAATTACCTAATTAAGTTTATAATGTAACCGTAAAAATGATGATTCTTACATTTTGTCTTCAGTTTTATCCATGCCATACGCAAGAGCAGCTGCTGTTGGCTCATTGATTACTCTAAGCACATTAAGACCAGAAATCTGACCAGCATCTTTCGTTGCTTGTCTTTGCGAATCATTAAAATATGCAGGAACAGTAATTACTGCATTTCTGACTGAAGTACTTAAATATGCTTCTGCGGTTTCCTTCATTTTCACGAGTACAAATGCGCCAATTTGACTAGGAGAGTATAGTTTACCATCCCCTCCTTGTACCCATGCATCGCCATTGGAAGCTCGGACAATTTTGTAAGTCACGGTTTTCCTAAAATTTTACATATTATTTATCACTGTACAAGAGGACGATATATTAGCAATGATGCGCAGAAATAGTAACACACACATGTCTTTTTTCACTTCGGGATCCTCAAACTTTCGTCCAATTAGACGTTTCGTAGCATAAAATGTATTTGATGAATTTGTAACAGCTTGACGTTTAGCTGGCATACCAACCAAACGCTCTCCATCTAAAAGTTTTCAAATTCTTTACTGTAGATGTTTCGGAATACTTCAGAATAATACCATAACATTAAAATTTATTGTGTTAACATGTTTTCTGCAGGAGTTTAGGGTTCATTGCAAGGTTTATATCTCCTGTCCCACACTGAACGTGTTAAAATGATTTTTTAAAACCCATTTTAATAAGCATATAATAATGTTAAAATATAAGGTATAAAACAAGTATATTAATATGGTCGTTCCGTGCAAAGAAATTTTTTTGGTACTTTTGGTATTTTTTGGTCATTTTAACGTTTGAAAAGTAATAACATTACGTAGCTATATTGTTAAGAGCTTTATATTTCAATCAATCTTTGAAACTTCTTAAATAATATTGTTTAAGTTATATTTAAAAAAAAAAGTTGATTCTAAACTTCCAGTCCCCATAACTTGAAAGGTTTAAATAATAATGAGAAATTATAAATTCATCTGTAATTAATAAATTAGTGCATAAAGAATATATGTTACAATAATCTCAAACCTTTAGTAAATGCTACATAAGATGGAGTCGTTCGCGAACCCTCAGCATTTTCAATTACTTTAGCTTGTTTCCCTTCCATTACAGCCACACATGAGAAAGTCGTTCCAAGATCGATACCAATAACAGCACCTTTTACTTCTTCCGATCTATAAAAATAACGTATCTTTTAAATAATACTTTATATTACTTTCATAATGAGTTTATCTTTAACTGCTATATATTTGTTTTACATTTAGGTAAAATATAATAATGTAGTTAACCCGATGAAATGATACATATTTATAGAAAAGAAAAATATTTTTTATTTACTTGTATCGATATTGTTGTAGATTCGTAGCTTGTTGGGGCACAATATATGCGGGAGCTGCCACCTAAAATATATTTAAACACATTTTAAATACTTCGAATACCGATACATAATTTAATATAAATTGTAAAATTTTGTGTATAAATTGAATCGTGAATTAGTGTTAATCAAGATAGATATATTAACATATTAAGTAAACTTTAGATAACTACAATTAATATACAATAAATCCAATAGAATGTAACAGAGACCATTCAGTTTTATAACTTCCACAAAACTTGGATTCAAGCGTGAAAAATAAATCGTGTGAATCACGTGCCGGCTATAAGGCTTATGTTGCCTCATACGTTTATACAAAAAAGATACATTCAATACGTAGAAAAAGAAAACAATACGTAACGTATATTAACGAAATCAACAATATACTGCATAAAATAGTAAAATTAATGATAGTATTATAGAAATTATACATGCGGAATATTCGGCGTAAGAAGTTACGGACGATACATGTAGATCGCCATCGGTACTTACATTTTTAAGAATTGTGCTGAACTGTTGTTTTCTAGCAATGTCGCAGGTGACACCGCTACAGCTTCGAGTTAACAGCTTTGCAGCAGTTAACATTTTGAGTTTTATGTGTTATATATCGTCCAATTTAACAAAAAGCAGCAAGGAGACGCGAGTACCCCAACTTCACATGTAGTGATGCAACCTTCACAGAGACTTGGAATGCGCACTCCACGCGCGCACGAAGAGTATTTCCACTCTGCGACGAATATACGTAATCGCATTCAACCAATGGTAAATAAGATCGTGATATATGCTCCAATGAACGTACTGCATGGCCTTCTTGCCTTTGGTGACTCAAGAACTATCCCGAATGTTCTACTCAGTTCTACTAGAGACTTAGATATCATTAAAATATATTACGAAACCAATACGATTTTACAAATGGCAAATAAATTTTTCACTTTGTAAATTGAATTATCGTTGAATATTATCGAAAAGTACTTATGATCACTATATTTTAAAACTTGTAGAAAGTAGTTCTTCAATGATTACCATTCTAAACAAAAGTACTACGTTTTCGTATATCCGGGATTTAAAATGCAAAATCACGAAAAAGTCAAACAATCTAAAATGTGATTAGCAAGAAGCGAAATTTCAAATTAACGACGCTATCGAATTTACACGATGAACTCTACAATTCGATGAGATAAGAAAAATAACAGTTTTTCTAAGTATCTTATGAAATTTTTTATGTTACATTATTCATTTATATTTTTCACTGAAATTGATCTGTTTTGTTCTTTTACTCTGTCATCCATCGTAATACCTACTGTGTCGATTTCGCTTCGTTTCATCAGAGTGGAAATTTCCTTTCTGATTTCATATTCTCCATCTTAGACCATATATACTATTATAGACCCGGCATAGGTATAGGATATGCATTAGGGTGGCTCTTATTTTTGAATTTCGAATTTCTTTGATGGCACTCCCCCCCCCACGGGGTTGTTCCAAATAATTAAAAAAAAAATCTGTGCAAAGTTTGAGTACTCACAAATAACGGGAAAACGTGCCCCAAATGGATTAAACAAAATAATTCATTTAATGCTTATAAAATCGTTTTTCATAAAAAACATGTTAAACAAAACCTGTAGATCTGGACATGATGTGTCTTTTATGTCATATTACTTTTTTCGTAAAACAAACGGTTTTCGAAAAAATTGAGAGAAACGTCAGATCAAAATCCAAACATTTTTTCTGAAACTTGATAATTGAAGTCTGGTTTCATTATTTTTTTTTAACTTACGGAACTTACTCTTTTTTAATCACAGATTTTTCTGCCGCAAATTCCATATATATATTTTTTAAAGTCTTATAAATTTTTGAGTTCCACATTCTCAAGGGCCGAAGTCTTATAAAGAGAACTGCGTTTAGAAAAATCCTCTGAAGTGAACCGTTAAATAAGTATGAGCAAATCCGTGGGACGTGTTTCTGAATTGGCCGTGCAAGGTAAGCAATGCGATATGTACCGCGTTCTACGTTCGGCATACTTTGTACTTTCGCCGCGGTCGACGCAGTCATAAAAAAATAGTTTCCCTACATAATGTCTGTCCCTGCTCGGAACAGACGATGGGAGCTAGATCGCGACTTTACTGTACCTCGTAATATATGATAAGGTATACCTTAATAAATATATTTATAATAAATATATATTTATTCAAGAAATTCGGCAAATGGAAACATTCTCCTAGGTATTAAACAATGTCAATAATTTCAAGTATTGTCGTAGTATACAAATATATATATTTCTCTTAAATATATTAAATTTCCATTATATATTACCATATAACAATGATCAATTTTATAGATTTAGATTTGATTTTATTCATTTATTACATATATACACATATGCAATAATTAACAAATATTTTGTAAAATGTAATCAGTCTATGTGATCAAGTATATTATTTTAAAATATAAGAAAATAAATCTATGTATCAATTTTATTTTAAATATATGACCTGTACTGAATTTGTATTGTTTAGTCACTGTTTGATATGTTTGATTCACTTTAAAAAAAAGGTTTTTTAACAAGTAAAAAATTAGTCCTACGAGTATTTTCTCACAATAAATAAACGTTAAATTTGAAGTTCTTTTAAGTTTTATGCACAATAAAATCCCATGTGTCCCGCCATCTCAAACTTACAATTTCCTTAGCACGTAAATGTGTTGTTCCATAGCTAAGTAGAGAAAACTTTTTAAATATGTGTATAATAAAGACTATCCAAATAAAAGTACTGAATTTTAATATGTGTAAAAAGACATTTTGATGACATCGTGTTCTGTAAGTAAAAAAATAATTGATGAGTTTTAATAAACTGGCTTAAGAGGAATCATATTAATAATTTTTCAACATACCCGATTAAATAGTATAAATGTTCTATTGTTGCAGCTGTAAGCAATAATTTAAAAATGAACGCTGGTAAATAATGATGAAGGAAAAGAGTTCTTTGGACGAATATATAAGGTAAAAAGTGCAGCAGATATCCAGTTAATAAAATACTTCCAATATTAGAAAACTTGTTCCACTCTGTGTGCGTAATGTCGAAACACATTCTTCTTCGTCGTAATATATAAAATACAAATAGTATAGAATATATAATCATGCAGGCTGTAGCAGAATACCAAATTACTATATTTCCTAAAAGATATACTTGGGCCTGTGGTAAACAAAAAACATTAAAAACAAAGGGTATTTATAAGAAATTATAATAAATTTAACTAGCTCAAATGTATAAACATTATAGAGGTGTGTGAGAGCCCAAAAATGTCGGGATGGGACGGGACAAGAAGTTTATTCCAGATCGGGACACGGGTTCTTGAAAATTTCGGGATTCTCGAATATATCAGGATTTCCAAGAATTGTCGAGTCGTCTCGGCCTGTCCTGACTATCGGGTAACCAACATTTTCGGGTTCTCGCACACCTCTAATAAACATAATAAAGTTTGGCTTACATTACTCTCATTTGAAACCCAATATGCAATTCCTCTAGACATCAGTGGCCAATCTAAGGGATCACTGGAATACATGTGACTATTTTGACCTTCCTGAACACTGAAAAACATTTTTATTTGTAATTCTAAAAATTTTTCCCAAAAACTTAATCTAGTAGCTTGTAACGGAATCATTTCGGCATTAATCAATTCCCTTTCTCTTTGTTTCTGATCATCGCTTTTGGTATATCTGTGTTCTTCAACATTCCATATGGAGTCCGTCTGATCTACTAATCTGTCTGCTACTACCTCGTGTTGATTGAAACCCCAATCAGGTAGTTGCCTTCCGCTAAACTTTAATGCATAATCTGTTTTTATATGTACTAAACGTACTTGACTTTGAATAGCATGCCAAACATCTCCATTGGTATCTCTATTAGTAATTTCAACTCTCCAAAGATTTTGAGCTGGCATAGATACATTGTAATCAATGTAGCAAGACACTTCCTGACTTTGAGGTGTCATTGGAGCTGCGACGTCATGCGAATTCAATGCTCTACTTGTAATTCCATGTACTAACTGTATTATGTCTCCATGCTTTACCGGTTCTTGAGGTTTAGTCACAACTAAATCGTTTCTTTCTGGCTCTTTTACGATCCACCAGTTATTGACATCTTTAAAAGAATAGCATGTAACTTGTTGTTGGTGCGAACTACCTCGACCATCTGTATATCTTAACGGGTACATATGATTATGACTATGAAGCCAACATGCTCTTCCATATGTGTGCCTTAAAGTAATTTGCGAGCCATGAGTAACTTCTAATGGTTGACCTTTCGTAATACTGGCAAGACCACCTTCTAAACTTGCTTGAAAAGCACTTGTCATTACAGAGTCATGTGGTCCAGCTTTAGAGAGTATTGATAAATGAACATAAAATATAGTAAAATATATGGTACAGATTACACCCAACACTATGACAATTCTCATTATGAGATGTATGTACAATACAGTGCTAGACAAAGTCTTTCTTGGTATTAGAGTCCAATAGTCATAAGCAATTAAGGATAATGCAAGAATCAACGAATATAATCCAACATATTTTACACTAAAACGAAAAATTTATTTAGTTCATTATTGAAACGAATAGATATATTAAGATTATAAACTGTTTTGTTATAGATACCATAATGCACATGTTAAGCTCGCAATTCCCAAACTTAGCCATATCCACCATGATAGAGTTGCTGGTTGATCCATTACTTTTCTGAACTTCATAATACATATTAATCCAAATAATGAAAATTGCATGAGAATACTTTCCATCAAAATAAATCTGGATTGTGTTAAGAGAGCATTATCTAAAATATTAATAAAAGTATGTGCAATTCAATAAACAAGTACCTAATCAAATCTTTTACGGTAAGAATGCAATAAATTACCGAATAATAGTAATATCCCTGCTAATGCTGCTGTCCATTGTTTTAAACCCAACTCTAAAATTAAGTGATACGCCGTCGGAATTAATAAACTACCGCATAAGGCGGGGACTAATCGCAACGCGAACAAAGGAACGTTATCCGTATAAGGACTTCCAATTCTGTCAAATTTGAATTGGCCATCGAATCCCGCCAAATATGCAACTACGGAAATAAGTTGTTTTCCCAAAGGAGGATGCGAATCGAAAAAAAATGTTCTCCTCATATAAAGTCCTACGTACTTTCCATAATGTAGTTCATCAAATCTGTTACAAAACAAAGAAGATAATACCTATATCTTTAGTTACATAGTCAAAATAAATCCTTTAATAATAAATGCATAAAGATTCACAGTTTAGTTATAAAGATTTAATAATGTATATGTTAAATAAAATTTAATTTCTTAAATTCTCTCTCTCTTATATTTCGAATAAAATTATTCTTAATTATTTATTGCTATAAACGATAGAAATAACTTACACAATACTGCGTGGTTCCTCTAAACGATAAAGACGAGTGACAATACCAGTTATCAATAAAATAATTGAAATTAAATCAATTTCAAGATTTATTTTAATTCGAGTTCGTGCAGTTGCAGTTACCGGTGGTTCCGTCACCATACATTTTTCGTACAAATAAGACGGAATGGCTTCATCGTTCTATACAAATTTAAAGATGTTATTATACTGACTATAACACTGATGCGAACAAAATATCTCTTCGTATAAACACAAATATGTATATTGAAATTAAGTAAGAAAAATTTGAATATATAAAAAAATTTTCTATGGACATGAAGCGATACCAAATAAATAAGATGTACTAAACTTCAAAGAAAGCTTTAAATTATATTAAACAGAAGTATCGTGTCTCTAACTTTAAATAAATTTCTTACTTCATCTTGTTGAATATTTTCGACACAATTGTCAGAAATATCCTCAGAATCAAACTTGGCGCTTTGCACTTGGGATTGCTTATTATCTTGTGTCCTTCTTCGCCTGCGACGAACTTCCATTGCACGAATTCACTGTTACAAGAGCACTATTACAATATCTATGTTATTTTGATTGTTCTACTTTGAAGAAGAGGCGAGAAACTTTCTTTTAAAACTACTCGAAGCCTAGCCTTAACACGTCATCAATCGACCATTGATTTCGTCACAACACTATCCGTTTAAAAAAAATTTCAATATTGATTAAAACAATGATATTTAGACCTTTTTTATTGTCTTGTAACAAACTGAAATTGCTAAAGTCTTCAGTAAATTGTAAAGGATATTTAGTATAAAATTAATGAATTATTTTTAAGCTGAGGTTAGCACTCTACACTCTACAGTATAACAGATAACATAACGGTATCGTCTCCGAAAATCCTTTTTGTTATTCATTCTGCGCATCGTACGGTAATTTCGTACGATTTGCACTTATAAAGTAAGAAAATTTTGAAAAGTTATAAATAATTTCAAAATTTCTATACACCGAACTCTTCAATTAATGTCAACAAATAATATTCACTGATGTAGAGATCTGATTTATCTTTCAGTAATATTTTATTGTAATAATATCTATAAATAGTAAACATTTATATATGTTATATTAATATAAGTATATTTATTACAGACTTAAACATGAGTAATGATAAAATCACTTGTCCAATTTGCTCCAAAGAATTCTCAACTGCGGTAATAGAAAGTCATGCTAGTAGATGTTTGTTTTTAAATGAACCAGTCAGCAATGAATCTTCAAGTTCTTGCAAGGATGGAAGTCCTGCTAGAAAATTAATGAAGTTGAGCAATACAGTAAGCAAGAAGAATAATTTAGGAACAACAAAAAGAAGAAATGATATAACAGAATCATCTGTACTAAATATAGATACTCAGGGTTCAGGAGTTTCATCTAATAACAATGTAGTTATATATATTAACTTTTTCATAATGTTAAAATGAATCATTTGGAAAAAAAATTATTATCAATGTTTTCTAGACAGAAATACATAAAGAAGTTAAAAAATCGTTTTGGAGCGATCATATTCCACTTGCCGAACGGATGAGACCTACATCATTTTCAGGATATGTTGGGCAAATACATATTCTTGGTCCATCAAGTGTACTTTATCAGTTGTTACAAAAAACTGAAATTCCAAATATAATTTTGTGGGGACCACCTGGTTGTGGAAAGGTATTTATCAAGGATATTATGTACAAGTTTTGTTACATTCTGTATATAAATACTGATACAAATTTATTTTGCTTTAGACATCCCTAGCAAATGTTATAGCACACATATGCAAAAATAATTCAAATGGTAAAATAAGATATGTCAAAATGTCTGCAGCGATGGCTGGAGTACATGAAATAAAAGAAGTTATTACTATAGCTTCTAACGAATTGAAATTTAAAAGACGTACAGTGGTATTTATGGATGAAATACATCGGTTCAGTAAAACTCAACAAGATGTATTTTTACCTCATGTTGAATCTGGGACCATTAGATTAATTGGTGCTACAACAGAAAATCCTTCCTTTAGTTTGAATTCTGCACTTTTAAGTCGGTGCAGAGTGATCGTTCTAGAAAAACTAACTGTGCCAAATTTGATATCTATATTAAATCGAGCTGTATCTTCGTTAGATGGAATAATACACAGTTCAGTAACAAAAAACTTGGAGAACATTAAAGAAATACCAAAATTTATTATAGATGAACCTACTGTAGAGTGGTTAGCAGAAACATGCGATGGCGATGCTAGAATAGCACTAGGTGGTCTTGAATTAGCAGTTCAATGCAAGGTACCAACTGCAGAAGAAGTTCCTGTTGGTCCTGTGACAATTACATTAGATGATATTAAAGATGGCATTAAGAAGAGCCATATGTTGTACGATAAAAAAGGCGAACAACACTACGATATGATTTCTGCTTTACATAAGTCGGTAAGAGCAAGTGATGAAAATGCTTCTCTCTATTGGTTAACTAGAATGATATTAGGTGGTGAAGATCCAGTTTATATTGCACGGAGATTAGTAAGAATGGCATGCGAAGATATTGGTTTGGCAGACCCGAAAGCTCTAGGTAATGTTAAATGAAAATTTATTACTTGCATTAGGTTGTTGCATATGAAATCTCCCATTTTTAGCAGTAATGTTAAATAAATACAACTTTTTCATAAACTTATTCATCAAAGTAAGCATTATTGTAATCAATGTTTTCTGTCAATAAATTACAAATTTCTTGAATGTATTACTTTAGAAATTGAATTTCTCGGACATTCAATGCTATCGCCAATATGTTGATTTTCCACGCATAAAAAGAAGGCACAACAATTGCATTGATGGACGTTGAAATAAAATTTAGTTGAAAGTAAAATTAAGTATCTATAAATTATAATTGAAGATAAGATCTTAAGGATCAGCATTGTAGGCTCAAAGTGATATATGTATAATAAGCTTGTAGACTAATACTATTTGATCAAAACGCTTTATAACATTTGCGTTTCAATCGAACTTTACATATGCAACATCCTAATAATATTGAAACAGTTACGTAACAAAATCGTTTTGAAAAACTTTTTAGGGATTGCTATGCATACAATGCATGGTTGTAAAATGATTGGAATGCCTGAGTGCGATGTCCTTTTAGCACAGTGCACAACATATTTGGCTAAAGCTCCAAAATCCAGATTAATGGAAGATGCTCTCAGAGCTGCTCAAAGAGTAGTTGCTGAACACAAGGGTCCTCAACCAGGAGTACCGTTACAATTAAGAAATGCACCAACAAGTTTGATGAAAAATCTTGGTAACTATACTAATACTTATATGTGTATATTTAGAACACAGTTTCAAAAGTACATAAAATTAAACACAAACATTATTTTAGGATATGGTAAAAGCTACAATATGAGACACAAAGATGAATCTGGATTATGTTACTTACCAGAGGGATTAGAACATGTAGACTTTTTCCAAAAGTGATTAAAATTATGTGACTTAAAATGTAATTTCAATGCAATTTTCATTTATAAAAGTTTTACAATATATTTATAGTATTAAGTTACAATATAAATTCCATATTCTTATATAAGTTCAATATATAATTACCTCATAGAGACACAGATAATGAATATTTGAATGTTATTCATTTTAATATAGTTTGTATATTAATAATCATTTCTTCCATATGATAGTTTTATTATTTGCAGGCATATCAACAATATTTATTAGCTTGATACCATTTTCTTCAGCTAGTATTTTTAAATCTTTAATATCTCTCAGACCCCAACTTGGATCTTGAAGTTTCAGAGACTTATCGAAGTTGATATTACTTTCTGGTGTTATCTTTCCATCTACAGCATATGGTCCATATGTAATAAGAAAACCATTATCTTTTAATAATTTTCCTGCATTTTCAAATAAACCAATAGAACATTCATAAGGAGAAATATGCATCATATTCGCATTATATATGTAATTAATACTAGCTTCTTTAAAACTGCCATTGTCCCAATTACGAAAATTCTTTGTAATATCTATTCTTAAAGGT
Source organism: Lasioglossum figueresi (assembly GCA_028455805.1). NCBI lineage: Eukaryota > Metazoa > Arthropoda > Insecta > Hymenoptera > Halictidae > Lasioglossum > Lasioglossum figueresi. The sequence continues at coordinate 10,553,035 of CM052204.1, forward strand.
GGGTTTATATTTGCAAACTCATTTGCATACGCTGAAATACTGTGTAATAGTTTTGGTTCGTATTCTGATGGATAAAATGTTATTTGTGGAAAATAAGAGGCAAAGTGAGCTACATGTTGTCCAGAACCAGATGATACTTCCAGAAAAATTTGATCTGGACCATGCTGAACATACTTTTGCAGAACTGAGAGTATGGGATCCTTATTGCGATCAGCTGCAGGATAAACAAGCTTTTTTGTAGCCATAATTCCAGTCCTTAAATCAGAATTTAAAATAGTAATTATTTGTTATATTATCAAATGGTATTGCAGACACTATAGTAGCTTTTTCATTTAATTTAAAATATATTTTATCGGATTAAATAAGGAAGAAGATTAAAGTTAAAACATAATATATACCTATGATAAGTTGCGGAATGAATAACAGTATTCATGATTAATTATAACATTAATACGCTGTATGCTGTTTTTACCTGAAAAATTCAAGTATACAAATTTTGCAATCATAAAGTAGAAAGACGAAGTGTCCGACAACAAGTGAAGTAAAATTGGAGAGGTTATAGGACAAAAACTATGTATTTAGAAGTAAAAAATTGTAATTTCGACTTCGCGCGCGTTTTCAAATTATTATATTAACATTTAAAGTGTGTCGGTCACAGTACGTAAATATTGTATATAAATTTTTCGCATATATAGTATATAACTATGCACACTAGTATTGACGTATCTTACATATGTAAATACCACGACCTGAACAATTAAAAAGCAAAGTTGAGACTGAAATCTTTTTACTTCTAATTTCTGTCAAATTTTCGGAAGATCATTTCTTAACTTTTTACCCACCAAATACCTTGTACAGTAAAAAATGATTATTTCAAGCATTGTTATTTTATAAACATGAAATTCGCTATTTGAATCCTATAATAATGCATTAAGGAATTCTTACACATCGCTTTATGTAACTTTTTATTATTTATTCTTAAATGCTAATACTACTGACACTGTAATATCTTAAACATTTTTCATTGAATTTTTAAATCGCACAAGGTATGGGCACAGTATAAAAATCACAAACACGTGATAGTTTCTTGGATAAATTTATTAGTGTACTATAACATTTCTTAAATTAATTACAGTAAACTAATTTCTATAGTATGCATGTTTCTCCGTGTTATCAATTATGAGTTTTCTTAATTTCTTTTATTTTTTGCTGTATTTCATATATATACAAAGTGTCCTGTTTTGTTTAAATGTTCAAATAATTTATTTTTACTTGGAAATTCAGATTTACATGCAACACAACAATGCGCCAAATCTTGAACCTCGCTTATCTGTGAACTTTTCTTATGTTTAGCTTTATTCTCTTTTTCTGTTTGTTTGTTCAATTTTTTGGCATTCTTAGATTTCTTAGATTTGACTTTATTATTGTTTGTGGAATTTGTTTCTAAATGATCAGAGTGTAATTCTGTTGCATCTACTCCATTTTTTACTTGTTCCTCAGTTTCGTCTGTTTTATCGTTAGACTTCTGTTGACTAGCTTCTAAAACTTTATTTAACACTGCTTTCTTTTGTTGCTGCTTTTTACGTTGTTTCTTTGATAAAAATATGTCCTCATTGACATCTCCATCTTCTTCGTCGCTAGTTTCTTCTGTTAATGGATTTTGAACGTTCTTCTTTCGTTTCTTTTTCTTCTTCTGTTTCTTCTGTATCTTAGGTTGCGATGTTCCCTCTTCTTCTTGATCAGAAATAAGTTCATCTTCTGAAGTTGTACATTCATTGTTACTTCCAGTTACTTGAGGTGGTATGTAAACAGCATCATCCATCTGTGGTCCTACAGCTAGAGTTATTCCTTCTGGACTAACATCGCTATCTTCGAAACTTTCGAGTTCTTTATCATCGTCTTCCATAGATACTTTGATTGCGATAACATTATCTTTGTGCTTCTTAGAGTTTTCATGATTTCTAAATGATTTTTGAGTTTTAAATATTTTGTTACAAGCTACACAATACAAACTATTATCACCTACTGCATTCTCATCGGCTGTATCTTCTTCGGAAGATATGCTTTCACCGAATTCTTTCGCAAGATGAGCTTCGATAGTTTTAAGTTCAGCTTCTATATTTGAAAATTTAGACCATTCACATTCTTTATATTCTCTCAACTGTTTTTGCCTTTCTAGTAGTTGTTGTCTTATTCTTCCTTGTCCTTTCTTCAAGTTTTCTTTAGCACGTTCTGCAAGTTTTGCTGCATGAGCCTGCACTCGTTTGTCACGTTTACGGACAAAGGCAACCAAATTTCGTACTTGTTCGTTTCTTTCTCTTTTAGCTTTTTCTCTAATTTTCTTATTCTCTTTTTCAATAAGTCGTACAACTCGTCTATTCGGAGCATCCCTTATATCATAAGGATCTAACCAGGCGAAAGATTTCTTTGTACTATAACTTTGCCAATAAGCATAAAAATTATGTACAACTTCTTCGTATGAACTCTGCGAGTTTCCAAAGCTTGGAATTTCTTCGTCCGAATCTCCTTCTTTAGAATATACTGCATCTTCGGCCGTTAATTCTTCAAAAACTTTGCGATAAGTGGTGTAAAATCCTTTTTTATCGTCGCCATATCCTTTGAAACATGTAGTTGAGAAAAATGGTGTTAGATCAATAGAATCATCTTTGTAATCTTCCCCAATTCCACCCTTTAAAATAGCTTCACGGTGGTCGTCGTACCAAGCACGAGTATGAGGATCGCTTAACACTTCCCATGCTTGTTGAACAAGTTGAAACTGTTCTTTCGCTTCTTCTGGATTATCTAAATTTTTATCCGGGTGCCATTTTAATGCTAATTTTCTGTAGGATTTTTTTAAATCATCGTCAGTAGCGTTTCGTGCTACTTCCAGCAGCTCGTAATAACATTTCATTGTAGTAACAAATATTTTATATTCACGTTGTTACAACTTGTGTAATCTGAGTTAATATAAAACTACATAAATCATGTGCTAAAAGAAGTAAAATTAACTCTTGAAAAACAAGAAATATTCATGTTGTAACATAAGTGTCTTTTTTTAAACTTCACCGAATCTGACATATAGATATAATACGAAACGTACTTAAATATATTAATAGATCGAAGAAATGTCTTACCAAATATAACTGGGCAATAATTATCCAATTACAATTTTATTACTTTTATTGGAAATTTGATATCGGATAAAGGATTAATTCCAATAATTTTCTAACAAAATCATATTTCGTTTGTTCAAAGTTTTAGGTTATGTATTATAACACATCGAAGGAACATTATCCATGAAGTTAGCGTTACTTCGATACATTTGTCACATTCATTTCGAGATTTGTGACATAATTTAAAAATTATATAGATACATTTATAGGTTTATATTTTTTGATAAAATCTTGATACAATTTCATTTCGATGATATAGTAATATGATTTTATATTAAATATTATAAGATGTTATTTTACAAATTAAAATGTTAGAAATACTCTGGAGATACGTGTCGTATCTGATGGGTGACGTGTTTTTATGTAAAATTCTTTTAATGAAGTAAGCATGTTATCCATATGTGATTTTTTCAACTATAACAATCTTAACCTTATAATCGAGATAGATATTTTCGTAAAAAATGATTTAGTCTTTACGATAAAGACAATTTTGTAGTGATTGTAGCTCCGTAACGCTATGCTATGTCATGTTATATCGAGTGAGACATGATTTTACTAGGGACCTTTTGACGTGGAACAGCTGATTGTATGCGTTAATCTGACTATTCTCAACATCAAGATGGCCGCGGTCGTGAGAGTGCATTAAGGGTTGTAGATTTTTGGCATATATCGCCAGTTAAAACGTTTGGAACCGTTGTCATTAACATTCAGTATTTTCGGTAAATATTTCTATGGTTTTCTATATAGAATATGCATCGGTTTGTTCAAGTAACTGTATATAAACGCAATAAAATCGAAACTCTACAGATTGTCAGTGACATCTCGTGAATGTGATGTAGCAGACGCCTCTAATTGCTTTTAATAGCTTTTCTTCGAGATCCTTAGTGTATCGCGTTGTTGCGATGGACTTTGTGATAGATGCTTGTCAAGCTGCTTTTGCTACGGAAGAAGAATTGATTTGTTATCAACGAAAATACCTGCTGTTAATATCCATATAACACTGATTATTCTTCGACTACTCTATAACAAGGTTTTGTCATTCATTTATTACGGCATTATTTTTATGGCACTGTCAGTAGATAGCCTATGTTGAGTTATATATTTTTTTCTCTCAATTTTTCTTATTTCACGTGTCGTACGTAGAATATATTTTAAAGGCAGAATTTTCATTGTTATACTTTTCGCAGTTGACACATGTGTCTTTCCTGTATATTGTTTTTTTTCGTATCGTTGTATTAAACACAATTTTTAGATTAAGAGATAAATTGATAAGATGTAGTTAATGAGAGAAAATACGATGCTTATAGTATAAATTTGAAATAATAATATATATTATCTGAAAATGTTATAATATAGATAGTTAAATTATATAATTAACATTAATTATTACAATCTTTATATTTATGAAATGTTAATAACGATACTATACAATTATTTCGATCGAATGTGCAGGTAATTATATCTTATTGTAGTATTAGTATATATAATTAATATAGTTTTTTCTATAAATTATAGGTTGAATATTAAAAATGACAGTGGGTACAAGCTTGGTAGTACCTATAGTTCTATGGGGTCGCATAGCTCCGACTCATTGCATTTCATGTATTTATTTATCTCGAGATCAGAAAACTTTGGTAACAGGATGTTATGATGGTCAAATATGCCTGTGGCAAGTAGATCCTGAAATATTGAAGGTAAATAAATATATGCTTTTATTAGAAACATAATAATGAGATAAATGTTGTATATACATGTATATATATATATATTTATTAAGATGACTCCAAGATGTTTACTTGTTGGTCACACTGCTCCAATAATGTGCCTCAGTCGAGCCAGTGTTATTATGGAACAGAATTATATTGTTAGTAGCAGCGAAAGCGGAGAAATGTGTACTTGGGATTTAGTTGACGGAAAATGCAGAGAAGCTGTGAAACTTAGCAGTGTTCATACACAAATGTTGCCTTATGTCTCTGCTGGTGGAGAAGACGTTAGACTTTTCTGTTCTGGGTATATACGTTTTACGTAAAATATTTCTGCATAAATGTTGTTGTATTTCCAGAGAACATGTTTTTATTTATCGACTTATTTCAGATATTATCCTGAGGTTTTAGTGATGGACCCATTCAGTTTAGAAGTTTTATTTACCCTGAGTTCACGTGTTAATCCTGATTGGATCAGTGCATTGCACGTTTTGCGGCCGGCCAAACGGAAAGGTCGGTTCTACGTGCATACAAGTTAGTTACACTCCATCACACCTACGCTTTTTACCATAAGCTGCTATCTCTTTCTCTCTCTTTCTCTCTCTCTCTCTCTCTCTCTCTCTCTCTCTCTCTCTCTCTCTCTCTCTCTCTCTCTCTCTCTCTCTCTCTCTCTCTCTCTCTCTCTCTCT
>CM052204.1:10558699-10611958 GCA_028455805.1 Lasioglossum figueresi
TCTCCTGTATCTTTATTATCAATATGAAGTGCTTTATTTGAAAATTTGTCGCAAGTAATCATTTTTAAGACATGTTATCGTTGGTGGAAGTTGCTTAAAGATGATAAGTATAAAATACTCCGTATTTTACACAATTATAGTTTTCATTGCTTATTTTGTATAGAGTGCAGAGGGATAATTGTAATTGATTTAGAAAATCTAATATACAAAAATACAACCCACAGAAACAAATCTCATCCAACAATAGAATGTGTAGTTTGTAAAAAAAAATGGCAGACGGAAAGAAACCAGATATTTTTGTAAACATTATTCCGTCACATTATGCATTTCACCATGCCTTGCAAGCATTCTATACAGAATAAACAATAAAAACTTCAATTGTGCCAAATATAGAGTATTTTATATTTATCATCTTTAAGTATTTTCGACCAACGATGACGTGTCTTCAAAATCGATTACTTGTGTCCAACTTACAAAGAAAACACTTCATATCAATAATAAAGATACACGAGATATCTCGTCCATAGCATCGTTCCTTCGACATTGTGGAAGCGAGATATCTCGTCCGCGGTAGTGAAAGGGTTATCAATTCAATTGGATCATATTTTAAACTTACCACTTGATATTTGACCAATACTTACATTTGCACAATATACTTATTACCTTTTCGTTTACTAATTTTTTATATACTTTATGCTCAAATTCTGTATTAAATATTAAAAGTATTAATACATTTTTCTATTTAAGCACTATTACCTTTTTAAATGGAGTATATATAAGTATCAATTTTAGGTAGAACAATTAATGGATATTGAGGATTATCTATTTAGATTTTCTATTCTTTTGGGGTTTTCAGCATTCTGCTAATCTTTCTTAAGCAATTAACTTAAATGAGCTTGTACTTTGGGTGTATTGGGGATTTGTATTCACTTGATTTCTTGAACATAAAAGAACATAGCCGCAATTTAATGTGACGATATTACTGAAAAGATAGAACGATGTAATGATAATAATGTATAAACTATTGAAATCTTAACGGAAATTATAATGTTACAGCATGTTAATGAATGACATACGAAGAGATGTCAGTGCTATTACATTGGTAGTCAAAGCTGTATCACATATTTCATGTCTTGTTACTGTCTTACTTTTTTTGTTATTATTATTTTAAACAAAAAATCAAATGAATTAAGCATCATTAATAATTTAACTAACTATCCTTCTATTCTTATCCTTTACATTTGCTATTCCTTTCATGAAAAGCCCTCACCGAAGCATACATTGCATTTACTTACACTCATTAATCACTATCGTATCATTTTTTGGTGACAAATTATACCTATAGTAAGTATACATTACATTAAATTTATCGTTTAAATAAATGTATGTCATACGTAAGTGTAATGAATGCAATGTTTAGTATGTTTATAATTTCAAACCGAACAACATTTTAAGAAATTATATTTATTTATAGTATGAGTAACATATTAGTTGATATATATAGAAATTTATGCTTTACTTTTTTCTATTATAACGTAATTTAAAAAGATGTGTTATAAAATACTTGCATCAACTGTTTGTGATCGATTATTTACTTTTACAGTAGATTGTGTTTGTGATATATTAAATATATGTCTGGCATTTACTATTTATGTTTTTAAAGTAGAATTTTGTTATTTATGAAAAATTTAACAAACAGGCGCTATTTGTGTATACAAAGGTTGAACATTTTATTTGTCAATATGTAGTATCTTTAAAGTTTAGTATCAACTTATAAAATTTATAAGTGAATAATATGTATATTTAGGAAAATATTTGCATACAATTTTTTGATATGTACATATACATATTAGTTTCATGGAAAAGTAATATCAGTGTTGTGCTTGCAGAAATTACTTTATTATTAAACAGCGGATTTTATGCATTTATGGCAAAAATTAGTATGTGTAATATAAAACAGTAAAAACAGTAGAAAAATTTAAAGATACTGTTATATTATATTCAACTTATTAAATATATTAAGACATTAAATAAATTTCTATTTCACTCCAGTTTGTTGTAATTCGCATAAAAAGATTTTATTTTACATAAAGATCCGCTGTCTATTTATTATGGATGTAGAATTCCAAATATCGGTAATCATTAATCATGTACTAAACTTTGAAGATAACTTATGCATGATTTAAGCAAGCATGAATCGGGAGCTCCATAAAGATATAATTGTTTTTTTATCATAGTATAACATGTTTCATTTTACATGAAGTCATTGTTATGTTGCATGGGTTTCTCTTATTTAAGAGCTGTAATTAGTAAATGTTTTCAATATATTATTCTGTTAGTATTTTCATTTCAAAATATATTAAAGTACTATAATTATTTTGTAACTGGAAAATTCTATAATTTCAAATGCGTTGATAATGTTTGTAGAGTGTTACTTTGTTGACTGTTACTAAAATTTCTCTTGCTTAAAATGCTGTGATGCCTACTTTGAAGTGGTTAACGCGCAACAGGCGCTTCTATTAATTTAAAGACGACGTTGTGCTGGCCTTAACAACAACTGGCACGGTCAAGGTGTGGACTCTTCTTGGACACGAGAATCGAAATAGCGAACCGCTTTATGAACATGAAAGTAAACAGATACAGTGTCTTAATGCACTTGCAATGACCTGTTGTCCATATAATCAGAGGACTGTATTAATTGTGTGTTCTAAAGATTGGCAGGTACTATTATTTATTACTATCTCTATTTCACCTTGATTAGAGTAAGATCATTTTGACTGATATGCTGTGTCAAGTAGATATACGATGCTGGTGATTTCTCCGTCCTATGTTCGATTTCTGCTCCTTCCGGTGAACGTTGGATGGCTGGAGATTTTTTAGCTGCGGATAGGGTCATTGTGTGGAGCGACGAAGGCCGCGGTTATCTGTATAAATTACCAGCTAAGTATGTTTTTGAAAAATATAATACTTCCTTTTCTTGTTATTCTATTTTTGAGTCTTAAATATTTTATATTTGAATACTTATATGAGATATTAAAATTTAATAGTTTTTTAATTAGTAGAAGAGCCTGTAAATAATTCATAATATACTTGTAAAGAACGTAACCATATTATACGTCGTTTAGTTATACAGGGTGGTTCACCAGATATTACCAGCGCGATTTTCGTCATTATTATTTGTAGTGAAGAACATTGTAGTGAAGAATATTTATATAAGGTTGAATGGTTTCGAGAGATGCATACTTTGGTGTTGTGAGTTTTTTTGTAGATGGACACGTAGAAGAGATACGAAGGTCGTCAGTATTTTTTTAAATGGGATTGTATGTTTTTTCCTGCGTCAATCGATGAAGCTTCATATTTTCTACAAAAAAGTTGAAAACTATCGAAAAACGATCAGTTAAGGAGATATTTTATTTTAATGATGTTATGAAATCATGACTCTCTTAATAATGTTGTAATGACTTTATTCACAGAAAATTGTTTTACATTATGTAATAAAACTGGTGGTATGTTATTGCATTCGGTGATTATACGATCTTTCATATCAGAAATTGTAGTCGGACCCTCAGCGTATACTTTATTTTTCAAGTAACCCCATAAGTCGAAGAGTGTTCAATCAGGTGATCTTACCGAAAAATAAATGGGATTACCTCGTCCTATCCAACGATTCGGAAATATTTGATTTAATGCATTTGTTATTATTCTTGCATAATGTGCAGGACAAGTATCCTGTTACAGTCACATTGTAAAATGTAAATAGTTGCCAAATTGAATTCGTATCATTATCAAGAGAGTTGTGATTTCGTAACAACACTAAAAATAAAATATCTTCTTAACTAATGGCTTTTCGATATTAATAGGTTAATACTTTCTTGTAAAAAATATGAAGCTTCATCGATTGATGCAGGAAAAAACATACAATCCCATTTAAAAAAATACTGACGACCTTCGTATCTCTTCTACGTGTCCATCTACAAAAAAACTCACAACACCAAAGTATGCATCTCTACAAACATTCTTTACTACGAATAATAACAATAACGAAAAGCGAGGTGGTAATATCTGGTGAATCACCCTGTATAAATTCATTGGCCCATTTACTTAAAAGATCATTCATTTCTTACTTATAGGGTTCTGGTACATCTTGACAGGTAGATGTTCTCAAAATTAGTATTATACATTATCTCAAATGTATGAATTGACATAACTTTGTCGTGAAAGGAAAATAATATACTACTAAAAATAGAATGTTCATATCTATAGCATGATGACAAATACTAATATGCACTTGTTTGCTGTCTTAAATATTACTATATCATTAACGAATCCAAAAACTCTAATACAGTAAAAGTTTTCGATATAACAGCAGAAAAAAACATATAACAGACATTTTTGATACGTATATTTCATATAACTATGTAGATGAATTCATCTTAGTCAGCTGCGTTGACATTTAAATTAAGCAGAGGCTTTAATTTAAAACCTGTATGTTATTCCATAGAGGCACCTGCTGGCAATGCACATATTTAATATTTGTTCTCTTTGTATTCCTTTACTTCATTTTCCATAAACATTCATATTCAGTTCATTAAATGGGAAGTAGAAATTCGAATCCCAATTTCACTTGTTTTGCTTTACATAAAATACATAAAATTGGTAAAATTTGAACGCGGTTCGAAAAAAAATATATTCTATTGATGTTCTAAACAGTCTTTCGTTATTAAATATTTTGTACAATTTTTTCAAATTATATATTTTTATTTTTTATGCATTTTTTGTGCAAGTTAATATTAAGTGATAATTGAGACACGTTGTGTACAGTGAATGTGCAAGTTCAAAATAAATTTTTTCACTTTCCTGTTGTTATACAATTATGTTTAATGTTTACGTTTAAGGTCGCGTTCACGGTGGCTCCGATGTCGGACGATTCGTTCGACGTCCGACGTTGTGTCTCTTTTTCGCATGCTCGGAAAAGCCAAATCGGCCGATATCGGAGCCACTGTGAGCGCGGCCTAACGTGTGGGTAAAGAACACAAAAACACAATACATTTACATATAACAAACATGTAGTTAACACTATGACTACTTTTTACGGTGATGTGTCTTTTTCATATAATACACATCCACTGCATCTTATTTCATCTACTGCATTCTACGATGGATCTGATGTTCTTCTAGCAAGCTGAAGGGCAAGGCTCTCAGCAGGTAACCCTGCATTATTTCTACAACACATTTCTACTTGTGTTCCTTACTGTATTTTCTCCGTCAGTGTATGTTTCTCTTCATAGATACTTGATTAAATATGTCGCTCTTCTACTGATTTCATTCTTATTTCCAATTATACGTGATTACCTACTAAATATGTGTAGGACACTCACAGATTATTCTATAGATTTTTGTATATAAGATAAATACAGTGGAATGTTTGTTAAGAAGTATAGAAAGATGTAAAAATTTAAATAATTAGATTATTGTTTATCCTTATTTACAATATTATTAAAATATAGCTAGGTTTCATATCTTAAAAATGTTATGTATACAGGGTGTAGCAGATAAAGTTATACAAGCTGTTTTCTCGGAATATAATGAAGATATCAACTTAATTTTTTTTAATTAAATGGTTAAGGAGGGCTAATATTTTAATATGAATTAAATCTTTTGGGGGAGAAAGGGGGCCCCCATCATTCTTTTAAATGGAAAGTATTATTCTCAAAAGTATTAAACTCAATAGCATTTACTTGAACTTTCTTTTTATTGCGCATAGTTACAGAGTTATAACGAACAATTGAAATTGATTTTGAGAATATGTTTACGGGCAAGGTAAGCAATCTAGCAGCTAGCTATGTATGTATATATATACAACTTGGTAATTTGAGGACGAAGAAAGATGACTTACAAAGTGCTTATATAGAAGTCCAAGGACATCATTTGAACATTTAATAAAATGTATGTGATATTCATATGCATATTATATTATAGTCATATTATGATATTTTTCGTTTCTCCAACATTTCAATTCACAACAAATTATTTGTTATAACCTTGTAATTACGCGCAATAAAAGAAATCGTTCAAGTAAATGCTATTGAGTTTAATAAGATGTATCACAATAACAAAAAATCAATAGTATTTTCCATTTAAAGAAATGTTGGGGGTCCCCCTTTCTCCCTTTCTCCCCTAAAAAATTACCTCAAAAAAATTTAATACATACTAATATTAGCCCTCCTTAGACATTTAATTAAAAAAAAAATTAATTCGATATTTTCATTAGATTCTGAGATAACAGCTGTAATACTTTATCTGGTACACCCTGTATATTAAAACTTATTTTTAGTTACTTTTATCGTTACATAAATAAAATTTATTATTGTTTTGTGAAGACAATCATAATATTAAAAAATTGTAAAAACTGATTCACGTTTTAAGTTTTAAATCTATCCAACAGTAGAATATGTGATATAAGTGTACCATTATTCATTAAAGGAAGACATTACAAACAAGGCACTATATCTCTATGTATTTCAAATCTTCTGTTTTCACTTTATACATATGTTCTCAGTTGCTTTGCATGTATCACTATTTCATTCGTTTCTATATCACAAAATGGGTGAATGGTAAACATTTGTGTTATATCACATTTTAGTTTCACATCCATGCTGATTTTATTTATTGCGCTTATTGCATAAATAAGGTTTTATATACAAAGATATAATGATTTAATCAATTCCATAACTGTATAGCTTGAAGCAAATAAATTTACACAATGCAGTATTGCTTAATTATATTTCTTTACTAAATAAGTAATAAAATAAGCTACTCACAGTTACTATTTGTTACAATGTAAATAAGCAACTTAAATTAACATTTGTACGTAAAGTAAATAAGTTTTCATAAAATATGATAATTACCATTTGTGAACTACAGAAAAGTATTAATTCTATGGTTTACAAAATGTATGGACGTTTATTATAAATTATTGCTTACAAATGGCGTTATTGTTAAAAATGAATTTTATATACTAATATAGTATATTGTTGTTTGTTTTACTTATACAGTAGCGTTGCAGACAATACAAATTTTCATACTGCGAGCGTTGAATACGACCAACCATATTTGTACTGCACCCTGACACAACCTGGAGATAAGGTAATTGTAAAATTTTATAATAATAAAGCAACCATATAGAAATCATAGTTACTATCGCATTATATTTTTGTTTTAGCCTTTATCGTGTCCACCAGCAATGCGATTAGTTACAGTTCAAAAGCAGAATAAAACTGTAAAATATTTATTACGTGGTGATAGCGAGGGTGTTGTTGTTCTTTGGACAGTGCCAGAAGTAACAAATCAACCAGCCCACGTTTGTCAAAATGATCGCTCAACAGCTCTCTCTTTGCCCCCAGCAGTAAAAACAAGTCTTACGGCAGCTTGGAAAGAAATGAAACCACCGCCAGTTGGTATATTAGATCAACTAGACAGTGGAGACGGACATGGAATAAAATTAACAGCTAGTATATATTTACCACAACAAAGTCGTTTAGTTGTTGGTCGCGAGGACGGCAGTATTATCATTGTTCCTGCGACACAAACAGTTATGCTTCAATTGCTTCACGGCAACCATCAGCAATATGATGGTAAAGTAAATGTACACTTTAAGACATTTTCATTAGAGATGAACACAAGAACCTGAAAATGTTGGGTCGAGAATTTTATTTGGGATTGGGACGGGTTTTCGAAAATTTCGGGATTCCCGAGAATACAGGGTGAGTCTCGTAACGTGACGATCTCAAATAACTCGTAAGTTATTTGTTGTAAAGTTGCATGGTTTCCTGGGGTACATACAGTGCTCTAATCTGTTTTTTATTACTTTGCTTTTTTATCGAGATATGAGGGTCACCTTCAGTTTTTTAAATGGAATGTCTAATATTTTTTCTCAAATTCGGATAAACTATGAAATTCTGCGTACAAAAGTATATAAATAAAAATTGATATGCTCATATTTTGTTCTTCTTACTCGATTACTTGATTGTTTATAGATTGGCCTCCACACCAAATACTTTTAGGCCATTCTGGACGGGTAAATTGTCTCTTATATCCACATGGAGCTGCACCGCGCTATGATCGAGTACATCTTGTTTCTGGCTCTGTCGATTTTGCTGTCTGTTTATGGGATCTTTATGCTGGTACACTAATTCATAGGTTTTGTGTCCACGCTGGCGAAATTACGCAATTAATGGTGCCACCTGATAATTGCAGTGTATGTACAACAACTTTTTCCTGAATTTGTAATAATCTAAGTATCAACTGTACAAAATATCTTGCTTAACATGAGCAACTTTAAAGTCTTTGTACTTTTGGTACAAAAACATGTCAGAGAAAAACATGATCTGTTTTGTCAACGTTTCAATACTCTTTAGAGTGCATTACACACATAAAGACGAAAGTGATTTTCTTTTTTACATTATTAATTTAAAAAGTAAGAATCAGGTTTTATTTTTTAAATAGAATTATATATTTTTTATACATTAGTCCAAGTTTCTAGAAAGTGCACGCCTGATTTTTTTAATAGTTTTCCAATTGTTGACCTTAAAACCCTGTCCCTCATATTTGACACATTTTCACATAAAGAATGATATGACTTTTATTTCTTTTAACATGAATGGTTAACTCCCTGACATATTTTTAAGATATTGGAAATAAGAAAACAATGTTAAATTGACGAACTATATGTACCTGTATATTTAAATGATTCTCCATTATGTAATTTTGCTGTTAAAATTGATATTTTATTTTCATTTGATTATAATGTGATTGTTTCCTTATAGCCTAGAATACAAAAATGCGTTTGCAGTGTTGCATCAGATCACAGTGTGACTTTATTATCATTAGCGGAAAGAAAATGCGTTTGTCTTGCTTCTCGCCATCTATTTCCAGTTGTTACAATAAAGTGGAGACCACTGGATGACTTTATGATAGTGGGATGCTCGGATGGGGCTGTATACGTATGGCAAATGGAGACTGGTCACTTAGATCGTGTGTTACATGGTATGTATGGATTTTATGTTAAATCTTTCTCGATCAATATTTAATTGTGATATTATAAAATCATAAATAAAACTGATACAGGAATTATTGCTGAGGAAGTACTTTATGCCTGTGACGAAAATACAATGACAGCATCTGGTGGATCAGCTGCGGGAGGTGAATTAGGCTTAGCCAATCCTGCTGTGCATTTTTTTAGGTAAATGAAATCTTGCAACATAGATGGTGAGAATCTTGAGTGAATTTTACGGAGAAGATCCTGGAAAGCAATTTTTTATTACATTTTCGATTCTGTTTCTTCAGAGGCTTAAGACACAGAAACCTATCAGCTATAAGGCATGCGACACAAAGAGGGTTGCATCAATTACAACAACTTCATGGCGGACACGGACCAGACCATGGAAATCAAATAAAAGCGAAAGGCGCACCTTTAATGATTCAAGGCTTCAGGAGTAATCCCAAAGATCCAGAAAGTCATATTTTATTTTTTGACATAGAAGCTTTAATAGGTAATACATTTTTTACTTTATTTGTAAACAAGGTATGTGATAGTAAATTATTTTGTTTATATAATAACACTTCTTGTTCGTTGTCTTTTTTATATTATAGTTCAATTACTTAGCGATGAGTACGGAGCAATGTCACCTGGTTCGTTGGAAGCACAGGGTTTAATTTCAGCATCGGAGTATCAGAAGGTTGCAGCCCTTACTCAATCCGCCAGTCCAGATGCTCACAAGAAAATTGCAGGTTAAAACTTTTTTTAATTATTTCTACAATAAATGTGAATATTACTACTGGAAATTAGCCAGTATGTATATTAATGAAAAACATTTACAATAACATGCCAATTTGTAGACTTTTTTGGTCGTGTCAAGGATAAAGCAGGCGACGTTGAACGAATTTTAAAGGAAAAGGATCGTCACGGTATCGTGCTTTGATATTGTTTCATTTTATGAATCGTAGTTTGTGTACATATTTTTGTATAGTGAAAGTCTTGCAAAACATTGAAAGCTATTAGTTTTTTTACGTGTTATTCCTTGTACAAGTTGTTCAATATACATCTTCCATATATGTATAGGTTTTGCACTCCAAATTCGCCCTTTTGCAAGTCAATTTCACCCTTTTACAAATCAAATTCAACCTTCTGCAAATCAATTTCACCCATTAAGAATATTTAAAATTAATTATTTATTTATTTAGATTACATTATATATTTATTTAGACACACGTGAATGGTGTCATTACTGCAAGGGAAACATATGAGCCTCAAAACTCAATACGCTTCAATAAATACATATATGTATACTTTCATGTTTAAAATTTATTAATGATAAAATGGCTACAATGAATATACACATCTACACACAGTCTTC
This sequence comes from Lasioglossum figueresi, assembly GCA_028455805.1. Classification (NCBI taxonomy): domain Eukaryota; kingdom Metazoa; phylum Arthropoda; class Insecta; order Hymenoptera; family Halictidae; genus Lasioglossum; species Lasioglossum figueresi. Next base: position 10,569,115 of record CM052204.1, read on the forward strand.
ATACATTACAATGTTAATGAATTGGTAATTGGGTAGTTGGGTGAATTTTTGGGAAAATTTAAGAGTATTGTGATGTTGTTTTTAGTGTAGCAAAGTCATTAAGGGATGAAATCAATTTTTATTTTATTCCTGCTGCTCATAATCAATGCAGAAAGATCCGCAGTCTCGTAATTATTTTAAAATAAGTATTTGATGTACATCTGTGCAATGAATAAAATTTTGAATTTCTTAACAATTCATTGATATTTGATTTGATTTTTTTTTACAAAAACTTACTTAAAAATACTTTATTCGTAAAAGGTTGAATTTGATTTGCAAAAGGGTGAAATTGATTTGCAAAAGGGTGAATTTGGAGTGCAAAACATATCAAATTTCTTGCGTGATTGCATGTGCATAAATGTAGGTAGGTTTACGTAAGGTACAATATATCCAAAATATAGTTTGGACCTTGAAATAATTTTGTTTGTTAGATAATGTTGGACGTTCGTCCAAGTAGCACTTGTATTTTGCTTCACTCGAACCTTCAATCCATGTAACATAGCTGTGAACGATTACAGTTTATTATATTTTTATTATTTACTTGATGAATATGTTTTAGTGAAAGTTTATATATAAACTTCTCTATAGATTTCTCTATAGAGAAATAGTGCCTTGTACTTTTGATTTGTTTGATATGAATAGTAATCTTTTTATATTGAATTCGTTGATTCACGCATAATTCCGATTCGCATAATATTCGGATGTTGCATTGCCTTTAATTCGTACTTCAGTTGTAGTTGTTAATTAAAAGATTTGTGTTCAGAACATCTTTTAATTATTATAGTATCTAAAGCCAATTTCTTCCTATAGGTATATTGGCTAAAATGAAGGAGGGTGCAGAGAACGTACAGACTAAAATTCAGGCCAAGGTGGAAAGCGTTGGCCTCAAGCCGTCGACTCTCGACGGCAAAGGTTAGCCATGATTTAAGGAAAATGATGAAATCATTGTAGTAGTTTCTGCTGTTCAAATTATTTCGCATGGGTTCTTTTCGTTCGTATAGAATCGAAATTACGTTTCTTAATCTCTTCTTTTTTTTTTTCATAGAATTCGTGTTTATTCTTTAATTTGATGTTTACAATACGGATCATTAAGTATGTGCACTAACTTTTGTTTCAATGCACTTAGATGTTAGTTTAATGCTTTGGCATTTATTCATTTGACGCAAACTGCACATTCGAGATTATATCATCATTGGGTAAAGAAACGATATTACATAATATTTTCATACAGTGAGTTGTCATACAGGGTTTCCCAGATAACTTAATTACCCCGAATAATTATTAAACGATACATCTTCTGAAAATTGTAGAACATGGAATTCAAATGGTTTCGAGGGGCTATCTCATGCGGTATTTGCTTTTTTGTGGGCGAATTTTTTTAATGGATTGACATACTTTTTGTATCGTAAGTTAATAGCGTATCAAATTCTAAGTAAAAATGTATTGACTTTCACATGTCCTAAATCTAATAGTTAACTAGATATTTTCAAAATAATTTTCCATTGAAATGGAACTTTAACAAAAAACTTTTTTACCAAAACATTTCAAAAAAATTGAAATGCATTTAAAAAAATTTTTGGAACATATGAAGGTCAATACATTTTCACTCAGAATTTGATACTCTATTGACTTACGATATCCATTATCCATTTAAAAAATCCATTAAATTCATTATTCGTTATCTATTAAAAAAATGAAGATGATCTTAAAATATCCAAACTGCCTCCACCCGCCAAAAAGCACATACCGCTTGAGATGGGCCCTTCAAGGCTATTGAAATTCCACGTTTTACAATTTTCATAAAATGTATTGCTTAATCGAGGGTAATCAAGTTAGCTGAAAAGCACTGTATTTATAGGAAACTGTTATGTTTTTAGAAAGACATGTATGTCTCTCTGAACAATATAAATATGCTGAAAATTTCGTCGAAATTGATCAATTGGTTTACGAGTTATAAAAATTAAAAATGTTGAGAATTGTCGAATAATAGGATGAAACTTTATACGTTTGTAACTCATAACCCATTTAATTAAATTTGATAAAATTCTCAGCAAGTACATAATTTATATCAACCTACAAGTCACATTTTTTAAATTTGCAGAAAGCAACCTTATTCAGAATAAACGCACTTTTTTTAAATTTTCACTACACATCGTCTAGTAAACTAATCCATCCAGCTTAGTAGAAAAATTGAGGTCGTTTGATCCATTTATAAAAAAACTTATTCTAATTTAAAGTGTGTGCTATCAATTATGAGACTGACTGTACATATATACATATTACATCAAATTCAGATATACATACAGTGTGTTGGTTTTTAGACACAGATATTTTACTTATAGTGTGTCTCACGACTTCTGTTCACTAAATACCTTGGTTATTTCAAACAATGCGAGAAAATGTTATGACAAAAATTTATAGGGTTTGCAAGTGGAGGCATAGAGGAGGTATAGAGGTCAACTTTGTTTTTTTAAATGTAATCTCCAATTTTTTATGCTTGATTTCGATAGATTGGCATATTCTGAGTATAAAACGAAAAAAGTCAAATATCTTAGCAACAGTAAGTTTTAGGACAAATGCATTGTAATACTGTTATACTAAGAATACGCCAATCTATTGAAATTTAACATAAAAAATTGGATATTTCATTTAAAAAAACAAAGTATTCCTCTATATATATCTCCTCTATGCCTCCACCTGCAAGAATACTATTTATGTTATATTATGTACTTTCTTAAACCCTATAACTTTTGTCAGTAACATTTTTTCGTATTGTTTGAAATAACCAAGATATTTAATAAGTGGACAGAGTTCGCGAGACACATTGTATGTAGAATGTCTATGCTTATTGAAAAAGACCATTATCACTTAATATATTGGGTATGTACATAATGTGTAATTCTATTTGATAATACATGTATAATGGTATATATTGACTGCTCAAGCCTGATATTTACAATATACATGTCTCATATATTTCAGGTTTTCGTTTGATATTAATATTTTAATTTTTAAATTTCGTGCTGTTATAAAACGTTCCAATATTTAAGATTAAAACTAATTAATTTTTTCTTAGTAAGTTAGTTTTTACATGTTTATTTGAGAAGGCCTTTAGAATAGAGTAATGGAAAGCTTTAACATTTAAATTCCTATTAGACTTCATTTTGTCGATGCATATTTTACAGATCGCAAATTCATCAATTTATACATATCTGACATTTGAAATTTTTACAGGTGAAAACTGGAATAGTAGCGATGCTACGAAGAGTAATTTAAAACGGAATGGAGCTTTTAATGAACCAAACGCAACTATGGAAGTTGCTCAGCTTATACTAAGCCTGTTACATTCGTGGGGTTTAGATCCAGATTTGGACCGTGTCTGTGAAGGGAAACTAGGTTTACTAAGACCCATGGTTCCCGTTTCATTTGGTGTATTGTCTAAAGGAGGTAGGAAGTTTAGAATTTCATAACCATATCTTTGTACATATAATTCTTTATTCATTATTGTTTATTATAGGCTACATGTCACTGCTGCTACCAACTTGGCAGACACAACTGGAACCAGTTGGTGAACCCGCAACTCAATTAGAGCAACGTTTACCAGTCGAGTTAGTTAGACAGGAGAGGCTGACCAGAGCATTCACGGCAAGAGCACATTGGGAGCTATCTACCACATTAACTAGTAATCATTTGTTGGCATTAGTTGCTTTGGCAAATACTTTAATGTCGATGAACAATGCAACTTTTGTACCTGAACAAGAACGGAATCGAAAAATGCATAGGTTAGCGCTGTTTTATTATTAGACAGCGGATCTTTATGGATTTATGACAAAAATGAGTAGGTGTAATTTAAAACGGTGAAAACACTACATGAATTTAAACATTTAATATTTAATATTATTAGTAAACAAAATTGTTTAAAATGGTAGCAGTCGAGGAACTGTCCTTCAAAGTAAATTAAAAAACAATTTGGGCAAAGGATTAAGACAGAAAATAAATTTCTATTTCATTTCAGTATGTTGCAATTCAAGTAGAAAATTTTTATTTTCCATAAAAATCCGCTGTCTATTTATTATAAAAGAATTGAAATGTAGAGTAGATTTCATTGTTATGTTTTACGTAGGCCTGGCAATAGATCAGCAGTAAGTTGGAATAAAGCAGAAGAAGAGAATGAGGAAATTTATACAGCACAGCAAGCACAGATTAAGCAAGGTTGGTCCCTTTTAGCGACGCTACATTGCGTGCTCTTGCCTGACAAAGTAACTGCACAAGGTGGTGCAAAGACATTTAAACGACCTCAAGTCGAAATGATGGCAAGGAGATGGCAACATCAGTGTCTTGAGGTTAGTTGTTAGTAAAATATATTCCAAATAGAGCACAAAGACATCTTATGTACATCCGATGTAAGTACGTCCGTGCGTACTGGACGTTTTGTACGTTATGGGACATCCTAACAAGGTTCATATGTAAATGTCAAACGTCCTAGCGTCTAGGAGGACGTTCGGACATAAACTGAACATGATACGGACATCCTATGGATGTAGAGTGCTATTTGAGGTCTAACGAATTAACTCAGACAAGATGATAATATTTCAGATTCGTGAAGCTGCTCAAGCTTTACTGCTTGCTGAATTAACTAGAATGGGTCCAAAAGGAAGAAAAATACTTGTAGACAGTTGGTCGCAGTATTTACCAATGTATAGTACTCAAGAACCCATTGCACCACAAATTCAGAACCAAAGTCCTCCAGCATCTGGTAGTCCAGTACCTCCAGCAGAATCGCATCAAGAAGAAGAAGACGAAGAAGAAGAATTAACCGAAGGTATTTAATACGTTAAATTATACTTATACGATATCAATCAAGAAATATAAATATGCAAACTGTACATACTCATATCAGCAAAAATAAATACAGCTAGGAAACCTTCGAGCGTAGCAGAACTTAAACGGAAGCAGACCACAGCGGTTGTATTATTAGGTGTAATAGGAGCTGAATTTGGTCAGGATGTTGCCACAATGAATCATAGAAGAGATAATGATCAAAGGCGAAAGAGCTCAATCGTAGAAGGTTTTGGAATAGGAAATAATGATCTTGCTAGGCATACCAGTATGGCACTTACGCATCTGTTACATGCACCTCATTCGCCAAAATTACCCTTACATACTGCTTTAAGAAGAGCAGCAATCGATCTCATCGGTAGAGGTTTTACCGTTTGGGAACCTTATCTTGACGTGTCAAAGGTATAAACGAGCTTTCATTAATACTATTCAATAGTATATACAGGGTGAGGCACTAACTATCACCACCTACAATAACCCCGAAAGAATAACAGTAGTAGAAAAGTTTTCGAAATAAAAGTAGCATCGGACAACAAGGGTCGTAGTATGGCGTTAATCGTTTGTTGCTAGGTGGAGTCGCTTTAGAGATGTAATGGTCACCTTTGTTTTTCTAAATAGAATGCTATGTTTTGGTATCTGTTTCCTAATAGCGGCTATTGAGACGAATCCAACGAGATGCAACATTAAGGTCTTAGTGCCTCACTCTGTATAGGGAAAAGGCAGTTACTAATTTCACTCTCCGATAATACAGGTATTGTTGGGTCTTCTGGAAATGTGTTGCGACGCAGATAAACTAGTACCGAGCATGACTTATGGTCTTCCGCTTACACCTCAGGCAGATACATGTCGTACAGCACGTCACGCTTTAACCCTAATAGCTACTGCCAGACCTGCTGCTTTCATTACTACGATGGCACGAGAGGTGGCCAGATACAACACATTGCAACAAAATGCGCAAACATTAAATGTAAATATGGGTGCAAGTGTTTTAGCTAAGGCAAAACCAGAAATACTCAGAATTGTTGAACAGTTAATCGACAAAATGCAAAGTGAAATGAACGATCTTTTAGTGGAGGTACGTATAATATTGCTCATTAAAGTTAGAAAATTTGAAATTTCTGTCCCATTTAAATCGACCCAGTCGAATATCAACGAAACTGTTGATGATACAAAAAATATTTCAGACAAAAGTTAAACGGTATCAGGGGGGCACACTTTCCGATGTAGATATCTTTTTTCTATGTGGACGCGTAGAGATCATATGAAGATCAGCTTTGTTTTTTTAAGTAGAATCGTGTACTTTTTAATGCACTACTCGATGCTATTCGTTATTCCCTACACAAAAGTACTAAATCACTTACGGCAAAATATCGTTAATTTAGAAGATATTTTGATTTTCATAATGAGTACAGAAGTTATTGCTGCAGAGGTGTTACACTACAGGAAATATTCCCTATCCGTTGGATTGGGCGAGGTGTACGTATTGAATTTCCGTCAAGATCGTCTGTTCTGACGTGCTTAGACCTCTTTTTATTCTTATTATCGTATACAAAATATACGATTCTAAAGGTGGTTCGGAACCCACTGTAATAAACAGTAGGTCCAGCTGAAAATTAGGCTGGAATAGGCTGAATTAGGCGATAGTGAGAGTGGAAAGAAGGGGAGAGTGGTAAATGGATTTAAAACCCTGAGGGGACCAAATATCATATACATTCATATACGATTCTATTCAAAAAGAACAAAGTTGACTTTCATATATCCTCTACACGTCCACATAGAAAAAAGATATCTACATCGGAAAGTGTGCCTCCTGATGCCGTTTAACTTTTGTCTGGACCATTTTTTAGTATCATCGACAGTTTCGGAGATATTTGACTGGGTCGATTTATATGGGACATCCTGTATACTTAAAATATAATGTAATCAATGTCCACAGGTCATGGATATCATTTTACATTGTTTGGACCCAGGTCATCTGAAAACGAAATCATTAAACGATGTATTTCCAGCAGTGTGTAGATTTAATCAAGTAAGTTCATCAAAATGACATCGTACCAAAATCATTTATCCACTTTTGATTAAATATTTACATTTGAAATGATAATATCTATATAGCTAACGATAAAACTTCGTCATCAATTTTTTAGGAAATAATCAATTTATTAAAAATTCTAAAAACATTTTTAACATATCCTCACTGATCGATTGATCATTAGTCGAAGTTATAACATTTTACATTTCATTTTGCATTTGTTGATAGTCGACTGAAAGTGATTTAATATCTTCCTTAGGTGAGTCATTGTCCAGCGACGCGTAGGATAGCTGTAGGTAGTCGAAATGGTCAACTCGCTCTATACGAATTACGAGGTAACGTTAAATGCCAGACAGTATCTGCGCATTCGGGATCTGTAACCGCACTAGCATTTTCACCTGAGGGCAAGTTCCTGGTTAGTTACTCTTGTACGGAAAATAAGTTATGTTTTTGGCAGGTAAGAACTACTATTCTTTATACTGTTATTTTAACGCAGTTAAGGGGGTAGACTCGCGTTTCTTCGAATGTTGTTTCTTCGAACTCTTTCGAGCATTGTCCTGTACAAAATTGCCGCTAGTTCTATTTTCATAAAGCTGCGACAGCTAAATGCTGCCGAATAATGAAAATTACGCCTCGTAAACGTAAAAATAGATTGATCTTTTATCTAGCGCTTTTGACTACTGAAAAACCCCATCTTTGCATTATGAAGAAATGAGAAGGCTGGAAACGAGTCTACCCTCTTAAGTGATTATACAGGACAATACTGTATTGCATTTTCATTGAAAAATTAACATTTTCCAGCAAACAAGTAGTGGTATGTTTGGTCTAGGAAATTCGCAAACGCGTTGCGTTAAGTCATATAGTACCGCGCCGATTAATGATGTAGCACGTCTAAATCCTATGCGATTAGCTCGACTGATATGGATAAATAACCGTACGGTTACGTTAATGCTCGCTGACGGATCTGAAACACGGTTCAACGTATAAACTGTACATGATCCTTCAATATTCCAGTACTGACCAAACAAAAAAGAACAAACGGTACAGCAAATGGGATCAGTCTATAAGCAGAAACGTGGAATAATTGTAGGCAAAAAAAGAGCCGAAAGTGCCGTCGTGAATATTGGTGCGTTTGTTGGTACGTAATAGTGCTAGTGGTAACTAATCAGATACGGTTGTCATACGGAAGTAAGCTCCATCAGTGACGAGTTTTATCGTTCCACGACGCAGGATATTGCATAACAATTGTCATCAAGCATGGTACGGAAATTTGTTCCTTTTTAGTTTATTTCTTTCTTCCTATTATACAAGCTGGTTCACCAGATATTATCACCTTGATTTACGTCGTTATCATTATTCGTAGATAGCGAGAAATGTTTGGATGGAGATTAAATGGTTTCAAGAGATACGTACTCTGATGTTATTTCGGTTGGTGGACACCTCAAGGATTTATGAAGGTCAACTTTGGTTATTTAAATGAAATCGTATAAAAACTCTACTCTATAAAAAAGTATTAACCTATGTGTGTCGAGGAATGATTAGTTTAGGAGTTATTTTAATTTAAATATTCCTAAAAAAATCTCTTAAACAAATAACCTCTTAAGCAAATATCTCTTAAACTGTTCATTTTTCGACCTACCTAGGTTAATACCTTTTTATAGAGAATAAAAACCTGCATCGATTGATGCATAAGAAATTATATCATTCTGTTAAAAAAATCAAAGTTGACCTTTATAAGTACTGGACGTGTCCAACTAAAAAAAGTAATAATACCAGTCTGTACATCTCTTGAAACCATTGAATCTACATCCTAACATTTCTTGCTGTGAATCACAATAATGAAGTAAATCAAGGTGGTAATATCTGGCGAACCATCCTGTATAATTACATTGTTCCATTTTATCGCTACATACGAGCACATTCGATTTTTGCATTGTAGTAAACACCAGAGATAGTTTTGAACGCCATCACCTGTTTTAAGGAGAATATTCTTTTAATCTAGTAATTTAATTACATTATATTATTTGAATGTTAGCTACGCGTAATCGTGGGTTTCAACTATTTCGTTAGCATCTCGTGTATCTTACATAAAAGAAAAATAAAAAAAACAACATAAAATGCTTTCATACTGACGAATATATATGATGTGTAACTTGTTGAATATTTATATGTAAAACAATTTATGTGTCGTATTATTGTGCAACATTATACTATTACGTGTGCTATTTAAGCAACGTTTGCACTCAGTCAGCCAAACCTGCTTCGAGCAAATTTTGATCAATGTTTGTAATCGTACTTTGCGAGCGAAAAGCGGTCATTTTGGTGCCAAAACCATGCTTGGAGCAGAATTTGGTCCCTATTTGCTATGAATTTTCCGCCGAAACTTGTCGACAAATTTCAACTTTAATGCGTAAACAGTATTCGAGTGCAGAGTATACAGGCGCAATTCAACGCCAAATCGGTCACACTAAGAGCGGGCCTAATGTTGCTCTCAGAGTAAATACAGTAAAGTCCCAATCTAAGCGCGACGGAGGTGGTGGCCGTTACGAGTCAGTTCGCCTACCCCTTCCACTGGGGGGCATACCCCGCGAAGGGCCGCGAAGCTCGAGCTGCCTCGGTCGCCGCGCAGTGTAAACATGCCGCGTAATCCGATACCGGGTCGGCTATATCGTTGTGAACCACTATTAACCCAATTACAAAACTTCTTTATTTTTCATTAAATGCGAAAACAAACGGGTCGAAATTTGTCGGCAAGTTTTGATGACAAAATAGCGAAAATCAAGAGCAGATTGCTTACTGGACATATTCCTGAAACCTCGGTTTAATTGTTAAACATAATTGCCGTATGAAACCTCGCGGTATGAAATACATACATGTGTATATATACATACGAAAAAAGAAAAATAAGAAAAAATATAAATTGTCGCCCAAGGATTTGTATGTACATACATAATACTTATACTGGCGAGAAATAGATGAATAGTAATTTGTATGAATAGTCTTATTACGTTTATTCCGTTTATGTGTAGTGGAACGCTTCGAACGAATTCTTGTTTTTCGTTGGACTATTTCTACTAATTTCAGCGAGTTAAATACACTCGAATCTTAAATGAAATCTTATAGTTATTACGCCAGGATTTGATTTAAATGGCAACTCTGTTTATATGTTTTGGTAGTTATAGCTATAAACAAAAGAGCAAGAGTGAAAGTCATCGATTAAATTCTTGGCAAACGAAAGTGTTATCTCTAAAATAATTATTTCAACTTTTAAATATCCTTTGCAGTTACCTACGACTTTTATAAGTATTCCATGTGTATACGCGTTTATGTAATAATATTTATTTCGTCGTCTAGAATTGGAAAAGCGACGGATTGAATTTAATCTCTTTAGTGAATTCGAACGTAAAGTGTGATTACTGTTATTTTTCTCTTTCTAATTAAGATATCTCCGCATTCGTAAACAATGAACTATGCGACGGAGAATATAATAGAAGATATTAAGTTTATTTAGCTTAATTTATTTTCGTTATTTAGAGTTTTACAAGTCTAGCAACGTTTTTTGTAAACACGACGAACAGTACGTTGTGCATACGTATCGAGAACTAGAGAAATTATGACTCTGTTGTCCAGCTTCTTACTAGTGTGGAACGAAGAATGCAATTGTGTGTGCAATTCTTATATGTTTCAGATTTGTTATGTCCATTATGGATCGCACAAAATTGCGAACGAATCTTTCAATGAACGAGGCAGATTTAAGTATATATATATACACAAAACTTCTACCAAATTGAAATTTGTCTTTTCTTGTGAACTTTGTATGTACTTATACATAATACCACAGTTAAATGTAAACAGAAGCATAATAGATATACAGTACATAATCACTAGACTGCAGACCTTTATGCAAAATAAAAATATTCCGCATTGATTGTGGGAAGCAGGAAGAAAATGAAAATTGATTTCATCCCTTGAGAACTTTGTTACATTATCTATAAGCTTGTTTCCATACAGCATGCATTTCCATTTCCATATATTTTTCCACTCTTTAGTTTCAAGTGGTATTACTTATAAGTATGTATTAAGTGTGTAAAAATTGTACTTTGAATGTTTAAATACATTGTTGTATATGCAATGTGTGCTGCGTATAAAACTAAAAAAATCCTGCAATCCAAATGACATAACATCTTTGCATTGAGAGTACTAAATATAATTCTTTTTATCAGTATGTCGGATCCATTTGCCGAAACAGTAAATTACATTTTTTACAACCCATAAAAATGTAGGAATTTAAAGTTTGAAAGAATTATCAATGTAATGAAAAGTAATACTTACAAAATAGAAGTTTCATTTGCATTTACTTTCCGCATAAGGCTTCTCTGACGTCGAAGTGGTCGAATGGATCGACTTATTGATAAAGTTAAATAATATCGATGTTGTGAATATTGTGATGGAGAACGCTAGTACTACAGATACGTCTATAATTGGTACCAAAATGAAATACTCGTAAACGCCAAAAAAAGTATGTAGACTTCGTGAGGAGGCACGAGACGACGGACTTACTCAATATAGCATCCCATCGTGGTGAATTAAACGATTTCTCCGTGTTGCTTGTATTTTGTATATAAAACAACCGAACTATGCCTAATTGTATCTATGTAATTTATGTGTACATTATGTATTTTATCGTGCGTTACATATGGCGGAATCCTGTCCTGTTCAGAGTTTACCTTGACATCTATACGTGGTTTTCTACAGTTTCAGTTACTATAGTACACCGGCAATCAGAATATTTGTCTACATTACTCTGACTGCCTAATGTTTTCGACAACCTGCGTTACAAGAGTGTGGTGGGTAACTATTGTGATCGTTGATGTGTTTGTACTATATAAATAATAATAATGATAATAATTAATTTGTGCGCATTCAATATAAATGCAATAATATAGGCACAAATGATGGGTACAAAAATATGAAATTGCATAAGGGATTCCAATCATGAACAGGACAGGTATCAATGAAGCGCGCCATCGGTAAAATCGAAGAGACTTTTCACCTTAAAGATACTTCTCGGTCAAATCATCTAAAATAATATATGATTTTCATAACTTTTTACAAGGAAAACTACATGTATGTGATATACAGAGTGTTTGCAAAATCGTAGTACAACCGGGCAAGGGATGATTCTACATGCAAAAATAAGTTGAAAAAAGGAATAACATTTTTTCGTTTAGCAGCTTGTTTTCGAGAAAATCTGAGTTTGAAAATGCAGCGAATACATGTGCTATTGCATAGGAATCATCTGCCGCGTCTGAACATCATCAACCAATTCTACTTTGTGCATATATACTAAAGCACGCGAACCTGGCAGAACTTAAACTCGATTTTCTCGAAAACGAGCTGTCAAACGAAAAAATGTTATTCAATCACCCCCTGCCCGGTTGTACTACGATTTCGCAAACACCCTATATAAACATTCTTCGCTATGAATAATAACAATGACAAAAATCGAGGTGGTAACATCCGATGAACCACCCTATATATTCTAAATTTAGTGTTAGAATTATTAATTTTAAAATGCAACGAATTTCTTTATCATACATGCAGTGTGTAGTCTTCAAAAAGAAATTATGGAATTTATTTTTGGAACATCACCGAGAAGTACCTTTAACAATTTTGCTCTTTCTGACAATTGATAACTATGTTATCAGTGATGGATACTCGATGTCGATTCCACTCTCAATCTTTGGAAATGTCAGTGTTACAATCTAGAATTTCTTTTCAGTTCGAATGTATACCTATTAGAAGTAAATGAAGAAGTAAATGTTCTAAAGCCGTATTTATATAAACACGAATGGAACGTAAACTTCGTATTTCTCATTCAAACAAAATTAATGCGCGTAAATATATACACAAGTTCTTAAAAATTTTTAATATTCTCCAAATGTTCGAATTTCCAAAGTTTCTGTATTTTTCCATTATTCATTCGAGACTATTCGAGTAATTTTACATTCCATCACTAATGCTAACATTTAATGCAAAGAAAAGTATACCGCACATGTTGTTAATCGTTATGCAATAATTGAATGTATTTAAATGTAATCAATGTGAAACGCGTTGCGTTGAACAATAATATATATACCATGATAACGAAGATCTTTTTTATCTTGGTAAATGTTACATTCTCGCATTATTTTATTACTAAATACTATTAAAATAGTTCGTATTGTAAAAATCAAAATTTTTACTTATTTATCAAATTTTAATTTTGTTTATAATGCAGATTTCACAATAAAACTGATCTCTTAAATTGCAATCTAAAATATTGAAATATTAACTGCAACTTTGATACATTTTTTGGAAAAACTTATTTTACAATTTTTAAATCCCTTTCAATTCCAGTCAGCAAAACTTTTATATTGCAACATTTATAACTTTTGAACCACTAATCTCCTACGATGGAAACTTGGATTTTGGCATTTTCTCGTCCAAATCGACCGGATTACATAGAGAAACCGCAAAAATTTCTGGTTACGCAAGGAAAAGGGGCAGGGAATCGTTAATGAAGATTAACAAAATAAAAATCGTTGCATTACTTTAGTTACCCATTATTTAATTAAGCTGAACGACAATAATACATATGTATACAAATCTGTGTGCAGAAAATTATACCGAAATGTAAATTATTTCATTTGTTATAAAAATAAAGGTCTAGATTTTGACAGAGAATATTGAATGGTCAGTGACTGAATTTGACTTAATGTATTTAAAAAATAACTTATTGTTTTATGATTCCAATATATTGTAAAACGAGAAATCTAAAAAAGGGAGTCATTTTACCTCTCTGACAGTTTTAAGACATTCAGAGTAGCAACAGATTTCCGATTTATTATATGATAATGGAGAAGGTAAGGTATAATCAAACGTAATGTCTAAATAATCAATTTACAAGTTAAATTGTATAACGTCGTATTTATTGAGCACCATGACACTGTAACAAAGAAAAATATATTTTTCTCCATAAAATTTCATTGAGATTACGTTTAGTATATTATAATTGCAAATATCAGTATATTTACGAACAGAAAGCTATCATCCGTTTAAATCAGTACTCTAGCCAAAATTTCATCATAAAATATTCATTAACTTATTGTTTATACTTCAGTTTTTTTAGTATATTATTGATGATAAAGTTATAGTACAAAGGATTACATGTAATAATATTAATCACCTCCATGATGTAGTTAGAATGTAGATTTCCCATTTTGAGATCTCATGTCCTGAAAAATATAAAATCTTATATTATTAACGAAATAACTTTAAAATGTAATGCATATTAAAGCTTTTATTTGTCTCAGTCAAAATGGTACACGTTGGGATTCAGTAGCTTCGTCATAAAATACTCAGCCCCGAAAGAAAATCATCATTTAATGTATGAAATATTGATGGTACTATATTTTTACAAATAATCAACAAACATATTTACCTAAAGTGACGAGATTAAGCAGCAGCCCACTTTTGTGTATAAAAGAAGTAAATGTAACTGAATATCCGATTTTACATTTCTCATGTCCATAAATTAATGCTGTATTATAATCGTTGTATTATAACATCTTGAATAATCCATTGTAAGTTATATTGTCGTAGCTCCAAATCCAATGGTCATCACTTCTTCCACACTTTTATGAAAACTTCCTCGGTCTTCAAAATCCCCTTGACATCGCATCTCCCTACTAAAACCACAATGTATTATTATATATATGCAATGAGAAAGAATATATTTTTTTTAAGTAATAATGTCAGAACACGTTGGAAAAATCATTGATATTTCTCAATTTTGAGTTTTACTATCATCATAAGATGAAATCAGCAAAATTGAATCACCGAGACACAGTACAGTAAAGTCGCGATCTAGCTTCCTGAGGATCTCCACGATATTCCTTCGCCTATCCCTTCCACTGGGGGGCATCCCCGCGAGGGGCCGAGAAGCTCGAGCTGTACGCGATGCGTGTTTACATGCTGTCCCCTTTTCTACGATCGGCATCCTTTAATACTTTCGACGCGGTCGATGCAGTCATAAAAAAATAGTTTCAAGGAACTCGAACATTTCTGGGGAGCCTGTAGATCTATTTTTCTCTCCGCGCATAAAGGATTGATTTAACCCTTAGTACTCGAGTGGTGACTCACGAGTCACCGTCAAACATT
The DNA here is from genome assembly GCA_028455805.1 of Lasioglossum figueresi. Lineage (NCBI taxonomy): Eukaryota > Metazoa > Arthropoda > Insecta > Hymenoptera > Halictidae > Lasioglossum > Lasioglossum figueresi. Next base: position 10,584,227 of record CM052204.1, read on the forward strand.
GCTGTACCATTATTCAAAATGTTGTTTACATTATTAAATATGTTGTTATCTAATCAATTACTAAACATTTAAGTGTTATATGAGATATTGTATCAATTTCATATCTATAAAAAGAAAAAAATCATGTAGAATGGAATTATTTTAGGTCGGAAGAAATATTATGTTAAATCATTTTCGAGTTAAAATAGCTTCGAGTGCAAAGTGTCAAGCGCTTCTTCGAATTTTCTTACGCATCCTAAAACATAAGGCTTCTAGTCCTCTTAATTAGTTGTATCCTCGATAATTCAATTTTAGCAGATTTCAATACTATATTTAGTAAAAATTGAATAGACAAAAGAGAATAATAAAATATACCTTATTACATGCTTCCAAATTTGTGCTACATCGCACATCAGAGTTGTGCTTTATAAAATCACATGCCCGTTTCATACGGATTGATGAAGTTTAATTCTGTAAAAGAAAACTGTTATTATAGATAGTGCAAACATTTTCTACGTTATGTTAATAGGTTTGCTTGATCAGTACATTATTGGAACTAGTATTGCTGATAGTTATCATTAGACTCCGGATCTTTATGCAAAATAAAACGTTTGTGCATCAATTGCAAGAGACAGGAGCTAAATATAAATTTATATTTTTCATTAATAATTTTAATGTAGTAAAAATAATATGTTAATACTGTTAAAGACTTTGAATCTTTTAACTGATTTAAATTGCATCTAGTCGTTTTTATCATAAAATTCAAAATTGTCAAGAAATCCTATATATGTTCAATTAAATAGTAATTTGAACACTTACCCACTTTACTTTTCAGTATGTTCCTTGTTCAAATCTTCAGCCAGCAACAGCTACGAACATCTGTAAAGACAAAAACTTACATAAGTATTTCAAATAATAACATGATAACTAATCCATTATGATTCGATCAAAAAAATCGACAAATTAATGTATGCGTTACGTATAAATTATAACAGAGACATCGTTTGCTAAATAAAACCTGTATGGATGAATATTGTTCTAGAACTTCTTCAGAATCTTGAATTTCAAGAATATGTTCGTTAAGTATCAGGGTTTCAAAATTTCTCAATTAATAAATAACAATACAACATAAAACGTTAAGAAGTAAAAGTTTGCAAAAACTAGTGGTGTTAATAGAACGTAAGTAGATTTATTAAAATTAATAGAACGTAGATTTATTAAAATTATTTTGAAATACTATATACACATAAGATAATGTGGTAGAACATGAAATACTTGGCAAAAGTTGATTTTCTACAGAAAAACACATGTTGTTCTAGAAATGAATGAGATGTCGATGCTGAATGAAACGTATTTAAATTATTATAACGCATAGATGGAAATTGTGATATCGAGTTCCTACCTATTGAATTTTAAATGCTACATAGTATAGGACAGTTCAATTCATTAAGAATATATTGCACTAATTTGGAGAAATTTCCATGTGTCTAACAATGTTCAGAAAATTCAGATATCCCACATATATATATATATATATATGTTTACCACCCAGACAGTAAGTAAAACTTTTATAAACAATTCTAAAGGTTTTTTTGTTCAGGCGATAATTAGGTACAGCAGCCTAGATTTCAAATAGCGAACCTAGACAACCATTTGCTAAAATTGGTACATAAATACATTTTGGTTGTCATAGGTAAAAGAATACAGTCTAGGCTGGTAAATTTGCACACAAGTATTAAGTTTTTCCTTTTTTTATATATATGTATAGATCCGTATAATAAAACGATTGGGCTTTGCATAATGATGCAGAAATATTAAGGTTCACAGTATAGTCAATTTCTATTGAACCCAGATGAGACGATATAATAAACCGTTCATGGATCGTAACTCCTTCAATTTCTCCTAACAATTTTGGAGTTTTGCACCCATTACAGATAAATTTAAATAAAGTGGTAAAGATTACACATCATTCAAATGTTAAAACTCTTTAGTCTATCTATAACATCTTAATTGTAATCAATAATAAAAAGTGTATATTATGCATGTGAGGAAGAATTTATACGTGTTTGTAATTGAAATTATGAATTACATTCATAATAGAGACAAACAATTTTGTAATCTTTACCGCGTGTGCTTGTTTCAACGTTCCCACCCGAATATTAAAATAGAATTACGCATAATAACATTTTTACAGTATCTACTCACCTCGTACCAGTAGATTCATTGACTAGTAGTTTCAAGTAAGTAAGCCTATCTTGTCATTGCTGTCTCTCCTCCGTTAAAAGACTCTTGATTAAGAAATGTTCATTTCAGTTTATACTGTGCATTATTTTCGTGCCATCGCAGGCAATTGCGTGTACTCGAGGCACGTAGTTGTTTTCCTCAAGAGAAAACGTGAACATTTGTTTTTGTTTGCAAGAAATGCACGTATATGACGTATCCGCAAATTGTCCTCGGAAATTCTTAAAATCTTATGATGATTCACGACATTCTTATTATTATTTTATTTTAGTTCAGCAATATGTGCGCAGCGTGTATTATCTTAAGAAATTCGATAAAGCTCCATCAAGCAGGCATAGAAGTATGCATTGGATAATGCACGTGATCGTTAATGTGTATACACAGGTATGGGTACCTATTTGTTAAATTGGGCTTACGAGATCAGATTCTATAAAGAAGACTGATTTACACTCGACAGATATAGAATCCCTTCAAGAGCACCCAATAATAAATACAAACGTATATGCAAATCAATGTAGACACCATTGTCAATATAATAATAACTATATAGCAGTGATTGTATGGATCTGCGCTACATGCACAGCGTTTTAGGTACATTAATTTTGACGTTGCTGGAATGTTTTCATAAGATTTATGAAACTAGAGTTAAATTCAGTATCTGGTAGATTTAAGATTAGATAGGTGAGATATATTGAAGAGTAATGCGAGTAACTAACATTTAAAGTGAAATATATAGACTGTTTGAATAAACGTTTTATCCAGATTTTACCAAACATTCGATCAAAAGGATTTTATATCTATGAAATATAGTTCCTGACCCAATATATGTATTGCACTTGATATAGTTCCTGAAAAAAATGTACGAACCATTTTAACCCCTTGCTGTATTTCAATAAGTCAGACTCCTCATGAAGATTTTAACAAAGTCCAACAAATATGAATGTTACGAGTTCCTTTTTAGATAAAATGAAATTTGATTCGTTTGCAACTAATATTTAAGCATTAAAATAAATGTAGCCATGCAAAAAATATAAATATTCTTTTCCCTTCTACAAAAGAAAATTGTACGGCAAGGAGTTAAAACGATAAGCCTATATGTATTATAAGATATACAGGATTCCATTTAACGTGTGACACTACTTTTAGTGCTAATTAATAGAATTAAAATTTTGGTATATATACTTAACATAATAAAATTATATTTCTCCTGAAACAAAATCGAAGAGTTTCATTTTTTGCTATTTACTAGGAAGAAAATGAAATGTTAGGAATTGTTCTAAAAACAATTGAATAAAAACAACTCGTTAATAAAATAAGAAGTTATTGTGCTGTAATAATACAGCATTTTTTTGCGCTGTGAGTAATGTAACTATTAACCCGGTATAAAAATTATTATACCCACGCTACAGGTTGTAGTTGAATTAATTCTCATCTTGGATCGAAAGTATATAATCGTCGGTATGTGGTGATAGCATTTCATTTATTTATATTTAACGTTACCCGATAAACAGAAATAAATGATATAATAACACACTATTCACTATTTTCAATCTGAGTGTTTCATGGAGGCACGTCAACCTAAACAATGATTAAACAATAACGGTAAAAGGGGAACAGTGCGAGCCATACTGAAAATAAATCTTAACGCCAATTGATTGATTAGTATATGCAACCGAAGTTGCTTCACACAATTCACAAGAATCACTTTTCCGGGAAAAGTCGACGCTCAAGTGATTTGTGTTGTAGTCATGCGATCCACTTATGCCTGAAGAATAATTTCATTCGGTGCGATAGTTAGGAATGTTTGATTAACGTACTTCTATAAAGTTATACGAAACTTAGGTTTGTCTTCATTGGGTATAATCTATGTTGAAAGCATTGTGTGATAAGTTTTCGCATTATCCTTCAAAACACGCTTGTTTTCAATGCTTCGACAATGAAGAAAATTAATAATTAAATGAGTATTTCCTACGAGTAGACCTTTATTCATAAAATTACTCTTTGTCAATGAAGATCCTTCACAAAGTTTTTTTTTCGGGTAGCACAATTGTAAATTCAATCTGCCGATGTACGACTTATTCTAGCATAATAACTTTTTATGAAGATTTAAGTAATGAGGAGACTGAATATTATATGTAGTATATATAGTGTTTGCATGGTGAAATTCACACCATTAATTAAGCTTAAAAACACGTATGTACGAATATCGATACGGCGGCAGCTAAAATTGCCTTCATACAGGGCGGACCCCCGTGTTAACACCTCTGATCATATGGAAAGATCAGCTATATTCAATGATTGATGTTGGTCTCGTCTCAGTCTGAATTAACGCAATCTCACTTATAGACTAATATGTCCTCGTATTCGTACAAAGCAAAAGGAGTACTGCTTAGAGTACATAACTTTCACTTTGAGAGGAATAACGAATCAAAATAATCGATAAACTATGAATAGCGACAGTATGACAATACAGTAAATGACAAAAACTAATATATTACGTCGTTTTCAATATTTACACACATTTCTTTTGTGAAATAAAATACTCTTCCCCAGTGATTTTCTTTCTCGTTTAAAATACCAATTGACACAACGAATATGCACTGCTTTTACATATTATGGTATTATTCTATCATGATATCAGTTTTCAGTACAGCACTGTAAACTAAAAGTTTTGTTCTCCTTGCGTAAACTTCTGTTTCTTACAAGGTAAGGACCGGAATCTGTCGGGCATCGATTTCATTAAGTGTTTGTACGGTGATAGTATACAAGGTTCCTACTGCTGTGTATGAAATAAGTAGCCATAGTTACGTAGTTTTAAAGATAAAATGGTGGAAGTTGCATACCTCTTAATATACGAGGTGTGTTAAAAAAAATAACGAGAACTTTGTAATTTCGCGGGTTGTATTAGTCTGATTCACGTCATTGTTTTGTTGCTGTTTTGGTAAATATGTCTGAAAAGTGTCTGTACATTGGTTGTCGTATTCGATGTTTAGTCTATTGTCAGCTTTCGAGAAAGTTACATATGTTTCGGTACGATCAGCGATTGTTCGTGGCGAAACAGTTCATGGCTTTTACACCACGATAATGCATCTGCTCACACTGCATTCCTTTTTCATGATTTTTTGACAAAAACCAACACTGTAATGATGCCCCCAGCCTCCATATTCACCGTGTGACTTTGTTTTTATTCTCAAAAATAAAGAAAACCAGTTTTTCAAGCATAGACGAGACTAAAAGCGGATCGCTGAAACAGCTAAGAGTTATCCTAAAGATCGAGTTCCAGAAGCGTTTCGAGCATTGCAAGAAATGCTGGCATAAGTGTGTACTACCTAATGGAGACTATTTTGAAGGGGATAACATTCATGTAGCCGAATAACTAACATTTTTTCCGAAAAAATGAAAATTCTCGTTACTTTTTTAACACACCTCGTATTTTAGTAACAATTACCTTGCATCGTGCAGATAATACAGTAAAATCGCGATTTAGCTTCCCCATCGCCTGTTCCAAGCAGGGACAGAGATCGTGTAGGGGAACTATTTTTTATGACTGCCTCGACCGCGCCGAAAGTCGCAATATTTGTCAGCGACCGCGTACACGATTGTTGTCGGTTGCCTAACCACTCCACTGCCGGCCAAGGAAGGACAAGAAAAGAAGAAAAAGAATCGCGACTTTACTGTACAAAGGATGCCGAACGTTAAAAAGGACAGGACGTGACATGTTTACACTACTCGGCGACCGAGGCACCTCGAGCTTCATGGTCCCTCGCAGAGATGCCCCGCGGTGAAAAGGGTAGGCGAAGGGACTGTGATCGTAGAGATCCTCAGGAAGCTAGATCGCGACTTTAATGTAACACATCGTGTTAAGTTAATAAAATGGCCAGATCAACTTTGTTCGGTGGGATTGGAACCCAGGACTTGCAGGTGACACTCGCGCTACCATTGCGCTGCACCAAGGATGCTTGTGTAATGGGATTCGGAATATGAAGTACGTAACTTCAATTAGTTATACCAGGTCTAGGCACATTTATCTCAATTGAGATAAAACTGTCCCATTCTAGCAAGCGTCGTTACCATGGAGAAAGGACGCGCTTCGATAAGAGTAGCTACGAAGGTACGTACAGCGGGGCAACGAAAACGACGAAGGTGCGTACTGCATGAAAGAGAGGTTGGGTTGGTAGGGGAAGTAAGCGTTTGTGGGGCCCCAACCGTGTGCAGGTCTGATTTATACCTTAAAACCGTTAATATTGCATGTACAGCATTAGGGATTCGTGTACTACCATCGTACAAATGTTCGTTAAAATCGAAATCGCACAGTTCGGGTTCTGCATTTGTTAGAGAAGTCTCTATACAATTAAAAAAAACTGCACGTGTCGAATGCAATACTTCGTACGTAATACACTTAATTAAAAAAAGTATGCAATTGATAAAGTATGTATATAGTCGTGTTAATAGTCCACATTGTGTCGGTTTTCCGGCGTGAACGCTCGATTTCATGATGCATACTTTTTAAAAACCCAAAAAATTCGTCAATATGTATCAAACGTTATCCAGTTAGTGCTACAAATCACCAGAAAAAAGATATATTTCTTTCTTGCACTTCGTTTCGCTCGCAAGTTTCACTAAATTCATTAATACTCTGATAACTTAAAAATTGTATAAAACACAGCAGTCTCTTTGTCCGAAAACGATTCACGATATCTACGACGTCAGATCTAATACGAAATATATAAAAATCGCTTAATTCATCAAATATGTATCCACTTCTTAATTTTTGAGGCATACTCGACGTATATATATGTATATTCTTACTGACGTATAATTTATCTTTCTCCCCACCCGATAATAGATATCAAGAAAGTGGGAGACGATCTATAGCAAAACTTGTGGTGAAATGACTGAAGAATACAACGCGAACTATCGCGGAAAATATAAATTTCAATTTCGAACGACCAGTTCAAAGAAAAAAACGTAGAGGTATATAATACTGTAACGTGCTTTTGTTTATTTAGTAACGTCTTCTCTTGTTGGGATAATCGTCCTGACGATTTCGATCATTTCCGCCTTGCCAACGTCCACTACCACCTCCACCTCCACGACCGCCACCCATGTTACCCATATCGACCCTCATATCCATCAAATCCATTATCTGAGCCCGATCGTCATTGTAACCCCCTCGGCTACCACGATCCATAGTGTTATAAGCATCCATGAAGGACTTTGTGTCCTAATAATCACAAACGGTCGAGTAGCAATCGATATTATCGCGGTTTGTTTTCGTTTTGTGTTGCGGTAAGTTTTATAAGTCGGAACGATCGAGAGTATGTCGATAATCATTGAAGAAAATGCCACGGATTTCCGTTTAAACGGTGAACACACACGGTGTTTTGTAGATTTTTGATGTACCATAAATACATTTCACGGTTCAGGGCGACCATCCATGTTTGACAGCAGCACAGGTCATCGTCAATTTTCGTCAAATCACATAGAAAAGAAAGGGGAAAACACAATGTTAGATGTTGCTTTTTCTTGTACAACATTAGAATGGATTGCGTGTAAACACGTGCTAAAACAAACGATATATATATGTATATATTTTGTTAGAACTTCGTCGCGAATGTATGCCGTTTTTTGTTCGACATTGATTCACCTTATTCAACCAAGCAAATGCCCAACATATAGACCAATGACAGTAATCGCCATCGACGTTAGTGCACCTGTCAAAGTAGTTTATAAGTAACAAGAATAATAACCGCATATCAGTCTCTCGACGCGCAAAATACTGCACGTGTTTCTCTCCCTAAAACAGTTTCGTTCTTTCTGTGAACCATACTGGTTGTATTAAAGAAGTTGTAGAATCAGTTGTAACTTCGGAATTATAATTCAGAGTCAATTCTATAAGCATATACTTCCACCTAAAATATAAATGAACAACATATTGTTCAAAATTATTTTGTTTCAGCGTTTCAGTTCACGAGCCGGTGAGAGGTCTTATTAATTATTGTTATGGATAAGAATTTTAGACGTGGTCATTATTTCTGTATATACGGTAGACATAAAAGCAATTGATGACTTCTTCATTGTATTATGTGTTTCGTAAAATGTGGTGCAACCGTCCACAGCGAGTAACGATATGTAAAAATAAATCGGAAAATAAACATATTTTTTTATTTCAGAATTCGTTTCAAAGACAATTGCGTTTGAAAATTCGTCGAATACACGTATTGTTGTATAGGAATCGACTGCCTTGTCTGTTCATGACGCGTCGGTCCTGATGAATTGTCAAACTCTACTTTCTCCGACAACGAAGCATCGTTTAAAAAAATGTAATTATTTTCTTCTCGATTTATTCTTGCCAGTAGAGTCATTCTCTGGTTGCGTGGTTGTACCACGATTTACGGAACACCTTGTACATACCTAACGCATTCATAAAAATCCTACAGGAATAGCAGTCTCGTTTTATACAGAGGAACGTATTTCATAATGGTCGTATCTGTACTTATATAACTATAGAATTAGCGTAAATGGAATTGTATACAATTTTGGGAATTAAGTACCGATGCGAGCAGCAAAGAGACGTGATCAAGGTCTCTAAGCAAGCTCTATACAATACTTATTCGACAGAATTGTAATGTCGTTTCATATATGTATAAATATTGTACAATGCAAAATAGTATGTGAGGAAACATCTGTCACAAAAGTAATGTTGAAAACATCCCCCAGATTTCTCAGAGAAAAATCAATTAGCTTATCCGTATAAGTTACATATGGCTCCATTCAGAAACAATTCGTCTGTTTGTAGATAAATTCTATTATTTAAACAAAATCATAATCTCAAATATAATAAAAGATATTTTCTGAATAGAGCTGATCGTGGTTGAATAGTATTTCATATTGTTGGGCATTTCTTGGTCGATAAATATCAAATTGTTACTATGGAACTATAATTACGTATTAACAAATAAATTCTCTCTGACGTAACTTGGAAGTATTAAATAGCAAGCTAGACTATTTATGAAAATCTACAAGTTTTTCCATACAAATACATATGTTAGTTCCATAGTAAATAGCACACCTAATCCTTAACTGAGCTAGAGAAAATAGAGCACAGAGCCTCCTGTCTGCAAGCATATGGAGAGACCAATGTGGCAAAGTATTAATTATAGTTTTGGTTAGAATTGTAGTATCTGCAAATGTACAGAGAATAACCTAGAGGATAATGCTTAAATATATTTCGTCATTCAGTGGCTACTTAAATCCAATATCGAAGGTCTTACTATGTGTTAAAAGAATTTTAAATGTCCACTTTCATGTATATTTAACATACATGCCTCAAAATAAAAATTTGTTCTATGACCAGAGAAATGGGAAGTTTCCGTGAATTAATACTATGTAAAACGGTACATACAATTTTAAAAAATTTCCCCCAAAGAGATAATCGTGTTTCATTTGTGATATACCTAGAAAAACAATTCGAATAGATGGTGGATCTATCAAATTAAATGAACCTACCTACCCATGTAGTTTTCAATGTATTTAACGGTCTTTCTAAAATTTGTAACGTGTAATGCCCTATCATTCCGTGTTGGCAAACGTGTTTGCTTTCAATTTTCAGTAGTATCCCTCCATCGTTTCTGTATAATCATTGGACTCTTCCGAGAAGACCATAACAAAGAATCAACTTTCTCTGATATTCTTTCAGAGACTCGCAGATATTCGTGAAGATATCTCGCATTTCGAACTTAAATAAACCAATGGCTTCGTGGTTATTTGAAGTAGGTTCGGAGAAAAATAAAAATTATCACAGAGGTGTATTGCTTTCATTTAAATGAAAGCAGAAGCAACACAACCGTGGATAAAAAATAACGATACCGTCAATATCATTGAAATAATAGAGAAAAACGTGAATATTCGGTGTAGAAATATCCTAGTAGTATCAAAAATACCTTCTAGATTTCTGTTAAAAGGCAAATTGAACCGTGATAATTAAACCTCGATGTCTGTCCACATCAGAAAGTATCAATAAAAAAATAATTGGTTAAATAGGAAGCTTCGATATATGCCCATTGATTCCTCCACATGTTAAAGCCCATTAATTGAAACAGAATGATTTGCATAAAGTATATACACACACATGAAATTCAATATTTGATGGCATTAGTTGGCATTGTTGCAGACATTAGAACTCTGCTGTTTTGGAAAGCATGCTTTCATGGGAAGACTCGTAAAGAAGTCATTTCGCGTATTTTTCCAGAGAATTTTTCGCCAACAATACTGGCTCCTTTATCATGCAAGAACACAGCTCAACTCATCTAATAGTTCCCGTGTATAGACTTAATAGTTTTGGAGTATCGCTAGATAGAGATACATATATAAATGAAAGATAAAAAATTAAACTTTTCGAAAAAGAATAGGTAACTGTTTTGCCGTGAAAAAATAAAGTTAAATGAAATAAGAATAATAGAAAGGAATACGTTACCACTGGCATGCCGCTTCCACCTGTAATCAAGTGCAAGACATGATTAGAAATTGCTTTCAGGCAATGGAAGACTACCCAATATAATAGTACACAAAAATGAATTCAAAATTCAAAAATATAGTAGACAAATGAAAAATACAAAAAACATACGTTTTACATGTTAAGAGAAATTACAAACGTTTGCAATTAAAATAGCACAAAAACTTACCATCAGGTTGACCATATCCATCGCGATCACTATTACTAACAGAATCGTAGTTCTTTCCTCCCATGCCACCTCCGCCACCACCTCTCATTGCTTGCTCCTTAAATAGAAAAGGAACATGACCCTAAGCATTATTGAGAAATAATACAAACATTAAAGACATTATTAATCTTATCGTTTATATAATAATATATAAAAAATGTAAATATAATATAGTATATCATAATAATGTATCGTAATGTATGTAACTGTTCGAGGACATTCGGTAAAACTCGATTGAAAAAACCGGACGGCGCGATCACGCTTCTTAAGTTTAATTAATTGATTAATGCTCTAACTAAACGGTAACAATAAAACATGCATTGACAAAATTCGAACGTGGAATCAGTTTGACTCTACGAAGTGATGGTAGCTGGTATGTAGTGATAATGATGACTGGCAGTTTAGGCATTGAGCAGGAGAAACGTGATCGCATCGCGCGGCGCTCAACACTTGAAATAAAATTAACTTGAATAATTAGTATACTCGTCCTTGTACAAAAAGGTAATATCAGATATTTTTAAAAATTTCATAGAAATGTAAGTTCTCCAGATAACAAGCAATTTGTAACCTAATTACCTGCATAAATAAGTTATTTTCTTGTTGACGCCTATGTAGCTCTTCTTCTTGTCTTCTGATACGCATAGCCATTTCTTCTTGTTGTCTTCTCCGTAATTCTTCCTCGCGCGTTCTTTGTTCTTCGGCTTGTCTTTCTTTCATTTCCCATTCTCTCTTTTGCCTTTCTCGATCTGCTTCCCGCATGCGCAGCTCTGTAAAAAGACAAAATTTACTTATTAATCATACATTACCTAAAAAAATGTTACAATAGCATTTTATGAGTACATTAAAATACGTACGTTCTCTGAGTAATTCCGTTTCATGCTCATAACGGGCAAATTCCATTTGAGCTTCTAACTTCTCTTCTTCCATTGCCATTTCTCTCTTCAATGCTTCTTCCTTTTGTTTGTAAAGCTCATGAAGTTGTTTCCATCTGGTTCCATACTCGTGCTCGAAGCTTCCCAATTGTGCAAACCGTGGCCCAATATCACGTGCCTTGAAAAATTCTGGATTCTTCCGTGGCAAATTTTTATCAGGAAAACCATCTACGTCGTCTTGTTGTTCGAATGGTTCAACGACGACTGGCCGTAAAGAGCTATAACAAATACATTTTTTATCTTACAAAAATCTTATATGAATGTTATTTTTTTTAAATATTGTATTCCGTCTTCGGCACACAATGCAATATTTACATCATGCTTCCATTGGGAATAATTTTTTCTTCCCCAATTATTTTAATTGGCACTTGCTGATTATTTAATGCATCTAGCAAGCGTGGCATCGGGGACTAATTTTAATTCTTGTTTGTAGACCGCGGATTTTTATGCATTTATGGAGAAATTAGCTAGGTGAAATTTAAAACAATGAAATATTGGAAAAATCTAACAATGGTGTTACGTTGTTTTCAATGTAAACTCCTGCTTCTCACAATAAATGCACAATATTCTCATTTTCCATAAAGATCCGCGATCTACTTATGCGTATTGCACAATAATACTTACGCAGTTAGGAAGTAACATCCTTCAGTACACTTTCGTAGAGCAAGCTGAGCCGATGGTTTTCTACAAAACTCTACAATCCCTTCGCCAGTAGACTTTCCTCTGTCGTCTACAATAACTATCGCGCGCTCGATTTCACCGAAGACGCTGAATGCTCTATCAAGCAACTCGTTTGAAATCCAAGGCGTCAGATTTTTCACTTTTATTGTGGACGAATGTGGAGCAAAGCGTACTTTAAGCGCACGACCTTTGCGCATGGTACCGTCCAATTCATGCTTTGCTTTCTCAGCATTCACCCTGTAGTCCTGCAAGTTACATATCATCGTGAGCCACAATAAAAGATACTTATAAATATCTTAACTCCGAAATAATTTATCATATCAAATAAATGTATGCAGCCAAAAATTATTATCATTGTTTATCAAACGGTAATTGTTATAATCATTATGTGTAGATAAAACAAAAACGTGTAAAAAATACTCGAAATTTAAATTACCATTCTGAGAAATGCGAAATTCTTCTCTTTATTAACAAATAGCTCCGATATTTCTCCATATTGTTGGAACATCTGCTGAATTTCTTCTTCTGTAACATCGTTTGTCAAATTTCCGATGTATAACCGATTACGCCCACTGAACTTCTTTTCTGTAGTTTCCTGTGGCGGCAACTCGTGAGTAGGTCCACTGATGGACATAATACGTTCCATTAGACGATCCTAATTTGAAAACCAATAAGAGTATATTACTTTGAGGTAACGAAGATTATATTTGAAGTTTTTCTATGTTGACACGTTGACTGCCGCGATGATCAGTACGGTGTTTGACGCGAATAATATAAGACTGACGGTTAAAGGACGCCGGGATCCCCGCGACGTTATGACGGTGCCTCGATTTTGAAAACAAAGCGAGCTCTCATGTGTGAGGATATGGTGAACGAATTCGCCTGTTCGACCGGCGTGAACCGTTAACTCAAAATCAGATCACCTGTAATCTCCTTAACGAACTGTATCTAAACCGATATTAAACTGACTGAAATTGTAGAAACCCGGTTTCAATATTGAAAATCAGTAAGTCGTTCCTTCAGATTCATCACGATCTAGACCTTGCTCCTCTAATATTCCTATCACTCGATCCCGACGCCTTTCTTTGTCGTTTACCATTTGCTCGCAACGCGATCGATGCAACAGACGGACATTGAATTTTCCGTTTATAATTTTTCTGGATGCAATTAATACTACAATAGTGCTTTAACACTAAACCTATGTCACAAAACCGACGTCACTATTTTTATTTGTACGTGATTCTAACATGGGCAACTTCACTCCAGCGCTGGAGACGAATCCAATACAACACGCTATACAGTCAACGTGTTAATAACATGAAATATTAGTGAAACAAAGTATATGAGTATTGCTTACATCTTGTGAACGATTTCCCATATTTCTGTCACCACCTCCTCGACCACCTCTACCGCCACGCATTCCACCGCCTCGTCCCATACCCATTCCTCCTCCCATGCCACCTCCCATGCCTCCTCCACCTCCCATTCCTTCAGACATCGTGTTGTCCATACCTCCATCCATCGAATCGCTCATCTTCATCTGTAAAAAAAATAGATATTTGAATTTCATCTTTAAAATTTGTAAAACAAAATTTATATCGGAAATATATAAAAATTATAAAAAATAAAACAAATTTTGTTCGTAGTCACTTTATATTGATTCTAAAACTTAAAAGACTGTATACTAACATGTAAATTTGCACTTTTACATAATAATAATCTTTCTGTTTTTTAACTTCTAATTACTGCAGTAAATTCTACCGAATGGCTAAACTAATTTATTACATTGCAACAATATTGAAAGTAGAAATTAGAAAGTAAAAATTGCTGTAACATTATTTTAAAAAAAAATATTGTTTACATTATTAAATATACCCGTGTCTAATCAATTACTAGACATTTAGGTATTGTATGAGATGTTATATTCTTTTATTTAGGTTGGAAGAAATGTGTAATTTTCGAGTTAAAATAGTTCTGAGTGTAAAGGGTTAAACTTGCAATCATTAACTCCTGTAAATCAGTATCATAAACCTACCTACCCAATAACTAGTTAGAAGAGATTTTGCTGATTTAATGATAGCTAGGAGCTCTAAAATTGTTGTTTTATTAAATCTGTATCAATAAAAGGTCATCAAATCCAACTTACACGAAATAATTATTTCAAACGTTTTACTGAAACCGTTACTACATCATGGAAAATGAGTACTAGGTTGGTGATAAGTAATCTGAGAGAAATCTCAAAAATAACCAAAGTTGAAATTCAGAGTTACTATAGTTCAATCAAAACAGTAAATGTGCAGTAATTATTTACAAAGAGACACTCCCCTCCAATTTTGATGAAATTTAAATCTGAGCGTCCTAACCTTTCATAATCTGATACAGTGGTATTTCTTGTCACGCTAGCATACTTATCGCATAGTGTAACAGGTAAATAATTAATCTCCAATATATATGAAAATACGTTCGATGATTCAAATATATTTATACTGTTTAATGTCTGAATACAAAATTAAAATGCTGAATTATATCTTCAAATTCCACGTGTTTCTTAAATAATTCTTGACTGCCATTTTGCTTTACCCGTGCGCCATTTTGCAGTACTTTAGGAGAATAATCGATACGTTCTAATGGCATTTTCTAACACCGAAAAAGTCATGTTTAATAAAACCAAATGGCGTAAACAAACTTAACTCAAAATAATGCAATTAGTGTGAAATATCTCCCGTCGAATGATATAACGCATGAATGTTCTATTCTTTAAGACGGTTTATTAATTTTCTTATACGAATAAGAAATTTGGTGTAAATTTAAATATTTGAAAAATTGTGCAACATTCTTTTTTTCATTTCTAATGTATCAATTGATATAATACATATATCAATATAGTAACAGATTTGAAAAGAAAAACAAAATACTTTAGAATTTTACGGAACATTACAGTTTACAGTAGTAAGCATTACAAATTGAAACAAATTAAGATCAAAAATTTATACGACGAATAGCTAAAGTGTTTTGCCAAAGCTAAATTGGCAGGTAAGATAAAGAAAATGAAGCCCCAAACCTATATAAATAGTGGGCAATATTACGCATCACTGCAAAGCAAACATGGCGGACAAGAACAAAGACCGTCGAAAACTCTATACAATATATATACAACAATTATGTAAAACTTACTGGTCCATCGTTATTTCTGTTTCCTCCACCCATACCGCCGCCACGTCCACCAGAAAAGCGTGTACCGCCTTTTCGGCCACGCGGTCCTCGATTACCGCCCCCCGGTGGATTACGTTCTCGAGGATTATCAGTACTATTTTCTGCAGATGCATTCTGCTGCTCTGGCTTTACACTCGGAGAATCTGCTCCTGCCATTGTTCGTTACAAATTGACCGAATACTTGGCTTTAAAACTGCGTACTAAAAGTACAAGTTTCTCGCAAGTAACGAACTTGACTCTCTCCCAACCGTCTTCCACAACGAAGTGTCCACTATGGCGTTCAGCAACGAAGAGAACGATGATGGCGCGAGGTAAATCTACTATAGAAGACTTATCCCCACTACAGTCGTCATATCCGGTGTATTATAGGCACATCCGGCGCGGCCTATGATTGGCTGGTTTACTTAATGATATACTCCTCTTGATTGGACGACGTGTTTTCGATGCAACGTTGCCACTTCTTGTCGAGACGCATTGCAAGTATATACAGGGTGTCCCGAAATGTTATATTTCCTTTATTGCGTGACTACGCGAACGTATAGTTAGCAGAATCACGATCACGGTCGTGATTGCTGTGAACGTGATTTTTTAATCTAGAGTGGATTTGCTCACTGCCATCCTAAGATGAAGACATCTCGATAAATTAGTTCTTTTTCAAATACATCAATAACATAAATTTAAAATTACGTTACGTTTTCTGTAGGATGCCTTGTATAACGTAAATTTACTTCATTTAATTCAATTTTCTTTTCCGTACCTTATTTCAGTGTTTAAAGAAGAAAAAATTAATTTTTCCTCTCAATCTCGAAATCGTAATATTTATCTAAATAGTATAAAAGTGCAGATAAACCAGATAATTTCTTTTATGGGTATGGGGGAAGTCGGGGGTAATGCACGGAACTGTATACCGACAAAATCTAGTCCGAAAAATAATAAAAAATACAAAGTTCTAAAGAACTTTTTAGTTATTGGATTATCATTTATGAATTTGAATGTATTAGCTCTGTTATTAGACAAAAACCAAAGAAAGTTGTAGTACAGCAACTAATATCAGAGCTAATATATACACGTATACATCAGTATACATATAAATTGTTGTTTTGTACCTTGCACTGTGCTTACACGTATTCTGTAGCAGCAGAACCGGTAGCAGCAAAACATTTCGCTATTTTACACACTTATTTGATTTATTTTATTTTACACACTTACCAACCTTCAGAGAAGAATACAGTACCTGACAGTACCTTTGGTGAAGTCAGCGAAACTATCAATTGTTAAATTATTTATTATTACGTTTATCCATGCCAAGATGGCAGATATCGCGTTCTCCAGTCGTGCATACACTAAAATTATATTACATGCAGCTAAGTACCCTCATTGTGCAATAAACGGTTTATTATTGGCAAAACAAAAGAGTAAAAATGATACCAAATCCTCAGAATTACGAATCGAAGATGCGATTCCTCTATTTCACATCTGCCTTCATGTCGCACCTATGGCGGAAATCGCTTTAACGACGGTAAATATTAAAATGTTTTGGTGTGATCTATTTACAAAAAGCAATTATGAAACAGAAATATCGTTCTTCATATTAAACATATTTTTTTATTTACTGAAAATGAATCATATCATATCATAGGTTCATATTGCTTAAACTAAATACATAAAAAAACAAAATCATTTAGAAATAAATGACAAATGTTAACTTAATGATTGTTTTGTAGTTATATTGTTATTATTATTCTTATTTACTTTTTAGAACATAATATATAATTCACTAACACAGTATTCGCATATATTAATTATATTATTAATAACACTTAATAGTTTATTAATTGCATATATTGTTTTTAGGTTGATCAATATGCTACGAGCAAAGGTTTAGTAATTGCAGGTTATTATCTTGCAAATGAAACTATAAATGATCTAAGGTAATTTATACTGTTTGCTTATTTAACATTATTTTCTGAAGTTCGCAAATTCCACTGTTTTTTATTGTTATTAACTACCGAACATTCTTTTGTATATAGTACAGATAAACCAGCCCATAGGATTGCAGACAAAATAGTAGAAAATTATGGAAATGGCCTGCTTGTTGTGGTAAATATTATGGAATTAGATTTTTTCAAACATTGAACAAACATTGCTATTAACATTATTATTTGTTTTCTTTTTGTTATTAGTTGGACAATAGAGAAATAAAACTTGAAAAAGCGAGCTCAAGTCCTTTAAGAGTCTCACAATATGTTGATGGTAAATGGAAGCTTAAAGATATAATAGAGTAAGTAAAAAATGTTCGATAACTTTCAAATTGCTTACTATTTGCATAAATATAAAATTCCTTTTTTTTAATATTTGCAGTATATCATATGACAAAGGATTAATCCACACAGATGCTCAGTATTTTTTTTTGAAAGGAGGGCTATGCAAAAATCTTGTTGATTTTGACAATCATCTTGACAACATTTCTCTTGATTGGCAAAATCGTAATCTTAATAAGATTATAGATACAATTATGGAAAAACATTACATTCAATAATATGTAATGGAGTCTATCTAAGAGATAATTTAATATACAGAAGTATAAAAATATTTGTCTATATATGTGCTGGTTGTTGATTGTGAGTAAAAAAACAATAGTACCATCTAATTAGTTGAATTTTATGTTATTCTATTTCATGTTCTTATTGATTAATTTATTTTTAAGAAAGTACACCGCATAAGATACACCTCTTTTAATTCGGTTACTGTAAAAAATAAAGAGTACAAAATATTATACAATAAATTTCTTATAGAATGTATTTTGTACAATACTTTCAGTTTGCCCCATGATTCCATCTTTTAAAACTAATGATAACCCAGACATCGTTTTAGTCTTCCGTATCTAAAGTAATCAGTATATATAGTAATTAAATTTTAAATGATTAAAAAATATTTTAAAATGTACATGTACAATTATAAAACGTACCTGAGCATACAGTTTCAATGTTTTTAAGACTATGTGCAAAATACATATTTGGATGATCAAATGTGTTTTCTATCATACAATTATGAGTAGCTTCGTAGTATGTTTTACATGCTTGCAAATAGTGACCTTCTTTTGAATGTCGCACTATTGAGACTATATCTGAAATAGTAACAATTTTTAAGCTCACCTATTACAGTGAAAAGATATATTAACACTAACCGCACCACAACTGGGCAAATGACTGCTTTCACATTCTTTATTTTTTAATTATTGAAATTATAAAGATGCTTCCATTAGAAATTATTCGATAAATTTCTTTATTCCAACATGTATTAGTATAAAAATTATGAAAAATTCAAATAAATTCAGTCTTGTCATTTTTATAAAACAATATATAAACGACACATTTTTACCCGGTACGGTTAGTGTCAATTATACCTACAGCAGTCAAAATCAAACATCTCTTTTGCAGACTTTCAAAATGTCGATTACCTGGTCGAACTAATCCGCATTTAGAAAGCATATTTTTAAGTACATGTAATTCCATATATTTATATGGACAGCCATGATCATCTTTTAAACCAATTATAGAATTGAATATTTTAAAACAAGGAAATGGCTCATAATTTGCACATCTTCCTATATACCCATACAAATGCTTTATATAATATTTGTATTCTTTTTGGAAAGTTCTCTCATCAACTATTTTGGTAAGTTCATCTTTCCAAAACTGTAATGCATTGTTCAGGCTAAGTCCTATTCCTTTAAGAAACAGGCAATATTGAACTCTACCACCATTTGTGAGGTGATGCTTTGCTCTTAATGCTTCATGAAGTACTCTCATACATAATGGGTAAGATGTCCTCGATAGCTAATTGAATTTGAAAATGAAATTTTAATTTTTAATGTGTTTTGAATTATAAATATCTTATTTTTCATAAAATCTGAAATATACCTCATCCAATTCATTCACGAACACTTCTCTGTATTTATCATAATTAAATTTCCGAGTATTTATCAAATTTGGTAATGTTAAAATTTTTGTTAACCTCTTATCACCATAAGTGTTCGATGCAATTTCCCGTGCATGCTAAAATAATGTATATTTTGTGAAAGATACAATGTTAAATTTTTAAGATCATTTAACTAATGTAATATGGCTCTACACTTACAGTGAAACTTTGATTTAATACTTTCTTAAATTCAGGTACAATTAACCAAAATAATTTTGTTTCTGGTACATAAACAATACCATCTTTTAAAAATATTTGTCGTTTTCGAACTGGTTTTATTACACTGGTAAAATGTATTTTGTAAAATTTTGTGTTCTCAACATCTTTAATCTCAGCATAACACGTTCTTAAATCTTCTTTGATTTCCTGTTTTTCTTCTTGACTTATCTATAATTAGGAAAAAGTTTATTAAAGTATATTATTAAAGTATTTAAGTATATTTAGTTATATTATAATATATGATATATTAAATACTAACGGTAGAGTATTGTAGTCCATTGATATCGATGAATGTTTTTATGTCGTCTGCATTTAATAAGGAAAGTCTCCATTTGAATAATTTTGTTTCCTGTGTGAAGAACCATTGTCTCTTTATATGTTCAAATGAGAATGCAGACCTTAGCATAAAGTGTGACATACAGTCATTTCTTGTTAAATGTTGTTCTGTTCCACTTTGGGAATTATAGCTATGTGTACTTATAAGATTTGCAAAATCATGAATACCATTATTCTCCAATTCGCTTATTAACATAGTTACGTACTTTTTGGCTGATTTCTTATAATTTTGCAATGATATTCGCTCTACTAGTGTTAGAACTATAAAATAAAATTTCATTTTTGTTAAGATATAAAGCTTTTATAAAAGAATAGAAGAAATAAACATCATTTTTATAGATTTACAATATTTTCTATTTTGTGTAATAAACTCTATTGATTTTTAATATATCGAAGAATTAAATACATACAGAATGTCTCACTCAAAGTTTTGCACACAATTATTTCTCAAACTATAGCTCATTTAAAAAATATGTGTCCCGTTTTAAAAGACATTTTATGGTAATGACAAATCTTTTCTAGGTAACACATTTCTGAGATTTCAAGATGATTTTTGCTCTTTTACAAAAGAAATGTCTGTTTTTATTTAGATATGTGTGTAGTCTATTCCAAGACAAATCCATTGGTCTATAATATGTTGATTTTCCAAAGTCATTCTCTAAAGTGGAAGTTTCCACCACAATTTTCAATTTTAGCACTTTTAGACTATTTTTTCTGGGCTCCTCCTATAAAATGAGCCAATGTAGCAATGTACATAGCAAGAAGAACCTACCATTTTCGTCTTTTTGAGTACAAGATATACTGTACAACTGCAGAAACATTGAATAAAGATAAGTTTTAAATAGCAATGAATGGTCTTTCATGATCAACATATTATAAATCAATGAAATCATTATGGAACAGGTTGTGCTCTTAGCTGAGTAAAAACATATAGTCTCATATGAAAAAACAGAGGTCATCCATGAGATCTTTAAAGCATGTCCACCTAAAAAAGATTTGTGACTACAAATTTATTAATATAAATTAGGAAATGATTACATGCGGAACTTTATTTTACCTCTTAATCTATCGACACACCATTTTTGTAACTCTTCTAATTTAATGTATCCAGATGGTGGTGTGTTATATATTTGTAAATTATATGGATATATACTATCATGGATTTGTTGTTCTATCTCGATTGAAAGTTGTTGTCTTATTGGCGTACATGCCATGTTTATAAATATAATCCATTAAGTTGTATATTGTAAACAAAATGAATAATACTGATTTTTATGATACATCATTTATATAGATCAAATGTTACAAGCATAGTAATCGCAACATTTTAACAAATAATACTTATTTCTCCATTCAATTTTTATTATTTTTAGACATATATTTTTACTAAAAAATTTCTTTTCATTTGAACACTTGTCTTTCCTTTATTTCTGTCAGTTTGTGCTGGTTTAGGCCTATCGGTTTTAAACTCTACTGCGCATAATGACTCTAACGGAACTCGTTCATTGGCTAATCCCCTACTCGTACTTCGCCGACCACGCGACCATTGGCTGACGCGCAACAACATGCGCGAAACAGGTACGTTTTTATATGGAGTCAAGTGTAAAGGGACTTCTTTAGGAAAAATATCAAATTAGAAACATTCGAAAAACTAATTGCCAGGATGTCCTGAATGTGTCAGGCTGTTATTAAAAATAAAGTTGGTTTTTTTCATGAAAAAGCAATTTGAAGAAAAATACGCATTCCTTGATAAAAAAAAATAATACAAAATGTCAAATAAACTGCTCGTAAGTTTTTTGACAAGTACATCTTCCTTGGTTGTTCTAAAGGCATATATCAGTTCTTCTTATAAACCTCCTGTTTTTCTGAATTTACGCCGTGATTTTAAACTTTTGGCCGGTAGTGTATATAGGATAGGAACTGCTTCACGATCATAAGCGCTGTACATACTCCGCGACAAATTTTAGTAAATTTTATTTTTAATAATAAAATATAATAAGTGCATTTAGAAAGTTGTATACCATTCCGAAACATTTGATATCTATTAAAAAATCATTTTACTGCTTTGAAGATGCGTCAACGACCATTGCCTCGTTGCAAAAACTGGTTCTCGTCCGATCACCGAAATAAAACAGCGTCGTGTCGTTGGTAAAATAGGTGGTTCGGAACCCACCTTTATAAACTGTAGGTCCAACAGAAAAATTAGGATTTGGCCAGAACAACCAGGCTGGCGTTGCTGATATGGAGAATGGAGGGAACTCCGAGGTGCAGCATATTCCTCCCCTTTGTGGAGGATCGCCAAAACTGAATGTTCGCAATGTTTCACAGAAATCATTTACCTATGGTAGTCATTTATAATTTATAAGATATCAAACGACATCATGGCCGTCAATAATTTTCCATTCGAAGAAATATCTATGGGTAAACATGGACAACACGCGTGTTCTGCCGCGGCCGAAGGCGCAACAAAAGCTAGTGCAATAATGAAATTATTTTTTACTTATTTTGAATGAAATTTTACTAATATATTTGCGACATTTTTCTGATTAAAATGACACCAAACAAGATTCAATTCGACCCATATTTACTGTACATGTGTATAATTTTTAACTTATACTGTTGATAATGTCGAGTGGTCGAGCGTTGCGAATATCGATATCTCGCGATACCGGTACATTGAGTAGTCTGAGACAAGAAAGATCGCGCTACGTGGGCTACGGTTACTAGCTCCGGCGAGAGCGGTCGCGAAGAAGAGTTCTCCTCCTCTTTATTAATAAAGAGTTTTATATATATTTTTAATGCGGTTTTACTACGTCTTTCTTTCTTTCTTGTCTTTCATTGAAGGATGCCCCGAACGCGGAGCAGTAGCCTGCGTAACAATACATTTAACATATGCTATACGTAGCACATGTTTACATAAACAACTTAACATCTCGAAAATATGTTCTCAAAGAATTAGACTAGAATTTTGAAAATTAACGGAGCTACAGCCTGTTGGAGTATGTCACGATCTGTAGATATGCCGCATAACGAAAATTTTGATGTGGATTAAGGCTCTTCGTACAAGAAGCAGATTCTGCATTTTTCTTAATTTATTTTTTATTTAATTAGACTTAATGAAGCGGCTTAGTTAAATGCACAAGGGAAAGCATTCGGTTATGGATGATTATCAAAATTTACGAAATACGTGCCAGCGAAGTTATTTTCGAGAAAGCTGTTTCCTGTCCGTTTTTATTAATTTGAGATTGCATAATGTAGTTGTTCTGCGAAAACTTTCTTCACAAATCTTGGTTTTCTTCAAGGGCTCCAAGATACGAAGTCTGAAGGTCAGAAGGCCTGCAAACCTGCAGTACACGCGTCGGGCTTGATGAAAATCTTACTGTATGGCAGTTCTCTTTTTGTGTAAGAATTTTTCTACGGTAAGTTGTACCACCGTTCTTGGTACCAATAGCTTAAGAATTTTATGTGAGAAACGACAGAAGCGAAGACAAAGGAAGAAACTTCCCCTCGTCATCTCAAGTGCCCCTGAAACGAGGATGGTCCAGCGACAGGAACCAAAGACACTAACCAGATGCCTCACGAATGGCTGCAGATGTAGGGGTTGCGACAAGAAACCAGCACTTCAGGCAAAGCCACTTTCCCTGAGAAAAACCCAGGAAAATACCAATGATCCTACAGGGGTGGGGATCGATAAGGAGTATCTATCCTGCGAGAACAAGAGTCAATTCGGCACTCTTGTCTGAATCGTTGATACAGACATTGTAGCGTGATTTATTACATTTGTGTGTTATTTTTTAGTTTTCTATCGATTGTTATATATAATTAGTTTTTAAAGTTTTTCATTAATTATTGCGTAACATTAGTTTTTTTAATTTTTCATTAACCATTAGTGTTAGTTTAAGTGATAAAAATGGAAAAGGGCAGAAGAGTTGTGTTGACTATGCAACAACGTGTGGATGTTCTAAAGGACTTGGAGTCATCCACTATTGCGCATGTCGCTAAAAAGTATAAAATACATCTCAGGACAGTTAGACGAATTCAAAAAAAAGCTGCAGAAATCAACAACTTCGCAAACA
Source organism: Lasioglossum figueresi (assembly GCA_028455805.1). NCBI lineage: Eukaryota > Metazoa > Arthropoda > Insecta > Hymenoptera > Halictidae > Lasioglossum > Lasioglossum figueresi. The sequence continues at coordinate 10,608,608 of CM052204.1, forward strand.
AAGGGAAACAGGAGAAACATAGAAAAAATTTTAGGAAACCGATGTACGAAGAGTTGGAACAACGGTTGCTTGTGTGGTTTGCAGAAAGGAAAGCCCTAGGACATGCTGTATCAGATGCGCTACTTCTAGAAAAGGCAGCTGAATTCAAAGAAGAGTTTGGATCGTGCTCCAATTTTAAAGTCAGCAAAGGATGGCTCATTACGTTTAAAAGACGTCACCATATTCGACTGGTTCGCAAATATTGTGAAGAAGCTAGTACCGATCAAGATGTATCTAATTCATTTGTTAGTGATTTTCAAAAATATATTGAAGAAGAGGGCATTAATGTAGAAAATATTTATAATATGTACAAAACCAGGTTATTATGGAAAGCTTTGCCATCTGAAACTTTAGAGAGTGATACCGAGGAGTGTGAGTGTGTTTACAAAATGCGGACAGACAGAGTAACGCTATGGTTGTGCGCGAATGCAGCTGGGACTCATAAAATTATGCCTCTTGTAATTCACAACTTTGAAAACCAATTTTTAAACCAACTTTTCATAGATTGGTTTGAAAATCATTTTAAAAAAGATGTCCGTAAATATCAATTAGAAAATAAGCTGTGTGGAAAAGTGATTTTACTTGTTGACGATTGCATAAGTTACGAATTTCCGAGCAACTATAAACACGATGACTATTTTAAAGTGAAATATTTACCACCCAATACCATATCCTTGTTCCAACCAATGGATGAAGGATTAATTGAAAAACTAAAGAGATGTTTCCGATATAAACTAACACAGCACCTCATTGCTTCTGAATATGACATAGAGGACTTTTACGAAGTATATACAATTAAAGATTGTATAAACATGATTAGTGAATCTTGGGAAAATCTGCCATGCAATAACATAAAAAATGTGTGGAAGAACATCATTTTGAACATAGAAAGTAATGAAAAAGAAATAAAGGAAGAAAATATAACATCCGAAATGCAGCAAGCTTGGGCAGACTTTTCAGAGCAAGACATAACGGTTGAAGACATTGAAAATTATTTTACTGCATGCAGAAAGGAGGAACAAAAATTGTTAGGAATATTTGAAGATATTAACAAAGACGAGGATGAAGACAGGAATAAGAAAATAAATGAAGAAAAGAATAAACAAAGAGATGAAGAATATGGGATCAAACTACCTCCAGAAATAAGAAAAGAACTTGAGGATATTTTTAAACGTATCGAGCGTTGCAAAAAGTATGTTCCACGTTCTGTACAATGTCTCTTAGACGGAGCAAAATTAACAATCTTAGGTAAGAGAATAGAAATAGTTCATTATTAATTAATACGTCCTGAGAGTCTGATACGTCATACTACTCTAAACATAACACAACATTCTTTTTTTAGGCGGTACAACGTTAAAGAAAAATCCACTCTCGTAACAAATTTTTAAACGACTCGAAAAAGGTTGTGTAAGAAGAAAATTGTGAAAATAAAAAAGTTAACATCGCATTGGTATTTTAAACAATACAATAAGTTTTGAATTTTTGCCGACCGTCGCGGTCGCTGTTTCTCTTTCTTTTTCATTCGCCATCCTCTTCTATGTCCTAAAGTTCCGAAGCCGGGTCTATAAGTGTACAGGGTAAGTCCGAAGAAACAGAACACCTAAATATCTCCGTTACTTTTCGTTGTACAAAAAAACTTCTTAGAACAATGTTACACTGTTTGAAGGGCCACATGTAACGGTGTAAGGGAAAAAAATTTTCAAAGTAATTTTTTTATGAAAGTTCAAGGTCATCGTTTTTTTTTTTAAATGGAATGATATATCTTCGTTAACTTAATGTTGTAGCTGACAAAATAACGAATTCATCCATGTAACACAATATATAAATAAAATACAACGTGTAAGATTCATTTGCTTTATTTCTGTTACGCAAAATGTTCAAAAATATTCCCTTGAGCTGCTATACATTCAAATGTATCGCAATACACAACATAATAATAACAGATTCGGTGTTGACAGGAAGACATTTATGATATAACCTTCACCTATGCGTTCGTACAGAATCGTGTTTATCAACTACTAATTACTCTGAAGACCTATAATTGCAATTAGCAAGCTATCATATTTCCACGGTTTCTAAGATTTCAATTACAATGCGTTACTCGAAGGAAGATAAGATTGATATGATTTTCATTTATTGAGAAAGTCGACAGTGTTTTTAGAGAAGCAGTACGGTTGTACAAGGACCGATTTCCTAATCGTAATTGTCCATCAGTTTCCGTTTACTCCAATTTGATAAATAAATTCCGTGAAACTGGTAGTGTTGAAAATAAAAAATGTACGAAGGTGAAGACTGTAAGGAGTGAAGCAAACACAATTAATGTTCTGGCAGCAGTGGATAGAAACCCTCATGCTGGTACGAGGCAAATCGCACGAGAAAGTGGCATTAGTAAAAAATGTGTAGTGCAAATACTCCATGAACAAAAATTTCACCCCTTTCACCTATCAATTCACCAAGAACTTCATGGTAGAGACTTTGTAAATCGTGTAAACTTTTGCCAGTGGGGATTGAGACAATTGATAAACGATAGAGCATTTTTTAATAAAGTATTATTTACCGATGAAGATATTTTTGAACATTTTGCGTAACAGAAATAAAGCAAATGAATCTTACACGTTGAATTTTATTTATTCCATTTTTCTAGGTTGAAGGTCATTTATAGGTCATATTGTGTTACATGGATGAATTCGTTATTTTGTCAGCTACAACATTACGTTAACAAAGATATATCATTCCATTAAAAAAAACATCGATGACCTTGAAATCTCATAAAAAAATGCCCTTGAAAATTTTTTCCCTTACACCGTTACATGTGGCCCTTCAAACAGTGTAACTTTGTCCTAAGAAGTTTTCTTGTACAACGAAAAGTAACGGAGATATTTAGGTGTTCTGTTTCTTCGGACTCACCCTGTATAGCAGAGAGTATATCTCTGTATATAGTTATACGATTCTGTACACATACATATACACCTACTATTGCCTACTATACCGCTTAATTTAAACTTTGAAGTAAAAGTAGATAAAATATTGTATATTTTGTACAAATAGTTAATTTTAATCATTTTTTATTTAAACGTAATATAAATACATAATAATCTACAATAAAAGATTATAATACATATAAGTTTCTAACATAATTATTAATATAATTTTTACGTATTCCATAATATAATTCTTTCTTATAATTCTAATTACCAACTGATCGATTAGCAATCGATCTGCTCGCACGCAGCTCCTCCGTCCCCGCGACCGCCGCGAGCCCCAAGCTACTCGATCCACCTGAGGATTACGCGGGATCGTCGGGGCGCGGTG
>CM052204.1:10612058-10670785 GCA_028455805.1 Lasioglossum figueresi
TGAGGATTACGCGGGATCGTCGGGGCGCGGTGTAACCGGTGACCCGCAGGTGCCATCGATCAGTTCGGTAATAATACATTAGGTATAATACATTATATACAAGTGCTAATATACATAATACATTATAATTAAATAAATTAAGTATTATATAATTAAGTATTATAATATTTCTTGATGTTCTTTCTTGATCTTTTCTTATTTTATATGGTCTTCTTCTGTACGGATCTTCCAAGCTTCATATATTTTAACAATGCTTGCTGAAGTACTGCGTCTCGTCGTCTTTTTACGTCCTTCCCACATAGAATATTATTGACTGTGGTGCACCACTTGCCAATGAAATGTGAAACAGTCACAGTCAATATTCTTTGTTGTAGCTGATGTGCATGCTGCGTACATATAAGAAATGAGAAGTTTATTTCTCCATGCAACATGTTCTCCATGTATTCTTGGAGTTTATTTCTAAAATAGACATGAGGCATGGTTTTGTGCAGCATAGTATCAATTTTTTTAAATACATTCTGTATTGATCCATCTTCGTTCAATCTACGAAAAGATGCTTTGCACAACTCACATTCTTTGTGTGGGCTAACACATATAATTTTTTTTATAATAGCACATTTATTCATTTCTTCATATTCCTCCTGTGCTATATCTTCAGTATTTTGAGACGCAGCACTCGTTTCTTCCATCACTACCTCAGACACTGCAGGTTGGATGACCTCTTCTTCTACTTCTTCTGTAATTAGTTTCCGTAGTGTAAACAGGAAGTGGCCACTGCAGACATCTTCACAATTGAAGCCATCACTTTGGCTGGCGGTGATGTTATTGATGAGCATAATTTTGTATGCCATCTGGAAGCCGTACGGAGTGGGATGTACGTTCTGATGCCCAACAGATTGTATGTATCCAAAAAAATTTTCCAGGGGATCTTGATTAACCAATCTAGTCTTGAAATTTTCAAATCCCTGCATTTTCAAAAAACTCCATAGAGTTTTAAATGAGGAGATAGTCTTTATCCAATTCTTAAGACATAGTGCTCCAGACACTGGCACTTTTGTAAGTGGATGGACATACCGCATACATTTTATACTCCTCATTGCGTCGGACCAAAATTCTTCATGTGCACTGGCTTCTGATACGACCGTCCTCAGTGGAGCTTCTGAGGCTGCACTGTATCCATTAATGGAGTCGAACAGCTTGTTGAAGAAGTTAAGAACTTCCGCTGTCGTGAGACCTTCCTCCTTTGGTATCTTCAATGGACCATGGTCTGTTTCTACAACACCTATAGTAATGAATATTTGATTAGTTATTAAAGCATAACAGAATATCCATATTATTCATATAGAGAAATATAACTTTTACTTACATTGGTGGCGGCTAAGGAATCCTATATGTGACGCCACTGTTTCGCTGAACACTTGTGATGCATACTTCACTTTCATTTTCTTGATCCTCTGAGGCACAACATGTTCATCTGTGAGTTTCTTCATCATGGGGCATACCACGTAGCCAGCGATATCCATTTTGTACGCCTGTTCGATCATTTTCCATGATGCGAATTGCCTTTCGCATTCTTTTCTTCCTGGCGTCACATTTATTTCCAGATCCTTATATAATAAATTATTTCTGATTCCTTTGATCAAGTGCGGAGGATCATAAAATGGTATCAATTGAATACCATCTATTTCAATGATGTCACCTATAAGTACAAAATTATTGCAATGATTCTCAATATTATATTTTCTAAATTATACGAAAAACTTAATAAAATGTATACATACGGTGCTCTTCTCCCTGTTTCCATTTTTTCGCCAGTGTGTCTGCTTGTAATGTGTTGATGGCAGCAACATTTGATGATCCTTGATCGCATACAGTGGCAATAACTTGTAGCCCAGTTTTCTTCAGTGCTTTCACTATATTCTTAATGCACTGTATTAATTGCAGTGTTTTTGTTTGTCCGTCGCAATAATTATAAGAAATGGGCATTTTCCACCCAGTGTGTAGGCCTCTTAACATGAAGACAAGTGCGTGATCGGCAAATCTTGATGTTCTTCTTGTGCCCCAGTCTTCGAAGCCTATAATCTTGCCACTGTTAACGTCGTAATCCACATGAGGCTTCAATGACATCTTGTCCCACATTAATATGCATAACTTTTCTTGAGCACTCATGGTATCCGCTTGACGGTGTAGATGCTCCATCACAACTTGTGATACTCCAGTCTCGACTGGAATTTTTCTCATCATCTTCTTCAGTGTAGTTTCACTCGGCAAATTGCACAGTCTCCTCAGCAGCTTGTACGACTTCGTTGACTTCTTCAGAAGTGTTAAGGCCAATATCTTCTCATCTGTCGTGTAGCGCCTTCCCTGAAGACATATTTCATAAAGTTATAAATAAATTACAATAAAATAATACAATGAGAGGTCAAATATAGTTATATAGCCTTATCCAAACACAAAGCCAGTTACTTATTGGGTCATTCCATGTAAAATCGGACACTTTTTGGCATACCATCTCTAATTTTGTTCAAATTTGAATATGTTGTTTCCCAAGCATTTTGTGCAACTCCATGCGTGTAAAACAGAGTGCAAAAGATATTACAATTGTAATCATTACTTTTCTTACTATCTGCATCACATCATGTTGATTTATGTGAACAGTAATAGTATTTATTATTTTATTTAACATGTCTGGTATGTTGTGGCAAATTTCATTAGCTATATGTGCTGAATAATTATTGATATGTTATCAACTATATCTACAATTTTACTTACCTGTGGCATGGATCTAGATGTATGTAACTGCATCTCGATGAACATCCTCTGTGTGGTAGATAGATTTTCAAATCTATGTATCAGATTGGATTCTGATAATGCTGTTGCTCGTTCCAGTCGTACCTTCAAATCTTCTCTCTTCCTGTGTGCACAACGGTTGCGTTTCATCAATGTTTTAGCAACTCTGTATAATCTAGCTGCATTTGGGGTCAATTGGCACTCTTTCATGTTGCCCCGCAGCAGTACATTTCGCCTCATCTGTGGTATTGAACACTGTTGTAACTGTCCTGATGATCTACTTGGACCAGCTTCATTGTGTTCGTCAATATCCCACACCGTTTCTTCATATACTGATGTAATAATTTCTACATGATTACTGTCATCATTTCCCAGTAATGTAGCAGAGGCTGGATATTTTTCTGCTTCTATATCTTTGTATGCATATTCCGTCTTCTCACTTTGCACTGGCAAATGCAAAGTTGGAATTGCATCATTTTTCAATCTTCTTCGCTGGGCAGTGCACAGGAAGGAGGTTTCTTCAAAGTGTTTGTAACACACCCTATACTTGCGCCTTTCATTGCTTGTCAGTTTAAGTATGACAAGACACTGAATTTTAATAGCCCAAGACTCTGATCGTTTGACGTCTTTGGGAAAGAGGTACGCTGGGATAGTCCCACCCGATGAACACTGTGGAACACAACAAGCTCTCACCATTTTGTTCTTATGTCCAAATGTTCGCACTAATTGTTTGCATAAACAGTCTGCACTTTATGTGTCTTATGCACTTGTATCACTTTTTCTTCTTATTGCTGCACTCCTCTGCACGTCACTATCCACTATCCTAAAAACAAACTTAACAAATTTTATAATTTATTCATGAAATTCGAAAAATAAGCTTGAAAATAAGTTTACCGAGTGTCGCTGAATTTTGAAAAATGATTTCCAAAATTTATTTGACACTGAACAAACTTCTTTTTTTTTAAGCTTATTATTTCAATTTCTGACTAAAACACGCTCGTTTAAAATGATATAAAAAATCCTGTGATAATCTCGATTAATAAAATCGCAATTGCCGCAGTCCACAACAATCAACAAGAATGTGGCGTGGGTGGTGTGATTGACAGTGAATTTGAAGTGATTTGAAGGCAATAGTAAAATATTAGCGCCAAATTGCGCCCAATAGCGTCAAGGATTGGAACATCAGTCACGTCCAATCACGTTCAATCTGGTTCAATCACGTGAAGTGCTGTGATCGTGGTGCCATCTAAAATACGTTTCTGCAAAGAGAACTACGCGGTCCAAGGTCATACATAAGATGAGTTTGCTCTCCTTTAGACAGAGCTGGTTTACATTGGCCGCGACACGCGATCGTATAGCAATCAGCAAGTGATATTTTGTTGCGTACGCGTCTATAATGCGACGCTCCATGGACGGACGGTCTTGCTCTGTGAAAGAATCTCCGCCACACACGGTGCACTCTGACTCCTATAGAAAAACTCTATAATAAGTAACCTAACTAATTCTGCAAAATATTTAAATACATACATAACTTTACGAAAGATGTTAGAGAGTACATATATATATATATACCTTTGTTTAAGAATAAACTTTTAATATTATTACAGTTATTCTCTGCTACTACGATATAAAATAAATGTTAATCAAAGTGATAAAGCGTAGCTAAAAAATATTTGAAACTGGAAATTTAATGAAATTTATTTTATTATGACTTGCCTATTAACACAAAATAAATTTGAATGCCGGTAAGTTATAATTAGGAAATATAATCTACTTTAATATATATGCAAGAAACAACTTATTAACTTTCAATTTTATATGCACAATAAAAAATATGAAAAGACTAAAGAAATTGATTGTTACTATCTAAATATGATAAAACGTTACATTATATAGGGTCAGTTCAGTATTCCAGAAGAACAATCGGTCGTATGGAAAAAAACATATGTTCGATAATTGTCCTGAAACTTGTTGGAATTCTGATGCGGTAACAAAATATTACTTGAAAATATATCAATGTTTAGATTATATACTAAAACACTAAATATGTTTTAACACATTATCTACCGGTGATTATTCCATAATTGTTGAAATTATTGAATCCTTCAATAGCAACAGCAACTTTAACCATAAATCTACAACTCACTCTCAATAACAAAATCCAATAGTTTCCTTCAGGGTTATTGTGTAAAAGAAGATTTTCAAGCTTCCATTTGGTACAGCAGAATTATTCAAAAGCCTATTAATAAGCTACCGGTAGATGAAATGTTAATATGCATTGTTTTAAAATAAACAATATATTCATAAATTATTGATAATGTAAAACTGAGGTATTATTTTAGGGAACTCCACAGTGGATTGTTGTTGACTTTGAACAAGAATGTAACCTAAGTTATTTTGAAATTGAATTTCAAGGTGGATTTGTTGGTAAAAATTGTCATATAGAAATTGGTAATGAAGAAACAAAGTGCCTTGAATCATTTTTTCCAGAAGATAAAAATACATTGCAAAGATTTAAGTTGAAAGAAACAAAAAGAGCAAAAACCTTCAAATTTTTATTCAATGAAAGTTCAGATTTATTTGGTAGAATAATAATATATAGATTAGCTTTATATTCATAGCTATATTTTTGGTTATAAAATAAATACATCTAAATATTGTATATTTTCTTTTATATGTACCGCTTATTAATCCTTTCACTACAGTGGACGACATATCTCGGTTCCACGATATCGAAGAAACTATATATCTCGAGATATATATATATATACACGATGTTGAAGACACGATAATGCTATGGACGATATATATAGTTTCTTCGATATATACATATATGCATAGATATCTGAAAAATATTATCTTTTAATTTTGTCTAAACGCGCATAACTCATAATTATATAAACAGGAAGATAAACATCTTGATAGACATTACAAGAAGTTTATTGTTATGGTACAAAGTGAACAGTTACATAATAAACTCAAAATGATTAAATGATGAGTGCTCACTGTCAATTTACAAAAACAATCAGTTAAACAAAAATTTGGTAGTCTGACTTAAAATCTAAGAGAATTCTAAATTTAAATATGTACAATAAACTTATATAATATACTATGTTATTAAACATATCAGAATCATTGTTACTTCGCATTAATTGACAGAGATTGCAGGCCCCAATTGTCGCATTAGTTTATAACATTCTTGAAGTCTTTTTCTATCACCTACTCTTTCAAGAGTTTTTGCAGCTTCTGCCAGCATACCTGCACGTTCTCCAGGCGAAGCTAATAATAACGTAGGCAAATGGCGGCATGCTAAACACAAAGCGACTGCGTGCTCCCTTTCTCCACTATATTGTTCTTGCGACCGATCTTTGCCGCAAATAATTGAAGAACGAGAATTTCTGTGATGCAAGCTGCGGTCTAACAGTACTTGAGTTTTTACCGGTGTTGCTCCTGCCATTATGCGTACTGTAGCTTCGTAAAGGAATACACGTGCCAACGTTGACTAAAATATATATAATTAATAAGTATAACAGGTTAAGGCATAAACATACAGTGTGTACCACGAACTCTGTCCACTTGAATATCTTGGTTATTTCAAACAATAGGAGAAAATGTTACTTACAGAAGTTGTAGGATTTAAGAAACTACATATGGTATAAATGGTATTCTTACAGGTGGAGGCGTACAGAAGATATAGAAGTTACCTTTGTTTTTTTAAATGGAATGTCCAATCTTTAGTACTAAAATGTATTTGTCCTAAAACTTACCGTTGCTGAGATATTTGACTGTTTTCATTCTATTACTTTCATTATGCAACGTATTCGAGGATATGCTCCCTACATCAAATGTAAATTGAATACGTTCCATAATGAAAGTAATAGAATGAAAACAGTCAAATATCTCGCAAGGGTAAGTTTTAGGACAAATACGCTTTAGTACTTTTATATTCAGAATACGCCAATCTATCTATATTAAAAGAACAAAGGTGATCTCTATATCGTCTGTATGCCTCTACTTGCAAGAACATCATTTATACCATATTATGTAGTTTCTTAAATCCTACAACTTCTGTACGTAACATTTTCTCGTATTGTTTGAAAAAACCAAGATATTCAAATGGACAGAGTTTGTGGGACACACTGTATATTCCTTCATAGTATATGAACCGCTTCAAACTTACTGGAATGTGTTGACACAATTGTCTCAGACAGGCTAAATCGCGCTGGAAATTTCCCAAAGAAATGTTTATACTCGGCCTTTCCGAGTCATTATCCATTTCTTGCCAAAGCATAGTTCGCATTTCAAGTAACCAGTCGCAAATCCATAATTGTGTGAGCTGAAAGATTTCAAGATGTTTATAAAAAATCATTATGAAACATCAAGCATATGCACAAATTTGATTAAAGCTAGCTACGCGTGGTGCAGATACTTGCCACAGGAATTGCACTGTAGAAGTATTGCATAGTTATATTTCATGCAATGCAACTACAATGCACACTTGTAACAAGAAAGCAGTTGTACAGGTATTAGAAGTATCTCTACTAAATAATTTTCAAGATTATATTAAATTAAATAGTACGTATAAAGCAGTGTGTAACGTTATCAAACATTTATATACATATTATTCATATACATTGAGACATAATAAATATAGAAAAATTAAATATCTCACCAAAACATTTTGCGACGATTGTTGTTTGCAATTGTAATAAACCAAGCATTGTTCAAGTAATATTCCTGCTTGGTCAATGAGACGCATAGAAGCCGATTTAGTTGTAGCTTTTGCTGCTTGCAAAGCATTCAGTACGATATATGGCAATGGACTGGCACTGTTGTTATTATTGCAGAGTTGATAATTTTTCTCATAGGGAAATTTACTCTCAACGATACTCCAAGCTTGCGAATCGTCTTCTCTTAATCTCCAACATGCCGCTACATAGAGAACTGCTCCCCACCATAATGCAATTTCATCTTCACAGTCTAAAATAAAAGATTAATGGACATCATTTCATGAAATTAATATTCTATAAAAATAGTACAATTTACTCCCAACTTCCAAGGTGACATCTACAAAATACGATTGTTCTTATCCCTTGTGTAGCCAACCCCGAGTACCCAGATAATTATTTACTGCATTTCTTTCAACAACTTGTTAATGTTCCTCTAAAAATATTACAAAATTTCTCTGAATGTCTATTCTTTACTCGCTAATATATTAATTTATAGTCTTAAAGTGGTAGACTCGTTTCCAGGATTGCAAGTGTGCAGTATGCGCCTTCTCATTTATCGATAATGCAAAGATGAGGTTTTCAGTAGTCAAAAGCGATAAATAAAAGATCTACCTGGGCCGCGATTGACCTCAAAAGTCCTATTTTGTACAAGGAAGCTTCATCTTCTAAATTATTGATTACATTAACATATACCGTTTAATTCACGAGAAACAGGCCACCTAAATAATAGCTCCGTTAGTCTTGTGAAAAACGAGTCTGCCCCTTTAAAATAAGAATTTGTGTAAATATGTTAAATACAAAAGGTTTTAAATAATTTATACATTTTTGGTTGGCTGCATAAGGATTATTACAAGACAAATCTAATAATTAAACTTTATGTTACATTAACTTACGCGTAACAGTAACTTTATCTGTACATAAGAAACCAGCATCGACACCAGCGGAAGCCATAATGCTTTGTCCATACTCGAGAATGGAAGACAAATGAGCATCTCCAGCTGTACCAGTTAAAATACGTAAACAATGACCAATTAAATAATCTCTGTATGCACACGATGCATACGATAGAGGATCAGCTTTGCTGCTTTGAGATGTAAATTCATTATCTGGTTGATCTCCATACTGCCATTTCTGAAGTATCAAAAATTTCGCTCCCTCATCACTCATAATCCATTTCAGCTTTGGTGGTATTGTACACGACGATAGTAATATACGCGCTTTGCCTAAATAATATTTGTGGATGAATGGAAAGAGTGATTGTTTGAAATAAAGTGCAGCGTTAATATAAATTTCAGCTATCAACGATTTTGGCATTGTTTCGCCAGCAGCTTCAGCATAATTTACTGCGGACAGAGAAAGATACAATGTACCACTCTTCGATCCTTCTGTCAGACGTAAACACAACATATGTTGATAAATAATGGCTATTTCCATAGCAGACATTTCCGCTTGTTGCCGAGTGGTTTTCTCCGAAAACCATTTGTGAGTATATAAAATCCATTTTCCAATCCATAATTTATGGAGAAGCTGTCTGATGATTTGCCAAGTAGTGGCAAGCCAAGCCTCTGTACGTGATGCTGGATATGGACGACCAAAATATTGTAAGCATTGATGTAAATCACGACACGCTTGACTGCATTCGTTTTTAGATATATTAAATTCCGCTTGACGTCTCCATCGATGAAGTTCAAGAAACACTTTACTATCGGGTGGTAATATTGGATCACCGTAAAGTAATAATCTACAAACCCCACCGATTAAAAGTATAATATTTGTTAACCATAAAAACACATTACTCCATAGTGGATTTTCAAAATCGGATTGATCTGAAAAATAAATAATATTGTTTCTTAATTATATGTATATTCCTACTATATTGTACGTACAATGATGTAGCGATGCTGCTCTACCTTGATAGTTGAGAATTGTACGGCCATCCACTTTAGTATTCATGTAATCGGAATTGAATCTTCCAATGTTATTGAAGACAAAACCCAGAGGATTGAATACTAAAAATAGGAATATAAATCCACAAAGCGTAAGCCTAGTGTGGTCTCTTATTCCTGTATTTGTCAAAATAGGTGTTGAATGCATGTTTTGTAATACATCCGGATCATCTTTTATGGATGACGGAGATGGTGGAGATAATGGTGCTGGCGCAGGAGACAAAGACGGTTCGCTCGAATCTGATCTTGGTGGTGTCAACTCCCCGCATACCAATAAATCGCGTAAATTTTGTCTCTGTGCAGCCATTTTTAAAGCCATATTTTCTGCTTTCAGTTTTGCATTAGAACTCTGGAGAAATCTGATAAAAAGTATTTGTAAACCCTTTAGAAACGAGTAACTTTTTTGAAATTGCTACTGCAATCATACAGCTTGAGAGTTTGTTAAATGTTAGAAATAAACTTAAAATTAAATTGCTATTGGTTGCGATTACAAAGAGAAAAGTAATGATCATGATTAAAAACAGTACAAATATTAGAAGAATTTAGAGATGCTGTTATAATATTTTCAACCTATTGAACATATTAAGAAAGAAAATAAATTTCTGTTTCACTCCAGTTTCTTGCAATCTGGGTGATAAATTTTTATTTTGCATAAAGATCCACTGTCTAACCATGATTTTTAACTATTTTATTTGTGCCTTTAATGAAAATTTTCAAACACCTCAAAAAAGCTCAAGCCGTATGGTCCAATATCAAGAAAGTTATTCTTTTTTTTAAAAACATCCTCCGATGTATGAATACTTTTTTCGAACACTGTACATGGAGAATTAAATATAATATAATATACCTTATATAGTCTATAGTCTTTCTTAAGATGGCTGATTTATTTAATTTAGCATCCTCTCCAACAATAATATTTTTTAATTCTATAATTTTATCATTGATCGATGTTCTGTAACGTCGTTCGATAGCATTGTGAGCACTGCGTTTTACTTCCTTTACTCGAGGTACGGTCACATGCGTGGTTGTATTCAAACGGTTAATCTGTACTTTATCAGTGTCTAGTACAACAGGGATACCTAGTTGAAAATTTAAACATAATTGGTTTTAAGTGTTACCTTCAAATCGTACAATGAATTACTTAATATATGAATAATGAATTATTCTCACCAGTAGTGAGAACAGTTCCATTAGCAGTATTTACTAAAGTATGTATTTGATGTGGTACAGATGTTGAAGTAACAGCTTGCGCTCCTCTGGAGTAGACAACTGATTCTGATTTTATAAGTTTCGCTGGAAGAAGCAACTGCCTCTGTTGCGTAACCGGCGCTATTGTTACAACAGGTGATTGAACACTGAAGTTTACATTTTGTGGAATAGCGTATTGCGAATTAAATACTGTAGGTGCTGGTGTAACAGATATCCTTTGCGGTCTACTTTGTACAGACGGTATGTCTTGTATTGGTTGCTGTTGTTGCAGCTGCTGCTGCTGCTGCAGTTTTTGTTGCTGTGGCGGTTGTTGTTGAGTTACACATGGAATTTGTTGTGTATTCTCTGCTACCGGAGGTGTTAACATAACATTTCCATTCGTCAAAGATTTAATGATATTTGGATCTTTGAAATCCTGAAATTCTTTGAACTCTTTAAATTCCTCCTGAGTATTAAAATTTAAGAAATCCAATTCTTCTATATCCATGCCCAAGGGCTCGTCCAGTTGCGATAACAATGCATCATCGCTGAACAAATTTCCATTTTTCAATAGTTCGCTTTCACAATTTGTAAGGAGATCTGAAATTCAAATAAGAAATAAATATTAATTGTATAGATACGTATAGAAATAAAGATTAACTTTGAAATATTTATTTAATTTCTGTTGTATAAAATGTTGTGTAACAATTTTGAAAACATTGTTATTGTTAGACCATACACATTAAATATTAATTCTTACATAATTTTAAAAAATGTCGAAACTTTTCATTGAATAAATAAGATTATCGTGGTTTTTGTACTTATAATCATTTAAACAAATTTATTCATAATATGCAAGGAACGATTCTGAAAATACTTTTCCAGATTTCGTGTCATCAAAACTTGTAAGTGTATATTTATAAAATCATAGGAAATCGAACTGTTAATAAAGTACACTATGAAAAAGATATGAAAGAAGTGAAATTTGAAAATGTCATATTTCAAATGAAATTGTAAAGTTTAATTTCATAAATACTACACGAGACTTACCATCGATGCCAGTTACTTCGTTTAAATTAAAGCTGTCATTTGACTGAAAATTCGAAAAATCGTTGTCTTGTGTTGAAGACCATTCTTCAGATTCTGCCATTGTGGCATATTATATATTAAATATTTATTTTCATTAAATAAACACGTTGATTAAAACAACAGAACTCGTTGATATGTCAAACGTAATAACTAACAAATTATGAACGGTCACCCTACCTCCGCCACAGCCAATCAGAGAGTTTCTAAAGATCGGACGATATTACGTCAGTATGTGTTACTAAGATTACAAAATTTATTACAAACTATAGACGCATTTTTATCAAAACAAGTCACTGTCGACAGTATTCTAATTTTCATGAAATGAAGCATGGAAATATAATTTACACAAAAGATATTCAATTATTCATTTATGTTTGAAAGTGTCTTCATGAATAAATATTACAGAAAAGATTTCATTGGAGATCAAGACTTGCATTCTGAAATGCATCGAATGTAAGAAGATAAATATAGTTGTGTGTAAACACAGTCGAGGTATAGGACAGTATAGGAGTAGACCAATCACCATATGGGATATTATAATTTTATTTTTGTTTTCATTTAGTTATATTATGACCAAATACGTAAATATAAAATGTGTAATGCATTTCTTGAAAACTGGAGCACGCGCTGGTCCTGCCCTCTTCTCTCAGTCTACAGTTGACCTTTTAGTAGTTACTATTTTATGGTCGAAAGAAAAGTTGTTTTAGTTGATTTTTAGAGGTTATTCAAATGTTAATGTTGATAAGTAGAGATGTTTCCAATACTTCGTAGTTCAAATAGAACAAAAATATTATCCATATGTAATTTTCATGCTGCAGTGAGTCACATATTTCTTTTTATATATACATTAATGATTACAAGTGTCGAAATGATAATTGTTATCGTTTCTTATAATTCTTAAATTGTACTTTACGTACCATTTTTTAGGACTAAAGTATAAAATTTATATATTTTTTTGTCCATATTACATAATATGTACATATATATACATTTTGTATAATGTACATATAACATTGTGAATAATGACATTTTCAGAATATACACAAGTGACCCAAATTTATAAAATATGCTTTGAAAATTGTCTACATAAATAGGCCCAAAATATTTTCAAAATTCGTTTGCATATCGTCTTCTAAACTTATTCTTCTAACTTGTTAAAAAACTCAAGTCAGTTGGTCTAATCTTAAAAAAAGTTATTCTTTTTTCAAGATGAATAGTGGACGTCACAGCATAGGGTGAGTCAGTAAAAATTACCTCTTGAAATAACTCATTATTTATTGACTTTAGCAAAAAATGTTTGAAATCAGATTTATTGTATCTGCGAGGGCTCGTTAGAAAGCACAGTTCAATTTTTTGAGGCCTTATGTTTTCTAAGATATCAAGGTGACCTTGAGTTTTTAAATGACACTGTATCTCTTTTTTGTTGCTACATTATAGTCCTTGAAAATACAAACTCAACAACCTATAACAACGTACAATTGTCCTTGAACCTTAACGCAAAACACTAAAAATAAGTAATGCAGTTACATTGCTCTATACACCTTTTCATTTTGTTATGAGGATCAAGGTTAATTGAAGGTACTTTGTTATAGGTTACTGAATTTGTATTTTTAAGAACTACAATGTAGCACCTAAAAAAAAATGTATGGTGTCATTTGAAAAATGGTCACATTGATATCTCAGAAAATATAAGGCCTTAAAAAATTGAACTGTGTTTTTCTAATAAGCCCTCTTGGATATAATAAATTCCATTAAAAACATTTTTTGATAAAGTCAATAACTAATGAGTTATTTCAGGTGGTAATATTTACTGACTTACCCTGTACATTAGTATACATACATGTACGCCACATCCCATAAATAGTTAATGTATCCTAAATTTTAAAACAATAAAGTACTTACATATTATATCTGAAATAAAATTTTTTTTTTCCCAAATAGAGTATACAATGCATAAAAGAGAAACCATTTTCTGAAAAATTAAAAGACGGTCCCAAGTTAGGGGACTTCATCGATGGAACTTTCAAAGAGTATGAAGGCAAATTAAAATTAGAAAAAGGGGATAGTTCTCGCTTAAGGCTACCGCCTTGGCTGAAAACAGAAATACCAACGGGTTCAAGTTACAATAGGATAAAGTCACAATTAAGGCAATTAAAATTAAGTACAGTGTGCGAAGAGGCACGATGTCCTAACATAGGAGAATGTTGGGGAGGTGATAAACATGGTACCGCAACTGCTACTATTATGGTTTGTACAATCATTTTCATATATTTTATTACTTCATACGTTCCTTATTTTGACTTGTAATTAAACTGTTAACTGTCATAAGTAATGAATCTTTATATGATATAGTTATTTCGTGATTTGCCATTTGAAGTATTTCTCTTACTTTGTTATTAGGTAATTTTATAATGTATAATTTTATTTTTAATGAGATTTACTCATTTATTGGATCGCAATGACGTTAAAAAATTAATTCATGATTCAAATTAATATTATGGATATGTAATAGTGGACAACAATTTAATATAGTTAATGGGAGATACATGTACTCGTGGTTGTCGTTTTTGTTCTGTAAAAACATCTCGCACACCATTGCCATTAGATCCAGAAGAACCAGTGAATACAGCAACTGCGATAATAGAATGGGGTTTGGACTATGTTGTGCTCACCTCCGTCGACAGAGATGGTTAGTTATTATTGTTCACATTCTCATGAGAATATAAATCGTATTCATAAGAATGGCAGTAACTTGAAATTTTATATTTTATAGATTTAAATGATGGTGGAGCGAATCATATTGCAGAAACAGTGAAAGAACTTAAAAAGAGGTATACAACCTAATTGTTTCTTATAAATATTGTTTAGGAAGTAACAAATATTTACAATGAATATTATACATTCTTCTAGGAGCAGTATTTTAGTGGAATGTTTGGTACCAGATTTTAGAGGAAATGAAAATTGTATTACAACAATTGTTCATTCTAATCTTGATGTTTTCGCTCATAACATCGAAACTGTTGAACGTTTAACTCCATTCGTTCGAGATAGACGAGCTCAGTACAGGTATCTCGAATTAATAATTCTAAACAAATACAGGGTGTTTCTGTATTTGTTTAAAAAAGTTTATAACAAGAGTTGCAGGGTATGGAGTGCACAATAGATATCAGTAAAAAAAGTTTCGAAAGCAGTTTCTCATGACGAAATTGAGGTTTTTACTGATATATTGTGCCCTTCATACCCTGCAACTCTTGTTGTAAACATTTTTTTGTCAGACGGCTGCAAATGGGTGAAAAATCGCGCGTCGGGTTACACGGAACACCCTGTATATGATTTTCAAAAAAATTTGTACAAACTTATATTTATGTATTACACAGACAGTCACTACACGTGTTGAAAACGGCAAAAGAGCTAAATTCAAGATTAATCACAAAATCATCGATAATGTTGGGATTAGGTGAAACTGATGAAGAAATTGAACAAACCATGAAAGACTTGAGAGATGTTAGTGTAGGTGCATTAACTCTTGGGCAATACATGCAACCCACAAAAAGACATTTAAAAGTTATCGAGTATGTCACACCAGAGAAGTTTAAAAAATGGGAAAATGTAGGGAATGAAATGGGATTCTTGTATACTGCAAGCGGTCCATTAGTACGATCATCTTACAGAGCTGGAGAATTTTTCTTAACAAACATTTTAAAGAAACAGAGAGACAAAAAAACTGAACAGCAATGAAGGGACTATTCTGTTGCGATTACAGATATAAGTAGACTGTGGATGTTCATGCAATTTTCAATTTTTGTAGGCAAATTTTAAAAAAGTGGAATCATGGGAAATGTTATTTTCAATGGTAGTAGTCTTTGTGGATCTGAAATTAAAAATCGGACTAAATTCTATGGAATTTTATTTTCTAGCATTTTTTGACAATTTTTTGAAGCCATAAACGCATAAAAACCCGCAGTCTATACCCCGTACGTGAAGACTCACAGTGGGAGTGGGAGTTGAGAGGTTCGCTGTGCCGTCTGTGATCAGTCGAGCTGCGCGAAACGCCCTTCTCTCATGAGACAGACTATAGTTATAAGCATAGATTTCTATTTGTGAATACTTACTGTAATGTAAATTGTAAATTTTGTTAAAATGTAAAAAAAGTGTGTACAAACAGTTGTACTATGTAGAAAACTAAGTATGTTTAATGTTGTGAGGATCGTTTAACCAAATTATCATGACCCAGTAATAATTTCTATTGTATTAAAAGTGATAGTGACAATAGTAAAGATACAAATTTTAAACACAAAATGCGTATTCTTTTTCCATGTATACATAAAATATATTACAGTATTTTTAATCTGTCTCCATTGCAACTGCAACTTGTGGGTCTCGTGGGCCTTCGTCGGATGGTGGTGGTTGCGGAGGTCTCGAATCTTGTTCTGTGTCAGGTTCTGTAGGTCTTCCACGTTTGTCATCTTCAATTTGAGTTAAGTAAGCAGAAGTTATTTCTTCGTTGAACACTGTAAAATCTGTATTCTTTCCTACTACAGCAATAGAAACGTTCTGCAAAAAATTGATTACTTACAAGTTTTCAAAAATATAAAACTACTTTATAAGTATTTATAGCAAAATTGAATAATTTTACCTTAACTGATAAATCAACCTCATTGGGTAGTGTATCTCTTAAAGCACGAAGACCATGCTTTACAAGTTCATCAAGATTACATGACATGAATTCGTTCAGATGCTTCTCTAAATACGTTCGAGCACTTTGAGAACGTGCTCCGATAGCCATTGCTTTACAGTCAAAGAAATTTGATGAAGGACAAGTTTGGTAAATATGAGGTCCTTGATCCTGAAAACATTAACACCATTGTGCCATTTATTATTTCTTCAATTTCTATTGGATGTAATTGTTCGAATTAATGCAAGTTAAACTATTTTTTATTATTTATTTACGAGAACCCGAAAATATCGGGAAATATATCGGAATTCCTGAGAATTTTCATAAACTCGAATGTGCTCCGAAATCCCGATATATTCGAGACATTTTCGGGTTCTCACACACCTCTAGCTATCACTCTGCATTTATATTTATTTTTTGTTAGCAAACCAAATTTAAGATGTTGCGAAGAATTATAAACTTTTAATAAAAAGAAGATGATAATATATAGGGTGGATTGAAATAATATTTACAAGCAAGCACAGAGTGTAATCCTCCATAAAAAAAAGATTAGATCTGGAGAGGTAAGGAATTTTTTCGATGAAATATGTTGAATTGGCTAATTGTTGGATTGTAAAAACCATAAAGATATTGAAAATTGAGAAATTAAGTTTAAACGCTTTAGCTAGTATTCAGGCTATGATTAGACGAACATAATTTTGCATACAACAATGACACTAACATTGTCAACTATTCTATAATTAGTATAGTAAAATATAGTTATCAAAATATCTTATTTGTGCTTTCTTGAATCTAATAACTAGACAGTGGATTTTATTTACAGGAATTTAAAAATACTGTTGTATTATTTTGATTAATATTATATTGCCACTAACGAAAAATTAATGAATAGAATAGATATATTTTGAATAACTTACATCATATCCAGCTATTAGTAAACCAACACCATATGGTCTTCTATCGTATCTTTGAGTACAAGTTTGTAATTTATTTCCTAGCGACGCCATTAAACGACTTACTGGTAATACATCGTCATGAGAATATTTGTAATTTAAGCATTCGGTTCGCATGTATCGACTGCATATATATGAAAATAAATTAATAATATCAATACGGTTAAAGTTTATAAACAACATAAACCCTCGGACAGCAGAGAGTTAACTCGAATGTACAACAGAGTTATAAGTTGTACTGTTAAAGGAGGCATTTGCCTCTGTGATATAAAAAAACATTCTGATTGTTGTCGTTTTCATGGTCTAATTTGCATTATTCGGCAGCATGTAGTTGTTGCAACTGTATGAAAATAGCTACACGCGCAGCTGTATGCTTCCTAATAATGCAAATTACTAGATTGATCTTTTATCTAATGCTTTTCACTACTGAAAAACCCCATCTTCGCATTATCGAGAAATGAGAATCCTGCACCCTTGCAATCCTGGAAAAACGAGTCTATCTCCTTAAAAACGTGGCACACCGATAGCTCGGACAACAGTTGAACATTGGTGCATGCTAGCTGTTGCTGAACTCACGCATACAGCTATAGCTTTCTTACATGCGTAAATACGGTCAGATTCAATTAATTGTAAGTACGGTCGATTATTTAAATATGTTAATGTAAAGTACATTAAAATTAAACTTGGAAGGTGTGTGTTATATACCTTAGCATTCTAGCATCGGCAGTTAAACCTGAAATAGATATTCCCATGTGCTTGTCTATAGGAATAATCTTCTTCTGATGCGCTGAAAGTTCAGAAGAAGCTCGCTTTAACGCGATAAGAACAGTATGCGTCTTATTTTTAAGTCCAACAGTGGCTGATCCGAGTTTCACAGCCTCCATCGCATATTCTACTTGATGTAAACGTCCCTGCGGACTCCATACTGTTACGTCGCTATCGTACTGGTTACGGAACTGAAAATTGATTATAAATATTCTGTATTACAATGATGATTATAACCCAACATTAATGTCACAAACTATTTTGATATAAAAAGTTCATGTCTTAATGAAATAGATACTACATGTACAACAATATGAGAAGTATATATGTATATTATTGTATCAATTTTAATAAAAAATGTCGAAATTGCAACTTTAAACAGATCTTGAATGGTATACATTTGGCTTTGCAAATACTATAATTGCTTATGAAAGATACTTTCTATTAAATAGTTTGCATTATATAGAATTATATAGATCGATTAACCTATAACAAAATATATAAAACAAATACCATTATTTAATAATGCACGGCTAACAAACAATAAAAGCTGCAAAATAACTTTACACCTTACGATGAATTTTCAGAAAACAACTGTCATGCACCGGGGTAAATGATTGTGCAAGTAATAGATGGGAAACTCTGCGATAGTGAAGCGTAATCTGGTGACTGCAATTTCGACTAGGTATAAGGATATATATAGACTCTCTGTATAGACCAATCATCCAATGTATATTTTTAAATATAGTAAGTTATGAGGAAATAAATACAGATTTCATATTATCAACATCCACATTAAAATTTAACTTTTTTCAAATTACAATTGACAAAATGAGTTAGCCATATTTCAAATAATAAGAGTCAAGTAAAAGTGAACGGATAATAAAATATATATTATAGTTATAGTTTCCATAAATATTTATACAGAATGAGATACGGCGACGATTCCCCTTTCCCCTCTAAGTACACTTTAGCAACACATTGGATGATAGGTCTATCTTTATACCTATATAGTCGGTGCTATAAGTAATAGAATCTTATTGGACGTCTTATTGGACAAATTGTATACTATTAATTATTATTATTACAGCATTAATTTAGGCAAATCATTAAATTAAATAAATGTATTTTACTTAGTATTATTTTAATATTTTCTCGTCAAAATATATTAATTAAAGTATCTAGACAAATTCAACTTTTTTTAAACTTGAAGCCACAATTACTTTATTATACAATAGTTTTTAATTTATTAATGCAATTGTATTTCAGGTAAAACTATATTGCTGATTTATTGCGATAGTAAAAGATAGAAATGACGAAATAAATATCGATAATAATCAATTGTCGTGTATTAATACTGAGGTTACCCCTCTCAACTTCTCTTTTTCATCGACGCGAGTGGCCGAGCCTGCTTCCGAGTACGCTTTACAGTATTTATAAAGAAAATTACGGTATTTAGACCGTAAAAATATTGTGTATGTGTTTACGTGTAGCGAAAGTTTAAAAATATTATTTTCAATATATATAATTTACCATTTTGAATAATAAAAATCGTTTTAATGAAGAATTTGTTCAAACACGCTTGCACGTGTTAATTAATTCTCGTATTTTGTGATGCGAAACTTATTTTAACTTCTAAGAAAATAATGCGTTTGTTTATCAACTTCGTGAACGGTTAACATTTATATATTGACGATTAAGATTAAAGATTAAGAATAAGATATTTAAATTTTAATAACCTTATGCTGCCAACAGTTTCGTGAAAGCATAACGTTTATATATTCAAGTATGAAATCGTAGAAAAAAAATAAGATATTGAAATTTTTATAACCATAAGTTTATAAACGGTATAAACCGTCAACAGTAGTATTTGAGAAATATTTCTATAAGATACTAACCACTGTTTATATGTTACAGGTAGAAGTACATAAGAACGATGACGAATTCAAAGGGTTATCGTCGTGGAACCAGAGATTTGTTCTCTCGAAAGTTCCGTAAACATGGAACAATCCCGCTGTCCACATATATGAAAGTATATAAAGTTGGAGACATAGTTGATATTAAAGGCAATGGAGCAGTCCAAAAGGGAATGCCTTACAAAGTTTACCATGGAAAAACTGGTCGTGTATTTAACGTAACTCCTCATGCTCTTGGTGTCATTGTGAACAA
Organism: Lasioglossum figueresi; assembly: GCA_028455805.1. NCBI lineage: Eukaryota > Metazoa > Arthropoda > Insecta > Hymenoptera > Halictidae > Lasioglossum > Lasioglossum figueresi. Next base: position 10,632,364 of record CM052204.1, read on the forward strand.
AAGAGTACGTGGACGCATCATTGCTAAGAGGATCAATGTTCGCATTGAACATTTGACTCATTCGAAATGCAGAGAAGACTTTCTGAAGCGCGTAAAGGAAAACGAAAGGCTCAGGAAGGAAGCGAAGAAGAATAATATCAAAGTTCAACTGAAACGACAACCGGCTGAACCAACGAAAGCACACATTGTATCAGGACGCGAAGAACCTGTTCTACTTGCTCCTATTCCATATGAATTTATTGCTTAAAACGTAAATAAACATGTTTTGACAAAATTATTGTTGTTTCTTTTATGATAAATTTCCATTTATTTTCAAGAGGAAATACTCTATCTTGAATTTTTTAACTTGTATCAATCACAAAAGAATTTATTTATATTTACAAGTAGTATATTAAATTTTGATAACAATGATTTTATTTTCAGTCATACTCTTACATACATATAGAATCTGTTAGCGCTTCCAACATTTCTAAGTTACTAGAGAAATTGCTCTAAAAATAAAACAATGATTTTTACGAAGATAGACTAGTTTCTTGATAAAATTAAAAATAAATAATCCTTAGATAAACTGTAATCGATTTGTTTTTTCTTTTTTTGTTTAACAAAGAGTGTTCATTCTCATCAAGGCAATTACGTCAATGAATAACCATGAAGCTAATGAATTTCTCTATATTTTATGAAAAAAATATAAGTAAACCTATTTTGTATATACTTTACTTTTATAAATAATCTAACATACAACATTCCTAATCTTATATACTGTACTTTGATAAAATATGAAATTACTATATAGGATTTGTTTAATTTACTATATTTTTATATAAAACTCTAACTGCAATCTTTCGATTGGTAGAATAGGATGTAACCAGTTTCAGAACTCTTCTGAATATCTGATGTAAGTCCGTAAAAGTCTTCTATAGTAGATGCATCAATTTTCTAGAACAAAAATTGAATTGTAGAAATATTTTTACAAAGCTTGTATATAGAATGTTCGACTACACATGACTGATTTTTTGGCGCTGTTTTACAAGTCAAAATAAGACGAAAAACAAGAGTAACAAAATTGCCGTGGAAGCTCTGTTTTTATGTTATTAACGATTAGATATATCTTTTAGTTCCACTTATTGGCAGAAGCTTAATCGAAAAAGATATTAACATGTAGTCGAATGCTTCGTATAATATAATAAGTCATTTAAAGCTTACATCGACCATATCATCATCAAAAAGCAGCCAAAATCCGTGACTTTTAACTATTGAAATATAGTGTCCCCGATTAGGCCCACTTCCACAATGTATCACAACTGCGACCAAATCATATAATCGATCTGGGTTCACTGCATCGTCACTCTATACACAGAGGATAGAGAAAATATACATATAAATATGAATTATTGTTAAAGTAATAATGTCGTAAGTAGGGCTGTTACTTTTCTGATGCTTCGACTCTTCGGAGATTCAAAGGATTCGAAGGATCGAAGAGAACTTTAAAGTTTTGAAGTGTCTGAAGTCTTCGAAGTGCACAAAGCATTATTGTTGTTCATACAAAGTTTGCTATATATTTTATCCTGTTACTTTTTGTACTGATATAAACATTATGAGTCATAAAATATTCGGGTATTTGTTTAAAACGCCCAACTTCAATCTTTTAGCTGTGGGGGCGTATTTTTTTTTAAATATGGGAGTGTCCAATCACTTTTTACACTCACAGTAATTATATCAAATATAGCTTAAATGCGAAATTCGAAGTTTAAAGCTTCGAAACTCCGTTTTTTTCAATCTTCTACTAATTTACTATGGAGGTTTGAAATTCGAAACTTCGATTCTCATCACTAAACTGCGGATCTTTATGCAAAATAAAAATTGTCTGCATCGATTGCAAGAAATAGAAACGAAATTAAATGTTATTTCTTCCCTTAACGATTTGAATAGAGGAGAAATCACATATTGACATCTTCAATTTTTAGAATTTTCTAACAATTTTGTATTTCATCTGCTTAATTTTGCTATGAATGCATAAAGATCCGCAGAAAGGAATTCCTGCATTCGAAGGAAAGTAACAGCCCTAGTCGTAAGTAATTGAGAAATACTTACAGTATTAAAGAGTCGAAGCTCCAGAGGAAAAACTACCCTGTGAGAAACTTTGATGTGACGATTGTATTGTTCCACGTATTTGAATCTTTTCAAATGCAACGCCAATATCATTGGTAATTTTTTGACTCTCATTCGTTTCTGAAAAACAGCGTCTTACCAAGTATTCATTCGAATAGAATTATAAATTATAAATTCCTTAAAAAAATACCTGTGCTTCTTGATAACTGCTACAGTGATCGCACTTAAATTTGTTATCGCTACAAAGAGTCTCAGTATTAGAGAAACATCTGAGGCAGTGCGTGATTGAAGTATTTTGATCTACGTCAACTTGTAGATCAAAAAAATCCTCATCTTTGCTTGATACAGTCTCACAATTAAGGCAGCGTGTTTCCGATGTCAGGATTCCTTGAAATATTTCATGAACCCATGTTGGTTCCGAAGGTGAACCAGCATCCCCTGCTCCACACTTCCCGCCAGGTGGCTTATTTTGACTTCTCTCTGCTAAGATTGAAATGAAATTATTTTCAGTGTAATATATCGGTGCATCCATATATTGAATTTTTCACTTTACTTTCATTGTAATTGTAATAATTAGACTGCGGATCTTTATGCATTTATGGCTCCTGCAAATTTTCAAGAAATACTGGAATATAAAATTCGACAGAATTTAGTCCGTTTTTATTTATTTTAGATTTACAGACTACTACCACTGAAAATAACAGTTCACATGATTCCACTTTCTTAAAATTCGTCTACAAGAATTGCAAATTGCATAAACATTCGCAGTCTAGTAATAATGGTCTTCATTTCGTGGTAATTAAAACTATATAATATTATTGAATTCTAGTAACCATTGGTTGGAGTTTAATAAAATATCTTTTGTTTATATACAGGGTGTAGCAGATAAAGTGTTATAAGCTGTTTTTTTTTTACTTAAATGGTTAAGGAGGGCTAATAGAATAGAATAGAATGCTTTATTTTTAGCCTTCCAGCCTTAAAAAGAGGAGGGCTAATATCTTAGTATGTATTAAATTTTTCTGAGGTAATTTTTTGGGGGAGAAAGAGTTTGAAGAATTGAGTTTAATAAGAGATATCACAATAACAAAAAATTAATAATACTTTCCATTAAAAAAATGTTGGAGGCTCCCTTTCTCCCCCAAAAATGTATAATACATACTAAAATATTAGTCCTCTTTAACCATATAATTAAAAAAAAAAACAGCTTGTAATACTTTATCTGGTACACCCTGTGTATGTATATATGTATATTTACGAACATATACCTACCCAAAATGATTTCATTTATGTGATTTATCAAGAAATTTAGGAATTCATGTGCATCTTGTTGCATATAGTTATCAAATTCCTCTGTAATAAATCATATATATATATATACGTTACTTATAATATAAATGTACACGTTAAAAATTACTGTAAGATTTTATAAAAACTGAAAAACTACATATTACACTGACCTTTTTCTTTCCTTAGCCTGGCAATAAACTTTTTGGGAGCTATAGATCCGACTTTCTTCTTTTGTGTTGCAATACTGTAAAACAAATCTGCCAAACATGTTAATAATGTTTCCTTGGTTCGCTTATTTCTAGCTTTATATTCTAGAACTTTTTCTCTGAATGGTCGGCAAAAATATAAAGCTTGTAATACAGAATTGCTATAACAGGTATTTCCAAACTGCAAAGAGAATATTTAAAAATCAAATTCTATACTAATTTCTTATATTTATTTCATCTAAATAATAAAAAAAATATACACTTCATACTTACATTAACTAAACCAAAATAATGCTCATTAGGTGGAAATTGATCAGAGCCTATATCTCTCTCTAGTTGTGATATATTTGCACCCTACACAAATATAAAAGTAAAGTATTATCGTTTTGAAATTTAAAAAATTAATATAGAATATGGACAAATGATATAAGTAATTTAAAAATAAATTTAATCATTTGGAGTTTTAAGTCACTTTCATAAAACAAAGTTTTTTAACTACATGAATTAAAATATTCGAAAATTATGTATGAATACGAAACATGAGTTAATAAAAAATATCTAAAATTATTAGAGTAATCTAACTAAATCCTTAGATTATATTAAATATATTAAATTAAATTAACCATTCATGTATTTAATACATTTAACAAAACAAATTCGATACTTATATTAAAATAGATATGTGTGTAATATTATAATAAAATACGTGTAATTAATAAAAAAAATTGATAATATATTGATACTATTTATACTTAGGGTTTATACAGAGTTTCAACAAAAATAAAAACTTTATACAAATAGATAAAACTGTATAACAATTTGAGATTGTTTCTGACTGCGCTACGCCATTTATTAAATGATAGGATAAACAAAGATTAAAAAGGAGGAGATAAAATCAGAAATATGCATCACATTATCGCTAATGTTTTATAGCAATATGAGATCGATGAAAAAGAATAATATAAAAAGAATGATATTTAATAGCCTTACCATTTTATGATTTTATAGTTGAAACGGACCATTGACAAGCATATAGTATAAAGTTTAGTAACAACAAAACCTCCATGGTATCTTGACTTACGATTTATTGGTTAAAGTATTATCATTGTATAATTGTATGTAATTTCAACGACAACAACGAAAGCGATTATCGAATAAGTTTAATTTTCCACAATTTTTCTCACGAAACAATCACGCGTGTTATTTATCGTATATTTATTACCATTTACTTTAAGTCGGAATCTGTCTCTCGATTACATTATGATTAGTTTTCGCGAAGTGGCCAGAAGTGCCGTGAACTCAAACGCATTGAAAGTAGTATCGATGTCAATCGGGAAATGTGCTTTCACAACGAAAGATGTCTCTGGACAAAAAATTTCCGGATACTTTCCAAACACAATAACACTAAAAGCAATTGAACAATATAAAACAAAGGAAGCCGTTTATTGCATTTCGTATGTTGTATACAAAATTTACTACATACAAATTTGTAAAATTTAAAAAAATTAATAGATTGTATAATTGTAGAACTTACGAGAACTACCTATTATTCGTTATTCTATATCTGTATGTACGTAGAAGATAACATTCAAATGTATTTAACGGTTTGTTCATGATTTTTTATAATTTCAAAAGGTAAACACGTTTCAATTTGATGCGTTCGAGAACACAATTTATTTCTCTAACCTCTTTTTCGCCCGCCAATTTTGTTTATGTAGAAGCTGAAGTTAATGTAACATAGTGATAAACTATTGTTATATGAGCAACATTGGAAGCTTTTTTTACGTGTTTCATCAGTGAATTTAACAAATACAATTAATTAGTGTGCGACTTTCATAAGGATTGTCGTAAACAAACTACTGTAAACACTGCATTTTAAAGTGGTAAGTAATGCATAAATACAGTGAGTTGTAAAAGTATACATACTTTTCCAACTACATATTAGTATAGACAGCAGATTTTATGCATTTACTAGCTTAATTCCCGTTGAAAAATCAACGGCTGGCTCATTTCTTGAGGCATTCCACTAATTTATTTTTAGCTCTCAATCCTGTAGGATTTCCGGGATAAAAACATATTCATGCATCCCTGTAGGCTACCAGCTATCTGTGTACCAAATTTCAACTTTCTATGTCTCCTATGTTTTGAGATTTTTTAATTGTTATAGAAGACAGAGAATAACACTAATTTAATTTTAGCAATTAGTCCCAAAAGATTTCTGGGATAAAAACATATTCGTGCACCCTTTTGGGCTAACGGGTACCTGTGTAACAAATTTCAGCTTTCTATGTCTTCTGTGTTTCGAGATTTTTTTTCCGTTACAAAGGACAGTATTATACAGGGTGCGGCACCTAAAACAGGTCACCTGAATAAATCGCTTGCTTTTGAAGATAGAAAAAAAAGGATCAGACCAAACTTACTTGATATCGAGGGGCTCGTAATCTAATGTCATTAATTTTTTTATAGGTGGAGACGTCAAGGAGATACGAAGGTCAACTCTGTTTTTTTAAATGGAACAGTATGGTTTTTTATTTACATTCTGATAGTGTATTTCAAGACGAATACAATGACCTATTATGAAGGTCATTCAAGGTCACGCAAGGTCAACTGCAATAGAAAATAAAATGTCTCAAAGCACTCTTCGAACGCTACGACGATTTACATGTAACATGTTATGTACGTATTCGCTGCTACTTCAGGTGTTCAAAATGTCGACCTTGAACACTGAGACATAATCTAACACGTTGCAATACCGATGATACTGCCTGACAAATTTCAGTTGTATCTATTACAGAACAAGCTCTTTTTATACGTTCTTGCATATCAACTGTGGTTGTTGGTTTTTCACGGTACACTTGTTCCTACAATTTTCCCCACAAATAAAAATCTAGCGGTGTCAGGTCTGGGGAACGTGCTGGCCATTTATTAGTTCCTGATCGACCAATCCAACGACCTTCAAATGTCCTGTTCAGTAATTCTGTAACATTTCGAGCTGAACGAGCAGGACATCCGTCTTGTTGGAACCAGATGGACTGTCGCATGTCCAGTGAAATGTCCTCTAACAATTCTGGCAAAACGTCTTTTAAGATTCTCTTGTATTTATGACTATTTAGTGTGCCATCAATGAAATATGGACCAATTATTTTATTACGAAGAAGGCCGTTCACTTCTCGTAGCCATCGTGGATTATCTACCGACCAGTAATGCATGTTGCGACAGTTAACTTGTCCGTGGTTTGTAAATGTGGCCTCATCTGTAAACAAAATTTTATTCAAGAACATTTGATCGTCTTGCAGTTTCCATAGGCCCCATTCGGAAAACTGTAAACGTTTTTGAAAATCATTTTCACTTAATTGTTGATGCAGTGAAATGTAGAATGGGTGAAATTTGTTAACTTTAAATATTCGCAAAATACTTCGTTGACCGATGCCACTCTCGCGTTCAAGTTGCCTCGTACCAACATGTGGATTTTGTATTACACTTGCTACAATGTTTATCGTGTTTCCATCATCGGTTGCTGCTTGTTTGGCTCGAGTGCGTTTTGTCTTATCCACATTTCCAGTTTCTCGAAACTTTTTTATAATGTTTGCAAAGACAGAAAGTAAAGGACTATTACGATCGGTAAATCTTTCACCATACACGCGTACCGCTTTCCTCATAATTCTATGACATTCACCATAAATGATAACCATTTCCACTTTCTCTGCTATCGTGTAACGCATTCTTGAAAATTGAACACTCAGATTGAATATTTCGAAGCCGTACTCTAGTCGGTAGTCAAACTACTAATAACATTTCTGGATACAGGTAAGCATACAATGTGCTGGTATGTTTATTTATGTTCTGCGACCCTTACCAATACTTAGAAGAGCAGTATGCCAACAACCAGAGAAGACACAAAAGTATTTGGAGAGTGCTTTGAGACATTTTATTTTCTATTGCAGTTGACTTTGCGTGACCTTGAATGATCTTCATAATAGGTCATTGTATTCGTCTTGAAATACACTATCAGAATGTAAATAAAAAACCATACCGTTCCATTTAAAAAAACAGAGTTGACCTTCATATCTCCTTGACGTCTACACCTATAAAAAAATTAATGACATCAGATTACGAGCCCCTCGATATCAAGTAAGTTTGGTCTGATCCTTTTTTTTCTATCTTCAAAAGCAAGCGATTTATTCAGGTGACCTGTTTTAGGTGCCGCACCCTGTATACAGGGTGAACCACGAATCGTGATCAGTAGAGATTACTCTGTTATTAGCAGTCCGATCGAAAATGTTTTTATCAGATATAGCATGGTTTCAAGAGAACTTTCACGTGATTATAGCAAATTTTTTGTTGACTTTTTTTCTTCATGATTTTTCAAGGTCACCTTCAATTTTTTGCTAACACCTATAATTTTTTTATGCCTATCTGTTAGAGGATTTGAAGACGAATTCGGTAGGTATCATAACATAATAAAAAAAACTAAGCTATGTCTGATAAAAACATTTTTGGTTGGACTGCTAATAACAGAATAATCTCTACTGGTCACGATTCGTGGTTTATCCTGTATATAGATAGCAAAAATGAGTAGATGTAATTTTAAACAGCAAGACCATTAGAAAAATTTCGAAATACTATTGTATTATTTTCAACCTATCGAATATATTAGGAAAGAAAATAAATTTCTATTTCATTTCAGTTAGTTGCAATTCAGCCAAAAAATGTTTATTTTGCATAAAGATCCGCTGTCTACATATTTCTTGAAAGAAATGTCATAATGCGATGGTTGGCAAGAATATATACTACTACCTATGTTCTTTGTGAATATACATTTTATTTTTACAAGAAACGGTTGAATGTGATAAAAAATACAATTCAGATAAGTAGTTGTAAATAATATAATATCGTCTAAAACAAATCATTTCAAAACTATTATAAAGACTAAGAATGGACCAATAAAATATTAATCGTTAATATATACAGAGTGTTCCACATACCGTGGACAAACGATTGGGAAGTAATTCTACAAGTAAAAGTGAGTGGAAAAGAAAGAATAACATTTTCTCATTTCAAGCTCTGTTTTCAAATACATTGGTTTTGAAAATTTAGTTGGACCCCACGCAGCTCGCTATTCATTCTTATTTTGGTTTTTTACTTGTAATTATAAACATGGTAGTGACCTGGGCTGACAGTTTGTCAAATCAGGTTAGTGCAAGTTGTGAGTATTACCAATATTCGACTCGATCCCTTGGTGGCTGAAAGTCGAGGCACAACCACCAAATTTTGTCAGTTACAGTAAGTAGAGACAACTTAGTAAGTACTTAATGGAGTAAAAATCCAATTTTGTTCAAATTTAAATATGTTGTAGTCTTTAATGACGTACGAACGAATCTCAAAGGATTTTTTGATATCTTAAAAATTGTTGATTTTACAGATGTGTAAAAAAAACGTGTCACCGTTTTTTCATTCAATCATTAGTCTAGAACTATCAAACCGATGAAAATGAGTTTTTGTGAGCTTATAGTAAACACAGAAGAGTATCTACTCAAAATGTTGTCATTTAAAAAAAATGTATTTTTCACCATTTATTTTGCAATTTTTTTTAAACAAATGCCGTGTTTTCATAGCAGTCCACTTTTTAAAATATTGCAAAAAATTAGGATATAGCCTCCTGAAGTGTCCTCTTTACGGACCTCTTTTTAAAAAGATGGACATTTGAAAATTGACGATATTAAAATTATTTGAAGTGAACGCTGCACTGCGATATATGTACAGCCTCAGATGGTCAAACACAGTGAGCTGGATTTTGAGATTTTTTGGATCGTGACACAAACTCTTGAACCATAAGAGATATCGGGATGAAATTTGTACTAAAATTCATTATAAAATGATTCTTATCAGCTGATAATGATGTCTTTTTAAATTTCTTGTAAATGTGTCTGCAATCAGTCTATTAAGTCTATAATTAAAGCTATCAATCTCAGATGAAACGATTGATATAGCTATTCAATACTGCTGTACATAGTGTACTGCTTATATACAGTCTTCCCTCGCATAGTGTGACTTTTGTCTCTACGGATAGTGTTACTTTTTTTTATCCCCCCTACTAGGGGCCCCCACCCTGGGCGGGCGGGCGCGTTACAATGTAACACGATTCGAGGCCGCATATCAGTGAGGCAATTCTAATGCAATGATGAAACTTTATTACTTTTAGTAGTTTCGTTACGAAATTTTTACCAGTGGATTAGTGAAATTTTTCTGATCAAAACGAGACCAAACATGATGGAATTGCGTTATATTTATAAATAGCATACTTGCTTAACAAGCGATGTAAGTTTCAAATGCAAAGAAGGGCAGCATGTGGAAAAGTTCTGTAAAAAAAGAATGAGAAATAATAAACTTACTATTTGCATTGACATTGTAATCGACACGCGCCACCTTTTTGAACTGTGCGTTTACGCATTTACAGGCTGTCCTCTATGTTCGGCAAACGTGAAAGAACGTAGTACCTCTACGCTTTCTGAGTATCCATATCCCCGAGGCAGTAACACTATGCGAGGGAAGACTGTACCTGGTTAAGCAATATTCTACAGGTTTTATGTTTCTTTTTCAGTAATACTAACAAGAACTTGCAATATTGGAATTAAACAAGATGGATGAACATAAATTAACAGATGCTGTTGCACTTTCAACTTCAATAACTTCCTCGCCTTTGCGGCGAAAATCAATTATGGCGCGACAACCGATACTTCTGTCTTCATTATCAGTAAATGATGATGAAGCAGAACGATTAGCTCGCCGCCGTGAATCTATATCAACACTATCAAATGCTGGAATCGCTACAGATAAAAGACGTTCTTTAGGTCTTAGCATGTTGGGTAATATGTCAAATAATCAACTGATAGATCGGATATCTCAGTGTCTAAAACTTGGTGCAGAAAATAAGATTACCCTCAAGAATGCATTTGGCTTGCAAATGATAGATTTTATGACATACATGATTAAAAAGCAAGACTCCAACATGTCTAATTTACAAATGGCCAGTATGTCCTTAGATGTAAGCACTAAAATTTATGGATTTCGCGTTGATGGTGTACATATGGAAATACTTAAGATATTGGGTGCTTTAGACAAACAAGAAAAAAATATTGAAAACACAAAAGATAATGATGCAGAATCAATGAATACTGACGAAACAAATGAAAATGATAAAGAAGTTCGAACGGTAGAGAGAACAAAAAAAAAGAGAGTGACACCACAAATAATTGCTACAGTGGAAAGTCTGCAAACAAATGTTCAAACTGTTAGACCTATTTTTCCAAATACGACATCAGATTTGGAAACTTCAGATAAATTGTGTCAAGCTATGTTACCTAACCATGTAGGGTCTGGGTTTTATCTACATCCACATAACGATGTTTTGGTGGATACAGTAGTGCATAAAGAAACTCAACGTACAGGTGTTGATCACAAAGTTTCAACACCGAAAGATATTTTAGAAATGGAAATTTGCCCACCTATGTTTCACTTTGATTTTTCAAATTTTAATGTAAATGAGGAACCAGAGGATGTTGAACCAGAAAAAATGAATGAAAACACGTTTCAGTTCGATTTAGATGCATCGTTACAAGATACTAGAGAGTCATATGCTGGTGTGAATAATTTTGACATTGAAGACTACGAAGACAATGAAGACAATCAACAAGAAAATGTACACAGATGTGTCAAAGTACCTGATCAGGTAGAAAATATCGTAGATTTTCAACAACTATTGGGTAGCACTGTAGTATTTGAACCTTCAGAATATTCAGTTGTTCAACAAAGTTTAAATATTCATTGGAGAGGTCCGTCTCACTGGAAACCTACAAACATCAGAAAAATATTAGGTGACAGTAAAACTGATAAAAGATGTCTTCAAGCGCCAATTAGAAAAAAGAAGGTAGTAGAGTTATGTTTCGACCTTAAAACACGAGAAAGCTTGGAAACTAAGCTTTTACCAAGTAAAACAGTTAAAATGCAGATTAGAACTGCTAGAATGGAATGGCATGAAGAAATATTGACATTACCAAAGGACGAACATTATGATATTGCACAAGCTAGTAAACCGTATGTTCATTCAAACATATTTGAACCACCTAAAGATACAGACGAGATGGACACTACTCATTTGTCAGATATTGTGGAAAATTATGATTATGATAATGAAAATAACACGTCAAATTATTGTCCTCAAACCAATGTTAATGAATGTAATGAAATTGAAGAAAATAATGGCAATCTTGAGAGTGCTGAGTCTGTAGTACCTACGCAGACTTGGACTGGTACTAATTTAGTTGCCATTCCTACATTAACAAATAAAACAAATATTGCGTATTGCGTACGGGCAAAAAAAATTGATATGAAACAACTGAAAAAAACTATTTGGAAATGTTTATGTACAGACAGTGACAAACAAGATATGGAAGAAGACACAAGGAGAAATAAAAGTTTGCAGAATGAAATAAATGGTGCTAAGAATTTCAACAAAATTTACAAAGAATTGCCAACGTTATTATCAAAAAATAATGCAGAAGCATTAAGTTTTCCCATCTCCTTTGTGTCCCTCTTACACTTAGCAAATGAAAAATCATTGGAAGTCGATTCTTCGCCTGACATGACTGACCTTATTATAAAACAAAACTAGATTCGTAACGCTTATTATAATAAGTGTTTAAATTATAATAAATTTATACCAGTGTAGTATTTTATAAGGAATAATAAATTACATTATTATTGTAATATTTTATATATATTCGTTACGTTATTTATGTGAAACGTTGAAAAACGCAAGAAAAATACTTGCATATATCATATACAGGGGGTGGCGTGTAACTGTCACCACAATTTTTCAGGTACTTTCGAGAGTCTGACAAAAAAATGTTTCCAACGAAAGTTAATCAATATTTAGTTAGCTACATATTGAAATATACAAAATTACAGAAACTATTTTTTTTTTTAAGTCAAGGTCACTTTGACTTTTTTAAATGGCACCCTGTATGTTCGACTTCGTAGGACTTTATTCCTACTATACTATGGCCTTCAGATGATCTTGACTTCAGAAAGTTACGCTTGATATACAATATTAATTTCTGTGGTTGCAAGGAAAAACGCCACGTGTCACAATTCACAATTTCGAAAAATTCGAGTTTACGCATTAATTGAGCTTTATAGTACCGGATTTACGTATTTACTAGAAAAAGAGTCATGAAAACATTCGAATGACTCCAAAAAATAATGCAATGTAACCGATGTCCCATGTCAAAGCATTATCGATCAAAACTATCTCGAAAGTGACAGTATGTGACATGCGACGTTCTTCCTGACAACCACAGATATATGGTCTAAGGTCCGAGTACTATACAATGGCTGCCACGGGGAGCGAAACGCGCGGCTGGGAAAAGGATAATAGCTTTCAAAAATCGGCTGCCGCAAGTCACTTGGTGTTGGGGTTGAGGGCCCTTTTTTTTTTTTTTTTTTTTTTTTTTTTTAGCGTAGGACTCCAATGCTATTACGCATACCCCGAACTCCTGGGAGAGTTCGAGGTTATGTGGGGCTCTTCCGACCAGAAGGGTCGGACATACCCACTAACCTATACCTACGGTGACCTCACTGAGCTAAGTAGGAGGTGGTCGGGGTCTCGTGGTCGAATGCTACCGACCACCTCCAGCCCCTGGCTTGACGCCCCATCCCGGGGGGAGAGAAGCTCCCCCCTTTGCAAATCGCGACTCTGATCTATTGGACCCCGTGCAGGTCACTACACGGTGTCCCCCTTCCTAGGGGTTGCTCGGCTGAGCTTCCCGAGACCCCAGCTCGGTCCACTCACAACCCCCGGAGACCCCCTCCTTCGCTCGGATGTGTGGCCCGAAGGCCGGCATCCGGCCGAAGGAGGAAAGGGGTTGAGGGCCCTGTACCAACTGTCTGCTGGAAATCTGCTGCCTGTGTCTGCTAGCAGATTCTACTGATTTTCTGCCATGGCAAACTTTGCCTATGGCCTACTAGGTGAACCTGTATTTCTTGATCATAACGCTTGATAACAATTTAATATAATAATGAACACGTTTTCACAGTATGCAATAAAAGAGTTTTAACAGGATTCTTTTTATATATTTATACTGTGTAGTAATAAATTTTATAATAGATAATAGATAATTATCCATAATAGAAATGCAATGTCACATAACATATAAATAGTAATATGTATGAATAATGCATATTATGGATAAAAAAGTTGACGCTTTTCAAATTATTTATTTCATTTTAAAATAATGCAAAGAGGGATAAGTATATTATGTATATGTGATATCAAAGTACGTACAGTACTTTCCCCAAAGGTTTATTCAGTTTTATTTATACAATATAGAAATTTAATGACATGGGAGATCTTAAAATGTGGTCAGATGGAATTAAAGATTTCATATAAATGTGGTTCGTTTGTACAGTATACGAACACAGTTATTATAAATTATTCTTTGTTTATCGTAGTCTTCAACAATGGGATCTCCATTCGCTAAGTACAGTATGTAAAGACAGCCTACACCCAATAGTATAAATACAATTGTGTATGTAAATATTAATAAAGAGCTGACTATTATAAATTGTCGGCATAAACAGTTTTTTCACTTCGTTTGTTTTTAACATTATAACATATATCTCCTTTTTATTCTATGTATACGTGTCCATACACACATATATATATATATATATATATATATATATTCATATATATATTCATATATATATATGTTTCTTTTATATACTTATATGTATATGTAGTATTTATAGAAAATTATACTAACTACATTAATATATACATAAAAAGGCAAATGTGGAATACCTGAACTTCATTCGTCTCTTATTTTATAAAAATATGTGTATTTATTATGTTTGTTCATATTTTGATCAATCCTATTATGATTATTGTAGCAGTAAAACACATTGTAGTATACGTATACACATACTTACATTATTCTTACTATGTATCTTCGTCATTGTATATTACAATTTCTCAGTTAATGTTTTGCTTAAATGGACTGCAATTTAACATTTCTCAGAGAAGTTTCCTGTACAGAATATGAAATACTTAGAACAATGTACTATATTTCAATATCTCAGACATTTGCCCTTTATTGTTTGAATTGTTCCGTTTCATTTTATTTTCATTTTAAATGCGGATTTAATGTTGCATTACACATTTTTTTTTTACATTTTTGCCATTAAAATTATGAAGATCTTAAAACCACATAAGTGTATATAAGTAATAACAAAAAAAAAACGTGTTCGTCTACTGGCATAGTTTCATTCTATTTCTTTTCGCTTGCATCAAGTCACGTATGGCATACTCGATGCAGTTTATTAGTCAATTTTAACAGAACGTGTACATACGCACTAACGCTTGGTAAAGTTAAAACGATTTTACGAATAACTTTATTCGGTAGATTAAAATTACTACAGTCACACTTCGATACGATTGTCAATACTTAACTTCTATCTCAATTATGATTAATTAAATTGTATATTATTCGTAGCCGCAACAATCGCATCGAAATGCATGTTACACTTTCTTGTGAAAAAGGGAACCATGTTTAATTATATTTATATATATTGCAATCGCTGCACGTAAAAAAACATACACGCACATATATGAGCTCTGTAAAATTAACAAGCATAATTCACATATACTGGAAGAAAAAGGATAACAAAAAAAAAGAAAATTATTTTAATCGGAATACTACAACAATATTCTCGTGGATAGTACCATACAAAATGTGACATTTTGAACATGTGCTGTATAAGAGACTTCTCTTTTCTTTCTTTTAAAAAAACATTCTACGATTGTATCATTCATTGATGTAATAAATAAGAGCTTGAAACGTAACATTGAACTTTAGAGCAGAACCTACCATTCTTTCCATAGTATAGTTATTTTTATGTTACTATATGTACAATCACTGTTTCTAAGCTTGATGATTATTTTCCAGTCGCAAAAGAACGTTATAACTCAATGTGAGTTTCTAGGTTGACTTTAAAAAATTTCGTTGTTAAATATGATATTACGATATATCGAATGTTAAGCACTGAACAATTTTTTTTAACATGAATCGTTTTTATATTTTGTATTTAACAACCTTAAATAATTGCGTTCGCAGCACCGCGTTTGCCTTCGTGCATAACACTTTAAGTGCGTTCATCGTAGGAGGAAAATAGTATTTTAAACACGATTTCATGATAGCTTTCATTCTTTATGCTCCGGGTTGGGTTTCGTTTTCGGCTCCATTGTTGTGGAACGCGGGTGATGAGGATTTGTCTGATTTCTTGGCACTAACAATACATTCCCATCTGCAGACTGTTGAAGGCTGTATTCATATGGGTGATATTGATTCCCATCAGGGTCCCGTAAAGACTGTAACATATACAACATATTTATTTATGAATTATTAATGAAATATTTAAAGAGTTATTAGCACCGATTAACTTATGAATTACATAAATAGAAGTCATCTGAAATAGAAATTATTCCGATTGTCAAACGTAGTCCCTGCCTTTATTTATCTGCTACTTAATTAATATCTTGAGACAGTGATCGGCAAACTCGTTAGTCAAAAGAGCCAAATATCAACAGTACAGCGATTTAGATTTCTTTAAAAGGTTCTTCAAGAACCTTGTTTTTAGAAATCGGTTCAAACTATAGATACATTATATTTAAATGTAAATTAAAATTCAACTCTACGCAACCCGATTTAAATCGAAATTCAACTTTCGATCATTATATTTAAATCTAAATTTAAATTCAACTTTCAATCATTATATGTACCCATAATTACGAAAGCGGACTAAATGAAAATTGAAGAAAAATGATTTTACCAGTTGTTTCACATCACATTATTTTAAACTAAATGAATTCAATGTAATTTTTACGATATTGTGAAAAATGAGTTTTCGGATTTTTATTCCAGAAAATTGATCGATAATCTCATTCTCTTACTAATGATAACTTTAATGATACCAATATCACCGCAATAGAAACATTTTCTTAGCAATATTCAAATTAAAATATCTGCTAAACTAATCATTTTTCGACATGGGTGGATTGTTATAAGAATAATGAGAAATCTAAATCAATTCAGTCTTGTAATTTTTATAAAACAACGAATACGGTTAATGTTGATACATAGAAACATCAAATTCTATTATACACGTGCTTCACGATTACATATGATTGTTCAGAATTGTTGTGAGAGTCACGATCGATTGATTAGTTGAATTGAAATTGGTATATCGGTCCGTAGTCTAGCGATAATTAATATTGTATGCTTACTTGAAATACATGACGGTAAAGTTGGCTAAATTTGTCCTTCACACGTTGCCTCTCGAGAAGCATGAATTCGTGTTCACGAATAAGTCTCATTTTACGGTCTCTCATTTCCTTCACTTCATCGGCAAGGCTAATAATTTGGTCTAGTTTACGTTTGCGACAATTTTGAGCAGCAACTTTATTCTTGCCTCGTCTTCTTATGTCACGTATCAAAGACAACTGAGCTTCGCTGAGATCGTATTTACTAAGACGTTCATTAAATTCGTCCATAGGTAGATCAATAATATCTTTCACTGCAATCGGCACGTTCAATGCCCTGGCCCTTTTCTCGTCTCTAGTCAGATGCTCTTCGCATTCGCTTTTACGTCCTGAAGAAGATCGAAATATAAATTATAGATATAAAATAAAGTAAATATTTGAAAAAAAATAAAAAACAAAACTAGAAATGTAGCGTGCTAAGATTATTATCTCATTATTGTCTCATCCCCTTCACAAATGATTCTATAATTTTGATTCATCGAAGATATAATAACAATAGGTTTACGGAGCACTAAAATTACTATTTTGTGAGGAAAAAGCGTCGACACAACATGTTTTGATATTGTACGATCGTATGATGTTTTGACCTAAAAGTTTTACCTTTTTTGTCGCGAGAAACTGGACGTTGAAGTGACCCGGAACTTTCCGCAGGCAAATGATACGTGTGATTATGGTGAATGTGTTCAATAGCAGAACGTCCTGAAATAGACAAGATGGTGGTCATTCAATGCATCTTTGCGAATAAAATTACATTTGGAGGTTTTCGCAGTTGGAGTTACTTATTATAAGATAATTTTATCAAATATAGAAATTCAGCTGCAACTAGGGATGGTTCAAGTTCAATATTGTATTCATGAATCCGAGTAAATTTCAATAACCAAGTTTCATTTCATGGGTTTTGATTACTACTTAAAAGCGATAATGTTACAATGATTATATTTGAAAAGTATTCATTTTATACAAAGTGATATCGAACCTCGGAATGAGTACTTACAAGTTCAGAGAATCTTTCGTAAGTAGTACCCGAATCTTGGAAATCAGAACAGCATAGTGGGTTTAAGCAGTTTATTTATTAATAGACAGCGGATCCTTATGCAAAATAAAAATTTTCTACCTGAATTGCAACGAACTGGAGTGAAATGGAAATTTATTTCCTTTCTTAATGTGTTTAGTAAGTTGAAAATAATATAACAGAATTTTTAAATTCTACTTATGTTTTCGCTGTATCAAATGGCACCTACTAATTTTGATCATAAATGCATAAAATCCGCTGTTTATTTATTAAATTCGTAACTATTTAAGAATAATTATTTCATTTACAATACTTGGTTTCAGTCTATTTCTTTTTTCGTCCATGATATTTCCTGCTTTTGAAAACACTTTCTGAAGGTACAGAAGTGGCCATTATACAAAGATATTCGAGTGCAATTTTTGATAGAATGGGATACTTGATTGAATTTTCGTGCGAAAATAATAACTGATCTCGTTGGCGATTTAAATATTGTGAGTTTAGACAATTTTCAACTACTAACGCAGCAGTCGACGAGCTAGGTATTGCATTATTTGTAATTGCTATTTCATTGTCGATGTTTTGTTTGATTGATTCAACAAAATAATGATTAGAAAAACAGAGAATTTCTAGTAAGATATTCATAAAAGTTTCGAATCAGTTCGATCAAGATTCGAATATACTTGCAAGTATCACTTCCGCTTACCAAATGTACTTGTAAAAGTACTTTGTACGAGTTCGAATTCAATCAATCAACGTACGAAGCTATTTGCGAGGTACTTGATCACATCCCTAGCTGTAACGCTTTAAAAGTATTGAAAATGCAACGAGATAAAACGGCGTTTAGAAACTATCAAACGAGAAACGACCCGTTAAATAAAAAATAATATGGAATACTGTTTTACCTGACTGATGTCGACTGAAATCTACGCTGCAGCTGTATTTCATTTCCGGTTGCGGTCCAGCTGCGCCCTCGATTGGTCCCGAATACGCGTTTCCTGGGGCCCCAGCACCAACTGTATGTGTGTCGTATTCGTATTTCATTGGGGTAGTCGGGTGCGCTGTGGTTCCGAGTGGCGATCCTGGAATACATCGAATGGAATCAGACAAACAAATCAGAATTTGTCTGTAAAAACAGTTGTTCGCATCGTTTATTCGATATTTAATATACCTGTACCTGTACCTTGTTCTTGGAAATATCGTTTTGCAAACATTTGATGCTTCTTCTGGGCAACCGGGGGCATAGTGCGTTCCGTTTGACATCTTGGAGAACCTCCGTTTCGCCCAGAAACGGAGTAGCTGCAGTCGTAGGACATTCGGTATTTACTGCAATAAATATAATAAATAAATAAAAAAGAATATCCTTTGTTACAGAACGAAAGGACTACGAATATTTAGGATATATAGCATATTTAGGAACGATGTTCTGGAAAAACACCTGTACAATGTTAGAGTTATCTTTAAGACGGTAGACTCGTGTTCAGGATTGCAAGGGTGCGGGATTCAGGTTCATATTTCTCGATAATACAAAAATGGGGTTTTTTAGTAGTTAAAAACGTTAGATAAAAGATCGATCTAGGGCGCTATCGCCCTCAAAAGTCCTATTTTTTTCGTTTACGAGGCGTAATTTGGATTATTCGGCAGCACGTAGCTATGAAAATAGTTAGACTTCTTTTCCCAGGATTGCAAGGGTGCGGGATTCGCGTTCTCATTTCTCAATAATTAAAAAATGGGATTTTTCAGTAGCCAAGAACGCTAGATAAAAGATGGATCTAGGGCGCTATCGTCCTGAAAAGTCTTATTTTTTCGTTTATGAGGCATAATTTGCATTATTCGGCAGCATGTTGCATATGAAAATAGCCACATGCGCAGTTGTATGCTTCCGAATAATGCAAATTACGTCTCGTAAACGAGAAAATAGGATTTTTGAAGGCGACAGCGCCCTAGATCGATCTTTTATCTAGCGTTTTTGACTACTGAAATACCTGATTTTTGTATTATCGAGAAATGAGAATGCGAATCTAGCACCCTTGCAATCCTGGAAAATGGAGTCTACTCTCTTAATCGTCTTGCAATATGACCTATTCTTTTATTCCACGTGTGAGCAATTGGTACGTTGTGATATTAATGAATTCTTAATGAAATATTAATGAATGATTAATTGAATTATTAATGAAAAAATAGGCGCCTCGGAGTTATCATTCGAGTGCTAAGGGTATGAATACTTTGTACACCCACTGTAGTTTCAACATTGATAACGTATTTCTCATTTATATGAATGATCAATCTAATTCTATTTCTTGTGCAGAGCTTATTTTCTGTCTATGTATAATTCTCAGAAGTTCAACGTTTAGCTTCCTAATTAGTTATTGGTGAGATTAATTCTACGAGGAATGATAATTATATGAGATACGGTACAGAAACTATTTATAAATCAAACAGAATAGTGGCTACTGTTAATCCTTCAACGCATGGATCGAACACAATGAATTTATGAAGAAAATCATTATTATATCAATCTCTTTGACCTTCCTCAGATATTCACAGACTAAATAAATTCTACTTTCACCCGTACAGTAATGTTTTAAAATACGTGAAAACTTCGAGACCGAAATGTCACTTATATAGTGATATTATTACGATATTATATACAGACTCTGTTCTCTGATATCTTGTCATTAGCATCTTGCATTAAAAGGATAACTGCTTTGTTTTTAATCGTGTTTTTTATGAAACTTTTACCGACATATTCGTGGCATTTTTCTAATTGAAATGGCACTAAAGACGATACAATTTAGATCGTTATCGCTCGTTTAATTCACGATACAATAAAACCTCGATTATCCGTGCTAATCGTTGAACATGTGTTTGAACAATATGACACTTACCTAGGTGAAACGTTCGATTAAATCGCTACTGATTTGTATAATAAATTCTATACATGTAGATCGTTTTAGATAACGGAAGATTCCGATAGCAGTGGTTTTGATAAAATTGAACTTCGACTGAGTCGTCGTCAATTGAACAAGCATATATGCTCGGAATTTTCCCACGTTTGTTCACGTTTTAATCAGAAAAATCTGACGAATACATCGGTGAAGGTTATATGACAAAATCATTAGATGTAACAAAATTGTGCTATTGGATTTAGTATTATTTCACCGATATACATTAGTGTAAAAAGTATTCGTACATCCTTTGAAAACGAATAATTTGGTTCAATGTGGACAAAATGGCTTCAATTTTTTGAGACAAATTTCGAGAAATTTTTTATCTGTGCCTCTAATGAAAATTTAAAAGATGTATTTTGTAAATCTTGTGTAAGGCTATTGTAAGATGTAAAAATCTTTGAATTTCGGGTTTGCGATTGATTTAAATCGCGGAATTACACTTTTTGCTGTTTTCAATCAATTATATTTTGATAACAACCTTGATCGATTTCGATGAAACATTGTGCATGTATATAGCTTGCTTAGATTTACAAAATATGTTTCAAATTTTCATTACAGATAAAACGTTAAAAAATTGTGACCTTTACTTTTTTCTTTGTAATTACGCCCAATAGCAAAAAAACCATTGTCGCATTACCTAGTAAATTAATCTTTCTAACACCTCAATAAAACTCAAGCTGTTTGGTCCAATTTGAAACGAGTTATTCGTTTCCAAAGGATGCGCGGACACTTTTTACACTGACTGTATGTATTTAATCTCTTATTTTAAGTTACAAGGTAGCAACGTTATCGTTAGACTGCGGATTTTACACATTTATGAGAAAAACGAATAGGTAGAATTTAAAAAGAGAAAGGATTAGGAGAATTTAGAGACGACTATTTTCAACTTACTAAGATTATCAACCCGTTGCCGTATCATTTTCTTTACAGCTACAGCGATTGAAACGTATTTATCCCCAAAAATGTCGAATTATTTGAATGCTTAAATATTTATTACAAACGAATCAAATTCTATTTCATGTAAAAAGAAAGGCGTAACATTCATATTTATTAGGTTTCGTTTAAAATCTTCATGACGAGCGTGACTCCTTAAAATACGGCAAGTGGTTAAAGAAAGAACTGTTTAATCGATTCCTGTTTCTTAAAATCGAAGCATTAAATTGTGATTTTACATGAAGATCCGCAGTCTAGTTATTCCAGCTAAACAAGAGCTATGTTTACGAATAATGCAATGTAAACCGAAAGATCGAGTCCCATGCATCTGTGGGAATTCTCTTTGGATCCGTGCGCTGGAGGATTAACATAATTTCGATGCGGTCGTTTTGTCGGAACAGTTTCATCACCTAGCATAGTCCATAGAATAATGAGAATCAGCCTGCGTGTGGCTAGAATTAGATCCAGTTTCCATCCATTCGCCATCCGAGAGGGATGGTACTCGTTCGCT
Organism: Lasioglossum figueresi; assembly: GCA_028455805.1. Classification (NCBI taxonomy): domain Eukaryota; kingdom Metazoa; phylum Arthropoda; class Insecta; order Hymenoptera; family Halictidae; genus Lasioglossum; species Lasioglossum figueresi. Next base: position 10,654,748 of record CM052204.1, read on the forward strand.
GCCCATGCTGCTGACTGCGCTATCGCTGGATGCATCCATTCTTTCGTCTGTTACAACCGGAAGTGTTGTAACGCCTGTTGTTGAAGAGTTCGTACCGCCAGTTGTCTGAACCGATGACAAGGCCGTTGCTCCCGTTGGACCAGAAGCATTGTTGCTGCCATTGTCCAACATACGCATAGTGTATATGCCTGTAAATATCATGCATATCATCGTATTATTGTGCTTGTTAGTACCTATAACAATCTTTATTTATTTATTTATTTATTTTTGCTTTAAACCAAGCGGTTTACACAGCGAATACAGTATTATTACATTTGGTTTACATTAAATTATCACTTGAAATTCCTTTCAATCTCAAATTCTATATGAAATTATATTTTAATTATTATTTTAAATTTTCCCTCAATTTGAAATTTAATTAGAAATTATATATTTTCACTTGATATTCCCTTTTGGTTTAAAATTTTATAAGAAATTATATTTTAATTATTACTTAAAATTTGCCCTCAATTTTAAATTTAATTAGATTAAGATTCACATCATTGTTAATAATGAACGACGAAACGCAAGATTTTTTATGTTAAAACTAGCTAAACGAGCTGCGAGTGAATTCCAAATTCTTCTAACTTCAAATCAATTATTGTACGTGGTAGGTGTGCGATTCTCGATTATGTCGAGCTTCTCGAATGTTTCGGGATTCTCGAAATTATCCTGTAAATATCCTAGATAGCACAGAGACATCTCAAAGACAGCTGCAAGACGGCTGCCGCAAGACATTCGGACGTCTGAGAGACGTCTGAACGGCTCCCAAAAGTCTCCTAAATGTCTTGTTACAAAACGGCACGTCTTAGAGACGTCTTCAGACGTCTTTTAGACGTAGTTTAGGCGTCTTTTCCGTCTAAATAACAGAAAAGACATCTTTAAGACGTCTTACTTCAGCCGTAAAAACGACGTCTCCCAAAAGGTGTCTTATGGATCTAAAAGACGTCCTTTTGGGACGTAGACGTTCAGACCTAAAAATTACGTAAAACAGAAGTCTATGAGACGACGTGTGCTATCTGGGATCGCGCATTTCATCGTATTATTATGCTTGTTAGTACCTAGAGCATCTTTATTAAGATTCACATCTTTGTTCACGATGAACGACGAAACGCAAGATTTGTCGTGTTAAAACTAGCTAAACGAGCTCCGAGTGAATATCAAATTCTTGTAACTTCAAATATCAAGTATTGTACGTGGTAAATGTATGTAAACCAGAAAATTTAGGGATCTCGATGGTCGGGACGAATCGAAACATATACAACATATTTATGCATGGATTATTAATGAAATGTGTTTTAGAGAATTATTAGCACTGATTAACTTATGAATTGAATACACATCTTGAATAAGGGTCTATATTTCATGTACAGTAGAACTTTCAGAAGTACAGTAGAATTTTTAGAAGATTCAATGAATAAATTTCACAATGTGGTTTTTGGAAACGCCTCAAATATCGGAAATCTCATACCACGATTGGTTTTAAAGCAAGTCTTATAACTAGACTGCGGATGTACATGTAATTTTTAATTTTTATAGACAAAATTTAAGAAAGTGGCATGAAATAAAATCCAATTTTTAATGGGGACAGCCTTTGCAGATCCAAAACAAATAAAAATCTTACTAAATTCTATCGAAGTTTGTATTCCAGCATTTTCTGAAAATTTTCGTAAGCCATAAATGCATAAAGATCCGTAGTCTACTTATAACGGTAATCGAGTTCTGAAAACCCTGAAATTTTCGATAATCCCGATACTCTCGAGAATCTCGATAATTACGAAAATCTCGATAATTTCGAGAATCCCGTGAAATCTCGATACAATCTCGATACAAATTCTCGTCACGAACCGATTCGACATTTTCGGGTTCTCGCACACCTCAAGTACGTGGCGATGCAAAAGGTATAAGTAGTTTGACCAACGCAACCACTTTACCTAGTCGATACAACTTAAATAAGTTTCACACCGGCAACTGTCAGATAAGTAAACGAAACCTAGAAATAGCGCTTAACGCGAATAATTTGCGGGACTCGGTATCATATTTAATGTTCATCGACAAACAGGAAATCGATACTTTATTCTGCTAGGTGTGTTTGTACGTCACATTATGTATATGTTTTATCCTTATACGAGTCCCATTTTTTCAGTTTGTTAAACACGTTTCCGTTGATTATCTTGTACATACTGATATCCGTGCGGATAGGTTGGTTAGTAATAAATATTTCAAAGAAAAATGTTAATCACGCCAAGCTTGAAATTCTGTTTGAAAGTAATTTCGATTTTCTTACAACTCTGGCATCCGATAGTGGCTGACATTTTAATGTCGCTGGCTTTCAATGACACATTTGATTGACTAATTAAAAAGTAAATTAAATTCAGCGTTTATTCTTTGCTTTTTGTCGGACGTTTGTCACCGGACAGTTAGTTAGTCCACGAAGTAAACAGTATTCAAAGATTTCAAATGGCATAATTGAGGCTGGCAAAAGGAATCGATGCTCATATTATCTCAACGCATACATGCTTTCGTTAGATAAATAAGAATATTAAATCTACAGTTGATCCAAGAAGTATTTAACCCTTGACTCAGAGTCAAAATTGCTGTACCATTATTCAAAATATTGTTTACATTATTAACTATGTTGGGATCTAACCAATAACTAAACATTTAAATATTGTATGGAATGAAATTATTCTAGCCAGGAAGAAATGTTTAATTTCCCAGATAAAATAGCTCCGACTGCAAAGGGTTACTAATTTTCAAATTAATTTAAATTACTTGAAAAAATTGCTTGTATTTAAACTGTGATAATTTCATGAAACACGATCGTAAAAACGAGAAACGAAATTTGACGTTTGTACCTCTTGTATATTAATGATATAAAATTAAGTTTATAAAATTCTATTGTACAATTTTTTATTGTATTCTTGAAACCTTTTTGTACTGTGAATAGTTTTGACATAATCGGCTTTTACACTGTCAGTTGTAATATTCGTTATATCGCGTTAGCATTTATTATTTACGACGCATAATTTAAATGTACAGTTCAATTCCTACGAACATTTATATTTCACGACTAAGCGACTATTGTTTTCTATCATTCGAATTTCCCGGTATGGTATAACGATTAAAAATCGTGTCGTGTACACGAGGAAATTTAGCAGTTATAATTTCATTGAACACTCAGGATGTACTATGTACTATGTATTCGTTTCATTATCGATCAAGATGAAAACACGAATACCGTGAGACGTAAGAGGGCTCAAGGTCCATTGATCGCATGGATCGACGGTACTGTTGATTAACCATGTCTTCTAATTACGCTCACATTTAAAATCCGCCGATTATTCAAGATAAGGCCAGTAAATTGTGAGAAGTTACGAAAACACTCGAGAAAAATATTGTTACACGTAGGAATACCATTACCTCTGTCTAATGGTGTTATAACTAGACTGTGGATCTTTATGCATTACTATGCATAAATAATTATAACATAATCATAATATAAGTAATTATTATGCACCATTGTTTTAACTAAAAATTTTGATGCCACTTCCTCAGTGTGTCTCATCCGTAAATAATAATAATATATCCAAACACAAGCAAAGTATTCATTTTGAATTCTAAATTTCCGCTGCTTCCAATGTTAATTTTATGCAATTATGGCTTCTAAAAATTTTCAGAAAATGCTAGTTTATAAAATTCGACGTAACTTAGTACGATTTTAATTTATTTCTGATCTAAAAAGACCACTACCACAGAAAATAAGATCTGATCTGAATCGATTTTCTAAAAATTCGTCTACGAAAATTGCAAATTGCATAAACATTCGTAGCCTAGTTGTAACATTTCCCGTTAACGAACATAGTCGCTTCCATACTTCTATTACATTCACGTGCTCGTATTTGCCGAATCGAGCGTTTACACGTGGTTGACATAAATCTTTAATTATTCTAATTTAGTCTCATCTAATAGATAGCCGATTTTTATGCATTCGTCATATGCACGTAAAAATCTTGAAAAATCTTCGTTTTATTTTGTTTTTGATTTAGCGAGATCACGGACGAGGAGAGAACACTTTGTTATACTTTCAACTTCTCCGAACTTGTTCGCAAACAAATGTTTAATTTTTCTAATCTAGTCACATCTAGCATGTACGTAAAAATCTTGGTAAATCTTCGTTTTATTTTGTTTTTGATTTAGCGAAAGCACGGACGAGGAGAGAACACTTTGTTATACTTTCAACTTCTCCGAACTTGTTCGCAAACAAATGTTTAAATTTTCTAATCTAGTCACATCTAGCATGTACGTAAAAATCTTGGTAAATCTTCGTTTTATTTTGTTTTTGATTTAGCGAAAGCACGGACGAGGAGAGAACACTTTGTTACACTTTCAACTTCTCCGGACTTGTACGCAAATAAATGTTTCATTTTTCTAATCTAATCATATCTAGTAGATAGCAGATTTTTATGCATTCGCAGACTGTTCGTAAAAATAAATGTACTTCTTCGGACTTGTTCGTAACACTGCAAAAGCGAAAAACATTCACACTTTAGTAATAAGCACGGGATCGGGTAGAAATTCCATTTCTCTAACGTTCCTGCCAATGTCAAGTGAAAAATCGCAGTGTAATCACAAAACAGAAGACACACCGACAGTTATCGGATTAACTTTGAACATTTAGACCCGTCGCGAGAATCAAAATTAATGGAGATATTTTTCATGCAGTCGCAGACAGGCTGAGATGCACCGATACACCGGCAGCATAACGTTTCTTAGAACCACTTGGCATGTTCAGCTATCGCAGAGTCGTACGTGACCAGAGTCGAGTTTCGTCCGGTCTTATCAACTAATTTTCAGAACGGAAGTGCGAAGCACCGTCGAATATTTTTTCTTCATTTCGGCCTAGCGTGAATTAGCAATGAGTAGGCTGTATATTCACGTAATTGCGATGAATCGATCAGCGATGGCGCGGCGAAAGAATCATTTAAGTTCGAACACGGTAGATAACAGCCAGTTCGAAACCACTATTACGTAGGTGATATATTAGCGTGGCAATCGGTGAACGCGATCGAGTGTCTCAAAGCCACGATTACTCACGCTGCGAGATGTATAGCGCAACGTTACAAAGTGTCCGATTTCGCGCTTCCCTTCATTTGCTCAGTTAGGCGACATACAACACGTATGTACACTGCTGTGCAAAAGAAAGAACTACTCAGTATAATTATAAGATACAACGACAAACAATATCTTTATGTAGAAATTGTATTGTGCAATGATTGATTTATTGCTAATAACAAGATGTATTGATGATCTCGGCGCGAAGGTTCGATCAGAGATATAAATTAAAGCAATATTGCTAGTTTGATTAAACTTTCTACGTTTCGATCCTTATATGGATCCTTTTCAAGAAAGAAGTAAAATAACTGCGTCTGTAAATTTTAAATAGAGGTTTCAGTATTAATGTGCTGGACAAACGGATTTAAGTACAATTGATTTATTGCATTTAAAGTATTAGATAACCTCCGCAATAACACACATATTCTCGGAACTATTCAATTAAACAGCGGAATCCTTTATCAAAACATACTGTCTTCTTATTTGATTCTTTACGCTTTTCTATTAACGAGACCTTTTTGAGCGGGAATTTCCAAATTGCCATTTAAGCAACCAATTTGTGGCAATTAAACGAACTGGATAGCTGTTTCGTTGAGGATATCGGAAAGACTAATGTGTCTGCACGAGATATCGGCGAAGTAAATTTTTAAAAATTATTCAGTAAAGCTGTGAACGGTTCTAAGCATACTGCCAATTATATAGCTATAAAAATTAAATATGGCCGGGTGCTTCTTTCTTTTGCACAGTAGCGTATACGAGGTGTGATCAAAAAGTAAGGTAACTTTTTGGATTTCGCGGGAAATTTTGTAATGGTTATATGCAATCTAATAATCAACTTGAAATGAAACCATTAAGCTTTATTGGTTTCCCTAATCTTTGGAAGAGGATAAAAAAAAAGTTGCTCAAAATATCCTGGAAATTTGATTTCGTCGTATTAGTAAGATATTTTGATATCATATAAGTTTTAATTGCAATCGTTTGCAATGAACAGAGTTATTTAACAAAATAGTACGCTTCGATTATACATATAAGTACTCCTATTTGTAGCATTTTCCGTTGGAAAGAAGCGTACCAAGTTACGATGCATGCCAGGAATTAAGTATGATTACACATTTGTTTATAAAACCAAAGTATCATTGAAAAATGTTTAGTTCAGAGCGATTATAGTTCTATTTTTAGTTAGTTGCGGCAGACATTGGAGAAAAAGAGTGTACGTATGTGTGTTCAGGAGGCGAATGTTTTAAGAGTTTAAAACGAAGTTCTAGTTTCGGAAGAACAGAACTGAGAATCCATCTACTGAAGATCAGCAATAAAACAAAATTCTGTTTATACGAGGTGTGATCAAAAAGTAAGATGACTTTTTGAATTTCGCGGGATACCTACAGTCGATTTTCGTTTTCTTTTTTTTCTTATGCTGGTACACTCGTCCCGAACATATGTTCATAGTTTCAGCTGTATAGCATTTATTGTTTGTTTGCGAGAAGCATAAAGGTTAGAAGTGTTTTGCGTGTTCGGCGATTTTCTGCTGTCGAAAAAAATGGATCAAAGAATTTCCATCAAATTTTGTGTAAAAAATGGAATTAAGTGCTCCAAAACACTTGAAACGTTGACAGTGGCATACGGTGATTGTACTCTGAGTAAAAAAAATGTTTATAAGTGGTACAAGCTCTTCCAAGAAGGCCGAGAAGATGTTAACGACGAAGCTCGCTCTGGACGCCCCAGCACGTCAACAACCGATGAAAACGTTGAAGAAGCGAAGAAAGGCGTTCAGGAGTTCTTGCCACAAGGTCGCACGGTTAATAAGGAGTATTACCTTGAAGTTATGCGCCGTTTGCGTGAAGCAATACGAAAAAAACGCCCGGAATTTTGGAAACAGAATAAATGAATTTTGCATCACGATAATGCACCCTTTTTGGCCAGAAACAACACCGCGATCATGCCTCAGCCACCATGTTCAACGGATTTGGCCCTCTGCGACTTTTTCCTGTTCCCAAAACTGAAGAGACCCATGAAAGAACGGAGATTTGCAACGATCGAGGAGATAAAGACTGCATCGCTGAAAGAGCTCGAAGCTATACCGAAAAGTGCTTATCAGAAGTGCTTCGAGGATTGGAAAAAGCGCCGGCACAAGTGTATTATATACGAGGGGGATTACTTTGAAGGGGACAACATAAATATTTATGAATAAGTAAATATTTTTTCATAAAAATAAAAAGTCACCTTACTTTTTTATCACACCTCGTATAGTATATGTGTGTATGTATGTACTGTCGGGGACAATATTCGGTGGATATTTTTAAAATTTACATAACTTTTTTAAAATTGGTCCAAAAGATTTGAATTTTTTGTAGACGTTAGACCGACTAGTTTGTTAGAGAACGAGTCAACAAAAATTTGTTTAGATTGCAATTCGTAGGAATCACATACAACATTTTAAAGATTGTTTTGTCAACTTTTTCATCTGAGCCTGTAATGATAATTTAAACAATACGTTTTGTAAATTTCGGTAACTTATGTGCATAGTGAAAGTTTTATCAAAATCGGTCAACATTGCAATGAGCTACGCGCGTTTAACACTAGTCAAAATGACAGGTTCTAATATTCTTAATTTGCGATTATTGAGATTGCAAAGATGCTTCCCTGAGGAATTAACTACCGAATTTATCTCTTTGAAGGCATATTATTGTAAATATGGCAAAAAATTTGGATACACACATTCTTGTTATGTTTACAAAATAATGTGAAATAGTTATTTCTAGAGCTTCGTAAACCCAGCGTTAAAGATGAGAGCTTAAGGGTGAAAGTCGCAGATATTCAGCGAGAATCTTTAAACGTTCGTAGCTCGTTGCAACATTAACCGATATAAACTACCGAAATCTACACAACGAATTTATCAAATTATCTTCATAGGCTCGGATGAAAAAATTGAAAAAACATCATTTTCAAAATTTGGTATGATTTCTACCAATCGCAATCTAAACAAACTTTTGTTGACTCGTTCTCTAGCAAACTAGTCGGCCTAGCATCTTTAACAAAATTCAAGTCCTTTGGACCAGTTTCAAAAAAGTTATGCGATTTTTAAGAGTGTTAATATTGTCCCCGACTGTACGTATGTATGTGTGTATGGATACAAGCAAATACACTCGGCGAACACACGCGAACCGACACCGGTTAAACGAGCACGAGGTGTGTTAGCTATCTATATGGCGAACGGCAATAAAAATGAGTGTACACAATGAATCGTTGAACGATCGTGACTCAGCTGTTTTCGATTCTCGCTGATAAAAAGATCGGTTAGGAACTTTTCGAGCTCACCTTCCGAGTAGGATGAGCTGCGGATCGGTGACAATCCGATTGTGTAATGTTATTCTAATTCGAGGAACGCACGACTAACTATGCCCCGTGACGATTTAAATCGACCACTGTTCGAGTTCGGTGGATTCGATGTGTAGAGTCAATCCGGATTAAATGTAGGTCGATGGCATATCAAACACGTGACGAGCTCGCTCTCTTTCTCTCTCTCGCTCTATGTATACATTGTAGACATCTGTACTGTACATATATATATATACGTAACTGCATGGACGAATTCCGTGGCAGCCGTGATTGTGTTATACAAGTTGTTGATTGTGTTATATCAGACATTGCGCCTTTCGTGCTCAACGAACCTAACAAACCGAGACTCATTCATATTTTTCTGGGCTCTCGATCGCGAGGCAGGGCCTGCACGCTACAACCGGTACAGAAAAATCGCGAGAAACGGCCGCTACATCGAGGAAAAATCGCTTTTTCGTCCTTTCGAAGCTAAGAAGGCGGATCTCGTTCTGTCACATTACTAGACAGCGGATCTTTATGCAAAATAAAAATTTTACACCTGAATTGCGACAAATCGGAGTGACATAAAAATTGATTTTCTCTCTTAAGGGAGTAGACTCCTTTTCCAGGATTGCAAGGGTGCGGGATTCGCGTTCTCATTTCTCGATAATACAAAAATGGGGCTTCCCAGTAGTCAAAAACGCAAGATGAAAGGCTGTTCCAGGGCGCTATCGCTCTCAAAAGTCCAATTTCTTTCGTTTACGAGGCGTAATTTGTATTATTCGACAGCATGTACCTATGGAAATGGCTAGACTCCTTTTGCAGGAGTGTAAGGGTGCGGGATTCGCGTTCTCATTTCTCGATAATACAAAAATGAGGATTTTAGTAGTGAAGAACGCTAGATAAAAGATCGAACTAGGACGCCATCGCCCTCAAAAGTCCTATTTTTTCGTTTACGAGGCGTAATTTGTATTATTCGACAGCATGTACCTATGGAAATAGCTAGACTCCTTTTTCCAGGATTGCAAGGGTGCGGGATTCGCGTTCTCATTTCTCGATAATACAAAAATGAGGATTTCAGTAGTCTAAAACGCTAGATAAAAGATCGAACTAACTCGCCATCGCCCTCAAAAGTCCTATTTTTTCGTTTACGAGGCGTAATTTGCATTATTCGACAGCGTAATTTGCATTATTTGAAAGCATTACAATTTGAATGAACAAACATGTTACTTCTAATATATAATATATACAATTGAACTAACAAATATGAATGTTAAGCCTGTCTTTTTAAATGAAGTAAAATTTTTGTTTTTAAGAAAATATAAATTTTCTTCTCTGTTCTACGACATTTCTGGGGATAACGACGTTTTAATCACTGTAACCGGAAAGAAAATGATTCGGCAAGGGTTTAAGGGTTAATGAAACATTATTTACTTCTAATCTAACAATAAGTAAATGTGAGTTATCAACAAACAGAATCGACAGAACGACAGAATCATGTCAAGATATTCTGTCAACGAGTTACATACTTATCGATTGTGTCAATGTGAAAACCGAAATTCTTTGGACTATCACGTTCCTGATTTATAAGACTGTTATCTCCATTTTAAGTTTTATCTAGCATCGACGGAATAGTGCGTTCATTCATCACCATATTTTGACGAAACGGCTATCGTCAATATGTTTACTTCTCCACCCAATCATACTTCTCAACAATCACATTGATGAACACTAAAATACATTCTATTTAAAATAAAGATTAAACGTCTAAATATAACCTGGAAATGATCAACTTTGTATCTTAAAATTATACATTATATGTATTCATACGTATATACATTTGCATTCTGATATATTACATTATTATGTATTATTATAATATAACTCTTTATATTATATATTCTAATATAATTCTAGTACTTCACAACTGTATGATGTTACAGAAAGTTTCGAATTAAAAGAAAGGAAACTCTTTTAACCACAAAGCGTTCAAAAATTATTGAGCAAAAATGATAATTTCAGTCATGAATCAACAGACCACCTACAGGAACATAGTCTAATAATTGTATTCGGGATTCTTTTCTAAAACAATATTTACAAGTTCGTCTAAAAGAAGTTTTAACACCGGTTTTATATTTTTTATTTTACAATTATTGAAATTATCAAGTTGCTTACATGGAAATTGATTCGATAAATTTTTCCATCGGAGCACATATTGTAATAAAAATTGCACAAAATCTAAATAAATGGAGCCTTGTCATTATTATAAGCTAAAACATTTTAATTGCTTTTATCGCTCGGTAGGTTTAGCGTTAACACAACGCGGTCACTGAGAATCGTACCGATGTTGCAGCGTTTATCGCAATTAAAAAATCTGCAAACACAATAAAATCGAGTTCCGCAGTCTGATCAATTGTCCGAGTTAAGCTAAAGGGCGCAGTGTCGCACAAAATTCGTTCGAATGTTATATAAAATGCATTGATCGGACGGCGTCCGATTGATCCAAGATTGGTAATTGTGTAGTACACATTTCACAAATCAGATATTAATAGTTTATTCACTGGTACACGCGAAAATGGCGTCGAAATCTCGAATATAGAGAATTGTCTTCAAACATTTCAGCTTCTATTGTATTCTAAACTAAACTGTAGATTACCGAAGTAAAAACAAATGTCAGGGAATAAGAAAGGGTGCAGCATAATTAGGCTAATAGTAATTAGGTTAAGAATAGAGTAGGTCAGGGTAAAAATGAGTGAGACGAAGAGAGAGGGAGAGATAAGATAGATATGTAATGGTAGGATATTGTAAACCAAGTCACATTTCTTAGCTGTAAGGAAAAGAAACAAAGGAAAGAAATAATCAAAATTAGAGAGGGAGAGGCAATACTAGATGTAAGACATTGGGATAGATTAACATTGAGTATATGTAGATAATAAGGCATAGAGTATGGTATGGGATATGGATGGATGAATAGAGGGATGGGTGACATAGAGGATCTGTAAACCAAGTCCAATTTCTTGGCGGCGAGGCCGAAATAAATAAATACCGCTGCTACTAAATACTACTACATTGATTTCGTCCATAATTAGTCCACATTATTTCGACCGTTGACCTAACGCGTTCACATTGTATCCAAGTCTACAAATTACAACAAACGAGACGGTTGGAAGGAGCGAACCAAACAAGTAGCTGTCACACGAAATAAATTTCTGGGTAATGCTCATCGCGATAAGGTAACGTACAAATCTCTTTATTTACATAAAAACTCGGCGTTGAATATTCATTTATGTATCGTGACGTAAGCGACGCGTTCGAAAGAAAAAAAGACACGAAGGAGAACAAAATGATTTTTCGCCGAACGGAAGATTTTCGCTTTGTTCGAAAGAATAGAGAAGCGCGTGCACGCGACTGGCAGATAAAAATCTGACAGAACAGGGCGTAACGAATTCGACGGACCACCGATAAGGATCGCGTAACCCGCGACAAAAAAATGAATTCGATTGAGAGAACAAACAAAAAGAAGAAGAAAAGTTTACGTACTCGATATATATACTATAACTCCCATGGTCGTCATTTAAGCTCGGAAAGAGCTTGCTCGATGGATCAACGTTCCGCCGATCGATATATTAATTTGTACACTGTGTTTCGAGATCTGGTAAGGTTCTTTGCGGATCGAAAGCGAAGCAAACGCTTTTTTCTCTCGCCAATTCGTGATGTTCCTCCAATTCTTTCTCTCGAGGAGCAACAAGCCGGTACTATTTCTCGAGGATCTTGGCCGTATAGTAAATACTGTAATGCGTGTAGGAGTGCATGTTCGAGAACGTCCGGCGCAATGTATTTTCTTGTAGCGATCAACTGTTTAGCACCTTCGCCACGCCAGATGTTCCTTTCTCTCTTTCCCAACGATGCTCGCCGGTCTCGCTGAATCTACGTCTCCTCGGCGTTATGGTAATTGCGGTCGCGCGACCGCGAATATTCGACGCGCGCACAGCTTTCTCGGCTTCGTAGATTCTGTTCTTTCCTCGGCCGGCAAAAAAAAAAGAAGAATAAAAACAACCGATGAACTTTCGGTCGATCGACGACGATCCGCTTGATCCGCTTGATCCGCTCGATCCGCGGTGTCACTGGTCGATCGCGAATCGGAGCTTCGTTTATTGGCGGGCGACCGCGCGCACGGAAACACTATCCGTACAACATCCGCTTGTCCGACAGTTAGGTATGGGTCGATCGCTTGAATCGACGTTCGATTCGACAACGAACGGGGCCGGCGTGCAGTGCAGCGCAGAAAAATTGTCCTGACCGATGTTCGGACGATTTCACACTAGTCCCGCGCTATCGTGGCCGTAAAATTCGAGTCTGTTGTCGGGGAGGAGGAGGAGGCGGTGGCGCGAGAGGAGAGTTATTGTGCTCGATAATTTTTGTTGAAGCGTGTCGCGGCGTTATCTGGAGTCGCACGATCGCCGTGACATCACCGAACGAAACGAAACGAAACGAAACGAAAGGAAACGAAACGAAACAAAACGAAACGCGCAAGATAGGCATTCAATCGCGAGCGCAGCGTAAACATAACTACTACTTAGGTTGGTGGCGAGAAGCCGAGAGGCTGACCCGACGCGGGGCGTCACCACTCGCCTCAAGAGGCTGGTGACTAGCGTCACTTTTCACTTCGGTATTGGACGGACGACGACGCTGCTAGAGCGTCGGCGTACAAAGACGCATCGCGAGTCGTCGGCCGTAACTGGCGAGCGCATGCATACTGCTTCGATGAGAAGTTCGAACAGTGTGCTACACTCCCGCTCAAAAGTATGTGGACGACACGTTTAGGTCTGTTCGAGTCATAAGCACAAACTACTGACATTGGAAACAACTGCGACATACATTTGAAGGAAAATTTTTAAAGGCATATGTACAGAAATGAATACGGTTCCAGGGACTATTGTATAGGTATAATATTTCAGATCCCATATGCCTATGGGACCGTTACATTCTATCTCGCGGTGTCTTTAGGTATCGAATCAAAGACAGAGCCGCGTTTCTTTTAGTCCGCCGACGTGATCCCTTTCAGATGTTTTTCTTTAAACGTATCAACGAGCTGCCGAACTCTGTTCAGTCACAGTTGGTCACAGCCCAGCCTTAGTAGAGAGAACATCAAATAAATATCGTTCTAAATTCATTACCTTTTTTTTAATTAAAATAAATACCTTGCTTCCCAAAAACCAATAATTTTTTTCTCATTTCTTTGGTGTTTTGTGTATATGCACATATATCTCAAAGAATTCTTTGAAATCTTGAAAATTGATGGTTTTACGGACGTAAAATATGAGGTGTCACAAGTTTTTCATTCAATTACAACGGTTAAAAACTGTAACAAAATGATGAAAATGTGTGTTGGATCCTTATCGTGAATCCATAAGAGTATTTAATAAAAAATATTTGTTTTCATAGTTTATTTTGCAATTGTTTTTTTGAACAGGTGCATTGCTACCATAGCAACCGAAAATTGAAAAAATAAATAATAATAACATGAAAAGTTACCTCGAAAATGGCAAAAAGTAATAGAACAGAATGTAAAATATGTTATTGAATAAATCTATGAATGAATATCTGAATTTTAGCTTTCAATTTTAATTTACAAACGCTACCAACTTTCGTTCCAACCCAATACATACATAGCTAGCTGCTAGATTGCTTACCTTACCCGTAAACATATTCGCAAAATTAATTTCAATTGTTCGCTATAACTCTGTAACTATGTGCAACAAATAAAAACCTTCAAGTAAATACTATTGAGTTTAATGAGAAGTACCACTGTAAGGCGTCATAAAAATCGAAGATTTTCACTTTCAAAATAAAACTGTGTATGAAATAAAAATTGTCTGAATTCATTGCAAGTTACAAGAGAGCTACATGGACATTTATTTCCTTCTTAAATAATCCTATAGTATTCTGAAATTCTTTAAATTCCTTTATTATTTTGATCTACTCATTTATGCGATAAATACATAAAATCTGCAGTATGGTAATAATTTTTAAATCGATGCTTAAAAAAATCCGTCGTTTTAATCTATTTTAAGAATAGCCTGTGTATGTTTTCTTTTTTTGTAAGTCATAAATATTGATAAAGTACTTTTTAGCGAATGGATATGTATGTAACATATGTACGTTTACGTGCAAACCATTTTGAAAGGCTTTTTTACCTGACTTAATTTGGTTTGAATAGGTATATCATTTCGCCAGTACAGAACGAACGGGAGAGCAATGATAGTTCTAATTCTGAGAATGATATAACATGCTGACATGACTACATCCATTCCTCATGCACTACGAAAAATTAGCAGAATTACATCTCGAATACTGCTGAGGATCTTCTATTAAAACTCAGTTCATAGTTGATATGTTCATGTTTATACAAATATTATTAATTGTAGACTATTAATTTATTCTTAAATTCCTTTTTAAAGCTACAATGCTAACAAGTAGATTGCGGATCTTTATGCATTTGTGGCTTATGAAAATGTTAAAAAAAGGCCGGAATATAAAATTCAATAGAATTTTGTACAACCTTCATTTGTTTCGAATTTACAAAGGCTGTTTCCATTAAAATTGTGATTTTATTTTTGGAGCTATAAATGCATAAAGGTCGCCATTACCTGGCCAAGTTTCTGCAAGGAATTATTTGTTTCAGCAGTAAAATCATTTACAATTCAGTTAATTAATTTTTCTGCTGGATTATCGCGTTTTTCAGATGCTGAGCTTTGACTTGAATATGATGAATACTATGTATATTAATGCATTAACGAATGGGAATCTGTGCGAAGTCATTAACAAACGTGTATTTCGAGACATGTGCGATTAATTCGTAAATCGATCACACAATATTTGAACGAATATTATGATTTCTGATAAGTTATTACTAGACTGCGGATTTTATGCATTTATGACAAAAATGGCTACGTATAATTTATAGCAGTGGATGTAGTAAAAATATTTAAGAACATTAATGTATTAGTTTCAGCTGAATAGAGTGATTAAATGAATCACCTATTTATTTGGCTCTTGTGTCCTTCAATCAATGCAAACATTTTTTATTTTGCATAAATATCCGCAGTCTAGTTATTACTAATCTGTGTTTATATTTTTGAACTTTGCAAGCGTAAAAGAAACGAATGTACGATAATTGGAAAATGCGAATATACGCGTTTATCATATACGTTTAAAGGAAATGAACGTTAAAAATAGTTTACTTTCGTAAGTTTAAACAATGTAAATGTAAAATAAATTAAATATAGGATACAGGAATAGAATCGTATTTATCAGCAATGTCTTAATATTGTCTTAATATACATATGATTGTCTTCATAAATTAATATTTTAAGAAAGTGGAAGCACGCAAAATGTTATTTTCAGTGATCTTTGTAGATCCGTAATAAATAAAAATCTTGCTAAATTCTGTGGAATTCTATTTTCTAGGATTTTTTGAAAAATTCTTGAAGCCATAAATGCATAAAGATCTGCAGTCTAGTAAAGACATGAATGATGTATGCAATATAGTTTTGCATATGCGTTCAA
>CM052204.1:10670885-10707057 GCA_028455805.1 Lasioglossum figueresi
GGGCCCCTTAACATTCATATCTGTTGGACTTTGTTTAAAATCTTCATGACGAGAGTGCGACTCGTTACAATACGGAAAGGGGTTAATAAAAAACGAGGCTACATTATTGCTAGAGTCACATTGTGCTGTGCGGCGGTAGATGATAAACAAATAGACTGCAAAAATTGACGTAAATCCAGAAAAGGAGATTTTATACGAGAGCCATTTGAAATTACCTAAAATTACCAATTTTTTTTCATTGTACATCATCAACTTAGAAATGTAACATAATTTGTTGTTATTCAGATACTGGGTTAATTGTAATGTACATTAGTTATGAAGTACACCAAAATATTGATGTATTTATTATTAGACTCTCGTTTTTTAGAAATATATCTTCGGTTGTGTCACTTTTCTTTTGAATGAACGCTATGTATTATGTATATGTTATTAACGAGTAATTTATTGTTAAATTTATTATATTTAATAATTAAAATATTTTAATAGGTTTTTTTATATCTTTTCATTTTCATTTCTGTTGGATGGGGTTGGTTGGGGGGGGGGGGAAGTTGTCACTACAGAATATATTTGGTGATAATTAGACTGCGGATGTTTATGCATTTATGTAGAAATTGGCTGGATGAAATATAAAAGCAGTAAAAAGTGAGAAAAATTTAAGAATACTGTAATGTTGTTTTTAATGTAATAAAGCTTTTAAGACATGAAATCAATGTTTATTCCACTCGTGCTTCCCACAATGTATGCAGAACGTTTTTATTTTGCAGAACAGATCCTCAGTTTAGTAATAACTAATACTTTAATGTAATATTGACGTAAACTCGAATCGCAAACGGACTAAAATCATTGCGGATTTGAGCAGTTCAGTTTTCCTTTTGCACCGACCTTCCGAAGCTTGCTGTACAATTTTATGTTGCCATTTTGCCGAGCACTGAATGAAAAGTGTGCCATTGTCATTTGAAATGCAAATTGAAATTGTCGTAATACAAAATCGTCATCGTCATCGTTGTAAGTTGAACGACAACTGCGAGGATCGGAGAGAGAGGTATGGAAACTTGTTGCAAAATAAACACATACCTACGACGATGATTTAATATTTGCGAGGAAGATGTCGAGAAGTGATAGGGCGAAGAGGGGAAATATAGCTGTTTCTGAACAATTAATCATTCGCATGCTAAAACCGTATACTTTAATTACACACACTATAATAAATTTACATACCGAACACATCCACATGAAGTACAAGCTCGTGTATTATACATTTTCCACGTGGTATACTTTGGGTTATTTTAATTGCTGACGGCTCACTTTTCGTTCAACGGTCGATAAAACGACACATAAACCGTATATCAAGTTTTACGGGGTAATTATGAAGACAGATAGATCCAAATCTATGATAGAAATTTTTCTAATGTCTTTAAACTTTTATTAACAGTTGTAGAACAAATAATTACAATAATATCGTAAATTTGAGTGTGGCCGCATCGAGGGGGGGGGGGGGGGGGTTAAACGATAAAACTAATGCGACGTCCGAAGAAGTTATTTATAGTACCCATTCTTTTTTTAAAACGTATGCTGTGAACTACTTTTGTTGACAGTTTCATTGAAAAATATGAATACATTTATAGTGAGCATCAATGACGAGACGAATCAATGCAAGCATTGACACAAAAGTCAAGCGTTTTTTAGAAATTGAAATAGCAGCTTCAGTTTTGCGTGCAGATTTCTAAAAAAGAACACTATTTCTTACAATACATAAATTGTCCATCGTAATGAACTTTTTCAATAATATGATTATAAACCATGCATTTATAACAAAAATGAGTAGGCGTAATTTAATACAGTAAAAGCATTAGGAGAATTTAAATATACTGTTATATTAGTTTCAACTTAAATATGTTTAATAGGTTATACGTTTAACGAAAAATCTATGGTTATGGCAAAACACTTTTTAATGGAACCTTCAACAGCAACAGCAATTTTCATTGTGATCTAACAAATCACCCTCGATAACGTAATGTAATAGCTTCATTTAAGATTGCAATGCAAAAAAAAATTTCTATGCTTTCTTGCAGTACAGCACAATTATTGAAAATCCTATTAATAAACTTTCGGTAGGCTGAGTGTTAAGAAAGAAAATCAATTTCCATTTCACTCCAGTTTGTTACAATTCGGCGAGAAAACTTTTATTTTGCATAAAGATCTGCTGTCTGGTTATATGAGTAGACTGCGGATTTTTATGCAATTATGGCTTACGAAAATGTTCAAAGAATGCTGGGATATGAAATACGACAGAATTTGGTACAATTTTAATTTATTTCAGATCTAAAAAGGCTACTACCACGGAAGATAAAATTCTATTTGATTCGAGTTTCTGAAAATTCGCCTACAACAATTGCAAATTGCATAAACACCGGCAGTCTAGTTATGAGACAATAAATTATTTACTTGAAAATTCTGTTCAAGTCTAATCGCAACATAGTTCGAATGTAGTGCTTGAACATTAACTGACAATAAGTTGCACTGTCTGGCAACGTTGTTCTGAGAAAACTGCGTTTATAGTTACACATGGTGTTATCAAGAGTGTGAGAGGCACTCGATTTCAAGGCCTGCAACACTATCAATTTTTCAAATGTATTTACAATCCATCGAGACTTTATTTCGAAGATCTATTGGGTTGGCAAGAAAGTAATTTCGGTATTTTAAGGTGAAATAAAACCGAAGTTCTTTGGTCAGGCGATGAACTTTAATCAATAAAACATCTTCTTATTTATTCTTTTTGACAAAAGATCATCGCACAAAAGGGAAAATATCTTATTCGTTAACGTTCATTGCTTGAATAACAAAACTGGGCACTATTTCACCTTAAAATACCGAAATTACTTTCTTGCCAACCCAATAAAACTGCGAGAAAATGCAGGATAGACTTTCTCACAAACCATTACGATTTTTTAAACACATTCCTTTCTTGTGCGTGTGACAAACATTACCAAATAAAATGTTGTATCGGGAAGTCAAGTCCAAAGCAAATGTTATAAAAATTCTGATTTGTGTTCTATCGTTTTAAAAATGCAATATGAAAATATGTAAGAAATATGACGATATGGCCAATGTCGGGATGGCTGGTACTCGTCTAGTAACTTTGGCAGTGAAAATTGTCGACTCATTGTGCCGCATAAATATTCATTGTTATTATGTTAATACTGTTATTGCCGCTTAATCGAAATAAATCAATATACGGTTACTTTTCGATGCGCAAGATCGATGCTCGCATTAATATTTCAAATCGTGCGTACACAAGATTATACAGTGACTCCCATTAATATTCGGACGCTCTAATAAATAAACAATTACTTTCTTAACACTAGGTTTACGGAGATATAGAAATAACTATTTCACATTATTTTATAAACATATAATAATAATGTGTCTATCCAAATTTTGGGCATTTTTCCAATAGTATACATTTGGTAAGTAATTCCTCAGGGAATCATCTTTACAATCTTAAGACGGTAAACTCGTTTCCAGGATTGCAAGGGTGTGGGATTCGCGTTCTCATTTCTCGATAATACAAAAATAGAGTTTTCCAGTAGTCAAAAACGCTAGATAAAAGATCGATCTAGGGCGCTGTCGCCCTCAAAAGTTTGATTTTGTCGTTTACGAGGCGTAATTTGCATTATACGGCAGCATGTAGCTATAAAAATAACTACATGCGCAGTTGTATGCTATGAAATAATGCAAATTACGCCTCGTAAGCGAAGAAATAGGACTTTTGTGGGCGATAGCGCTCTAGAAATGAGAAATGAGAACGCGAATTCCGCACCCTTGCAATCCTGGGAAAAGGATACTACTCCCTTAATAATCGTAAATTAATAATATTAGGACCCGTCAAAATGACGTAAACCTAGTGTTAATATTGGACTATACGATTTGGACTTTTTTGGAAAGCTAGAGCAATTAGTTTACTACAGAATGTGAAAAGAAATGTATTAAAAAATTGCAATTGATCGAAATTGTATAGAAAATACTAAAAGTTACGTTCTACAACTTTTTCATGTGGGCTTATATTGAAAATTTAAAAAATACGTTTCGTAGATTTGTGTCAATTATATGCATTGCGAAAGTTTCGTCGAAGTCGGCTGATGCGGGAAAAAACGACAGGCATTGAAATATGTAAGAAACCTTAGACTGATTGCACTTAGGGGCCGAAAATCGTGAAAATCTGAAATTTTTATCATCGATCTCGACGTTTGTTACGTTAAAAAACAATAATTGTAAAAATTTTATGACACATTGAATGTATGATTAAATAGATTCAAAGAATTTTTAACTTGCTTTCTGTGGCGGCGATTTACATTTACGATGATGCAACTACATTTCTTTGCGATTAGTTGAACAATCGTTTAACATTCATTTGTGACTGGATGACCTTGTGGTTCTTTATCGAAACAACTCATGATATTCATGTAAGAGCTCATATTTTTAATGTCTGATATATCTTTCTTTTCTGCAAATGAAACTTCAATATATGATTAAATAATATATATATTAAATAGACTAATACTGATTGGAAGACTTTTTGTTATATTATTGTTATATATCATTCAACGATTCGGCTGAATTTCAACAACTAGGATCGAAGTATACTTGTCTGTTGAAACATTTTAAGCATACGAAACATATTTTAAATTCAATAAATTTCGCTTCGTCAAGTGAAATTTTTCTTTATCTTCGTAAAACATACCCCTCTTACCAAATATTGTTTTCCCGTAGCCGAAACGAGACGATACAGAGCAACTGATAAGACTCCGAAATTATTATGATTAGACTGATTAGGCGATGGCTTAATTCTGTTATACCGACGCGACGCGACGGATACACAGAACCTATTTCTCTTTTCTGTCACCAGATGGGAGGAATGAAAATGGAACTCTAAACGGTACATATTTCAAAATTAGATTCTGCATTTTAATATAAATTAATTGAGCTTGCATAATTAATTTTTTATTATGGCACAATTGTCTTCTTATAAACACGATTATAATTCACCTTCATATTTACGTACTCATTTATATTACGCATGACTAACTAATAGTTCCGATGTGATTCTACTACCACTGACAAAATTTACTCGATCAAATAAATCGAGCGTATATCATTATAATTATTCATATTTTCAATGTGGGAAATGTTTAAATTAACGACGAAAGTAAATATAATAATTAATTAGTAATTAATGTGTAATTTAAAACATTAAAAACATTGGACAAATTTAAAAATGCTGTTATATAATTTTCGACCTATCGAACATATTAAGAGATTAACAATTCAGGCGGAACATTTTTATTTTGCATAAAGATCCGCTGTCTAATAATGATAAAACTAGCATATACAGAAAATATTCATATAGAAATGAATACATTTCTTTTTCATAAAACATATACAGAATGAACAAATTAAACACTTATTGAAAAAGGAGTGTAATCGCTCTGAAACATTCAGAACATTTTTATGGCGGTGTCTATTATGATCAATTATCTATTATCATCTTCACCTTTTGAAATATTAAAAAGTGTTCTAGTGCTTTATTCTGCTATTTTAATTTCTTTATAATTTTCTCATTGAACTTTAGAATTTTATATTTGATAAAAACCAAACAATTCATCTTTCATTAATATTTTTCTAAAATACCATTACCTCTTATAATATATTTATATAATATACAGTTTGTATACACACTGATGTACTACTAATCATATTTAATATATGCCCAAAACACTCTCTGAACAATTACATACACGATCTTTGTGCAAAATAAACATTTTTTATCTGAATTGTAACGAATTCGTGCAAAGTAGAAATTTAATTTCTTTCTTAATAAGTTTACTAGATTGAAAATAATATAACAATAATTTAAAATTCTTACAATGTTTTCACTCTTTTGTGTTTCTCTTCTACTTATAACTTGTCATAAATGTATAAACCCCTATGAAACGTAGTAATTTTCATTATACTTAATAGTTGAATTGTTGAGTTGATATTGTTGCTTGCGGGAACCGATTGTGAACACCATCCGGCTCGAGATTTCGCCGGATGTGGTCATCGGATAATTATTTGAATTAAGTGGTACACTCGAGTGATTATACCGAACGAGTACTTTTCTTTTTGGCTTCGACATTTTCTTGTAATCCTATCAGTTCAAATTGCATATCTTCGGAAACATTTTGTGGATCGCAAGAAAATGGTTCAGAAAATAAAGATAAAACGTTTATCAAATTATTCTTCTAACAAATTTGGTATAATTTTATAATATTTTTCCGACTGAAGATTAGCTGATGCTTCAGCATTTTCTGTTACTAATATTCAATATTCTAATATTCTAATATTGAATACTAATACTCATAAGTTTCCAATTTGTTCTTGTAATAATCGAAATTTTCGTACGTATGTATGTGTTTGTTTGATTAATTCCGAAACTAAATCGTGTATAAATAAAACACGTAAATTCGAATGAAATGAGTTTAAAAAATAATGTTAAAAAAATTAGTATTTCATTCATCTCCATTTTTTGTTATACATACATAGTACAAAGTATGAATTTGTTTGATTAATTCTGAAACTAAATCGTGTAAATAAAACATGTAAATTCGAATGAAATGAGTTTAAAAAATCATGTTACTGTGAAAGAATAAATAATAAAGAAAGAAAAAATAAATAAACGTGAAAGAATGCCATGTAAAAAAACCAGTGGAATCTTGACTCGACCAGTTTTCTTAGTCTGTTTAGTTTCTTAACCGAATGGCCCCCAATAAAAAAGGGAAAAGTGGAGAAGAAGAAAAGAAACACGTGCGGGGAAAGGTCTACGTTTACAACGTTTTTCCACTTCAGAGCTTGCCCTGCTATAAATCTTGTGCACAAGTGGCCGAAAATCTGGCGCTGAAAACCGTTTGTCTCTGATTACCTCTTCCACGATGCTCCTATTCGCTTTGAATAGAAAGTCTGTTAAAAAAGTTTCGGTACACTCTTTAGAACAGAATAACATTTTCAAAAACTATTTCAAATCGCTTGATTTTTTCGAATTTATAATATGGACACGACACTAAAAGAAACTATTGTTAATTCAAATAAGTTAGAAATTACCATTAGATTCTTAAAAGATTCTATTTGAAAAAGAATTGCTTTTTACAACTATTTCATCTGTCCTTTTAATTGTGAACCGCTTATAATTTCGAGCAACGTTATCTAATTTCGATGAAATTTTCAGCATACACCGATATTAATTGTATAATTGTTAGTCCAGTTATTTGGATTGTCAATCCAAATGAGTTAGAAATTACTATTAGATTCTTAAAAGATTGTATTTGAAAAAGAACTGCTTTTTACAACTATTTCATCTGTCCTTTTAATTGTGAACCGTTTATAATTTCGAGCAAGGTTACCTAATTTCGATGAAATTTGCAGTATACACTGGCATTAATTATATAATTGTTTGTGTATAGAACTGTCATTATTCTATGAAACGTATTGTTTTAATTTTCATTACAAGTTCATAGAAAATCAGTACTCCTTTCGTTATTTCTGCGTTATTTTCTCAAAATGTTACTTACACATCACACAGTAAACTGATCATCCTAAGTTCTTGCAAACTTTCAAGTTATATATTCTGTTGATTTTTTAAAAAGTTACTCTATTTTAAAGGATGAAGACTTTGATTGTCTGTAGACTCAATATGCAATTTTTACACTGATGTGTATGCAGACATAAACTTTCCTGTAAAGATATCAGCAAATTGAAATAACAAAATACAAGATGTTTCTTATACATCACGCAGTAAACTGATCTTCCTAAGTTCTTGCAAACTTTCAAGTCATATACCCTGTTGATTTTTTAAAAAGTTACTCTATTTTATAGGATGGAGACTTTGATTGTCTGTAGACTCAATATGCAATTAAACTATTCTGTAAAGATATCAGAAAATTGATATAACAATATACACATGGGTGTACAAAGTATTCGTGCACCTTTTAAAATAGAATAACTTTTTTATAATTGTCCCAAACGACCTGATTTTGTGTAATCAATTAGAAGCATTGGTTTACGAAATGATATGCAAAAAAGATTTTCAAAAAATTATAATGTACAAGGTTACATGCAAAAATAAAAAAGGCAAATTTAAAAACTTTTTTATTTGGGCCCTTGAAGAAAATTTTAAATATATGTTTTGTAGATCTATAGTAGTTATATACACGCATGTTGCATATTTCACTGAAATCGATTAACATACACGCGAGCTACAAGCGGTTAAAAATTGTGAAAATCGTAGTTTCACACGACTTTTGATCAGTTTCTGCTTAAAATCCACAGAATCGTACATCTTTCGATGCGTGTCGTTTTTTTCCTGCGTCAACCGATTTCGATGAAATTTTCAGCATGTGTATAACTAACATAGATCTACAAAACATATGTTTTAAATTTTCATTGAGTACCCAAATAAAAAAGTTTAAAAAAATGCCTTTTTTATTTTTGCATGTAACCTTGTAAATTATAATTTTTTTAATACTATGGTATACTATGCTGTAAACGCATACATTTCGCAGTTACATTACGTATTCTACATACAATATAGCATTTAATGTTATCGAAGTATGCAAAACCATTAGGTCAGAAGGTCAATGGAAAATCCTAAACTTCTGGACTACGAACATAAGTAATAAATCATTCAGATTTTTAACGGAATGTCCCTGCGGTAAAAAAGAACCGTCGCCACCATTTGGCTGATTTTACTGTTTTCACGTGGTCAACAACAGTTTTCATGGGGGTTTGCGAGTGTACCGATGGACGTCTTGGCCTTGCCTAAACACCAGATGCATCGGACAATAAAGCCTACAACAACTTTACTCAGCCCATACCGTTTTTATAATTGTTTATAACACCGCTTCGAAGTGCACGATATTCGATCACTCTTAAAAAGACGATAACTTTTTTAATATTGGACCATACGATTTGAACTTTTTTCATGAGTAAGAACAATTGGTTTGCTACACAACGTGACAAATTTTTTTTAGAAAAATTGCAAGCTGTCAGAATTGCAGAGAAAATTCTAAAAGTTGTATTTTGCAACTTTTTTATATCTATAGAAAATTTATTTCCAAATAAACGTGTTTTCACACGTTTCGTAGATCCGTATCAATTAAACGTATTCTGGAAATTTAAACAAACATTTACAGATAGTAAAAATTGCAGATTTTCACGATTTTCGGTTTCTAATTGCAATCAATTTAAGGATTCTTACATCTTTCAATCTCTGTCGATTTCCCCCGCATCGACCGATTTTTATGAAACTTTCACAGTTCATATAATTCACACAGATCTACAAAACGTATTTTTTAAATTTTCAATATAAACCCACATGAAAAAGTCGTAGAATGTAACTTTTAGTATTTTTTATACAATTCCGATTAATTGCAATTTTTCAAAACATTTCTTTTCACATAGTAACCTATTTTCTCTAGCTTCAAAAAAGTTCTGACCTTATAGTCGAATATTTCAAACGTTATCGGTTTTTCGAGAGCGTCCGAATATTAATGGTAATCACAGTACATAGAACGTTCGATTGAATACAGGTTTGGCACTCCAAATTCGCCCTTTTGCAAATCAATTTCACCGTTTTGCAAATCAATGTCAACCTTTTACAAATAAAGTATGTTTAAGTAGGTTTTCGTAAAAAAAATCGAATCAAATGTAAATTAATTGTTAAGAAATTCGAGATTGTATTTATTGCAATGATGCACATCAAATACTTATTTAAAAGTAATTACCAATTCATTAATTTTGTAATGTATAAAAACTGTACAGTAGATATGCATATTCATTGTAGCCATTTTTTGATTGATTAATTTTTAAAATGAAAGTACATACAGTGGGTGTAAAAAGTATTCGTACGACCTTTCAAAATAGAATAACTTTTTTATAATTGTACCAAACGACCTGATTTTTTATAATCAATTAAAAGCATTGGTTTACGAAGTGATATGCAAAAAAGATTTTCCAAAAATTATAATTTACAAGGTTACATGGAAAAACAAAAAAGGCATGTTTCACAACTAAAAATTTTATAAATAATCAATTTTAAATATTTTCAATAGGGTGAAATTGATTTGATACCTTTTACGCATGAGATGACACAGATGCAGTCGATCTTGACGCAAACGTAATCGATTAAAGACTAAATTTTTATATTATTCAACTCACGAGATAATAATGATACGAAGTCGGTGACGTGAACGCTACGAGATCCAATTATTCCCATGACACTAGACACGCAGCGAACATGATACGTAAGATTGCAATGGAAATCACGAATAAACGATAAGAAAAAGAGCGCGCACTAGTATGAGCTGAATATCACACGATACATACTTTCTCATGGTTGATCGGGCGAATCGATCATTTGTGCAAAATTTTATCAGGCTGAGTGTATGTTATATTTCATTTTCTCTTTCCTTTGTCGTCTTTGACACTGTTGTACACTTGCAAGTATACATGTATTGGCTATCTACACATCGGGCTATCGCTATCGTCACAATGCACGTCCCTGAGATGAATTATGCGACTCAAATCAAATAATCTGATAACGGAAATGCGATCACAGTTCCACTATTGACGATTTTTATAAAGCGTTATCGTTCTTGGTCGCTCTACCGTTTGTTGGATTTGTTCGCAGTTTATTTGTAGTTTGTAGGATAAATTATATATAATAGTATACGATCTATTTTAGATTGCAAGACGCAATAAATTATAACAACAAAATGTACACATCTATTACTAAAGTCTGTCTATACGTATGTACATTAATTTACATTGTACCTGAAAATGCAAGAATGTTGTTCAATGTTATTTTTTCGTTCTATTGTGCAGAAAGAAATTTAACAATTTCAAAAATACTTGTCGGACCACCGTAATTGCAAACACATCATTAGTATAATATTATTTTGAGGTGATTCTTATATTAGCATATATTAAAACAACAACTGTTATTATATATACAATACAGGAATATGCTTAAGTTTCTTCAGGTAAAAAATTCTTTTCAATTAAGTATGCTGTTGCAGGCACGAAAAATAAAACGAACATTTTAATCGTTGAATAGTTAGGTACTTTAACAAAAAATAAAACGAACATTTTAATCGTTGAATAGTTCGGTACTTTAACAAAAAATGAAACGAACATTTTAATCGTTGAATAGTTAGGTATTTTAACAAAAAATAAAACGAACATTTTAATCGTTGAATAGTTCGGTACTTTAACAAAAAATGAAACGAACATTTTAATTGTTGAATAGTTCGGTACTTTAACAGTTCAATAAATGCTCATAGTAATAATGCATTTCCTAGATGTTACGTGAATCGTTAACGTATCTTTTACGACGATCTTAGTTTCATGTTACAACTGAAGAGCATTCATATCGATATCTCTAACAGTTTTGTAGAAAACGGTATAAGGAAGAAAACAGTGTACACACAGAGGTACGTACTTACATTGTATTAGCAATGATGTGAGCATAACAGAGTTGTTATATAAAACTCTTGACCTATATATCATCTTGATTAAACTGTTAATTATAATCCTATATAACATATAGGATAAAATCAACATATACGAACGCTTGAATATACAAACAGAGTGGATTTTGAATGCAGCATAATCTGAACAAACAAATTCTAATCACAACAATTTAAGTCTAATACTCATAAAGAAATATTTATAGACTTCATACGCATATAAACATTCAAATCTATAATGAGATTGACCTATTATTTGATAGTTTTTCTATTTGGCTATTCAGTAAAAAGTAATTTTTATTGATAAAGATTAATAAATCAATGCTACTCGATTATTAAAATTAAACCTAAGGAACGAACGATTTATAATAGAAATGATTCGAGATAAGTAGACAGAGGACCTTCATGCGAAATAAAAATTTTCTACCTGAATTGCGACAAGCTAGAGTGAAATAGAAATTGATTTCTTTCTTAATTTCATATAATAGGTTGAAAATAATATAACAATATTTTTAAATTCTTCGAATGTTTTTACTGTTTTAAATTACACCTATTCATATTTGTCATAAATATGTAAAAATCCGCTGTCTAGAGATAAGAAATATGAATTTATTTTAAATCTCTATATTCACTTCAAATCTATTAGCAAACAAATGTTCTATGATAAGAGCAACAACATAATTTGAATAAGAAATGAATGTTTGAAGAAAAATGTGATACACTGACGTTGGTACAGTAAAATAATAAACACTTTTTTCGTAGTTCCGAGAAAAGTGAAGCAGGCGTTATGATTTCGTTTAAGTAACCTCTGAATGTATCCAAACATTGAATGTAAACTTTCAATTGATATCCACCTTCTTGAAAACATATATACGTATTAAAACGCTTCAGATAGACAAAATAATTGTAAAAATGCACATACTAAAATGTTATCCTTTTCTGAAGTGTAATTAATTTAGTTTTTGCAAATTATAACTTGCAAAAGAAAGCGTTGTTTCTAAATTGATCGTAAGAAAAACGTTTGTTATATTGGCGATGAATATTTCTGAAAATTTATTCATGAAAATGTGACAGAAATGTTATATATTATCATAATATTAAACAATTAAAGCAAAATCAAGGACAGATTAAAAGACACTCGTTTGGGATTCTGTGTTTTAACATTTAACGTGGAATGAGCAAAATGATTTTATTCTAAAATTTTTCCATCATTATTGCGAGAACTTAATTTATAATATTGCTACATCTATAAATAGATATTATGTTTATTTTATAATAGATGTTTTGTAATATTAATATACATTTCAAGGTTGTCTATATTTTAAAAACTTCTTGACTCTGTTCAAAATGTTAAATAACATTTAATACGAAAAAGTATTACTAGAAAACAATTACTCCATAATTGCAAAATGTAAAAGGCGAATTAAGAGGAAAGAAATGAAGAATTCATTACTATGGAAACTCGTTCTGTACGCACGTAAATTTTTAGTTTTTAACCAAAACGTTTCATTTTATCTTCAGAAATAATTTTTTATCCATCATACATATAAATATGGGATATTAATCGAAACACTGTGGAAATGTACAAAACAAGTAAATCGTAAAAACGAATACAACTGTATATAATCTTGCATAGCATTGTCGCGATTATTGCAATCAAATATTTAGCGAAATTCTAAAAGCGAAACATACAAAGTATGTGAAAGTATTAAAACATACATAATACAAAATTTAGCAGTTGATTATTCAAGATGTATACGTATATATAGAATTGATGAAAGTACGAATTCGGACTGTCTCTATTATGAGTAAACATAAAGTTTCAAAACTTGACCTTGCTTTTTTATCTGAAGCAGTCTTTTCAGTTTATTTTGTATATACAAAATCACGTTCGCCAAAAACTCGTCCTTGCAACTTGTGTCGAATTAATAACAGCTATCCGTAGTGAACAGAATATCAATTAATAAGATTATTACATATGAAATAACAAATAATATATTACACAAATAAAAATAATGTAACACATATGTAATCTAAGCTACATATAACAATACTGTACTTGTCCTTGCTAAATAAACCGTTCGGTTTAAAGCAATAATAAATAAATAAATAAATAAACGTTAATACTAGACTGGGGATCTTTATGCATTTATGAAGATATCAGTTGGGTGAAATATGAAACAGTACTGAGGATTAGTAAAATTCAAGGATATTGTAGTGTTGTTTTTAACGTAAAAAGATCATTAAGGGATGAAATCAGTTTTTATTTTATTCTTGCTTTTCACAATCAGTGCAGAATATTTTTATTTTAACAGTAAAAATACCATTATACTTTATTTTCAACCTATTACATGTATTAATACTAATTGCAATACGGTTAGAAAATCTCTATTTTGCATAAAGATCCATTGTCTAATAATAATGAATCTAAATGAATTCTAATCGAAGCTGCGATTCGCATTTATTGTAATTATTACGTTTGCTTCGTATGTATATTAATAATTTCCAATATTTTTAACACCCACCGCACCACGACCGGTCAAATGACCGGTTTTACATTTTTTATTTTTTAATTATTAAAATTATAAGGATGCTTCCATCAGAAATTATTCAATAAATTTCTTTGAAGAAGATTCTCTGATTTCTATATTTCTTGAAAAGGAATTAACTTGAATTGAGATGATACAGTCGAGATAAGTGCATTAGTTGAAAGAAATGATTGAATTTTCGTTGATAGAAAGATTTTTATAAAATATCAATTCAAATATATGGGACGAGTTACGAAATGTATTGATACGGTACTGTGTACGGTGACCACTTGCGCGACGCGCATGCGCCTTCCGTCAAAACTCGATAGCTGATTCGCAATTACCGCATACTTTCAAGTTGGCTAGTCTGTAGGTCTTTGTTCGCGCAGAAACGACGGTTGACGGTTGAAGTTCGTCAGCACTTTCGAACGTACGGTCAGTTGATTTCGTTCGTTTGACGGGAATTATTGGAAAGCACGAGTTGACACGCTGATCTATTCGACCGGTTTAATTCAACTGTTTTCGTTCGTAGCTTTAGATAACAATTGAAAAGTAAGTACTGTCACACACGAGTTTATATTCTATCAATGATGTTCGGCCATATTTGCCGGTAATCGCAATACTTTGTTTTATCGATACGCACGTGCATATCTATTATGCGCTCAACTATTCAAACAAACATTCAATAGTCAATTCGTACAAAATGTCATTTGTTATTACTGAAATTCAATGTTAGTCCGTGTTAATATACATATTACTATTGCGTGCAAAATCGTCATTGCTAGTTCTATAAATGTAACACATTTTTTACGCGAATCGTGTGTTGGTAGGTAAACTCTAAATAATGCTAGGTCAAAGAAAAACAACAGACAAAACTGTTTTGCTGAATTCCAATACTTTGTACTGAATCTCGGAAACGTGATTGACGCTTATGTAAATGTGCTTATACAATTGTATATACGTATATCGTGCAAGCACTGTTTTAAACTGAATTGGTTTAACTTTAACATGCCGATTGTACCGATAAGACATTTTAATTATCATGAAACGATTAATTATCGTATCGAAAATCTGTTAATCGTTATATTTCAATTTATTACGTTTACTAACGTAACTTGCGTATACATGTCGCAGCAAATTAAAACATCTCCAAGTATTTTACATGATATAAAAACTAAGTGCCATGTAATAGTTTGTTAATTGATTTGTTTAACAGTAAGAATCGTACTGGAATTTGAACCCAGAAGCTTAACATACAACTGTAATATTTATAGATAATATTATCGTAGAAAATGTTAGATAAAAAATTAGTGGTTGAAATATACTGTATCATGCAAAAAATGAGAACTTGTTAAAACTTGTATTAAAATACAATAAAATAGTTTCAATATGTTTGAGAAATAAAGGAAATATATATTATTTTTACTTGTACATATACAAGTAGATCACGTTATTTTTAAATATTTCTATTAATTGTTCAATAAAATATGAATATTACATTTTTGTAACTATTTTTATAGCCAAATCGTTTTTGTATAAGAATGTATAAATTTCTTGTTGATTTATTTCCTAAAAATTTTATTCATTGTACTGTGAAATTTGTGCAGGTTAAAATGGATAACGATTGGGATAACACTCAAATTTCTAACCCAGATTCACATAATGTAAGTATATACTGTTTTCAATTGAATAAAAAAGATTTCATAATTGTCAACAATACTTAAACTTGTTTGTCTTTTTTGTGAAAATGGCAGTTTGACGACGGCGGACATAGCTATGGAAAAGGACGAGGGTTCATAGTCAAAAATAATAACAATAACGATGAGTGGGGGCCAGGAAAAAAAGGTTACGAAGATGAAAGTGCCAACAACGACGATGCAAATGATGACAATAATTGGCCATCTAACAATAACGGCAACAATTTTGGAAGATCTGGCAGAGGAGGCGGTAGAGGAGATTATAAAGGAGGTAGAGGAGGTAGGGGAGGTAGGGGAGGATTTAATAGTCGCAATAGGGATGACGATGACGGTGATGGAAATGGTGGCAGAGGTGGATATAGAGGCCAAAACGACGATGACGGTGATAGGAACAGTGGTGGCAGAAGTGGATATAGAGGTCGCAACAGAGACGACAATGATGATGGGAACAGTAGTGGCAGAGGTGGCTACGGCGGTGGCAGAGGTGGTGGATATAGAGGAGGTCGGAATAGGGACAATGATGAAGACGACAACGGTGATGGAAACAGTGGTGGTAGAGGCGGTAGAGGTGGATATAGAGGTCGCAACAGAGATGACAATGATGATGGGAACAGTAGTGGCAGAGGTGGCTACGGCGGTGGCAGAGGTGGTGGATATAGAGGAGGTCGGAATAGGGACAATGATGAAGACGACAACGGCGGTGGCTACAGACGAACAAATAATTATGGAGATGACAACAACGGTGATAGGCCTAGAAGAAAGTTTGGTGGGGATAATGATAATGACGACGATGAAGAACCTAAGAAAAAAGAAATTTACATTCCGCCAGAATTGGCTTCCGACGATAGTTTATTTGAAAACGGTGTCGCTGTTGGCATTAATTTTGATAAATATGACAACATTGAAGTTAGAGTAAGCGGAGACAATGCACCTAGTCCGTTAGATAGTTTTCAAACGGTTGGCCTTAGACCTATAGTATTAGAAAATATTAGAAAATCAGGATATACAAAGCCAACTCCAGTGCAGAAACATGCTTTACCCATTATAATGGGAGGTCGTGATTTAATGGCTTGTGCGCAAACAGGCTCAGGGAAAACTGCTGCCTTTGCGATTCCTATAATCAATACGTTATTGGAGAAGCCG
Source organism: Lasioglossum figueresi (assembly GCA_028455805.1). Taxonomy (NCBI): domain Eukaryota; kingdom Metazoa; phylum Arthropoda; class Insecta; order Hymenoptera; family Halictidae; genus Lasioglossum; species Lasioglossum figueresi. Next base: position 10,687,812 of record CM052204.1, read on the forward strand.
AAGGACTTGGAAATATCTTCGTTTAGTTGCGAACCACAAGTTCTTATTGTATCGCCTACTCGTGAGCTTACTATACAAATTTATCAACAGATTGTTAAATTTTCATTGAATTCAATTTTGAAGACTGTCATTGCGTACGGTGGAACATCTGTGCAACATCAAAGTGCAAAACTTGCTGCAGGTTGTCACATCCTTGTGGCAACACCTGGAAGATTATTAGATTTTCTAGACAGAGGCAAAATCAAATTTTCTTCTGTTCGATTTCTTATATTGGACGAAGCGGATCGTATGCTGGATATGGGATTTTTACCTAACATCGAAAAAATTGTGGATCATGAGACAATGGTTCCGTTAGAGGAGAGACAGACATTGATGTTCTCTGCTACTTTCCCAGACGAAGTGCAGCATTTAGCAAAGAGATTTTTAAACAACTACCTGTTCCTTGCAGTTGGCATTGTAGGCGGAGCATGTACAGATGTTGCGCAAAACTTTTACGAAGTCGAAAGAAACAAGAAGATAGCTACATTGAAAGAAATTTTGGAAAGAGAAAAAGATAGTGGTACACTAGATGGCACATTAATATTTGTAGAGATGAAAAGGAAGGCTGATTTCATCGGAGTGAAGTTATCTGAAATTAATTATCCTACAACTACTATACATGGCGATAGATTTCAAAGTCAAAGGGAACAAGCGTTAGCTGATTTTAAAGCAGGAAAAATGGCTATTTTAGTAGCTACAGCAGTTGCTGCTAGAGGCTTGGATATAAAAAATGTTTCACATGTTATTAATTTTGATTTGCCAAAAACTATCGACGAATATGTCCATCGAATTGGTAGAACTGGTCGTGTGGGCAATCGTGGAAGAGCAACATCATTTTTTGATCCCGAAGATGATGCACCTCTTCGAGGTGATCTTGTGAGGATATTGAAGCAGGCAAATCAGCCTGTACCAGACTGGATGGTATGCGGAAACTCGAAGCGAAGCTTTATGCCTGGTAGAGGAAACCAATTTGGCGGAGAAGATGTCAGAGATGTAAGTCAATAATAATAATAATAATTAGATTGTGCATGCTTATGCATTTATATCATGTACATTCATATATATCGAAAGATTTATTTAAAATCAAAATAACCATGTATTAGTTTCAAAATTACTGAAAACACTGTCAAATAATAATTGCAATAGTTAAAGTTGTGGTAAATGTGTGTTATATTTATATATTTTTCTTTTTCTACAGCTCGAATTGGAGGGTGAAAAATACGGTGAAGAATCATATGCGCCTACTGCAGTAGCCAATGAGCCAGAAGAAAGCTGGTAGAAGACTACTTCCCCATCTACGCATTGGATTTTGTCGTATTGACTCAGAAAAAGGGTACTATGCGTTTTTCCCCTATTCGTTTAACTTTATCAGAGGTACAAAGTTGTTCTTCTTCTAAGTACGTCTATAGAGATGGTCGTTTATATATACATATATATGTATAATATGTTTCAGTTGATTTTTGTTTTCTTTCCTATTTGTTTCGACAATAGTCAGTGACGTATTTAAAAATAAAAACATAGACTGTGCCGTGTACCTCCTTCGATGTAGATTAAGTACAAAATAACGGGACAATGTTACCTTTGTTGATGCGACGGGTTTAATTTTAAGAGATACATATTATATAGTTTACGAAATCTCATTTAATCTGCGTTCAACGATGCAGTATTATTATAGTACTTCGCCGTCGATCGTACAAACGTTAGTTTCTAAGAAGTTACAAGAAGATGATAAAATCGTAGAAAGCATATTTTATTTTATAAAATGATACCATCTAATATTATGTTAAGTGTTTTATACGTTCCGTTTTGTAATAAAATATTAAAACAAAGCTGTTATACAATTGTTTTACATATTTATCCAATAGAATAAGACTCTTTGTTATTCAATTGTTTTACATACTTATCCAATAGAATAAGACTCTTTGTTATTCAATTGTTTTACATACTTATCCAATAGAATAAGACTCTTTTATTCACTCTTTAGATTTTTAATTTATCAGAAAATTTTATTGCAAAAATAAAAATGTGTACATACCGTCGTTCATGGCCATGTCCATCAGATGCAAATCTTCGTCATTAAGAAGGGATGAAAGAAAACCATCGGTGGTTTGATTAATCGAGTCGGAAGTTGGTGTATGGTAGTACATCATATCTCCAGGTTCAGATTTATATGCAGCTCCGCTCTCTGCTCCCATTGGTTCGCTACTGTTGGTTAAATTCATTGATGTTGCCACAGCTGAACCCAAGTTCGATGATCCACCTGTAGCAATAAGTATTTCGGTTTAAAAAGATTAGACGACAAGTATTATGCTTTTATACTTACATTTCTATTTTTACGAATAGTACTAAACCTGATATAAGGCACTGCATCTTAATGTTTTTATATTTGAACACATTTCATTTGAAATAAGATAACATATAATCATTTGAAATAATGAATTATTTTAAATATCAGATGAGATTGCATAAGTTCGTGCCTGATTTTCTTAGATATCGCAAACTGTACTGCACGGCGGAGTGTAAAATAATATTACATAGTCACCATGCTTTTCTAATTGTAGAAAAGAATCGTGACTATATAATTGATTAATAAAATTGTATTCTTTAAAATTTAACCATTGAATTTTATTTTTAAATCGGGCACGAACTTGTGCAATCATCTTTTTAAAAATCTTTTTAGAAAGCACTTTTTAAAATTATTTTTTCTTATCCTTTTTAGATGATCTCTTATCTTTTCACATTGTACTATCTAGTTCTACTTTCCGTAATTAGTGAGGGTGGGTGGGTACCAAAAAATTCGTGATACTCGGGTACCCGCGCACCTCTAGTTATCACGGTTTTTATAAAAGAAAAAAGATTACCATTTGTTACTGCAAAAATTTCTAATCTACGACGCAGACGCCAAAGAATTGATAGGTGACCAACGTTTTATGCATACATCATGGATTTTTATGGAACAAGTAGTATATTTCAAATTCAATTTCGAAGTTTTAGGTATAAAATACAGTTTATTTCGCGTGGGTATCTGTAATACCGTTCAAGTTGTAGTTTTAAAAAATGTTGGTACTGGTCTTTCGACTTTTACAGCTGAGAATGTTAAGCAATATTAAGAAATTAAAAATCGTTGTTCCATCGGGACCACCAAGCGATCATTAAACTGTGAATTTATATGCAAAATAAAAATTGTCTGTATTATTAACTACAAGACATATGAACTACATAGACATATTTCTTTTTCTCTCTTAATAATTCGATTCTGTTGAAAACAGTACAACGGTATTCTTAAATTCTTTAAATGTTGTTGCTGTTTTCCATTTGATTCACCGATTTTTGTTATAATCATAAATGCATAAAATCCCCAGTCTAGTGATAATTTAGCGTGGAATGATCCCATAGCAAAAGATGGTCCCATAAGCAAGTAAAGAAAGTGATTGTGTTACTCTGATTCTTACACTTGTTTCGTACATCTTATATTTTTTTTATCTGACATTAGTGCGATTAAAGTGGTTATGTACTCACCCACGTTATGGTAGGGGCTCGTGGAATTAAGATCACCCACGGGTGGTGCCAAAGTGGCATTATGTAGCAGTACATTACGCTGCGCTTCATAATGACTGTGACTTATACCGTGCCCTGGGTACCCAGGATGTGCAGAATGTGTAAAATGGTCTGGTGCACCAGGTAGTGACAAAAGGGATGCCAAATCTTGCCACCGTTGTTCCACGCTCATTGCACGCACGAATGGCATGCGACCCTAAAACACACAAAATAGTAATTAAAACTAACAACCATTTCCTTATCCCGACATTTTCCGCGACGATCATCTTTCTCATCGAAGTAACATAAATTGTTTGCAATGTCTTCATTGACATATGTACATAACAGTATCTTATTTTGATGATTTCTAATCATAAACGATATCGAATCAACTTACGCGATTATACATACATTCATGCAATGACCTCGTTTAGAAACGACAATCGTTTAGCAACGATTACAGTGAAACAAAGATCTATAATAATTAATAATTCTTATTATTAACTTTTACCATTGCTATGAATAAAACAACTGATCGCTCAACGCAAAAAAATTTCAAGTTACATTAATACACTGCGGATCTTTATGAAATTATGGCTTTTGAAAATTTTCAAAAAATGCTAGGACATAAAATACGACAGAATTTAGTACGGTTTTAATTGATTTCAGATGTAGAAAGGCGGAGAATAAGATTTTATTCGATTCGAGTTTCTTAAAATTTGTCTACAAGAATTGCAAATTGTACATCCTGAGGATATTTTAATAACAAAGTAAAAGTGAAATTTATAAGAATACTTGAATAATAATGTACGCAAGTCGAAGAGCTATGCCATTGTAGATATCATCGAGGAATAGCATAGTAATTTCCATAATTTGATTCGAAACCCGACATTCGATCGTAATCGGTTCGCATCGTTATTCGTGCCACAAAATACTTTTGACACGAGGCACCAAAGTCATTAATATCGGATGAGCCTTTACATGTAGGCAACGCCTATGCAACCAGCAGGGTTTCTGTCTTGGAATCCGAACATCCACTAGTTGACATTTGACAGGTTTGATAGCCACGGGATTCCTCAGACGTGTCACTCCGTAGACAGACATGGCCCCATAACAATAGAATGACGCTTCCTTGCTTCGCTCATCCTTTGAACCTACTCATTTCCAATTCGACATTGCCACGAATTTCGCGAAAGATACACAACAAAAGGTACACAATGTACTCTTCAATAATCAAAATAGTAATCTTTATACAGGGTGTTTCGCTTAAAGCAGGCCACCTAAATATCTCATCTATCTCTGATAATACAGAAAATGTTTCCGACGTAATCTAAATGGGGTTTCGAAAGACGAATCAGACGGAAGAATCGTTTTTTATAGATTGCAATTTTTTAATCGTTATTTCAAGGTCACTCGTGTTTTTAACGAACAGAAGATTGTGTTGTTTGTGTTTTCTGATGCTATATAACAACATGGAATATGCACCCAGTGAAAGAAACTTCTAGGACAACCTAATGCCTCGTACAAACCTGAACATTTCGACGAACAGCGCATTACGGCGCGCCGAATGCCGTGCCGAACGGAACGGATTTGTGCTATTTCTATAATTTCTTGCGAACAACTATGGAAGTTGCAGCAGCGTATACTGCACAAAGAAATACAGAAAATATTGGAAATTTATTGAGTGAATTAAAGTTTTAAAGTGAAATGTTCAGGTCTGTACGAGGCATTAAAGACATCAGATTCGAGATTAAATGACTTCAATTTTAGGAGATGTTATGATATTTCGACGAACATTGCGCCGAACGTCGCGCATTTCGGCGCGCACGAACGCGAACAGGCAGTACATGCAAATTTGTTTGTAGGACAGATAGCAAATCCTAAACATTCATGATATAAAGAATAAATGTCAAGAAATATGAAGAAATTTATAAACGAAGACATCGGTGATTTAAATTATCCGAACAAATTATATCTCTACTTCCTAATTTGTTACAAATTATTAAAGAGGCCCTTGCTGTGAAAGCATTGCATTTGTTTAAAACAATTGTAATGATCTAGCAAGTAAAAACACGTTTATTCGTACAACAAAACATTGTTTAAACGAATTCATCTCGACAGTAGTGTTGCCGCAATGTAGTGACGGAAAAATTTTAACATACCGTACTAACAAAGTTAACAAATGTCTTTGTTTATAATCTTTGTTTATACATTTCTTTCTATTTCTTGACATTTATTCTTTATATCACGAATGTTTAGGATATGCTATCTGTCCTGCAAACAGATTTGCAAGTGCTACCGATCGCTTTCGAGCGCGCCGAAATGCGTGCCATCGTTCCCTGAGCAGATGGATCGGCCGCGCTCCAGAATGCGCGCCAAAATGCACGTCGAAATGCGCGCGGCGACGTTCGCGGCACCGTTCGGCGCAATGTTCGTTGAAATGTCATAACATCTCCACAAATTCAAGTCATTTTGTCCCGAATCTGATGTCCTTAATGCTTCGTACAGACCTGAAACCCGATAAACTTCCAATATTTTCTGTATTTCTTTGTGTAGTATACGCCGCTGCAGCTTACATTGTTGTTCGCAAGAAATTATGGAAATTGCACAAATCCGTTCCGTTCGCCGTTGGCCGAGGCGCGGCGTTCGGCGCGGCGTTCGCGGCGCTGTACGTCGAAATGTTCAGGTCTGTACGAGGTATAATATGTACATAAAATTAGTTCATTTAAGGCGGTAGACTCGTTTCCAGGATTTATCGATAATACAAACACGGAGTCTTACAGTAGACAAAAACGCTAGAGATTAAAGATCGATTTAGGACGCTATCTCCCTCAAAAGTCCTATTTTTTCGTTTATTAGGCGTAATTTGCATTATTTTGGAAGGATGTAGCTATGATAAAAGCTAAACTCCTTTTTCCAGGATTACAAGGGTGCGCGATTCGCGTTCTCATTCCTCAATAATACAAAAAAGCGGATTTTCAGTAGTCAAAAACGCAAGATAAAAGATCGATCAAGGGCGCCATCGTCCTCAAAACCCCAATTTTTTCGTTTACGAAGCGTAATTTGCATTATTTGGCAGCATGTAGCTACGAAAATAGCTAGATTCCTTTTTCCAGGATTGCAAAGGTGCGCGATTCACGTTCTTATTTCTCAATAATACAAAAATAGGGTTTTCTCAGTAGTCAAAAACGCTAGATAACAGATTGATCTAGAACAATATAGCCCTCAAAAGCCCTATTTTTCCGTTTACAAGGCGTAATTTGCATTATTTCGAAGGATGTAGCTATGATAAAAGCTAAACTCTTTTTTCCTGGATTGCAAGGGTCCGCGATTCGCGTTCTTATTCCTCAATAATACAAAAAAGGGGGTTTTCAGTAATCAAAAACGCAAGATAAAAGATCGATCGAGGGCGCCATCGTCCTCAAAACCCCTATTTTTTCGTTTACGATGCGTAATTTGCATTATTTGGAAGCATGTAGCTATGAAAATAGCTAGATTCCTTTTTCCAGGATTGCAAGGGTGCTCGATTCACGTTTTTATTTCTCAATAATACAATAATAGGGTTTTCTCAGTAGTCAAAAACGCTAGATAAAAAATCAATCTAGAGCACTATAGCCCTCAAAAGCCCTATTTTTTTCGTTTACGAGGCGTAATTTGCATTATTTGGAAGGATGTAGCTATGATAATAGCAAAACTCCTTTTTCGAGGATTGCAAGGGTGGACGATTCGCGTTCTCATTCCTCAATAATACAAAAAAGAGGTTTTTCAGTAGTCAAAAACGCTAGAGTTAAAGGACCATCTAGGACGCTACCTCCCTGAAAAGTCCTATTTTTTTCGTTTACGTGGCGTAATTGGCATTATTTGGCAGCATACAACTGCGCATGTATCTATTTTCATAGCTACATGCTGCCGAATAATGCAAATTACGCCTGGTAAACGTAAAAATGGCACTTTCGAGAGCGATCGGGACCTAGATTGATAGCGCTTTAGATTTCTGCAAAAATCCATCTTTGTATTATCGTGAAATGAGATGACGCATCCTACCGCACCCTTGCAATCGTGGAAAAAGGAGTCCACCTCCTTAACTTATCGTTAATTTGCATTATTCGGCAGCATGTAGCTGTCACAGCTTTATGAAAGTAGCTACATGCGTAGCTTTATGCATCCGGATAATGCAACTTACGGTGCCGAATAATGCAAATTACGCCTCGTAAACGTAAAAATAGGCCTTTCGAGAGCGATCGCGACCTAGATTGATCTTTTATCTAGCGCTTTTGATTTCTGAAATAATCGGAAAAAGATAGAGAAATCGGAAAAAGATAGAGAAATCGGAAAATATCGAATGAAGAAGAAAGATACGTGGTTATGAAGTCACACAATGGGCAGTTCTACATAGAGTAATACAGGATAAGCGGTAAAGCAACGGCCGAAAGCGGTTGTCGCAGAAATCGGGGGACAATGGTTTAAGAGGAGAAAATGTTGGCGAGTATAATAAGTGGCTGTCGGGAATAAGCATCGCGGATCTAGAAAACTAAACAACGGGTCGTTTGCGCCTCGCCGGGACATTCTTCGAGCATGGTAAACTGGTCGTCGCGTCGCGTCGCGGCGTGTAGGTACGCTGCGCTGCGTTGCGCTGCGTTGCGCTGCGCTGGTCGAATACTCTTCGCCGTTCTTAGAAACGGTGTAAATGCGGCGCGGGTTTTTCTGCACGGAGACTCAATCATGAGCGTGTCCCGTCGAAACAGGACGAGCGTAAAGCCTCGCTATTAGAAACGCACGCTCGGAACAGGACAAATCGCCGCGGAACAAACGTCTCGTCCTACATTTCGCGACTTACAGCCGACAGATGCGCTGACAAGCAAGAATCACCTTAAAGGTTCGCGCTCGACAGATTGCACCGACGACTGATTGATGCTGGCCGAACAACAATCGCGCCGGATCCAAGGTACCTGCCATCTTCCCTATTCATCTTCTTCTTGCGACCAAACGCATTAGCGACAATACCAGTCGCGCATTAAGCGCCACCGGCTACTACCACACTTACGCGGTCGCCTCTCGTCGAGACATCTTTCCTTATCCTTTCGATAAACCTCCCACATTTTATTGCACGTTATTATTTGATGACTCGTGCCCGATTCGCGTGATCGAGCACGACGCACGATGGACAATTTGCTCGAAAAACTGGAGAAGATTGATAGAAAAAAACGTTTTCAGTGTTTATGGAGTCAAATTGTATGTCAGGTCAGCCCGACTTCGTCGAGTTCGTTCGTGTTTAAGTCACATGTATGATTCGCCATTGTACATTGAATTAAGCGGTTGCATACTCTATAGTTCAAGTACGAATGGTGAATTTACGCTCATAAGTCTTAGGACAATGACCATTAGACTAAGGACCTTTATGCAAAATAAAAATTTCTTCTTATCTGATCTCCAACAAACTGGAGTGAAATTTAAATTTATATTCTTTCCTATCATGTTTGGTAGATTGAGAATATTATAATTGTATGTTTAAATTTGTCTAATATTTTTGCTGTTTGAAATTATACCTACTCAGTTTTGTCATAAATGCATAAAATCTGCAGTCTTTAGGACAATGATCATTAGACTGCGGATCTTTATGCAAAATAAAAATGTCTTCTTATCTGATCTCCAACAAACTCGAGTGAAATTGAAATTTATATTCTTTCCTATCATGTTTTGTAGATTGAGAATATTATAATAGTATGTTTAAATTTATCTAATATTTTTGCTGTTTGAAATTATACCTGCTCAGTTTTGTCATAAATGCATAAAATCTGCAGTCTTTAGGAAAATGATCATTAGACTGCGGATCTTTATGCAAAATAAAAATGTCTTCTTATATGATCTCCAACAAATTCGAGTGAAATTGAAATTTATATTCTTTCCTATCATGTTTTGTAGATTGAGAATATTATAATAGTATGTTTAAATTTTTCGAATATTTTTGCTGTTTGAAATTATACCTACTCAGTTTTGTCATAAATGCATAAAATCTGCAGTCTAGCGATCATTTTTGTATTCAACTCTGTAAAAATGAAGTAATCGTTGGAGGATGCGAACAAATTTTTCCTTATTCGAAGGTTTACATGTCAAGGAAAGGATGCTGCACTCGTACATCAAAAATCTTACCAAGAAGTGAAATAATATTTATATTTTCATTTTCATCGAACAATCCGCCACGTTTCTTTATTATAGTTTCCACCATTCTTGGCCTCTTCTGTTGTTATATTATTCCAGTCTCGTTCCAAGATATTCCATAAATGTATTTTCGAAGTAGGGCAAACGTTACGTACCTGTCTATCGAATTAATTTCGTACTCTTCCACTAGCGCGGTCTTACGACGAGAAGATATTTTGCTTTTTCTGGATCGAAAAGAACGTCGACGTTGGAAATTTGAAAGGGTGGGTTCTCAAGATGAAAGTCTGCTCTATCGCGTGGTATAGTTCGATTTTCCGCTGGACCCTTATTTTTTAATATAAATTGAAAAATATCCTCAAAAATGGGTGCAAAAGTGGTGTCTCTCCGACTTTAATCGTTGTTTAAACATGTTTAACCAATCATAATGTCTTAACATTGGATATCACTGTATTCGGGAAAATCTACAGAATCTTTTGCCGTAAAGAACAATTCAATATCTTTTATAATAACATCACAATAATTGTTCAAAGCTGAAAAATGTGTCTTTTTTTAAACTCAATTTTCTCAAAAACTCTACGTACAGGAGAAAAATTAAGGTCAGATTCGGAATCAGCGCGAAAAACTCTATAAGAATCAGTTGGTCAGTGTAACCGGCATGCCCACAACAAGTATTACAGTTTCACGTCGAATTTATTAATGTTCATCACAAAGCCAGCGAGTAGTTTTATTACCAGCATTTTTCCCATTCTCTGTTATGTATTCTTAAATTTCAAAATATTTCACAGACGCAATTCTAGTAACCCTTGAAGATGATCCGAATGTAGATCAAAACGTCGGAATTACTTTAGTAATTTGCAAAATGACTTTGTAAATTAAGTAACAAATGATCGAACCCTTGCGCCGAAAGACATTAACAATTTTATTATCAATCAATCAAAGTTCAAACCTGTTTGCGAGGTAGTTGATCCCATCCCTAATTTTGACTGGTTTCGGTAGACATAGCTTCGTCTTAACTGTTGGTAATTCTGGTGTTAAATATGTACAACACGTTTCACCAGCTTACGTCCATATAAAGTGAACGTGCGAAAGCCGTGAGAAATCTGCTTCGTCCGATGTTAGTGTTCCTTTGTGGGTCCACGTAATTTTTTTTTTTCTGAAATCTCGACTATTGTAGCCGATTCAGATCGAATCCCGCGCGACATTGATCAACCGGCTGCTGGTTTGATACCTGACTGCGTCGTTTAACGTTTAACCAAACGTCACTCGATCGCTTACCTACTTTCCACCCCGTGGCATCGCGCGTGTTTTCGTACGTGACTGCCGGTAAAGCTCGTTTCCGTCACGAAAGTTGTGAATCAAAATATTGAACGATGCCCGGTTCAATCTTTCGCTCGTAACGGGCTATAAAAAAAATATTGCGTCCCATATCCCCATCATATCTCTCTTCACACGGCGATACTGTTTACACTAACCAGACAAATTCACGTTAAACCAATAAGTAGACTGAGACTTTCTATGCAGATGTCAATTTGTCTGCAGAAATTTAGACAAATTCCAGTGAAAAGGATATCGCACCCCGGCAAGAATAGTGTCGCAACTAAAAAATGCAATGACGATTTTAAGAAAATTATAAAATTTCCATCGAAACAGCACAGACTAGACTGCGTATCTCTGCAAAATACAAATTGTCTGCATCGATTTCAAGAAATAGAAAGTAAATTCAATGTTATTTCTTTTCTTAACAAAAAAATGAAAAATGTAGAGGAAACAGGTTAGGTTCTTCCTCTGTTTATTTAATTTAAATAAAAATTACGACAAAGATTGAGAGCTACAAAGTAGTGGGTGTACAAAGTACTCGAACACCTTTTAAAATCAAATAACTTTTTTATGTTTGTACCAAACGACCTGGTTTTTAAAAATTAATTAGAAGCATTGGTTTACGATATGATATGCAAAAAAGATTTTCCAAACATTACTATTTACAAGATTACGTGCAAAAATAAAAAAGGTATTTTTTGAAACTTTTTATTTGGACCCTTAATGAAAATTTAAAATATATGTTTTGTAGATCTATGTTAGTTATACGCATGCTGAAAATTACATCGAAATCGGTTGACGCAGGAAAAAACGACACGCATCGAAAGATGTACGATTCTGTGGATTTTAAGCAGAAACTGATCAAAAATCGTGTAAATCTACGATTTTCACCATTTTTAACCGCTTAATCAATTTCGATGAAATTTTCAACATGTGTGTAACTACTTAGATCTACAAAACATATATTTTAAATTTTCTTTAAAGGCCCAAATAAAAAAGTTTTGAAAAACACCATTTTATTTTTGCACATAACCTTGTAAATTGTAATTTTTGGAAAATCTTTTTTGCATATCATTTCGTAAACCAATGCTTCTAATTGATTATAAAAAATCAGGTCGTTTGTTGCAATTATAAAAAAGTTATCCTATTTTAAAAGATGTACGAAATACTTTCTACACCCACAGTATATTTAAAATAATTAGTAAACAAAATTGTTTAAATAAGTAGCAGTCAAGGTACTGACCTTCGAAGTAAATTTCAAATAAAACACTCAAAATACTAGGGAATTGTTGTCAATAAAATTGAGAAATAATTCGAAGCGCAAAGGGTTAACCTCTTCCCTTAAAATACCGTGTCTGACTCGTGACGAAGATTCTGAACAGATTCTGATAAAAATGTATGTTAATAATTTCCTTTAAACCGAAATACAATTTTATTTTGGTTTTGTTAATGTACAGCAATTGTTCGAATTTATTAAACTGTTAAGAGCATGTAATTTAAAAGAAATCGTGCAGGCATGTTATATAAATGCATCAAATCTGAGGAGTACTTATCAACGTACAGTAAAGTAAAAACTGATTAATTTTGATCTGATAATGAAGACTCGTTCCCATCAAAGCGGAAATTAGAGATCAAGAGCTCAATGATCGTTTAGATGTAAGGCCAGATATATGTATAAAGATTTCTACAAATGTATCGGACGATTTGCGGGCAACATTCATTTCGAAATAAAGATTTCGCATATAGGTTCGACATACAGTGAACCACGAAAGTATTTGAACGCACTTTAAAACGGTATAACTTTTTTATGATCGGACCAAACGACCTGACTTTTTTTGGGCAATTAGAAGAATTGATTTACCAAATGACATGCAAAAGAGATTTTTAACAAATTGCAATTGCTAAGAACAAAGGCGAGATGTAATTTGTAGGTGGACTAATGTATACCTTTCACATCAGTCTGAATCTCTGCAGGATTAAACTAAAAGAATAATTAAAAGAACCACCCCAGATCTATTGTACCTATACACAGTGAACCACTAAAGTATTTGAACGCACTTTAAAACAGTATAACCTGACATTTCTTGGGCGATTAGAAGAATTGATTTACCAAATGACATGCAAAAAAGATTTTGAACAAATTGCAATTGCTAAGAATTACATGAGAAAGTAAAAGAGACACACCATTTATAACTTTTTTTTATTAGAGCCGGTAATGATAATTTAAAATATGCGTTTTGTAGATGCATGTTAGTTATGCGCATGTTGAAAATTTCATCGAAAGATGTATGAATCTGTGGATTTTAAGCAGGAACACATTTAACCACTTGTAGCTGTTGGGTATGTTGATCGATTTTAATGAAATATGCAACATGTGTACAACTAACATAGATCTACAAAACATATATTTTAAATTTTCATTGAGACCCGAAATAAAAAAGTTTAAAAAAATGCTAGTTTTACTTTTGCATGCAACCTTGTAAATTGTAATATTTTGAAAATCTTTTTTGCAGATCGTTTAGTAAACCAATGCTCCTAATTGGTTACAATTAGAATCTTTAAATCAGGCTGAACATCAGCTTACAATTATAAAAAAAGTGATACTGTTTTAAAGTGCGTTCAAATACTTTCGTGGCTCACTGTATCTATACACATTGCTGTTAGAGGTCAATGATCCTATATAGAATTGCAACGAAATAATAGTATTCAGTGATATCCGATAAAATGGACGTAGCATTAATTATATTGTAATTTCGGTACTATCGAGACTGGAATTATCTTCAGCGTTCAAAGCAATGCAGAAGCCTGATGATCGTACAAAGAGGTAAATTCGTTTCACACATCCTAGATAGTCCGTACTGCCGCGCATTATGCATTTCACAGTGCATAAGTCCAACAGCTGCTTGGATTCTCTGACAAACGGAACGGAGTGTAACGTCTCGTCGCATTTCTTGGTTCTTGGTGAAAATTGCTCGGACGGCGAGTACGCGTATAGAAACAAATGTTCGTTGTGAACACGTTAAGAATTGAAATTTTCTTACGGGACCGTCATGCTTCGCGAAAAATTCCCCCGGATAATTTAGATTAAAGCGGATCCTTTATTTCGTTCAAAGATTATTTTCGATTAACCTCGTCTCAGCTGCGTAACGCGATCGTTTATTTTATTAACCGCAATGCACTCTATTAAAAAATCTGATAATAGATTCAGAACATCGTTTTCGATAATAACTGGATAGTGGATTTTATGTATTTATGACAAAAAATGATTAGCTGTAATTTAACACTAAACCTACCGACCATCAAAAGTGACTGATGCGTATAGTATTATAAAAATAACAAGATTATATTTATTCATGTTTTGCGCGATTTTTATTATAATATATACTGGAGTCAAAAGATATGTTCAATAAATTCCCATGAAAACACCTCCACAATTTCAATAATTGTCAAATAAAAAATTCCCATGAAAACACCTCCACAATTTCAATAATTGTCAAATAAAAAATTCCCATGAAAACACCTCCACAATTTAAATAATTGTCAAATAAAAAATTCCCATGAAAACACCTCCACAATTTCAATAATTGTCAAATAAAAAATCGAATTGTCGTGGTAGGTTTAGTATTAAAATGGTAAAAAGATTAGATGAATTTAAAAATACTGTTACATTATGTTTAACCTATTAAACATATTAAGACAGAAGAAAATTTCTGTTTCACTCCAGTATGCTGCAATTTAGGTACAAAATTTTTATTTTGCATAAAGATCCGCTGCATCTACTTGTAACTACCCTTGTTGTAGGGACAGAGGGTTTTCTTTGGGAGCTCTATCGAATGATGTAACGTAAAATAAAGGAAGATCAACTTGATTTAGGGGCATATTTGACTCTCTTATCTAGCTGTACCTTCCAGAGCTGGGGAAAATAATATTTTAAATAGTAAATAATAAATAATCATATTTATTTTAACGAATGTGTACAACTCTGAAAATAAAATATCTTATTTGAGGCAGTAATTTTTAAAAATAGTATTTTGTTTGAAGAATATTGAAAATATTTGTATTTTCTCTTTATTTTCAATTTTAATTTTAAATATTGCTGAAAGTAATGGTTCGAATTCGATATATTTATGAGTGTAAGTCGTTTCTTAACGATAAGATACACTGTATGTTTATGCGGTTTCTCAGAGTATTATAACAATATAAAAAGTAAAATATTCTATTTCGTGTTTCAGATGGTTAAAATAGAAATATTTTATTTTGTGGATCAAATTGTTGAAATAGAAATATTTTATTTTCAGGTTCAGATTGTTCAAATAGAAATATTTTATTTTCGAAATTGTATATCTTATTTAAAATACTATTTTCTTTAAGCAAAATAAAATATGAAATATTTGTTTCGCCAAATAATGCCCACCTCTGGTACCTTCCCATCTATTTCATTCATAGAAGCGATCGGCGTTATTAACCTTCTCTCTGTGTATGCGGTGCAAATGCAAATAAAAAGGATATAAAAAGTTGACGAATTGAACATTTCTGTAGATCTTCTAGGAATGCTATCTGCGATATGTTTCAAATTTAAGTATTGTTTTAAAAATCAATGAAATTTCATAAATACTTATGTAAACAAATTCTGTGTTTACATTTTGAATAACAGTACACCGAGCGAAGGTTAATAAGAATTGTTAGTTACTTGATAATGAATGAGACAGCGGATCTTTATGCGAAACAAAAATGTTTTGCGCGAATCACAACAAATCGGAGTGAAATAAAAATTTATTTCCTTTCTTAATATGTTTAATAGGGTGAAAATAATATAATAGTATTTTTAAATACGTCTAATATTTTTACTGTCTTAAGTTACACCTACTCATTTATATCGTAAATTCATAATATCCACTGTCTAGTTATTATCAATGCTACTTGATTATTGAAATTAAACTTAGTAATTCTATGGATCTTTATGCAAAATAAAAATGTTCTACCTGAATTGCAACAAACTGGAGTGAAATAGAACATTTTCTTTATAATACATATGATGGGTTGAAAATAATATGACAATACTTTTAAATTCGTCTAATATTTTTACTGTCTTAAATTACACCTACTCATTTTTGTCATAAATACATAAAATCCACTATCCAGTTATTATCAATGCTACTCGATTATTAAAATTAAACTTACGAAACGAACGATTTATAATAGAAATGATTCGAGATAAATATACAGCGGATCTTTATGGAAAATAAATATTTTCTACCTAAATTGCAACAAACTGGAGTGAAATAGAAAATTTTCTTTCTTAATACATATGATAAGTGAAAAATAATATGACAATACTTTTAAATTCGTCTAATATTTTTACTGTCTTAAATTACACCTACTCATTATAGTTATAAATGCATAAAATCAATCAAATCAAATTAAATTTATATTCAATGGCAGGAATTTTACGACAATTATGTGTTTTATGCAATCATGTTGCGCGGCTCCTACTGTAATACGTGTATCACTAAAGATATCTATACAACCATTCCTTATGAAATCATTTTTATTATTTCAATAATAGCAAAATAAAGAATCTGGAACGGGTATTTTGTCCGGAATTGGTAGGTTTACTGTTAACACATTACCGACCGGTGATTATTGCATAATTTTGAAAAATCTGTGGTACATGGCTAAACATTATTTAACGAAACCTTCAATATCAACAGCAATTTTCATTGTGAACCAACAAGCCACCCTCAATAACGTCATCAAATTATTTTATTTAACATTGCAATATAAAATAAGATGTCTGTGCTTTCTTTTGGTACAACACAATTATTGAAAATCCTATTAATAGGCTTCCGGTGGGTAAATTGTTAAGCAATTGATCGGTGCCGGCGACACCAGTGATCCCGTCGGTATTGAACGCGTTGAACAATCGAATAGGATCAACGATCGAATTTTCGGGCATGAGTGACAGACCCGTACGCATCTCTTTGCACAGGGATCCGCTAGACAGCGTGCGGTAGCGCGTTATTTGTTATTTGCCGTGCCACTTGGATATTTGCTTAAAACCTTGAGCGTCGTAGAAGAGCCCTCAAAGTATCCTTGGACTTTCCATAATATTTACACGCAACATCGAGTTACCATTGAGGAGAGAAAAGAACAGCCCGTGGGTACAAAGATCGCGATAGAGGAGGATAAAGGAACAGAAAAGACATCGAGATCGTGAGAGAGGCCGATCCACGGCGCGCCACAGAGCCGTGGAGTGGAGATAGAGGCTGAGCGTGCTGGATCGCGATCGCGTACACTCGTAAGACGAAATTAATAAGAGAAACGAGGTATGTAATATGGAAATGAGCAACCGGGGGAAAGACGAAGACCGACCAGGGGCATTAGGATGCACTTGTGGCGATACTTGAAGGACCTGGCGAGAACCCTCCGCGGTAACCCGTGCCAGCGTACATTAATCTGATGACTATCTGAATGAATCATAATTAATATCGCGGCCCATTAGCCGGGAGAGTTTGCCGTCGAGGGACCATTGGTAATGCGCATGGTTTCCCCGCGCCGCACCGCACAGTACTAAGCCGCATGTCTTTGATTACTTCTGTTTCGTCGATAGCCTCCGCACCGCGCCTTCATTACTGTATTCGGTTGAACACCGTTCTAAAAACTTCTATTTTATCGGAAATATTTCTGGCATGTTCAACGAGCACGCAGTGTTCGGTATAATTAGCCGTACACTTCCTCGTTCCAACATCCGGACGTTACACACGTACAGTATTTTACTCTTTCCTATTGTACATATCTCGGACAATGTTCGATAGCGGACAAAAGTTTAAGACGACTATCTTTTATCAGTAGATTATCGCATTTTATTAGAGATACTAAATGTCGAACAATTCTCAATTGTTCTTAACATTTACACATATATTCGCACTCTATCTACGAGCAGCCTAGACTCTTTCGAAACATAAACAGTGTTCGGAAGAATGCGCATGAAACTTTCAATGCTGCATTTGCTGCGGGCATTCATTTAAGAATTATTTAGGAAAAAAGTATTTGTGTTGATATAAGTAACAACAATTTCTTTGAAAGTTAATATTTTGTGGAGTGACCGTTATTTTTAATGACTGCGGCACAACTTTGTGGCATTGAATCGATTAGCTTTACACATTGTTCTATTGATATGTTGTTCCGCTCTGTTTCAATTGCAGTGTAAAGGTCACTCAAATTTTTAGATTTATATTTGTGTACGTTCATTTTGACAACGTTCCACGAGTTCCATGGTAGAACAGTAATATTTTCTTCTATAAAGTACTGCTTCACGATTTTAGAGGTATGTTTGTCATCATTATCCTGCTGGAAGATGGAATTGTCTCTCATATATTCACGTGCATAAGGTGTCATGGTCTCCTCCATAATGTCCAGATATTGAAACCTTCCCATAATGCCATTAATTTTTCGAATTGGTCCTGGACCGTTTCGCGAGAACGACGCCCACACCATTACACAACCACAACCGTATGGCTGAGCGCCCAAAAGAAGGTTCCCAAGAAGGCACAGAGGCAAGAGGGGTCTATCGTTCTGCATAGTAGTAGTAGTATGCGTGTGACCGCTTCAGCCAATAGAAGGCACGCTCCTTCCAAGCTAACCAATCGGGCGCGCATTCTTGCCTACGCCACCGCATTCCTACCAGGGACCTTCTTCTGACCGTTCAGCAGTAAGTACTTGAGTGTTCCTACGGTGCAGTTTGGATTAAGATCTTCACCTTTGCGACGTCTGATATATCGAAATCCGTCAGAGGAAGATACTCTATTGAACTTCAACACTTAAGGGAGTAGACTCCTTTTTCCAAGTTGCAAGGGTGTGCAATACACGTTATCATTTCTCGATAATACAAAAAGGGGGGTTATTAGTAATCAAAAACGCTAGATAAAAGATCGATTTAGGGCGCTATCCCCGTAAAAAGTCCTATTTTTTCGTTTACGAGGCGTAATCTGCATTATTCGGCAGCATGTAGCTATGAAAATAGCTAGACTCCGTTTACCAGGATTGCAAGGGTGCGGGATTCACGTTCTCATTTCTCGATAATAGTAAAATGGAGTGTTTCAGCAGTCAAAAACGCTAGATAAAAGATCGATCTACGACGCTATCGCCCTCAAAAGATCTATTTATTCGTTTACGAGGCGTAATTTGCATTATT
>CM052204.1:10718387-10735227 GCA_028455805.1 Lasioglossum figueresi
CACGGTTCGATCAAATTCTACACTATATAGCTATTTTGTAGTAAAATTCAAACGTTTCGATTCGGATTTGAATCTGTTACGTCATAAGACCACGTTTGCTATAGGATTGTTTTCTATTAGAGGAAAAGAAAGGTGGTGTTTCGTCCTAGACCCGCTAGAGAACTCATCAGTAAGGCTATCTAGCGGGCCCTGCCTTAGACACAAGTGTCGGAAGATTTTTTGAGGAACGTTATTAATATACTAATTGGTGACAGTGCAGTAACTTGCGAGAAAGTTATTCGACGGTAATTTGCATTATTCGGCAGCATGTAGCTATGAAAATAGCTAGACTCCTTTTTCCAGGATTGCAAGGGTGCGGGATTCGCGTTATCATCGTGAAATAGAAAGATAGATCTATGGCGCAATCGCCGTCAAAAGTCCTATTTTTTCGGCAGTATATACAGTAGCAGACAAAAGTTCAAGATGACTATCTTTTCAGTAGATTATCGCATTTTATTAGAGATGGTAAACGTCTAATAGTTCCCAATTGCTCTTAAGCGTGGAAGTTCAATAGAGTATTTTCTGCGGAAATGCGATATATCAGGCGTCGCAATGGTGAAAATCTTAATCCAAACTGCACCGTAGGAACACTCAAGTACGGTGGTGGTTGTTTAATGGCGTGGGCATCGTTCTCGCGAAACGGTCCAGAACCAATTCGAAAAGTTAATGGCATTGTGGTAAGGTTTCAATATTTGGACAGTATAAAGGAACCCATGATACCTTATGCACGTGAATATATGGGAGACAATTTCATCTTCCAGCAGGATAATAACTTTTGTCTGCTACTGTATATGCTGCCGAATAACGCAAATTACGCTCTGTAATCGAAAAAATGGTACTTTTGAAGGCGATAGCGTCCTAAATAGATTTTTTTTTTTTATTAAGCTATAGAACCCCAAATGGGATTATTAGCAGCATGCACAAGGCTGTGCATGCCAACATTACAAAGATAACTTATAAACTAAGATTGAGACAATATAATGAACATTTTCGAATACAGCGCTAACATATTAAAACGCAAGATAAAAGATCGATCTTCTCTTTTTTGGTTTCACAACATTCAGAAAAGATCGATCTTTTATCTTGCGTTTTTGACTACTGAAAAAACCTCATTTTCGTATTATCGAGAAACGAGAACGCGAATCCCGCACTCTTGCGATCCTGAAAAAAGGAGTCCACTCACTTAATGGGCTAGCATTAGAGGTATCTACCTTTTCTTGGGAAAACGAATTAGCAATTTTACTCGCGTTTTATATTAAACACTTGAAGCGTAACGGAACAATTAATATTACCACTGTATCAAATCAAACCTAAAAGATTATTGTAAAGGTTGGGAATACTTTGTTAAACGTTCTTTTTTTGTTAAAATTTGTGGGCACCTAGGAATCTTGTTTTTCCGGATTTCAGGATTTTGTAATAAATTCATGACAACATCGTCAGCTTCTTTTTACAACTTTCGATATTTATGTAATTCAATATTGTTTTGTAAAATTGGATGCACTGCAAAATTTTATGCTATTTAATAACTCTTTATTGTTTCGAGCACTATACTATCCCGAAATTGCACAAAAGTCAACGCGTTTCATGCATTTAGCTTTTTTTTCATTAATAAGCTGAGTACCAATGATCTATCATTATTAGTTGGTAATGATACCTAATAAAATTTTGCTACAATCCATAGTTCCTAAGAAAGCCTATTTCCAATTTTTCAAAGCAAACATGAAAACTCCTTGCTCAGTATTGTTTCGAGCATTATACATCCTAGAATGCACAAAAATCAACGCGTTCCATGTGTTTAACTTTCTTTATTAATAAGCTAAGTACGAATGATTTATTAATAATTAGTAACGATACCTAACACAATTTTGCAATAATCAATAGTTCCTAAGAAAGCCTATTTCCAATTTTTCAAAGCAAACATGAAAACTCCTTGCTGAGTATTGTTTCGAGCACTATTCTATCCTAAAACTGCACAAGCCAACGTGTTTCACGTGTTTAACTTCCTTCATTATAAGTTAAGTACGAATGATTTATTATTAATTGGTCACGATATGTAATAACATTTTACAATAATCAATAGTTCGTAAGAAAGCCTATTTACAATTTTTCAAAGCAAACATGAAAACTCCTTGCTGAGTATTGCTTCGAGCACTATACTATCCTAAAACTGCACAAGCCAACGTGTGTCACGTGTTTAACTTCCTTTATTATAAGTTAAGTACGAATGATTTATTATTAGTTGGTAAAGATACGTAATAAAATTTTGCAATTATCTAGAGATCCTAAGAAAGCCTATTTCCAATTTTTCAAAGCAAACATGAAAACTCCTTGCTGAGTATTGTTTCGAACACTATTCTATCCTAAAACTGCACAAGCCAACGTGTTTCATGTGTTTAACTTCCTTCATTATAAGTTAAGTACGAATGATTTATTATTAATTGGTCACACGATACGTAATAGCATTTTGCAATTATCAATAGTTCGTAAGAAAGCCTATTTACAATTTTTCGAAGCAAACATGAAAACTACTTGCTGAGTATTGTTTCGAGCCAACGTGTTTCACCCGTTTAACTTCCTTCATTAATAAGCTAAGTATGAATGTTCTATTATTAGTTGGGAACGATGCGGTCAAACGCACCACGGAACGTAATTTGCGGGAAGATATTGCAGACGCGCGCGATCCACAAAAGTCTTTCCTTTGTTCTTTCCCCGCATTCAGTACTTCTACGTAAAATGTACATCATACATTGAAAGTGTGCACGGTCAGTTCTTCATGTTTTATAATTTTCCGGCGTCTGTTAATTAAGATATTCTTATTCGAACTCGTTTTTTCTTTCTATTTTTTGTTATATCACCTTATATGCTGTCATGTCGATCGTTTAAATAGTTAGACTGCCGGGGAAATCAAGGCGAGCGGATTTAATAAATTCATAAATCAGGCGTCATGAATAACCGCGCTGCACTGATTAGCCTAGCGTATCTTCTCTCATTAACCGGCATGTTTAATATTCAATTAAGAGGTTATGACGGTAGAGATGGTTTCCGCGCTGCGCGGAATAATAAGCATTCCAGAAATTCTGCCGGGGGTGATCATCCGGAGACAATCAGACGAGTGTATAGCGCTGCATGTGTGTATTCGTACCTGGAAGGAACGATGGTGCGGATGATGAGGATGATGAAATTGTGGTGTGTGAATCATGTCGCCAGTCTCAGGATCCTCGCACCTGGATGACTTCGCGACCTCGACGTTGCTCGAGGTAGTAATAGCCGTTTCACCCTTCGCGCTCTCGGACTCTTCAGCGGTGTCCTCCTCTTTCTTCTTCTTCACTTCCGGCTTCGTTTCCTACGCAAACGTCCTTTTTATTGTAATCATCGACCACACCGTTGCTTCCTTTTCACCGATAACTGTACACCACAAGCTTGATCAGTTAGTTTCTCGCTTAATTTTCCAGTAAACATACAGTGTGAATCCCATTGTGGCTCACCAGTGATTTTATATCAAAGTCGGGCACAAATCAACTAATAATTAAAAATGACTAACAGTCTAGTTGCTTGTTAGTCATAGAAAAATAGTAATTAGTTAAAATTTTTTGAATAGTTAGCGATAACTACGTGGCACTTAATCGCACAATAGTGACTGATAACTAGACTGCGGATTTTATGCATTTATTCCAAAAATGGGCACGCACAATTTAAACCAGTGAACATGTTAAAAATATTTAAGAACGTCAATGTATTCAGTGTATTCAATCAGTATATTCAATGTTTATAGTAATGCTTAATAGTATAATTAAATGAAGAATACAATTTTTATTTGGCTCCTGTGCCCCGCAATCAATGCAAACATTTTTTCTTTTGATCATTTGATCATTTAAACTAACTAATGATTAATCATAACTAATAAGCAATAACTAACGATTACTTAGAGCTGTGACTAACTAGTGCCACGTAGTTATGATTAACTAATTAAAAAGTTTTAACTAATAACTATTTTGCTACGACTAACAATCAATCAGACTATATTAGTCATTTTTAATTATCAGTTGATTTGTGCCCCACTCTGCTCTATATGTATATTCTTTAAAAATATTCTTATTTAAAGATCAACTTATCAAAGGATGTAGAAAATAGTAAATAATAAATAATCCTATTTATTTTAAAGTATGTGTACAACTTTGAATATGAAATATTTTATTTAATGCAGTAATTTTTGAAAATAAAATCATTTATTTTGAGGCAGTAATTTGTGAAACTAGTATTTGCAAATAGTATCTTATTTGAAGAATATTGAAAATATTTGTATTTCGTCTTTATTTTCAATTTCAATTTTAAATATCATTGCTGAAAATAATGGTTCGAATTCGATACATTTATGAGCGTAAATCGCTTCTTAACGATAAGATAGATTGTACGTTTATACGGTGTCTCAGAGTATTATAACAATGCAAAAAGTAAAATATTTTATTTCGTGTTTCAGATGGTTAAAATAGAAATATTTTATTTTGTGGATCAAATGGTTGAAATCGAAATATTTTATTCTCAGGTTCAGATTGTTAAAATAGAAATATTTTATTTTGTGGATCAAATTGTTGAAATAGAAATATTTTATTCTCATGTTCAGATTGTTAAAATAGAAATATTTTATTTTGTGGATCAAATGGTTGAAATAGAAATATTTTATTCTCAGGTTCAGATTGTTAAAATAGAAATATTTTATTTTGTGGATCAAATTGATGAAATAGAAATATTTTATTCTCAGGTTCAGATTGTTAAAATAGAAATATTTTATTTTGTGGATCAAATGATTGAAACCGAAATATTTTATTTTCAGGTTCAGATTGTTAAAATAGAAATATTTTATTTTGTGGATCAAATGGTTGAAATCGAAATATTTTATTCTCAGGTTCAGATTGTTAAAATAGAAATATTTTATTTTGTGGATCAAATGGTTGAAATAGAAATATTTTATTCTCAGGTTCAGATTGTTAAAATAGAAATATTTTATTTTGTGGTTCAAATGGTTGAAATAGAAATATTTTATTTTGAGATTCAGCTTGTGAAAATATAAATATTTTATTTTGTCGATCAAATGATTGAAATCGAAATATTTTATTTTGAGGTTCAGCTTGTTAAAATAGAAATATTTTCTTTTCGAAATGATATATTTTATCTAAAATACTATTTTCATTAAGCAAAATAAAATCTAAAATATTCAATAGTATTTGAAATATTTGTTTCGCCAAATAATGCCCACCTCTGCTTCATCCTTTCTTCAAACAGCGCACAACTTTTTCTTTCGTGCACTACATTTTTACCCTTGCGGTAATAAAAAAGCAAAAGGTGATGGGAAATGCGTACTTTGATTTCGCATATTTGATGTGATGATAAAAACATACTTGAAATATTAGAAAGTACTAGGAGGTAGGAAAAATTACGTCGGAAACGTCAGCTGTCAAGATATACCACGATTTTGCGATATGAAATAAGGTTAGTAATAACGAATGGAAGCAATGCCGTTTGGATACGTAGACACGAGAAGTGTAACGAACCTCTGTTTGAGCTTCATCGAGGTCAACAAGCTGAAGCGCTTCTTCGAGATTGAATCCGTCGGCAAATTCGAGGGTGTCGTTGTTGAGGAGACCGTCGACGCTGGCACTTCCTAAGAGGGAACCTCCGAGTAGGTCCGAAGGAAAATCATTCTCGAGCTCTAAGGTGCCAGTTAATCCCAAAGAATCATCGGTTAATCCAGCTAAAGGGTGGTTGTCTAAATCCAGCGACGCGTCTCTGAGCAGTGGATCGTCCTCGTCTGTTGCGTTGCTTCCTCTTCCAGCTTGACTGCCAGAATTCAGAATATATTCACCTGTAACACACCGAACAACACACAATGAGCAAAATTGAACGGATTTTCAAAAATGATTATCAGAAAATTCGGCTACTCTTTCGATTTTCGAAACCCGCGACCGGCTTTCGTTGTATAACTCGCGGAGGCGGCGCGCACGGATAAATTATTGGGTGATAAGACGTAAAGTAAGCGTAAACAGGTTCGCGTGCACAACTACGATCCACGAAGATCACTTAAATCCTTTTAATTGTTTCTGAGACAGTATGACACGCGATGGACTACGTTCTCCGATTGTCGGCTATTAAACTCCGCAATTTCAAACGCACACTGTCATTAAGAATTATTTCAATACGAATATTCCGGTCTTTGTAGGAAAACGGAACATCGTAGCGTCACCGGTACGCGAAATTCACACGGCAGCGAAATTATTCGACGGTCTTCTCCGATCACAACTATTTGCGTTGGTTTCTAACTCTAGTTAGAATGTTTCTGCACGCACTCGAAATTCTACGATTTCTACAAACCGCATCCCTGCAAGAACAATGAAACAACACAAAAAATCACGATTTTGAAGCTGGAACAGTGATAGATGCGTTTAGTTGGCCTCTACGTGCTGGAAAAACGTCATATTTCTAATTACTGATTGAACCTCTAGAAGTTTGAACCTGAACCTGATTAAACCTCTAGTTTATATTTGTAATGGCATGAACAGTGTCACTTCAGAGTTGATGGAGGCATCCGTAATATCATTTCATAGAGCCTAATCGAATTCACTTCCAAAAATATTTTTATGAAAGATTAAAGATGTCTGCACTATGTCGATGGAAATTTTATACTTTTCTTAAAATCGTTATTGTGAGAATAATTTTTTAGTTGTGTCACTATTCTTGCCGGGGTGTGAAATGTGTAATAGCAATTGCAAGAGCAAAAGTATTATTGTATTTTCGTGATTTACTATGTATTAGTTTCATTTCCAGTTTGTAGCACGCACGTATGTACCGTGTAAAGACACTAGTAATTCATCTCGTATCAGTAGTTGACCATTTCTCAGGAAAATGTGAAAAATAAAGTTTCTGGACGACATAACCTTTCATATAATATTAATGAGCCTACCATTACAAGCAAACCACGAAACATTTACCTATTCTGTTTCTAAATTAGATTTCATATGGAATTAACTTCTTGGCATTTGTATTTGTCATTTGTCCTTTTACTTGTAATTTGCACTAACCTTTCATATAATATTAATGAGCCTACCAGGACAAGCAAACCACGAAACATTTACCTACTCTGTTTCTAAATTAGATTTCATATGAAATTAACTTCTTTGCATTTGTATTTGCCATTTGCCCTTTTACTTGCAATTTGTACTAACCATTGCAAGTAACAAACGATATCAAAGTAACCATCTTTAGTGTTTCTGGTTTTACTGTAGCTGGTCAACTACTAACGTATGGTCAATTAATAGTTTTCTATACAACTACTTCATAGAAGTTAGGTTTGTTACATAATGTAAGAAGTTCAAACATCATTTTCACGCATAGAGTCTCTTTAATAAAGGATAAAAGCCGTTTACTATTATTAGACAGCGAATTTTGTCCATTTATGGCAAAAATGAGTAGATGTCATTTAAAACAGTAAAAACATTAGAAGAATTTCAAAGTTATGTTACAATACTTCCAACCTGTTCATCATATTATTTATACGATACGCAAAGATCATTACTGTGTGTTTCGTATGCCCGCCTGCCTTCACATATTTTCGTTCCTTAAAAACTGTAACCTGCGCGTTTAGGGAAAAACAAAAAGGGAAAAAAGTGGTATACTCTTACTTTTAGTTTGTAGAGGTTACTCGCTCGGTATACTTTGGTTTGTACCTAATGTTGTAATAAATCTCTTTTGAGATTTCCTCAATAAAGAAAAAGAAAGAAAATAAATTTCTATTCAACTCCAGTTTGTCGTAATTCAGGTAGAAAATTCAAGCGGCAGCGAAATTCATCGACACGTTTCTTCGATGACAACTATTTCCGCAGGTTTCTAACTCTGGTAAGAATGTTTCTGCACGTACTCGAAATTCTACGATCTCTACGATTTCTACAAATGTGTAGTAGCAATTGCAAAAACAAAAGTATTATTGTATTTTCGTGATTTACTATGTATTAGTAACATTCCGAGTTTGTAGCACGCACGTATGTATCGTGTAAAGACACCAGTAATTGATCTCGCATCGGTAGTTGACCATTTCTCAGGAAAATGTAAAAAATGACGTTTCTGGACGACATAATCTTTCGAAAAATGCGCGATAAACGTAGTTCCTCGTATTAATCAGCCTAACAGGTCAAACAAACCACGAAACGTTTATCTACTCCGTTTCTACACGCACTGGAAATTCTACGATTTCTATGATTTCTACGATTTCTACAAATGTGTAGACTCCGGGATTTATGAATTTATGACAAACATGTTTAGCTGAAACACGAAACAGTAAAAATACCTGACAATTTGAAAAATACGATTACATTGTCTGTGTCTTAATAAAATTATTGAGAGAAAAAATAAATGTTTGCGCAGCTCCTGTTTCTTGTAATTGACTTGGAAAATTTTTATTTTGCATGTACATCCGCACTATAGTAGTAGCAATTGCAAAAACAATAGTATTATTGTATTTTCGTAATTTACTATGTATTCGTACCGTTCAAATTTTGTAGCACGCACGTATGTATCGTTTAAAGACACCAGTAATTGATCTCGCATCGGTAGCTGACCATTTCTCAGGAAAATGAGAAAAATGACGTTTCTGGACGACATAATATTTCGAAAAATGCGCGATAAACGTAGTTCCTCGTATTTTAATGAACCTAACAGGTCAACAAACCACGTAACATTTACGTACTCCGTTTCTGCATTGATTCGAAATTCTACGATCTCTACAAATGTGTAAAAGCAATTGCAAAAACAAAAGTATTATTGTATTTTCGTAATTTACTATGTATTAGTACCGTTTAAAGTTTGTAGCACGCACTATGTATCGTGTAGAGGCATCAGTAATTGATCTCGCATCGGTAGCTGACCATTTCTCAGGAAAATGAGAAAAATAACGTTTCTGGACGACATAATCTTTCGAAAAATGCGCGTTAAACGTAGTTTCTCGTATTAATGAGCTTATCAGGTTAAGCAAACCACGAAACATTTACATACGTCCTCTATTTCTGCACGCACTCGAAATTCTACGATCTCGACTCGAAGATTTCGTACACGTGTGTTAAATCGTATCCTTGCCACGGGCGTTGCACGAATATTTCACTAGGCAGCACACAAAGTCACAAGTTCGAGTCACACGTCACCGGAACCCGAGATCATCAGCAATCCTAAATCGATCGAACGAACTGGTACGGTGGTCTTTAAAAACGCGAAACTTTTCAGACGAATCTGTTATGCATCAGCCTCGAATACGGGCAGAAAATTTGAGGCTAAAAATCATTCGAGGATGATTCGACTAAACCGGATTCACTGTGACTCGACTAAAGCTGTCCATCCCGAGGCGCAGCACTTGAGAACTGACTGGGGCCGACGGACAGGTAAAATTTTGGAGGAGGGACAGGAAAGGAAAAAACGTAACTAATTGAGGGACAAAGGGGTGTTGTTGAAGATCCACCTGCTGGTCTGAACAACCCCCCAATGTTCCCGCCCTACGGCCAATCGCGCGTCCCCGTTTCTACCCTACTTCATCCCTCACGCACGCTCCGAACACGTCTCGGCTGGATCGTTCGCGTCTCCGTCGCTCTCCAAACACGCAACACGATCTTTCTGCGGCAATTCTACCTCTATTGTTAACTCTTTAGACCTCAGATAGTTTAAACAATTTTTCAAACGAACGAACAATTTCATAAAAAAAAGGTTTTCCAAGCGCCACCATTCTATTTTCTACCGTCGTGAAAAGTTTATCGAGATTCGATATTAGACATATTATTATGCATAAATTCGAGTTCAGTTGAACTGTTAATTTTTTCAACCTCATACATTTTAAACAATTTTTCAAACGCACGTATAATTTCGTAAGAAAATGTTTTCCAAGCGCCACCATTCTATTTTCTACCGTCGTGAAAACTTTATCGAGATTCGATATTGGACATAATATTATGCATAAATTCGAGTTCACTCGAACTGTTAATTTTTTCAACCTCATACATTTTAAACAATTTCTCAAACAAACGGATAATTTCGTAAGAAAATGTTTTCCAAGCGCCACCATTCTATTTTCTACCGTCGTGAAAACTTTATCGAGATTCGATATTGGACATAATATTATGCATAAATTCGAATTCACTTGAACTGTTAATTTTTTCAACCTTATACATTTTAAACAATTTCTCAAACAAACGGATAATTTCGTAAGAAAATGTTTTCCAAGCGCCACCATTCTATTTTCTACCGTCGTGGAAACTTTATCCAGATTCGATATTGGACATAATAATACGCATAAATTTCAGTTTACTTTTACTCTTAACTCTTTCAACACAATGCATTTTAAACAATTTTTCAAACGAACGGATAATTTCGTAAGAAAATGTTTTCCAAGCGCCACCATTCTATTTTCTACCGTTGTGAAAGCTTTATCGCGATTCGATATTAGACATAATAATATGCATACATTCAAGTTTACTTTTACTGTTAACTATTTCAACCCAATGCATTTTAATCAATTTATCAAATGACCGAATAATTTCGTAAGAAAATGTTTTCCAAGCGCCACCATTACATTTTCTACCGTCGTGGGAACTTTATCGAGATTCGATATTGGACATAATATTATGCATAAATTCTAGTTCACTTGAACTGTTAACTTTTTCAACCTCATACATTTTAAAGAATTTTTCAAACGAACGGATAATTTCGTAAGAAAATGTTTTCCAAGCGCCACCATTCTATTTTCTACCGTCGTGGAAACTTTATCGAGATTCGATATTGGACATAATATTATGCATAAATTCCAGTTCACTTGAACTGTTAACTTTTTCAACCTCATACATTTTAAACAATTTTTCAAACGAACGGATAATTTCGTAAGAAAATGTTTTCCAAGCGTCACCATTCTATTTTCTACCGTCGTGGAAACTTTATCGAGATTCGATATTGGACATAATATTATGCATAAATTCCAGTTCACTTGAACTGTTAACTTTTTCAACCTCATACATTTTAAACAATTTTTCAAACGAACGAATAATTTCGTAAGAAAATGTTTTCCAAGCTCCACAATTCTAAGCATCTGTCTACCGTCGTCGAAACTTTATCGAGATTCGATATTGGTCATAATAATATGCATAAATTCAAGTTTACCTTTGTTGTTAACTCTTTCAACCCAGTGCATTTTAAACAACTTTTAAAACGAATAATTCTGTAATCAAATGTTTTTCAAGCATCAAAAATTGTAAGCATCGTTCTAACGTTGAAACTTCATAGACATTTTAATTATACATACTTTTTGCGATACAGAAATTTCGATTTTAGTCCCCAACAAGTTTAAACAATTTTTCAAACGAACGAACAATTTCGTAAGAAAATGTTTTCCAAGCGCCATCATTCTAAGTATCTTTTTACCGTCGTAGAAACTTTATCGAGGTTCGATATTGTACGTAATAATATGCATAAATTCGAGTTTAACAATTCTGTTAACACATTACCTTCCGGTGATTATGCTATAATTGTTGTAAGTCTATGATTCATGGCTGAGGATTTTTTAAAAGAATCCTTCAATAGCAACAGCAATTTTAATCATAAATCATCAACTCACCGTCAATAACAAAATCCAATAATTTCCTTTGGGATTATCGAGTAAAAGATTTCTAAGCTTCCATTTGGTGCAGCACAATTATTGGAAAGCCTATTAATTGGCTACCGGTAGATAAAATGTTAACTCCTTCAACCTCATGCATATTAAACAATTTTTCAAACGAACAATTCCGTAATTAAATATTTTTCAAGCGCCAAAAATTGCAAGCGTCTTTCTAATGTTCAAACTTTATTATGATTTTAATTTGTATAGGATGAGACAGAGAGAGATAAACATTTTTTGCATCGCAGACAAATAGTTTTATTTGATGTTACTGGACTGCGGATCTTTGTGCAAAATAAATATTGTCCGCATCGATTGCAAGAAATAGAAACTAAATTGAATGTTATGTCTTCCCTTAATGATTTTAATAGAGAAGAAATCATACATTGGCATCTTCAAGAGTTTTAAAATTTTACAACAATTTCCATCTACTCAATTTTGTTATAAATACATAAAGATCCGCAGTCTAGATGTTATTAACTAAATATCCTTTTACCATCACAACTTTATCGGGGTTTTAATTGTATATTTTCAACAGTAGCGGAATACGTAGCAACTACTAATCGAGTAAAATAAGTAGCACAGTCAAGGAACTGTTCTCTGAAGAAAATTTCAAATAAAACATTTAAAATAGTAGGAAGTTGTTGGCAGTGGTGGGCATTATTTGGCGAAACAAATATTTCAAATACTATTTAATATTTTAGATTGTATTTTGCGTAAAGAAAATAGTATTTTAAATATGATATACAATTTCGAAAATAAAATATTTCTACTTTAACAATCTGAACCTGAAAATAAAATATTTCTATTTCAACAATTTGATCTACAAAATGAAATATTTCTATTTTAATCTATTTTTCTTTTTATATTGTTATAATACTCTGAGAAACCGCATAAACATACAGTGTATCTTATCGTTAAAAAACGATTCACTCTCATAAATGTATTGAATTCGAACCATTATTTTCAGCAATGATATTTAAAATTGAAATTGAAAATAAAGACAAAATACAAATATTTTCAATATTCTTCAAATAAAATACTATTTTCCAAAAATTACTGTCTCAAATAAAATATTTTATTGTCAAAGCTGTACACATACTTTAAAATAAATAGGATTATTTACTATTTACTATTTAAAATGCTATTTTCGACAGCTCTGGTTGTTGACAAGAAAGTTGAAAAATAATTCGAATTGCAAAGGGTTAAAGTAACAGACATACAGTGGAATATATTGTATAACTTCATCTTTTTATTAGGCAATAAATAATGCGGCGAGGGATTAATTTGAAGAAGAATTTATTTGAAGAAGATCGAGAATATTTTTTGACAACGAACTTTCGTGAACGTTCAGTTAATTAGATTGATCTCCGAGCAGAAGGAAAAAAATAACTTGAGACGGTCCAGAAATTTCGACGATCGGGATGATCGTTCTTCTTTTTTCATTGCAGTACGATGTTATTAGAGATAACAATCTCATAAAATAATAACTCTTAGAAGGCCGTTCGGATGCGGACAGGTCGGTCAAACTAAACGACAGGCGGGTCGACAAAAGGAGAAGAGGTTTTTGGTTCTTTTGCTGGTCGTCAGTGCGGTACCTTGAGAAAGGAGGATCGCACCTTTGGAATGGCTATTACATTAACTAGTAGTGGCGGCCATTGTCTGGTCCAAATGCGGGGCCGACCGCGCGATAATGGCTGCCTTTAATTTGGGAACTCCCAGCATTCCCGTCCGTAGAAGGCGCGGAGATTTCATTTCGAAAAAGGCACAAGAAATTTTCAACTGCCTTTTCGAGAGCCGTTCCAATCGTGAGAGAGGCAGTGTGTAAAATCCACGATAAAAAGGACCAGAGATGGAGAACGGGGAACGTAACGTGGAAATAATTAAAGTGATCTCTGAACGATTTAACTATTTAACGATGCAGCGTTTCATCTTTTTCTGGTTATTTTATTGCACATTTTTATTCTGTGTTGTTAACGGTTTTTATTCGAATCCATTGCAATATCAACATCTCCCGGGAATTTCATCCGATCTATATACATAATAAAAAAATGAGGAAGATTTTTTTAAGGAAAAAAAATTAAAATGATTAATTATACAGAAAATTTAATATTACTTGTAGAATCATTTTGCCTTTGTATTAATCTTAAGAATTATTTCCTCGAAGTATTCAGTTAATGGTTTTCATTAGTTTCATAGTGGATCATCTATCTTTCATCGAAGTCTTTGAATTAATAATTACGGTAACTGTATTAGAGATTTTGTAAACTTTTGTTAGTTTTTTGTATTTCTGTATACTCTGCTGAGAGAGTTCAACTGAGACAATATCTTTCTGCCGTTAACATTTAAACGGTGGAGGTATGGTCTTACCATGAACCTAGAAATTATACTTTTTGCAGTAAATTATTCTCGATGAAGTAACGTTTGACAAGCGCAGTTGCGAAAGGGATCACGGAGCGAGGGTTTAGCATGTTCGCATACTAGCATTTGTATCGTTGCTCGCCTTCATTGTAAAAATATTTTACCAAATGCAGCATAGCTTCTTCATAAAATTAATATTTTAATTGTTTTAATGAACAATCTGGCAGCAAAGAAGTCATGGAGCCTTTGAATATTATGCTGTGAAAGCACTAGACAGCAGATTTTAGGATGAAATATTCGAGTGTGTGAAATATCAAATAGAAAATGTATCAGAAGAATTTAAACACACTGTTTATTCCATTTTTGTGATTTACTAGAATTCTCGATACTTTCTAAAAGTCTTTCTAAAGTCAAAGATCGACAGTTGAGAATTTCTCAATAAATTGGTGAAAAGCGAGAGCACTCTTATGCATAATTCACGTTTTTAGAATTAATGTAATGCAACAACTCCTGGAATTATTATTTGGAAGAAAATTATCGGACTTCTTTTAGATACAGCTCAGTCGTTGACAGTAAATTTACCATCGTTTCCAGGTTCTTACTTACACAATTATTGAAATTATATCAAGATGCTTTGATCAAAACTCATTCTACAGATTTGTTTATTCAAGGACATATTATTAGGTTGGAGGGAAAGTTCTGCCGCATTTTAAATAAGCAGGTAATTTTGCTGGTAAATCAAAAACATTAACTAGTTTTGACAGATTATCTGAAAGATGGCAACAAGTTGTTTCAAATAATGGAAATTATATCATTGAATAATATTGAACATATCTTTTTATAAATTGATTCAAATGCTTTCTTTAAAATACGACAGAACTTCCCCTTCAACCTAACATAATCAGGATCGCACAAAATCTAAATAAATTCAATTGTATAACATATTAAAATAATGGAAATTATATCATTGAATAATATTAAACATATATTTTTATAAATTGATTCAAATGCTTTTTTTAAAATCCGACAGAACTTCCCCTTCAACCTAACGTAATCAGAAGCGCACAAAATCTAAATAAATTCAATTGTATAACAATTTTTAAGTAATACATGCTAGCCACTTTAGTGCTCGATGGGTTTAACGTTAAAATCGAGCCAGACTCCTTAAGCTGTGTCCACACTAAATTAAGTTCACACTAAAGCGAGCTACATAGCATTTTATATACACAGTATTTGAATTACATTGTGATTGCATTAGATAATTCGAACCCCTTTCACTTCATTTAATTACTTACTACGCGAATGTAAATTTATAATTTGATATAGAATTTTAAATTAAGAGGGAATTTTAAGCGAAACATATATAATTTTTAATTAAATTTAAAATTGAGGGAAAATTTGAGTGTAACCGAAATGCAATGCAGTTGAAATAAAATATAAAGCAAATTACTCGATAATATCTATCATTTTTACCCGTGTTTCTTCTGTTTCGCATTCACAGACAACTCAATTTTATGTTAATGTTTACGAGGTCTATGATAATTCGATTGTAATTCAACGGAACTCTGAACGGCAACTAAACGTTGCTCGTTGCAGCTCGAGTGCGGACGTGGACATAGCTTTCGAGGAACAGGAACAAGAGTTGGAAACTACTCTACATCTAATCCGACGATCGACAGAGAGTATTCTGCGGAGCAGTTTCTTTTCTGTGCGGAACGTCCGGGCAGTTGCATACTTTCAAAACTGCTAAGCGAAAAGCAAACGTCTCTCGGGGATGAATCTCTTCCGCAAGGGAATTCGCTCGATCACGGTGCATCTAATGGCACACGGTTCTCGATCTTTTTTGATTCCACGGCTTCTTTGAACTCGCGGGCTGGCTTTTTCACGGAACACGGGAACGTCGACAGATCATTTCTCACATTTCGCGCGCGCCTAACGACCATTTTCTTTTCTTCAGAGGCTCCCTGTCCCGCCGCGGCCCTTTCCCCGGATAATAATAATTCCTGCGTTACTCGACAAAATTTTCGGACCCGATGACCCTCCGAACGAACCATCCAAAAAGGCACCAGAGTGCCCAGAGAGAACGCCTGCGACTCTCTAATGCCATCCACTTCCTATACTATGAATTATACTATGTGTGTATACGTATACCATGACATGTATACGGTATAGCGGGGCCCCGTGCACGGGAGAGAACGTTCCGATACGAAACGGAAAGAATTCTCCGTCACGAATGCGCCAGCACGATTGTCCTATCCCCGGATGATAAATATGTCGAGGCAAATCTTATTTGCGGCCCTTGACAGTTGGCTACCAACGGGCCCTGCACCGACACGCTCCATAATGTCGTTTGACATCTCATTTCCACGATTGCCTCTGCTGGCAGACGGTGCACGTATTTACAGTGGCTGATCGAATTACTAAAACCTCTACATGCATCCACCAGTTTATATTTAATTTAAATAATCAGTTTCTCAATCGAACTGTAGCTATGCTAGGCTGAACTATTATCAGTTTTATAAAGCGCTTTATAAAATATTCAATTGCAATTGCAGTAATATTTCGGTATAGTGGCACCACTAAAAATTGCTGTACCATTCTTCAAAATATTGTTTACATTATTAAATATGTTTGTATCTAATCAATTACTACACATTTAAGTATTATATGAGGTATTACATCAATTTCATATTCATAAAATGAAACAAATTAATACAGAATGCAGTTATTCTATATTATAAAGCGCTTTATATAGTATTCAAT
>CM052204.1:10743139-10817254 GCA_028455805.1 Lasioglossum figueresi
ATATGTTGGTATCTAATCAATTACTCAATATTTAAGTATTGTATGAGATATTATATCAATTTCATATCCAAAAAATGAAAAAAATGAATATAGAATGGAGTTATTCTAGGTCGGAAGAAATATTTAATTTTCAAGTTAAAATAGCACCGAGTGCAAAGAGTTAAAGTAGAAACGACTAATTTTCTGTAGTATACTAGTAACAATTCAATGGTTACCTCTACGTAAACATATAATATGTATACGTACGTATGTATGTAATAGGGATATGATAAACGACTTGTTAAACCGTACAAATAATTTTCCATCATTAATGTCTTGTAATCACGCACATGTCCACGGTATACGCGGTAAAAAAGCTACATTATTTCAAGTAAAATCGAAAGATGTAAATCAATCTGTTTGATTTGCATCCACACGGACATCCCTTCTTATAGCATCGTGCCAAGTGTATACACACATATAATATCGCATTATTTTTTGCACCCTACGCTTCCTTAACATAACACTTATCGCCGTTTTTTCGCTGTTTCTTATTCCGTTAGCACTTGCGCAATAGTGTAAATTGGTGTTTACGGTTTTCTGCTGGCTCGTGTCCTCTTCTGTGTTGTCGATAGACAGACTGAAAATTTCATACACTTCTCGTATTCACGTACCGAGGACGATTTCGCCTAACTTACTCATCTCTAGCCATTTTTTATGCATTCTATATACAGGATGTTCACGCTATTACTAGCCAGCGTTTTTCATGTAAATACTAAATATTAGAAAGAAATGGAAGAGGAAAGAGTAGTACTGTTTTTTGTACGCAACACAAATGTTTTTGTGTTTCTACTATTTTGTCAGATAAGAAGGTGAACTTCAATTTCTTTTTTAATGGAATGCTGTATATCTTTTTATATCGTATGAAACCGCGTATCTAGACGAATTCATCCGTATACTGCACAGTGACCTTGAAGGTCATGCAAGGTCAGAAATGGAAGAAACATTTTGAACATTTCATACAATTTATCAAACTTAAACATTTCTCCGAAGTTTATTATACACATATGTACACGTATAAACCGCGAAATTTGCAAATTTAAAGCCTCGACGATTGTCTACAATTCGGTTAATTGCTAAAATTTCGAATTTAGTGATATTTTCATTTGTCTTCGAATTTAGCGAAATCTACAATAACAATATTAACGAGTGTCGCGTACAAAGAACAGTTAAAACGATAAATTACAAAATCAAAGGTGCGAGAAATTCTAACACGACGGAAAGTTTGTTTTCGAGAATCCAGACTGTAAGTCAATCATCGCGTTCTTTTAATTAGACTGCAGATCATTATGCATTTATGTATGTCATATGCAAATTCGTGAAACACAAGAAAATCTTGATATTAGCGGCATTCTCGCTTCATTTCGACCATAAGCAGTCTTTCAACCGACGAAACAAATCGTTCCTTCTATTTTAATCTGTACAAAGTAATTTATTCATTCGAAACGGGAATCTGCATAAAAGTCTGGAGTCTAATTATAACCTCGAAAGCACAGTGAACATTGTAGTTTATTAGATGGCCTATAAAGTGAATGGTGCCGAGCTTACGTGTGATGTGATCTCTCTTCGCAGACCAGATACGATCTAGAATGATGTATGAAACGATCCGCGGCGTTACTGCAAGATGTAGTTTACAAGGTTGTTGACTTTTGTTGTTTTGTAGTACTGTATAAACCGCGTTGATACGTCTTACTCTACTTCTACATTTTGTCAGGACTGTCTTGTCCAGTAGGTAGCTCAGGCACAGAGCCCAGAACCTACGAAAAAACGATTAGTAAACAATTTTACATGAATTCAAAGGGAAAACAACATTTCAAAGCAAAGATACTTTATATCGTTAACCAGAGACATTCCAAAGAACCGTTTCTAACAATGAAAAACGGGTTTAGTGGAAACAAACAAAATCAACAAGATCAAATACAAAAAATACTACCTAGTAAAATACTACTATAAACGCTATGAGACGACCCTAGTGATTGTGAACAAATACATCTCGTATGTAATGAAATGGATTATTAAAAGTTGACAATGGTGTTTCGCATAAACGTTAATTCGCATAGATGTTAATTTATTTCACCAAATTGAGTTTTCTGTAATTTGAACACTTAA
Organism: Lasioglossum figueresi; assembly: GCA_028455805.1. Classification (NCBI taxonomy): domain Eukaryota; kingdom Metazoa; phylum Arthropoda; class Insecta; order Hymenoptera; family Halictidae; genus Lasioglossum; species Lasioglossum figueresi. The sequence goes on from CM052204.1 coordinate 10,745,288, forward strand.
TAATCGGCTAATGAGATTTTTCATTTTTACTCGTATTTTGTAAGATTATTTTATAGCAAGTTAGTCTTGAGTTCTTCACGTTATTGTATCACAAAGTATGTACAGTGCCGGATAAAATGATAGGACATTCGATGTATTTGTATATTTCATATAATACAAAAGGATATATGTACATATTACACGCTCTGTGTATTAGATATGTCCTTCAAACTATCCATATAGAATTGCAAGTTTGTATCTTGTACACGAAAGAAATTGGAGGAAGAAGTGTAAACATGGGCTGACTTTGCTCGGTCAAATTGATAGGACGCATGTAATATTTTCTGTTATTATGTACTCTGGCAGTAATCTGTCGGCAGTGACTAGAAGCAGACGTGCAAATTTTTCAGTTATCTACAACATTTGTGCCATTAAAGTTAAAATGGGTCGAGGAAGACAATTAGACAAAAGTGAAACCGACCGAATTTTGTTATTGCGGTCACAAAATCAAACTATCACGAAAATTGCGAAGTTATTATAGAGAAGCCGTCACGTTGCGTATAACTTTTTAAAAAATCCGAAAATCTACGGAAAAAAGGAAAGTACTGGCAGACCTCGTACTACAACAGAACGCGACAGACGGGCCATATTACGCGTAGCTTCTAATTATAAGGGAACTGCAAGAAAAATCGATGAAGAAGCAGGTGTTTCAGCTAACGTAAGAACTGTGCGACGTATTCTCCAAAGCAGTAAACAAATTAAACGAAAAAAACTAAAAAGAAAACCTCCTCTACGTGAGCAACATAAAGAAGCTCGTTTAAAGTTTGCTCGCGATCATGTTTTGTGGAAAAAGAAGTGGAGAAATGTGATATTTAGCGATGAAAAGTAATTTAATTTGGACGGTCCTAAAGGCTGGAACTATTATTTCCACGATCTAAGGAAAGAAAAACAACATTTAAGCTATCGACAAATGGGTGGCGGAAGTGTCATGGTGTGGGCCGGCATTGGTTATCGGGGAAAAACTGATATAAATTTTTTTATCAGGCCGAGCAAACAGCTCAAAATATCTTGAATTAATAGACGATCGGTTAAATAAGCGCGCGACTCGTATTGCAAACAGTACGTTTATTTTTCAACAGGATAATGCTGCAATACATACCGCAAGATGCGTTAAAACTTATTTTAGTTCCGAAAAATGTGACATGCCTCGAGTTCACCCGACCTTAATATTATTGAAAATATATGGGCAGAACTTTCAAGAAACGTATATGAGAATGGAAAACAATACAAAGATGTAACGGAATTAAAACAAAGTATTGTTACAAATTGGAGTCTTTTAAGACGAAAACGTATTAAAAAATTGTTTAAATCAATTCCTAATCGCTTGGTAAATGTTATACAGCGAAAAGGTGGTTTTACTAAATATTAATTTGGAATTCAACAAAATATTTCTGTTCAAACAATAGTATTTTTTAAGAATGTTCTATCATTTTCTTCGACTAAAATCAATACATGTCTACATTATCTTCTCTAATTTCTTTCGTGTACAAGATACAAACTTGCAATTCTATATGGATACTTTGAAGGACATATCTAATATGCAGGGCGTGTAATATGTACATATGTCCTATTGTGTTATATTAAAAATACAAATAAATCAAATGTCCTAGTATTTTGTCCGGCACTGTATATGAGTAGCAATTATAATATTTTCTACATTACGATATCTGAATCGACGGATCTAATACTGGCCTACTGTGAGCTCTGTAATCAGCAATTACACAATGAAAACGTGTTCGGGGAAGATTAATTATTTCTGGAGTCGGTGAACATAAGAACATGAAACATGGTTATGATTTACGACTGTGGACAGAATGTTATGAGGGAAATTATTTTTAAATGAAAATCCTGCTTTTACAGTTTCGTCGCGTTGCGACGTGTCGCGTCGGCACGCAGCACAGTGTGTCGTTCAATGGAAAAAAGTCAGAAAATCAAGGTATAAGATCTATAAATTGATCTATCCTAAAATGTTCATAACAAAACGTAGTTTCCAAAATGATTAAAATTGAGGTTGAAACTTTACTATCAAATTCCGTGCATTTTTTCAAACATGAGTCCCTCGAAAGCTATTTGGTTTATTAATTTGATTTTTACAGGGTGTGTTTAGTAATATAAGACCTTTCAACTGCAAAAAAGTCTGTTGAAATAATTGCAATTTGTCCTAATTTTTCCAGAAATGTCCAGAAACGTTGTTGGTACACTGCGGATAAATGTTATGCTAAAATGTTCATAACAAAACGTAGTTTCCAAAATGATTAAAATTGAGGTTGAAACTTTACTATCAAATTACGTGCATTTTTTCAAACATGAGTCCCTCGAAAGCTATTTGGTTTATTAATTTGATTTTTACAGGGTGTGCTTAGTAATATAAGACCTTCCAACTGCAAAAATGTCTGTTGAAATAATTGCAATTTGTCCTAATTTTTCCAGAAATGTCCAGAAACGTTGTTGGTAGACTGCGGATAAATGTTATGCTAAAATGTTCATAACAAAACGCCGTTTCCAAAATGATTGAAATTGAGGTTGAAACTTTACTATCAAATTCCTTGCATTTTTTCAAACATGCGTCCCTCGAAAGCTATTTGGTTTTTTAATTTGATTTTTGCAGGGTGTGTTTAGTAATATAAGACCTTCCAACTGCAAAAAAGTCTGTTGAAATAATTGCAATTTGTCCTAATTTTTTCCAGAAATGTTCAGAAACGTTGTTGGTAGACTGCGGATAAATGTTATGCTAAAATGTTCATAACAAAACATAGTTTCCAAAATGATTAAAATTGAGGTCGAAACTTTACTATCAAATTCCGTGCATTTTTTCAAACATGAGTCCCTCGAAAGCTATTTGGTTTTTTAATTTGATTTTTGCAGGGTGTGTTTAGTAATATAATACCTTTCAACTGCAAAAAAGTTTTTTGAAATAATTGCAATTTGTCCTAATTTTTTCCAGAAATGTCCAGAAATGTTGTTGGTAGACTGCGGATGTTTATGCAATTTCCAATTTTTGTAGAAGTATTTTAAAAAAGTGAATCTGAATATCTGAAATAAGTAGAAATTGCACTACAAATTCTGTCGAATTTTATATTCTATATTCTTTGTATTCCTTTTTCAAAATTTTCAGAAGCCCTAAATGCATAAGGATCCGCAGTCTAGTTATTAGTAAACAATCGATTCTATTGTACGCGGTGTTAGAAATTAGATAACGTTAGTAGCTCTTTAAATAGTGCGATACGGCAAATGACCAACAGTACTCGCGAGTATGGTGCACTTCCTCTACAAGAAAAGTGTGATTTGCTCTTTGTGAAATGCGTTTGAAGGACAACGTCCATTCGACGCGTAAACTGGGTTTTATTAAATTCTCAAGAGCGAGGTTAGCAGTGCATGTTGCAAGTTGTCATGATACACAAATTCCATCGAAAGACACATTGGCACAATGACCCATTCCATGACGAAACAAATTCTGGCTGCCTTCTACATACACAGATCAGAAAACTTTCATACGTTTGACGATACGTCTCCTACACTGTTCCTCAGAGGTTTCTCTTATTAACTGCCTACGTAATGTAAACTCCATTACGGAATTCAGTTCACGAGTAATTCTTGTTCCATTAGGTAATTTGGAATTTCTTCCATTCACAATTTCTATTCATTTCTATAATATTCAGGCAGCTGTATTGTATACATACCGTGGATGTAAAATGTATTCGTAGACTCTTTAAAACAGAATAACTTTTTTATAATTGTACTAAACGATCTGATTTTTTATAATCAACTAGAAGCATTGATTTACGAAATGATATGCAAAAAAGATTTTCCAAAAATTATGATTTACAAGCCTAAATGCAAAAATAAAAGAGGCATTTTTTAAAACTTTTTTATTTGAGCCCTTAAAGAAAATTTAAAATATGTTTTGTAGATCTATAGTAGTTACACACATGCTGAAAATTTCATCAAAAAACGATTTTCCAAAAATAATCATTTACAAGGCTGCATGCAAAAATAAAAAAGGCATTTTTTAAAACTTTTTTATTTGGGCTCTGAAAGAAAATTTAAAATATATGTTTCGTAGATCTACAGTAGTTTACACACATGCTGAAAATTTCATCGAAATCGATTAACATACACACGAGCCACAAGCTGTTAAAAATGATGAAAATCGTAGTTTTACACGACTTTTGATCAGTTTCTGCTTAAAATCCACAGAATCGTACATCTTTCGATGCATATCGTTTTTTCCTGTGTCAAATGATTTCGATGAAATTTTCAGTATGTGTACAACTAACATAGATCTACAAAACATGTTTTAAATTTTCATTGAGGATCCAAATAAAACAGTTTAAAAAAATGCCTTTTTTCATTTTTGCATGTAACCTTGTAAATTATAATTTTTGAAAAATCCTTCTTGCATACCATTTCGTAAACAAATGCTTCTAATTGAGTATGAAAAATCTGGTTGTTTGGTACAATTATAAAAAAGTTATTCTGTTTTATATTGTGTACGAATATTTTTTACACCTACTGTAAGTGCTTTACACGTAATTTTGTTTGAATACTTCGCCGACGGAATTGTTTGTTCCTGGAAATATTTCCTCGCGAACTAAGACTTCGTGTTCGAAAAATGAAGTAGTATAAATAATAGCTAGACTGCAGATTTGATACGTTCGTAACAAAAATAAGTAAGGGTATCCGTAAAAGTATTTAAATTACCGATATACAATTATTAATACATTGTAAGCAACAGGAGTTAAATTAAGGAATTAAAATTCACTTCATCCCTTAGTAGATTTTTTACATTGAAAACATCCTAACAATATTCTTAGTTTCTTTCTAATCGTTCACGGTTTTATATTTCACCCAGCTTATTTCATAAAAAAAACATAAAAATCCGCAGTCCACTTACGAGCAATTAAAATTATTTAAAGAGGAAGACAAATTTTATTTGGCTCTTGTTCTTTGCAATTGACTCAGAAAATTTATTCTGTTTTAACACTAGGTTTACGGAGCTGTAGAAATAACTATTTCACATTACTTTGTAAACATAACAAGGATGTGTCTATCCAAATTTTTGGCTATTTTTCCAATAATATATACTCAAAGAAATAAATTTGGTAAATAATTTCTCAGGAAAGCACTTTTACAATCTTAATAATCGCAAATTAAGATTATTAGAACCCGTTATTTTGACGGGTCCCGTAAACCTAGTGTTGAAGGGTGTACGAATTATTTTTACACCCACTGTAGCTTCCACATTCAGTTTCGCTTCTATTGAAGAGAAGGCAACAGGAATTTCACGAAACGACTAAGCCTGTGGTCCGCTTCTGAAAAGGATTTCTCACGAAAGTTGGCAGAGGAAGAGAAAAAAAGGAGATTAGTTGATGCAATAATGACAGGTTGAAGGTCGACTCAAGAGAGTATCTCGAAAGGGCCGATGGTGCTTCAAGTGACAGGTCGACCTCATCCAACCTGGTCTGATACATATCTATCCTAAATCAACATAGTTCTCATTCAGAAAATCGTACCGTGCTGCTCCGCGCCGTGCAATATTGTTTCACTAACATTTCAACTTCCCTTCTTCCCAATTATAATTCATTTGTCCGAGTTCTAAAGTATTAAACAATGTACATATTTGGAAAGATATGAGCCGTTCACAATTCCAAATCGATCAACTCCACTTTTTGAAATATTTTAAATTTAAGTGTCAAAGCACTTGGTTCAGTCATAACTTTCTTTATTTATAATAAATGTCCCGTACAATACAGATTAACACCATTAAACGACAAAATTTTTTTTGATCGCCGGATAATAAATTATTTATTTCAGAAGCCATTCTGATTAACTCCGTACTCTAATCGTTGCAATAATGAAATCCGCGTTCAAACAATTTTGTCGTTTAATGGCGTTAATCTGTATTGTTTGGGAAATTTATTATAAATAAAAAGAGTTATGACTGAACCAATTGCTTTAACACATAAATTTAAGATATTTCAAAAAGTGGAGTTCATCAAAGTGGGTGTACAAAGTGTTCGTACACCTTTTCAAATAGAATAACTTCTTTATAATTGTACCAAACGACCTGATTTTTTATAATCAATTAGAAGCATTGGTTTATGAAATGATATGCAAAAAAGATTTTCTAAAAATTACAATTTACAAGGTTACATGCAAAACTAAAAAAAGCATTTTTTAAAACTTTTTTATTTGGGCTCTCAATAAAAATTTAAAATATATGTTTTGTAGATCTATGTTAGTTATACACATGCTGAAAATTTCATCGAAATCGATTAACATACACGCGAGCTGCAAGCGGTTAAAAATGGTGAAAATCGTAGTTTTACACGACTTTTGATCAGTTTCTGCTTAAAATCCACAGAATCGTACATCTTTCTGTGCGTGTCGTTTTTTCCTGAGTCAACCGATTTCGATGAAAATGTCAGCATGTGTGTAACTCACATAGATCTACAAAACATATGTTTTAAATTTTCATTGAGGACCCAAATAGAAAAGTTTTAAAAAATGCCTTTTTTATTTTAACATCTAACCTTGTAAATTATAATTTTTGGAAAATATGTTTTGCATATTATTATCTTAAACCAATGCTTCTAATCAAATATTCTATCAAATACTAATACTAATACTAATACTAATACTAATAAATATTCTATCAAATATTTACAAAATGTAAATATTCGTTTGTTACAAAATCCGCAGTCTAATAAGTGTATAATTTACTTGCATTTCATGGAATTTGAAATTTCGTGGATATGAAATTGGTACAACACCTCATACAATACCTAAATGTTTAGTAATTCATTAGATACCGAAATATTTAGTAGTGTAAACGTTTTAGCGACGCTTCAGAGTCGCCAATCGAGTGTTAAGGGTTAACATTGAATCTTCTTCTCATTCAGAAGTTGAACAATAATACAAAAGCTTGAAGATCACCCTCATTTTTTCAAAAATATTGCAAAAAAAGTTAACGTAAGAAAAGATTCCGCACGAATAATATCCAACAGTAAATTAAGACGCATACGATCCGCATCTATCAAATTAATTTCAGTGCCCATGAAATGTTAAATCCGGTAGACTGCGGATTTTTATGCAAAATAAAAATTGTCTGCATCATTTGCAAGAGACTAGAGACAGACAGATGTTTAATTCTTACTTTAATAATCTGAACAAGCTGAAACGCTAGAATGACATTATTAAATCATTTTAACTTTTTCATTGTTTTAAATGGCACCTACTCATTTTTGTCATAAATGCATAAAATCCGCAGTGTAGTATAAAAACCAGTATAACATAATATTTTATAGATTATCTACTTTAAGACATTACAGAAAACATAATATCATCATCAGAAAAGAATTCTTGAAATAATGGCACACTTTCAATTAAGCTATTAATATCTACCTAATTAAAATATTGACAGACTGCAGATCCTTATGTAAAATAAAAATGTAAATGTTCGTTTGTTCAAAATCTTAAATCTCCGAAAGTTCTTCACCGATTGCTTTGAAATTTTGATACAAAGTGTTTTTATATAAAAAAAATTGTATATCCACAAGCATTGTTAAATTAAACATTAGAAACGCGCGCTTTCTCTTATCATTCTTTTCCATTTAACCAGACTGAGCCACAGCAACGCGTAGCCGGGTACAGCTAGTCGATTACAAAAAAACGTGGTAAAAATCAGGTCGTTTGGTACAATTATGAAGAAGTTATTATACTTTAAAAGTTGTACGAATACTTTCTATTCCACTGTCGACATAGTTTCGAAAGAGCTTTCACGCGATTATAGCAAATTTTTTGTAAAAGAAAATTAAGAAAGCAATTTTTTACAATCATTTTGCAATTTTTTAAATGTCCAGATACGTTTCCGAATTCGTCTTGAAATACTCTAACAAATAGACATAAAAAAATTATAGGTGTATTTGTAAAAAATTGAAGATGACCTTGAAAATCATTAAAAAAGTGAGTTGACGAAAAATTTGCTATAATCACGTGAAAGCTCACTTGAAACCATGTTATATCTGATAAAAACATTTTTGATTGGACTAGTAATGACAAAGTAATCATTACTGACCTCGTTTCGTGATTCACCCTGTATATTAATATTACAAGATGATCAATGTTGAATTTGATTGAGCTTTCGCATTTGTACTCAACATCCGGGATTCTACTTATTAATGCGTCAAATTTGGAGCAAGTTCTTTGACTAGACAATTCACAAAAATAGGCTGTGACCAATGGAAGGATGCATCAAGGCAATAATAAGATTATGCAAGTCATTTCATCAAAGTATCATTTTCTAAATCGTATGGCATGTATATACGTACTTGCACACACGGTTTCCCATCAAGTAAAAACCAGTCTAAAACGAATACGTGATGCTTTCGTATCAGTTGAAATAACGAGAAATCTGGGGTAACGCTGACATAAATATATCATGCATTTCTTATAACATTTTACATATTGACGTAAGATGTTATTAATATTAATACTAACAGCACATATCACGAAACAAAAATTTTATCATTCCAGAAATATATGTATCTGTTTTGAATTCATACAAAAATTCAATGTCAAACCTACATACATGAATAATAAGTTAAATAATGAATATTCTCGATCACATCGAACACCATTTAATTCGTACGTCAATGGATTAACATTTAGATAAAAAATTTCACGCGTATCAAAAGTAAACTGATGATGGTTAATACCAAAGACTTAACTACAATTTATGACTAAAGAAATAACTATACTTGGAAAATTAAATTTAAGCGTGAAAAGAACATTAGACAACAATTGTAAGGATTGAATTTTCTGCTCTTATTTAATCATGTTTCTACCGGAAGTAACAATGCATGCATACATTGTTTGCATTGTAAGTTCTTCCATCCTTCGATTCTAGAATTGTTTAATTAGAAAGTTTGATTGGGATATTAAATATAAATAAATAGATACAATTTTATCGTTAAACACGTTTTACCAAGCTCTGTAAGTTCACGTTAATATTATTTCTTAAATTTCCATAAGACTGACGTTGAAAAGAGAAAACTATAACATGTATGTATACAGTAATAGTATATAATACAGTAATTTTGGTGGAATATCTATAATTAAACGTTTATTGGCGTTCGCGTTTTTATCAATTTTACTCGCTGAAATATGAACTATGTAAGTAAAACAATTCACAAAAACGTGAGTTAATGTTACAATTTAAATTACGCGCGATATATTATTTCTAAAATGAATATGCACACCATATAATCAACTACCTATTTCGTGTCAATGTGTAGCAGTGTTATCAAGCACGCAAACGTTTATTAAATCTTCGAAGAGTGTTAACAAAAAGTGCATGTTCTCATTAAAATGTCACGACATGCGTCACTGATCACCTGAAGTAGCTATAAAAAGGTATACACATAAATGTATTTTCTTGTATTCACATTAAGTGTTCGTGCTTGCAACGTCGACAGAATCCAACGCTGTATTGTACAGTGAATCGAATTAATATTCGGCCGCTCCAAACAAGACGATAACTTTTTTAATATTGTACTATACGATTTGGACCTTTTTGGAGAAGCTAGAGCAATTAGTTTACTACAGGAAGCGAAAAGAAATTTTTTGAAAAATTGCAACTGATCGGAATTGTAGAAAAAATACTAAAAGTTGCATTTTACAACTTTTTTATGTGGGCCTATATTGAAAATTTAAAAAATACATTCTGTAGATCTGTGTGAATTTAACATATTCTGAAAATTACGTCAAAATCAGTCGATGTTGCAATGAGCTACAAACGTTTAAAGATGGTAAAATTGCAGATTTTCACGATTTTCGGCCTCAAACTGCAAAAAATCTAAGGATTCTTACATCTTTCAATGCCTGTCGTTTTTTCCCGAATCAACCGATTTCGATGAAACTTACACAGTGCATATAATTAACACAGATCGACAAAACGTATTTTTTAAATTTTCAATATAGGCCCACATAAAAATGTTGCACACAGTAAAATGCAACTTTTAGTATTTTTTCTACAATTCCGATCAATTGCAATTTTTGAAAAAATTTCTTTTCACATCCTGTCACAAACTAATTGCTCTAGCTACCCAAAAAAGTTCAAATCGTATTAGGAAAAAATTAACAAAGTTATCGTCTCTTTTAGAGCGCCAGAATATTAATTCGTTTCACTGAATGCGTACCAACTTCATGCTAGTTAAAGAACCTATCAGTAAAAATGCAAAAGCATTTTTAAATTATCGTTGAAATATTTGTGGTCGCTTACAACTTATGTTAAAACTATATTTTTATGCAAAATAAATAATAATTGCAAGATACAGACGCTGCATAAATATTTATTATCGTTCTTAACAATCTTGTAGAGTTGAAAAAGCAGTACAGCTGTCTTTAAATTCCGTTACGAACAAACGTTTGTCATTTTTGTGCTATAAAATAACCAAAATAATGATAGATGTCGATGCCTGAACTGACCTAATTTTATTTAAAAAAATACTACAACAATATACACCAATATAATACAATTTTATTTAATTTAAAAAGAAAGGCGTGACATTCATATTTGTTAGACTATATTTATTTATATTATATGTAAAAGATTATATTTTTTTTAAATACTACGACAATATACACCAATATAATACAATTTTATTTCATTTAAAAAGAAAGGCGTAACATTCATATTTGTTAGACTATATTTATTTATATTGTATTTAAAAGATTATATTTAAAAAAATACTACGACAATATACACCAATATAATACAATTTTATTTCATTTAAAAAGAAAGGCGTAACATTCATATTTGTTAGACTTTGGTAAAAACTTCGTAACGAGTCTGACTCGTTAAAATACGGCGAGTGGTTAAAGGAAGTGAAGAATATTATACAATTTTGCAAATATTTCACTTAACAGAAAACATAACTCTCTCTTCAACACACCCTTATTGGTTCAGTAATTTCTATAACCTTTCTAGGATAATTTACCAAATGGTATCGTTGAACAAATTATAATGTTTCGCGGAGACAATGAAAAAGGAAAAAAATCAGAAAAAATGTATCGTGAAAACCGTCGAGAGGTTACAAACCTATACGTAATTTTATGTCTATTGTTTGTGTTTGTTTGTTTGTGTTTCTAGGATAATTTACCAAATGGTGTCGTTGAACAAATTATAATGTTTCGCGGAGACACTGAAAAAGGAAAAAAATCAGAAAAAAATGTATCGTGAAAACCGTCGAGAGGTTACAAACCTATACGTAATGTTATTTCTATTGTTTGTGTTTCTAGGATAATTTACCAAATGGTATCGAACAAATTATAATGTTTCGCGGAGACAATGGAAAAGGAAAAAAATCAGAAAAAAATGTATCGTGAAAACCGTCGAGAGGTTACAAACCTATACGTAATGTTATTTCTATTGTTGCCGTACATTTTCATCCCTAAGCTTCCTGGAAGTGCCCTCCTGAATTCGTCTCGATTCCGTGGCGTGCAACGAGCCACGATATGAGTAATGATGCATGCTCGTATTACAGGGGTTCGATATGGCAAGTCATGGCTCCGAGTATCCCTATAACCCCCATACACGCCTCGCCGGCCAGCTGCCCCCAAGCACGTCTCCCATGGGGGTTCCTAACTGAAATAGCCAGACTAACATGGCGGAACATGTACGATTCCAAATATTGATTCTCTCTCGGGACTCAGCAACGACTCGAATCACCAGGAAGAATTATTTCGTTTCCAATGAATTCCGTCACACAAAACCACACCGATTCTACCCCTTCTGCGCTAGATGCCATTTCTGCGCTAGACCATTTGCGCAGATATCTCATCCAGCCTAGAACGATCAGCCATTTTATTATTTTGAGCGTGGTTCTCAAACGTTACCGCCTGCCCTGTTAACTGGGGGATACAGCAGAGTCGTCGTTTTCTTCTAACTTATGTTATTTCTTTCCGAACGTACGATTTTTCTACCACAACTAAACGTGCGAAAAATGAGTAGCTGCGATTTGTAACGGTAAACGGATTAAAAGAATTGAAGAATTGTTAAAAATATTAAAATTTGAAAGAAATTCCGAACATGTACGATTCCAAATAATGATTGTCTCTCGGGTGTTAGCAACGACTCGAATCACCAGGAAGAATTGTTTCGTGTTTCGTTGTTTCGACACCGATTCTACCCATTTGAGTTAGATGCCATTTCTGCGCTAGACCATTTGCGCAGATATTACATCCAACCTAGAACGATCAGCCATTTTGTTATTTTGAACGTGGTTCTCAAACGTTACCGCATGCCCTGTTAACTGTTTTCTTCTGACTTATGTTATCTTTTTCTGAACGAACGATTTTTCTACTACAACTAAACGTGTGAAAAATGAGTACCTGCGATTTTTAACGGTAAACCGATTAAAAGAATTGAAGAATTGTTAAAAATATTAAAATATTGATACGATTTCAAGTATTCGTGCCCTCCCGGGACTTAGCAACGACTCAAATCACAAAGATGAATTATTTCGTTGTTTCGACACCAATTCCACCCCCTTTGAGCTAGTCGCCATTTTTGCGTCAGACCTTTTGCGCAGTTATTTCATCCAACCTAGAACGATCAGCTATTTTGTTATTTAGAGCGGGGTTCTCAAACGTTTCTGTCTGACCTGTTAACTCGGGTATACAGCAGAGTCATCGTTTTCTTCCGACTTATGTTATTTTTTTCTGAACGAACGATTTTTCTACTTCAACTAAACGTGTGAAAAATGAGTAGCTGCGATTTTTAACGGTAAACTGATTAAAAGAATTGAAGAATTGTTAAAAATATTAAAATATTGATACGATTTCAAGTATTCGTGCCCTCCCGGGATTTAGCAACGACTCGAATCACCAGGAAGAATTGTTTCGTTGTTTCGACACCGATTCCACCCCCTTTGAGCTAGTCGCCATTTTTGCGTCAGACCTTTTGCGCAGTTATTTCATCCAACCTAGAACGATCAGCCATTTTGTTATTTAGAGCGGGGTTCTCAAACGTTTCTGTCTGACATCGTTTTCTTCTGACTTATGTCATTTCTCTTCTTAATGAGCGATATTTCTACTACAACTAAACGCGCGAAAAATGTGTAGCTGCGATTTGTAACGGTAAACTCATTAAAATAATTCAAGAATTGTTAAAAATATTAAAATACGGAAGTAGCTCCGATCATGTACGATTCCATTTATTGATTCTCAAGAATCGGAGTGTCCAAATACTTTTCGGATCCGCTCTAGTGTGTTGGTAATGCAGCCGCCATTTGAGTGTAGAGAGTTGGGTAGCAATTTGTGCTTAGCTTTTGAAGAAGTTATTTTATTACATACATCGAAAACTTGAAAACTTTTATAATGAAATTAAATACTATCGAATAAAAATTGTCTGTTGACACGAGTGGCTTTAAAGTAATGCAAACTAAAAACTGCACTATACATACATGTAGAGGAACGAAATGATTAGAGGAAATAAAATTAGTATTAAAACTATTATCAAATAAAGTGAAGTATAACAGAGCAATGATTGTAAACCGAGTCCTTTTTATGGCCAGGAGAGGCTGTAAAATAAACTATCAATTTTGTACGAAGCAACTTACCAGTTGTATAGTAATTGTCATTAATGGACAGCGGATTTGACGTATTTATGACAAAAATGAGTAAATGGAATTTAAAACAGCAAAAACTTAGAAGAATTTAAAAATACCTACCGTTATATTATTTTCAACCTGTTTTCTATTTCGCTCCAGTTTCTTCTAATTCACGTAGAACATTTCTATTCTGCATAAAATCGCTTAAAATAATAAAATTATTAAAGAAACTTGAGAGTTCCGAAGTATATTGTTTCCGACTTCCTAAGATTGTTAAAGAAGAAACGAAATATCTACATGGTTACTGTTTCTTGTAATTGATGCCAGCAGTTTTTATTTTGCATAAATATCCGCTGTTCAGTCGCTAACAATGTCTGTAGATTGTACGCATCAAATAAATTGTGGTTCTACGAAAGGTATAAAATTCGCATGCCTGTGAGAATGCGGCAAGAAGAAATTTTTAGAAAAATCTAAACTCGCCGGCTACATGAGTGAACATTTTCTTGTTTATCTATTTCCATCAGTGAGAAGAAACGTGATTATTTGGTATATTTCGCATAACTGCGGGAAGGAAGTCTTTCGGAAAGGGTCTGTTCTTGGTTGTACAGCCACTTCAGGCGAAATTAGTCACGGTTGTTGCTACGCATCCAGCCAGTTGGATATTATTTTTTCCCTCTTCGTATGCTCACGTAACGAATCGAAGCGGAAATTAATGCAACACTGGGAATAAATTGCATTCAGATACTCTGGATAGTTCTTGACAGCCTTTATTCAATGGGAAAATCCTGCCTCGGAAATCGCGTTAACGTAAAAAACAACTTTAACGTTCGTTTCACTATTTCTCTGTTTATGAAATCAAATTCTGGATCGACGAAGTTGATTTCACTTTGTTTCGTAATCAAATGTTTTCGAAAACAATAAGTTGAAGAAAATATCATACATACAAGTCTTTGCTGTTTTATATTTTACGCATTCTTTTTTCTCATAAATGCATAAAATTAGTAGTCTAATAAATGTAACTAGTAGTACAGTCGTACAAGTGTTGATATTTACAATGATTTAAGACGTAATTTATTCTACTAAAATATCGAATACATTAGGATTTTCCAAAGGTTTCATTCATTTTCAACTGATGCACGCGATGCGAATTCCGCACAGTTTTTAAGCAAGCAAACGGTGCTGTTATGAAAGTGAAAATTTAAGAAATAATACAACATTAATGAACTGGTAATCCCAATGCTGTGCAGCTTGTATTGTTTAACAATACCAAGCGCACACATTGCGAAACAAAGTTTTGGCACAATCTAATTATAGGTGCTTTAAAGAAGTTTTCATTTGGTTTCCATGCATTTTGATACCGTGAAAAATGATTCATACGTAGGAAAATAATCGCTTTTACATACATATGTTGTATACCTACATTTTGTAGGTGCTTGGGCTCGGGGCTTGGGTCTGTTTGGACCCAGTGTTACAAACGTTCCATTTAAGTTGTAATTTTCTAGTAACAAGTTAAACTTATCAGCTACCTATTTGTATTACTCGAATTAAGAGTATCAACATTAATTTCAAAGAAATAGATTTGGAGATATGTCAAAGAAATGGATGCGTCAGAATTTGATCATTCTTTTCTTGCAATCGTTTTGATCTTGCAATGATTAACGTCATGGGCTTCGGACGTGAAACTTGATTATTTTTAGCTTTCCCTCGTAAACTAACATATGCAGCATCGTAACCATTGTACATTGATTTTGAAGCAATACATTTACATACAGTGCTGTTCGGTTGAATAGCCTCGAATACTCGAAATAGCAAATGAATGACGTCGAAAAAGAATTCGATTCTCTTTCCGTAAATCATGATAGTAGTAGGAAAATCCGTCTGGTCCATCCAGATTGAATTTTTTCTCATCGGAGAAAATGATATTGTGTCATTGTTGAGTCCAACTCATATGCGTTCTAGCAAATTGGAGTCGGGCTTCAATATGCTTTCTCGTTAACGCAGGTTTTCTCTGCATTTCCTTGGGTTTTATCTATGGAACACTTTGTATGACACGTCTGATAGTTGAAACTGACGCTTTTGTTCCAACTTTTCCTGTTTGACTTTCTTAAGGGAAACTGTTGCATTCGAAATTTTACGTAAAATTGATCTCCTTTCCCTCTCCGTTGCAGCTCGTTTTGTTCTCCCTTTACAATTTTTTCCATAATTTCCAGGGTTATTACAGAAATTACGAATTACTTTAGCACTACTATTAATTCTTTTTCCAATTTTTCGATTTGAATACCCGTCTTCTTTTAAAACTTTAATTTTTCCAATTTCCTCAACAGTCAATGACTTTCCGCGACACATATTAGAACAATGATAATAATGACACAAAAAATAATGGATATAATACTTAACATAGATGCGAAATGTAGACTTGTTGCGGATATGTCTTGTCGGATCTATCGCAAAGTGATAACTAAACGTGACTAAACAGCGTGAGGCTATTCATGCGGGAACATCTTATTTTTACAAACACAAAGTTTCTTGCAAGTGTACATATCGATGTAAGCATATATCACTTAGGAATTCATATTATACGCGAATTTAACTAATGAGCAAGAATTTTGCCCACAATTCCTTTCTTTGATGTAAACTTGTATGTATTTTCACAGGAGGCTAATCAAGTGAACAGCACTGTATATAAAACATTTTATTTGCTATCGACACGCATTTAATGCGTCGCACGAAGTGAAATCGTATTATTAAATACATACACGGTATGTATTGTAAGGTAAAGCGGTTAATCGATTCCAGTTGAACAGCACGCGTATCAAACGCAAATGTTTCGAGTCGGATTTCTCCGTAAAGAAGCTTAGCGTGCTCATATTTTATATTTTATTCCCGCAGGCACTTATTGCTCGAACGCAACGTGGGATCATCCTTGTCCCGATTTTATCAGTTACGACACGCTCTGTGTCCGCTGAAAATCATGCGATCGCGATGCGTTATTGTATAATAATGTTGTTTATACATTTATTCGATGACACGGAAGCGACCTAGTTCCCGTAGCAGTTCGAAACAGGTAAGTCATCGTTTATTTGTATATTAGGATGGAAAGTAGGGTGAAAACCCATTCGGAAACGTACGCGTGCGTGGTTCAGTGTCCCTGCGCGCACGCATGGCGGATGCGGCCATACTTTCACGATCTTCCCCCTTACGGTTTCTGTCATCCACGCACGGAGACACACTATGCACCGCCCGCGCACGTGGCAGATGTTCCGTTTTACGCGATCACGCATGCGTTTAGTATCATTCCCTCTCCCACCATGCCCGATTCCGTTACTCCCTCCGATTCCACGTTTCCATGTTCCATTCGCCAATCGAGTGCGCGGTATTTGGCACCGAGAACCTTCCTTTATTTCATTTCTTTTCCACCCAACCTGTACCTTGGCACTCGTCGGAATAGTAAGGGACTGTCAAATAAAGGATGAGACACGTTTCCTTTTCTTTTTTTAGCTATAGGCTTTGCACTCCGAATTCACTCTTTTGCAAGTCAAATTTAACCCCATGCAAATTTTCACCTTTCCGTGAATCAATTTCACCCTTTTGCTAATCAATTTCATTTTTAAATGTTAGCTGCACTCACAGTTTTCATTCGTTACAACCGAAATACGTTACCTCTATTGCATGAATTTTTATGACGAGTTGAAAAAAATGTATATGGCTGTTAGTCCACTTAAAAATTAGTGTGGTCATGAAATAGATGATAAAATTTTATTGGGAAATGTTATTTATTGCATTTTGTAACTGTTCCTGTATTGGAACTTTATATAGTCCGCGACAGAAAGATGGCACACCACGAAAATTCAATGTTTTCATCATTTGGGCATAATAAATCTAGTCTTTCTTGGTACTCATACATTTTTATTACAAAATAAATTACATTGCAAACAATGAAATTAAAAAAAATGTCCGTTTGTTTATGGAAAGAAGAAAACAACAAAAATCGGTACGACAAAATGATGGCACATATACAAAGAAAAACGTAATTTACGTACATAAAATGTATAACGTTGTGCTTAATACTTTGCGTGGCATCCCTTATTTTCCAGAATAGCCAACATACGTTTCGGAAGCGACTTAAAGAGTTTTTTCAATATATTTTGACCGTATTTTTGTCCATTTTTGTTCTAGGCACGTATTTAAATCTGCAAGGCTTTGGAATTGTCTTCCGCCTTCGTAAACATGTCTTGCTAGTTGTGTCCAACAATTTTCAATTATGTTGAGATCTGGCGATCTCGCTGGCCACTTCAAGACACTAATTTTGTTTTGCTCAAAGCTTAACGGATTTTGCGGTATGCACGCTTGCATTATCGTGCTGAAATGTAAAATTTTCCCCGGAAATTGTCTGTCCGAATTTAGTTAATTGTTCGTCTATCGAATCTATATAAATTTTGCTGTTCATAGTTTTCTTAATAAATTTTACTTCGGTCGCTCCTCGATAACCAATTTCGGCCCAAAGCATTACTCCTCCGCCACCTATGTGTCTGCGGCTTAATATTCTTTCTTCTTTCCGCAAATCGTGAAAATAGTGTGTGAAACCATCAGGCCCATCTAGATCGAACCTTTTCTCATCGCTAAAAATAACACGACGCCATTTTTTTCTCCAATGTATGTGCTCTTGTGCAAATTTCAGACGCTCCGATTTATGCTGAACGGTTAAAGGTGGGTTTCTTTTCAATTTCATTCGAACTAAGTGCGGACATTCTTTTATTATCCTTTGCACATTACGTACGTTTCAAGCCCTTCATATGTTTGTTGCTATGATTCCACGTTGACAGTCCTGACTAGGCGCCATCTCGTCTAACTAGCTGAACTAACCTCTGTCTTCGTGAACTTAATATGAGGAAATCTCTGCTATGCGAATGCAATCACGGGAATAGATTTCTTAATACGAGCCTATTTTGAGCTACACAAAGGTTTATTTCATAGAGGAAGGTTAAATGCACCGCGCTGAATCCCATCGTGTCAGTCAAAAAAATGTTTTAGAGACAGAAAATTACATTGGAATCTGCGCGTATTTTTCTCGATTTTTGCTC
The DNA here is from genome assembly GCA_028455805.1 of Lasioglossum figueresi. NCBI lineage: Eukaryota > Metazoa > Arthropoda > Insecta > Hymenoptera > Halictidae > Lasioglossum > Lasioglossum figueresi. The sequence goes on from CM052204.1 coordinate 10,764,021, forward strand.
TACTTTGGACACTTATATTATTAGATATAAACATAATCTCGTTAAATACATCGGTTCAGCGCGATGCATTTAACCGTCCTCTTTAGAATGAGCCCTCAACCAGCCCAAAATTTGCTCAAACAAGGACAAAAAATCTATTCCCGCAACCCATGTTTCGACCTAAAATCTAGTTGGATTCTTGTTCCTTTCTAGTTTTGTCACGTGACTCCCCTTCCTCCTTGATTCCATTTTTAGTGAGAAATTCCGACTACGAAATAAGATCGGAAAGAATCGCGCGAGCGAGCGACGCGACGCGCCCAAGGTATTCGCGGGCGAGACAATGCTATGATAATTTATTCCGTGGATGTAAACTTTTTATAAGATCCACCGTGTAATCCATCATGCTTCGTTCAAATTGGTACAAGCGCCTTGTATGTCGACGGTAATATACGGTGCTTTTTTACTCTGGTCTCCCTCCCTTTCGTTCCTTTTCACGAAAGCACCGGTCTCGTGCGTGAAGATCGCGATTCGTCCGAGCCGAACCATGTCCATGTAACTGCAGGAAACGATTTGTAATAGTATTAGAATCACGTGTCGGGAATAAATTTACATATAATTGCAAAGCGTCCTTTCGAATGCAACTTTGTGGTCGACAACAACAATTTCGTTTTGCAATTCGTACCGCGGCGAACGTGCTGTTGAACTTTCGTGCCGCAAGCACATACCACGGACTTTTTACTTGCCGGCGTTCATTGAAATGATTCGCTCACAGAATGCTTTAATTACGAATAGTTGCATCGATTGAAATATTTCGGTACGTATTATATTCGGTTCGGACGAAAGTTCGTAGTGTTTGTAAATTAAAATTGAAATCTAAACTTTAGATATTTATTCATAGATTTATTCAATCACATATTTTCCATTCTGTTCCATTACTTATTGCCATTTTCTAGGTAATTTCCCGCGTTATCTTCGATTCTTAATTTGAAAACGCGTGAACTTCCTTTTCAATCCGGTATCTACCTACAAGAGGATTCAAAATGTATTTGAACACTGACTTTTTTTATGCAAGTATCGCTTTAGGAAATGTCCAAACAATGCTGAGATATAAAATATGACAGAATTTAGTACAATTTCAATTTATGTCAGATCTAAAAAGGCTACTACCATAGAAAAGAAGATTTCATTTGATTCGAGATTCTTAAAATTCGTATACAAAAATTGCAAATTGCATACGCATCGTTTATTTATGCACACATTGTTATAAAAATTGCGAGGTATCTAAATAAATTGAATATTGTAAGAATAACTCAAAGAGTTGCTCAATGTAAATATTATGAATAGACTGAGGATCTTTATGCATTTATGTGGCTTCTGAAAATTTTCTAAAAATACTGAAATATTAAATTCGAAAAAGTTCAGTACGATTTCAATTTTTGTCAGATCTAAAAAGGCTACTACCATAGAAAATAAGATTTCATTTGATTCGAGATTCTTAAAATTCGTATACAAAAATTGCAAATTGCATACGCATCTTTTATTTATGCACACATTGTTATAAAAATTGCGAGGTATCTAAATAAATTGAATATTGTAGGAATAAATCAAAGAGTTGCTCAATGTAAATATTATGATTAGACTGCGGATCTTTATGCATTTATGTGGCTTCTGAAAATTTTCTAAAAATGCTGAAATATTAAATTCGAAAAAGTTCAGTACGATTTCAATTTTTGTCAGATCTTAAAGGCTACAACCACAGAAAATAAGATTTTATTTGACTCGAGATTCTTAAAATTTGTGTACAAAAATTGCAAGTTGCATACGCATCGTTTATTTATGCACACATTGTTATAAAAATTGCGAAGCATATAAATAAATTGAATATTGTAAGAATAAATCAAAGAGTTGCTTAATGTGAATATTATGATTAGACTGCGGATCTTTATGCATTTATGTGGCTCCTAAAAATTTTCTAAAAATGCTAGAATATTAAATTCGTCAGAGTTTAGTACGATTTCAATTTATGTCAGATTTAAAATGCTACTACCACAGAAAATAAGATTTCATTTGATTCGAGATTCTTAAAATTCGTGTACAAAAATTGAAAATTGTGACACGCGGCGTTTTTCCTTAGAATCACAAAAATATGTGTGCGGTTAAAAGACTTTTGAAGATTCCAGTTGGTGGCTGACTGTTTTAACATTATTCTTCGCGTTCTCTTATTAAACTGAAAAGAATAGCGACGCTCAAGGAATTTGTGCTTTCTTTTGCCGAGGGACTCATTAATCACACAATGCCGTACGTCGAGTAGACTCGATCGATCGACAACGAGATAGCCACGTAATGAGCTCCGGTACTCCTGTTAGCTTGGCCGCCGCGCCGCTTTGTAAAACGAACTTATTATTGTGGAATCGAATTAATTTACTATAACATATAGAGCCAACTGTTCGATCCAGCAGAACAGATTACCGTATTATAAATTATAATAAGTCACGACGATCGCTATCCAACATTCCTCTAACGCGTAAGAGGCGAAAGAATTTAGCGGAAATCGGCTCGAGGTACGGTCTTAATATTCAATCTACAGAGCACTAAATGTGATTACTAGATTACGGATCTTTATGCAAAATAAAAATGTTCTGCATTGTTTGTGGGAAGCAGGGATAAAATAAAAATTGATTTCATCCCTTAACGACTTTGTTGCATTAAAAACAACATTACGATATCCTTAAATTTTTCTGATCCTTTACTGTTTTATATTTCACCCAACCAATTTCTTCATAAATGCATAAAGATCCGCAGTCTAGCGATTACTAAAATTGATTTCATCCCTTAATAACTTTGTTGCATTAAAAACAACATTATGATATTCTTAAATTTTTCTGATCCTTTACTGTTTTATATTTAACCCAACCAATTTCTTCATAAATGCATAAAGATCCGCAGTCTAGCGATTACTAAAATTGATTTCATCCCTTAATAACTTTGTTGCATTAAAAACAACATTACGATATTCTTAAATTTTTCTGATTCTTTACTGTTTTATATTTCACCCAACCAATTTCTTCATAAATGCATAAAGATCCGCAGTCTAGTCATTACTGTGGCAAAATAAAAATAGTTCAAGACAATTGACAGACAAAGCAGTTAAATAAATACAACAATACTCTTAAGTTCCTCATAGATTGTATGGAATTTTGAATTTCACTTAATCATTTTTGTTATAAATTCATAAAATCCGCAGTCTAGTAATTACAATGGCAAAATAAAAATTGTCCAAGTCAATTGTCAGACAAAGAAGTTAAATAATTACAACAATACTCTTAAGTTCCTCATAGATTGTATAGAATTTTGAATTTCACTTATTGTTCATCGCTATTGTCATATATGCATAAAATGTCTACCAATCGCTATCATATGTCGGTGAGGTACTGATAATGTTTAAATAAAATAAAAAGCAACAGCGGGAGATGACAGTATAGTCATAAGTTTACGAACCGTTGCACAATAAATTGTATTCAAGAAGAAAGAACAAGAAAAAAGAAAAACAGCAATCGCGAAATGGATAAAAAGTGTGTTCACTTGTTTAATTCCATTTCTCTTTCTTCAGCTACCTGCCACTTGATGTAACGTCATGCACGACGTGCGCCATTTATATTCTTTCAACTACATAGAAAGCATGCATTTTCTTGGGACAAGCTTTGTCAGTAGCGATTGTACGCTTATGTACACTACAACATAAACAGCCATGACGGCGGGAGCGGCTAATTAAAAAGTCAATCAACCTGATAATAGAAATAAAACCACAACGTCCGATTTATTGTGCCCGGGAACGTGTTTCACGCATGGAAAATTATTTCGCACCGATCAATAATATTTCTTTAGAGAACCGTGACCGAATCCATTACGTTAGTACAGTTCTGAGCAAATTTCTGTTAGAAACGAATCAAAAATGTGATCGACGTTCGGTAGAAAAAGAAGTAACTTAGTTTTTTACATTTTTCAACCGAAAAGCACTTCCCTCTGTTATTATAAATTAACAGGACTCTGTTTTTGAATGACTGCAAAAGTTCGTACTCGCTTTTCAGAGACTTCAAGTTGTTTCTTATTAAAGAAAATCCACGCGATTACTACGAAAAAGGAGTCCACCAGCTTATAAATCTTTGAAAGACATTTGTAGAAAATGGTGGTGACTGTGTGTGTACGTATGTATAATTAATTTTACAAGACTGTTAACTTAAAACGGGGATGTTATGAATATTTTCATTTCAATTCCCATAAATTAGCCCCGAAAAATCTATTATAATCAGTCTTCCGACACTGCTCTTCCCTCATTTGAATAAAAACGACCAGGCAATGACAGTTCGTTTAAACATTTCTCGATCTCGCATCAATTTAGCTGATGAATTACAAAAACTTTTGAACATGAATAATTTGAAAAGAATTTCTTTTCATACTGTAACGAGAATTTATTTAATCGAATAAGTAGAATTTAAATGTTGGAGCTACTTACCTCCTTATGCGCCTAGGTAGAAAAGATTTCTAAAAGACTAAAATGTTTTATTATCTTTTAAATAGTTCGTCGCTCACTGTACTACTATCGTGTATAATGGTGTCTGCTGTAAAACCAACGTACTAAGTACCTAAAGCGAACTACCTTGTAGTAGTTCTCTACTTACACGAACAATATTTAAAAATGCTCACTTAAATGCAACCTTCAAACAGGTAAAGACTGTGTATCTAATAAGGAGTCAATAGTTTAGCGAGTTGGCAGAAATTTTTTAACACTTTCAAGTATGAACATTTTCGAGTATTTCTTGAAATGAAACAGCAAAAACTATGTAAGAGGTGAAGCTGTCTGTTGTTTGCTGCAAACGTTCGGCGTTAGATAAATTCTCTTTATTGTTTTTTACAATTAACATAATGACGTATGTGCAATTCGTGTATCGTTAATATTTCTGGAGAAAGTGTAGCAAACAATTAATTTATTTTTCAGCCTGCTGGCCATAAAAAGGGAACTCGGCTACAACAATTGCCCTATCATCTTGCACTTTCGCCTATTTCATGCATCAATCATTCTATCGTTAGTTACACCTTATTTATTCCTTATTGGACTGCGGATTACATGCGTTTATGGTAAAAATGGGTAGGTCTAATTTAAAGCAGTGTAATTTACAGTGTAATTCGTAGGTGTAATTTAAGGTATTATATTATTTTTAATCTACTAAATATATTAAGAAAGAAATATTTTTATTTTACTCCGCTTTCTTGCGATTTAAATGGAAACTTTTTATTTTGCATAAAGATCGCAGTCTATTTATTATAGTATGCATCGAGCATGCAGCGAGTGATTCTTGTGGATTTTGATTTATTGAACGCTATTACAAAAGACATTTTTTCGCCATCATCCTCAGTCTTTGAAAGAGACAAATTTTCAACTTTAAACATTTTTCTGATATAAGTGAAAGCCACACGAATTATTTTCACGTGCAACGATTCTGCGCGTTTACACAAATTATATGATTTAAAGCAATACACATTTCCATTTGTTGGAATTATATTTGTATCCGTTTCTAATTCGTGCCTATTGTTTTTACGTGTTCTACTATGTACAACGACACCTGTCGTTTTATATATAAGCGCGTTGTTTTATTTCTCTCTCGTTACTTGAAATGTACACGTTGCGTTAACCCTTTGCACTCGTAGCTATTTTATCTCGAAAATCAGACGTCTCTTCTGACCTAGAATATTTCCATTCTCTATGATTTTTTAAATTTGGTAGACGTGGAATTGATATAATACCTGATACAATACTTAAATCTTTAGTAATTGATTAAATACAGAAATATCTAATAGTGTAAACAATATTTTAAATAATAGTATAGCAATTTTTAATAGCGCCTAAGAGGCGCCACTCGAGTGCCAAGGGTTAATATTACTAATGGCTTAGAGAAATTAAATTATATTTTATATGTGATATTCATCAACGAAAAGCTTCTACTTCACTTCCACTCAATAATCCCTAACAGCATTTACAAATTTGTATCTACAATGTGTCGCGCGTACGATAACGATAAAAAATTCGAATCAAGAAACAATGATTATGTCACGTCAGCATTGGGATGAATAACAGTATGAACGTACCAATATTATAAAACGTATAATATTTATTTCTCGTTTATTACGAGACTTCAGTACTGCATCAATGCCAATGGCCATCATTTTGAACACAACATATGATTTCAGAACACGTAAGTAAACTGTAAATATCTTGAGATCAGATGAGCCGAATCATACATTATATGTTAGGTTGTTGAATTTGTTATTTTATTCTCTATAAGAATATGAACAAAAGAAATATGATTCCATTTAAAAAAATATCGATGACCTTAAAATCTGGTAAAAATTGAACTTGAGAAAAAATTTTTACCATCGCCAGATTCGCCCCTTGAAACAGTACAACTTTATTCTGTGGAGATTTTTTGTACGACTAATAATAACCGAGATATTTAGGTGTTCCCATTTAAATGCCCCACCCGGAATAGTAGAAAAGTATAGTAGAAAAGTAGAACTATTCACAATCTGATAATCTGATAATCTTATTATCAGGATTTCGAAAATTTTTACACAAGACTTTCAAGAGTTTCAAGACTTTCTGATTTCGAATAAATATCGAATTGATTCGAAACTCGGTGGTGATTGATTTGTTCGAAAGCTTGCAAGACAGAGCATTGCATGCCCATCACTACCAACACCCTAGAAAGGGATAAGTGAAATGAAAAAATTTCCGAAAATCGATGTGATTACAAGCCTCGCGCGTATCGATGTCTTGTACGATCGAAAACAATCTATCGGGCCGATCGTCGGTATCGCGCGGTCGCTTTTAAGGGGATCAGCGAAGACAGGATTTTTTTGTTTTTTCTGGCCAATAAAAAAGGAAGAGCTTCGCGGATACGCCGACATTTTAAAAAGGTTTTAACGAGCGAACCTTCGTCAAGCGTCGATACGAAACACGACGTAGAGTGGATCGCTGAGCGGAGCAGAACGGAGCGGTGGCGCGGCGGGCTAGGCGCACTCTCTGCCCGTCGCCGTCGCGACGCAAAGTAATTAAATGCAGAGAAGAAGGAGAACCGAACGTGAAGGGCTGGCTGGCTCTGGCCGGGATGGTGGGCTCGGGTGCTAAGGGAGGGATGAAGGTAGCGAGGGCGTTTCTGAGGCCACTCCCCGAGTCTTATGGAACTGGCAATCCGGCTCTGAAAATTCGTGATCAAGTGTGCTCCGACAGAATGCACCTTGGCAGCCAGGTAAAGCGCGCCAGGTCGGCATCTACGATTCTCTTCGGTTCCCTTCTTTCGTATATTTACAGTGATTCCCATTAATATTCGGACGCTCCCAAAAAAACGTTAACTTTGTTAATATTGGACTCCTTATTGGGTTTCTTTAAAAATTGAAATTGGTCGGAAATGTTGAGAAAATGGTAAAACAATTATCTTATGTGGGCCTACAGTGAAACAAATTAATATTCGGACGCGCTAAAAAAGACGATAACTTTTTTAATATTGTACTATACGATTTGTACCTTTTTGGGAAGCTAGAGCAATTAGTTTACTACAGGATGCGGAAAGAAATTTTTCCAAAAATTGAAATTAGTCGGAATTGTAGAGAAAATACTAAAAGTTGAATTTTACAACTTTTTAAGTTAAATTGGCAATATCGTATGTATGTATCTGTAAAAATATGTGAAACTTTTTTAATATTGAACCACACGATTTGAACTTTTTGGGAAGCTAGAGCAATTAGTTTATTACAGGGTGTGAAAAGAAATTTATGTAAAAAATTGCATTTGATCGAAGTTGCAGAGAAAATACTAAAAGTTGAATTTTGCAACTTTCTCAGTTAAATTAGCAATATCGTATGTATGTATGTGTAAAAGTATGTGAAACTTTCTTAATATTGGACCATACGATTTGAACTTTTTTGGGAAGCTACAGAAATTAGTTTACTACAGGATGCGGACAGAAATTTTTTCAAAAATTGAAATTAGTCGGAATTGTAAAGAAAATACTAAAAGTTGAATTTTACAACTTTTTACGTTAAATTAACAATATTGTATGTATGTACGTGTAAAAGTATGTCAAACGTTTTTAATATTGCACCATACGATTTGAACTTTTTTGGGAAGCTAGAGCAATTAGTTTACTACAGAATGTGAAAAGAAATTTGCGTAAAAAATAGCAATTGGTCAGAGTTGTAGAGAAAATACTAAAAGTTTAATTATACAACTTTTTAAGTTAAATTAGTAAAATCGTATGTATGTATGTGTAAAAGTATGTGAAACTATCTTAATATTGAACTACACGATTTGAACTTTTTTGGGAAGCTAAAGCAATTAGTTTACTACAGGACGTGAAAAGAAATTTTTAAAAAAATCGCAAATGATCGGAATTGTAGAAAAAAATACTGAAAATTGCATTTTACAACTTTTTAAGTTAAATTAGCAATATCGTATGTATGTATATTTAAAAGTATGTGAAACTTTCTTACTATTGGACCATACGGTTTGAAGTTTTTTGGGAAGCTAGAGCACTTAGTTTACTACAAGTTATGAAAAGAAATTCCAAAAGAATCGCAAATGATGAGAATTGTAGAAAGAATACTAAAAGTTGCACTTTACAACTTATTTATGTGGGTCTATATTGGAAATTTAAAAAATATATTTCGTAGATCTGAATATTAATTCAGTCCGAATATTAATTCGTTTCACTGTATATGGAAAATTTAAAAAATTCATTTCATATGTAGATCTGTGTCAATTATAATGCATTGTGAAAGCTTCATCGAAATCGGTTGATGCGAGAAGAAACAACAGACATCGTTAGATCTAAGAATTCTTAGATTTATTGCAGTTAGAAGCTGAAAATCGTGAAAAACTGTCATTTCCACCATTTTTAACCCCTTGCCGTACCTTCTTTTACAATTACAGTGATTAGAACGTCTTTATGCACAAAAATGTCGTAGACGTACATTTTTTAAATTTTAATTCATCTCAAATGAAAGCGCGTAACATTCATATTTGTTAGACTTTGGTAAAAATCACGAGTCTGGCTCGTCAAAGTACGGCAAGGGGTTAAACTTTTGTACCGCAATGCAACGTCGACCGTTTTTGATGAAATTTTCAGGATATGTTTAATTGGTACAGATCTACGAAACGTTCTTCCTAAATTTTCTATACAAGCCCACCTAAAAAAGTTGCAAAACACAACTTTGAATATTTTCTCTGTAATTCGATGTGCGACGCTGGTAGCGAATGCGTTAATATTATTTGATTACACGATATGTATTAGTTCAGGACGATAACATTTTTTGCCACCGCAGTGGAGGTAATCGACATGGCACACAGAAGCATGACATCTTGTATTTGGCGGCACTCATCCGTAAAGAGTAAGTTTTTGTATAATACAGTATTGGTGCCATCTGTTATTCATTGAGTACGTTACAGAAAAACAATGGAAACAATTCTAACAAGATTTGAACCATAACAGTACACCATAATAGTGGAGCGAAAATTGCAGATGAGCTGTGACTGTCGTAAAACATGCAACGCTGTGCTTACCGTCGTTTTTGCTTCGTAAGCTGAAAAACAAGAATTGTCGAGGATTCTCCAAATTGTACAATTGTACGAGGATTGTATAACAGCGCAGTTCCGCTTTATATTATCGTAATTGGATTATATGTTTCGTAATTTATATTATTGTAAAAACGATAATTCTCGTTGTTTTGTAGCATCGAGAGATGGCAGAGATGCGCATTAATCGATGAAAATTTTAATCAAGATCGATTGATTAATGTGTACGATTAAGAAAGGTAATCATTGAAAAATCTACGATTTATTCAATCGATGCACGATGTTAATCGTTGATTAAAAAAAGAAATCATCGATAAATCGGAGACTGATTTAATCGATTATTGTTGAATTTAATCGCCACTCGGTCTATCCATAATTTGTAATAACTAGGCACAAGGAGATCGTATTATAGACCAAATAACAATATAACTCAATTCTGTTTACATTTTTTTCAGTATGCATACAGTCTTGATTCCGTATTTCATTCTAAAATTTCAGCAGTTAATCATTAATCAATTACCCGTTTGACGATTACAATTGAAAAGAATGTAATTTTCGACCGAAATTAACAACTAAAGTAGGAGTTTAACTGTTATTTTCTTCAGTATGCATACAGTCTTGATTCCGTATTTCACTTCGAAATTTCAACAGTTAATCATTAATCAATTACCCGATTGACGATTACAATTGAATGGAATGTAATCGTCGACCGAAATTAACGACTAAAGTAGGAGTTTAATTGTTATTTTTTTCAGTATGCATGCAGTTTTGATTCCGTATTTCATTTCGAAATTTCAACAGTTAATCAATTACCCGATTGACGATTACAATTGAATGGAATGTAATCGTCGACCGAAATTAACGACTAAAGTAGGAGTTTAATTGTTATTTTTTTATTATGCATATAGTTTTGATTCCGTATTTCATTTCGAAATTTCAACAGTTAATCAATTACCCGCTTGACGATTACAATTGAAAAGAATGTAATTTTCAACCGAAATTAACAACTAAAGTAGGAGTTTAACTGTTATTTTCTTCAGTATGCACACAGTCTTGATTCCGTATTTCACTTCGAAATTTCAGCAGTTAATCATTAATCAATTACCCGATTGACGATTACAATTGAATGGAATGTAATCATCGACCGAAATTAACGACTAAAGTAGGAGTTTAATTGTTATTTTTTTCAGTATGCATGCAGTTTTGATTCCGTATTTCATTTCGAAATTTCAACAGTTAATCAATTACCCGCTTGACGATTACAATTGAAAAGAATGTAATTGTCAACCGCAATTAACGACTAAAGTAGGAGTTTAATTGTTATTTTTTTCAGTATGCATACAGTTTTGATTCCGTATTTCATTTCGAAATTGCAGCAGTTAATCAATTACCCGATTGACGATTACAATTGAATGGAATGTAATCGTCGACCGCAATTAACGACTAAAGCAGGAGTTAAATTGTTCATTGCGATTAACTATTGAAGTAGAAAATTCGTTAACCGTTGATTAAATTGTTGCCCAACTCTGAGAAATGGCAATGTTTTTTGGATCCTGACCCTGTGAATACGTCACGCATATTTTTGTGACAAAGGCGTGAAGAAACCTGTGGTCTGTTAATACCGAAATGTCGAACGAACAGTTCGATCGAAATTGCATGTTGATTCCTAACGTCTGCGCTTTTCACGCGTTGCTACCGGGTAGCTGTCAACGTTTAATTGATGTGAAAACGTATTGTCCGGGAAAGTGGTCAACGGGCGCATTTAACCGGCGCGTTTATGGTAATTAAAGCTGCGAAAGGTGCGGCCAGGTGCGGCCGAGCCTCTTTCTCGCGGTGAACGTTCAAATTGGCTCTTGCAAATTGCGGCATTAATTCGACACGCTTCCAATGCCAGCAGCTACTTACTGCTTAACTATCGTTCGATTTTATTAGCGTGCCGAAAAAGTGTACTTACGTAAACTGCGTCTATCACACTCGATTGACTCTACATACATACATAAATCTGATATTTATAAATACAGTGGGTCTGAAAAGTATTCGTACACCCTTTAAAACAGAATAACTTTCTTATAATTGTACCAAACGACCTGGTTTATTATAATCAATTAGAAGTATTTGTTTGCGAAATAATATGCAAATAAGATTTTTCAAAAATTATAATTTACAAGGTTACATGCGAAAATAAAAAGGCATTTTTTAAAACTTTTTTATTTGGGTCCTCAATGAAAATTTAAAATTGTATATGTTTTGCAGATCTATGTTAGTCATACTTTTACAAACGTCGTTACGAAAATCGTAGTTTTACACAACTTTTAATCAGTTTTTGCTTAAAATAGAACTAAAGTAGATAATAATAAAATAGTAGTAGATGAAAGAAAATAAATAGTTCTATTACGTACGTTGTATCGTTTTTTCCTTCGTCAACCGATTTCGATGAAATTTTCAGTACGTGTACAACTAACATAGATCTACAAAATATATATTTTAAATTTTCATTAAGGCCCCAACTAAAAAAGTTTTAAAAGATGCCTTTTTTATTTTTGCATGTAACCTCGTAAATTGTAATTTTTGGAAAACATTTTTTGCATATTATTGCGTAAACAAATGCTTCTAATTGATTATAGAAAAATAGGTCGTTTGGTACAATTATAAAAAAAGTTATTTTATTTTGAAGGATGTACGAATACTTTTTACACTCACTGTACATATGAGAAACTGCAGCAAGACAAACAAACTTGTACATTATTCTCATATTTTTGTAATTTCAAGATTTGAATGAACATTCTTCAGAAAAGGTCAAAATGAGACCATTCTTCTTCTATCTCGATCACCAAAAGACTGTTGCTTACACGATTGTACATTCTTTATATTGCTTTAAATTGCATACTTTGATACAATAAAAATACAAAAAGAAACTTCTCTTGCCTTTTTAATAAAAAAAAATGAAGTCCTCAGCGTTACGTGCATTGAAGTGAACGAGAGGAGCTCGCTACTTGCCGCTCATTTAGCGATTCGCGTTAATACAAATCTAATAGAATCAAATTTGGTAAAACCAGCATTCGAACGTATTATTTTTAATATACTCGGGACGCTTATACATACCTGTTTCAAGATCGACGGTGTAAGCAAGGCCTGCCCATGGATCTTCTTCTTGTGCTTCGAACTCCTTTGTATCTTTCTGGAAACGAAGGTTTATTTTACAAAATTATTATCAAGTCTTCTTTCGAAAAGAAGGTTTGCTTTGAATGATATCAGAAGAGCAATGTTGCCTATGTAATTCATTAGCATTTATAATGAACATATGTATTTTCTGGATATACAGTTTCTGAAAACATAATTTTGAAAAAGAAAACATATTTTTCGACTTTACACAAATATTGTGAAGTTATTGTAAAAGACGTTGAATTGTCTTTTGCAGCAAAATAATACAGTGATATCCAATATTAATACGTTATGAATGTTTAAACATGTTTGAAACATTCATAATGTATCCATAATGTATTCTAATAATGTAATCTACAGCATAAATAACACTGTCCAACGAAATCAAACTTTTATCGTGGTCAACAATGAATTAATATCCAATATTAATACGTTATGATTGTTCAAACATTTTTAAAACATTCATAATGTATCCATAATGTATTCTAATAATGTAATCTACAGCATAAATAACACTGTCCAACGAAATTAAACTTTTATCGCGATCAACAATTAATTAACATCCAATATTAATACGTTATGAATGTTTAAACATGTTTAAAACGTTCATAACGTAGTAATATTGCATATTAATTCATTGTTGAACACGATAAAAGTTTGATTTTGATTTTCATTGTGAATGTTTTAATCATGTTTAAACATTCATAACGTATTAATATTATATTAATAATATAACGTATTTCGTAACGTATTAATGTGTTTCAAACATGTTTAAACATTCATAACGTATTAGTATTGGATATTAATTAATTGTCGAACACGAAAAAAGTTTGATTTTGTTGAACGGTGTTATTTATGCTCTAGTTTCGCCAGAAAAAGATTCATTAAAATCGACGATTCAAATCTCTCTTTGGAAGAAAAGTCGCCGATCTACCAATGGCCGCGTCGGATATGAAGTTTGTTGAAGAAATGAAGTTGTTTTGAAATTTGGCGATCGCTTTCGACCGTGAATCAAGACGCTTTCTCGTGCACGTATAATCAAAAGGATCACGTCGTTCGCACGACAATGATCGACTTTAATTGGACGGGATTTGCGAGACAGAGAGAGAGGCAGACCGTCAAGGTTGGCGATCATAGAAACGTCATAATCAAGGGATCCTAACGGCTGCGTGAGAAAGGAGTAAAGGGCGCTGATACGCTCGAGGCCATAGGTCGGCCATGTCAGTGTTATATACGAGCTGCAGTGAAATGAGTTTAATGAAAACAGCATTGTAGTCGATCATTAATCATAGGGACTCTCTGATAGTGGCTATCCGACCACCACTAGCTTCTCTCTCTTCTACCCATTCTACCTGCCGCTTTTCATACCCTTCTACCGTTGCTTCAGTCTCTTTTTCATTCTGCGTGATGTATCGTTGTTGAGTGGTGCGTTATCCGAAGACCCGGGGTTATGAATACAAAGTTCGATCAATTCCCCCGCGCGCTTCGATCAACCAACTTCCACGAAACGAAATTAAGTGCGGCACCGGTAGCATGCCAAAAACAATTCGTACCCAGCCCCGGTTCGGCTACCAGTGTAGTCTCGCTTTTAACAAGATCACTGTGGAATCAACACTCACGAAACTCCAACCAGAGTTCTGCAGAATTACAATTGCATTACTCCAGGAATTATAATTACAAAGTAATTGAATTACATTGTAATTCAGTCGGATTGTAATTTATAATTCAGATCTTGAATCAATTAAATTACGATGTAATTCGTAATTGCAGTTGCAGTACAATTATGAAATACTTTGTAATTAAATTACGTTAATAACGAATTACGAAGACGAGGAATGGAAAATAAACCGCATATACAGCAAACAAGTGTATGAAAGAAAAACAAAAGTGTATCGCATTTCTTCAAAGTTCGGGGCTATAATTTGGAGAGCAGTATTTTATTTATTTTATTTTTTAATTACAATTCAGTTACGACGTAGTTGAATTACTATGTAATTGAAATAGAATGTAATTGAATTAGCAAAACTCTGACTCCAACTAGATAGACATTTATTTCACCCTCAGGTGGCAGATCTTTCTGACAACCAGAGTTGTGCTGATTTAAATACATTGTAATTGAATTACATTACAATGCAATTGAAATCAAATATGTTACAAATTGCTCAATGTGTACATTACTCGTTTAACTAATATACTCGAGTAATATACTTGAGTATAATTAATATACTCAATAAATTTAGTAATATACTAAACATTTATATTTTCAAAGAACTGCTTTTAGTAAAGCCATGATTTTTTTCCAGAAATAAATAATTCATGATCGAAAGGGTTAATGTGAAAAATACCTTTCATTTTTATGTGCGTTTCTTGGCTTTCGCATTCATAGACAACTCGATTTTAGGTTTACGTTTATGAGGAAGTTTTCTTATGCGACGATGACCAACCTTCGAACATCACCCGAACTAATCAGTGGAACATGAGCAGATTTATCTAGCTATAATGTTAGGTTAAATTTTTACTGATTTTTACGATAAATCGTGCTCTAATTTAAAAAAATGAATTGTTAAATTTAGAATGATTAAAAAATCATAATATTGTCCATGAATCGTTGTAGATTGAACTATTTAAATGTCAAACACGCATTTGCATCGCGAAGGATTCAGATATCAGCGGTTCGGATAATCGAGGTTCTTCTGTACCGCGAATTAAACAAGTAAATACGATCCTAATTGTATCGTGGTTGGTGTCAATTTAATAAGAAAAATATCACAAATACGTTGCTAGGAGATTCACAAAAAAATAATGAAAAATGGAAAAGCTTTGTTATTGGATTCGAATTAAACAGAACTGGATTTAGTATTTAAATTCAGTTGATCGTAGAGACGAATTTTCTTTTAATGAATGTATGATTATCGATTAGCAATGAGGGATTTTTACTGCGTTAAACTTTTACAAGTATTAGGTATAACTGTTTAGTTTAACCACGACTTCTGCAATCGACCATACACATCGAATTTACGTCGATTCCACTAAATAAGTATGAAATCAATGAGCCACCGTGACTGTCGAATACGCTATTGAAGTCACCAGGTTGCTGCCAGTCACGATTCCGCGAATAATTCGTAACCTGTCATTTTTTCGATTTCGCGTGGCGCCGGTCCTGGTACTTTTGACCTGGATTCAATTGCGGATGAAAAATCGATGAGATGGATGATAAAAAAAACATGAAAAATTCTTAAGGAGCTCCAAAGTAAGAAGAGTCTACAAAGAGCTCTCTACGCTGAAATGTACACCCCCGCTCAAAAGTATCTGGACAACACGTTTAATTTTTTATGCGGTCTAGTTTACACAGTACTAGAGAATATATATTTTAATAATAATTATGAGAATTTCGTATTTCGAAATTTTCTTTCTTCAACCCTTATGTCGATAAACGAATGCCCACTTTAAATATCTTTTTAAAACTTCTCTAAAGCTTTCGTCGATAAATAAAAAAATTATTTTTATGTCTATGATATATACACTCCCGCTCAAAATTATGTGGACGACACGTTTAATTTTTTATGCGGTCTTGTTTACACAGTACCAGAGAATATATATTTTAATAATAATTATGTGAATGAATTTCGTATTTCGAAAGTTTCTTTTTTCAACCCTTATGTCGATAAACGAATGCCCACTTTAAATATCTTTTTAAAACTTCTCTAATGCTTTCGTCGATAAATAAAAAAATTATTTTTATGTCTATGATATATACACTCCCGCTCAAAATTATGTGGA
Organism: Lasioglossum figueresi; assembly: GCA_028455805.1. Taxonomy (NCBI): domain Eukaryota; kingdom Metazoa; phylum Arthropoda; class Insecta; order Hymenoptera; family Halictidae; genus Lasioglossum; species Lasioglossum figueresi. The sequence goes on from CM052204.1 coordinate 10,780,567, forward strand.
CGACACGTTTAATTTTTTTATGCGGTGTAGTTTATACAGTTAATAATAAATTCGTTAGATGTGTCACCAATAATTATTATTATTGTCTTGAGAAGACAGCGAACCACGCTAATGGATCATCGTGGATTGAAACAGTATTAGCCCTGTCGAAGAAACTTTTATTTATTCAATAGATTGTAATAATTAAATTGTACAATTTGGTACTATTAAAATAAATTATACTTGCAACAAAGTGTTCACATATTTTTGAGCGGAAGTGTACACACTTCTTTATCGTTTTCTCCGTGGAAAAAATACTATACACATAAATATATCAAGCCTTTTTACATTAAGCAATTAGGCCTCCGTAGTCTCCCATACAATGGTGATCAAAATTATTTTTCTAATTTACTTATCAGCGAGCAAGTAAAAATTTGTTGCTACGTTTCTACACTTATCCAAAGCCGAATAAACGCGTAGTCAACATTATACAAACGCGTTCGGTAAAGTGGAGCAAGCGGATGGATCAAAAGCATGGAAAATTGCTTTGAAAATAAATGAAATTTCATGCAACGCGAAAGTGTGCTCGGGACAATTCAGTATAATGAAGCATGTACGTTTTATTACAGATATTGATTCGAAGAATAAACGCTTAAAAAACACAAAAGTTAATTTTCGTAATGATAGAAACACGGAAGAAAATCAATCTAAATTAGGAAGAAGGTTAAATAATTTCAAAATAAAAATGTAGTCGCGTACATGCAGACAATGGAACTGGATTAAATAATGAAGATAATCAAAATGAATTTAATAGTGTAAATGAAGGCAGTGAGTGAGATGAACAAGTGCACGTACCTACATAGAAACATTCATAAAAGTAAGTACTCCTGCTTCTTCGTTAAAAAAAGATTTTCGTATGCAAGTTAATTCTACAGAGATAAGAACACAATGTTAACCCTCGCGGGGTAAGTTCTAATAACACATAAATAGTAAGATGGGGTCTCTTAGACCCCGACGAATGAATTTCATAAATAGCCTCGTTTTTAATAAATTTGGGATAAAGAATGACACAGGACAAAAAGTAAACAAACAGATTTAAAATTTTATTCGTACAGGGCGAGTCGGGAGGAACGGACCAAACTCCAGGAGTGGATTGTACACAGGAAAATAATGTAAAACAACTCATATGATCTTATCCGCTTTTAATTTTCTTTTTCTTTTTTTAATTTTTATTGTTTCAATCAGGAGAGCAACAGCCGCTCTTCGTAGACGAAGCCGAAAATGTTTAGAGGTCAATGGCGGTATTTTCGAACATTTGGACCGTTTATTTTGAAAGTGATGCAAGTCCATTTTTTTTTTAAATGAGACCTCGCATAATTTGTGATTAATTTAGTGTAAATAGAAAGTTATTTTTTTTTAAATTGGACTTGCACCACTTTCAAAATAAACGGTCCATTTATTAAAATAAGAGTATAATAACGGAAATGTTAATCTATGAAATTTCGTTTAATTGTAACCACGCTGTGAAATGAAAACAAATGAAAATCGGATAAGAACGTATGAGCTTTCTACATTATTTTCCTGTTTACAATCCACTCGTGGAGTTTGGTCCGTTCCGCCCGACTCACCCTGTATAAAAATTCTTTTCAAAAATCTGAAGCTGGGGTCTCCGAGACCCCGCATTACCTTGCGAAGGTTAACACCAAGCACTTCGTCGCTATATTCGTGTCAGATCCCAACACCAATTTCATATCCACAAAATTTCAAAAATCCTACAGAATGGAAATATCCTGAGTCGAAAGAAATGTTTGATTTTTCGAGTTAAAATAGCTCCGAGTGCAAAGGGTTTAATGATCAGCATTACCTACATCATTCGTAATAGTCTCTCATAGATGGGAAGACACTGAGAGATGCTGAAAACCGCGAAGAGAAAACGATCGGAGCAGAGAATTTCGTAGCAGGATGTGACGATCCGGCCGCCATTTTGCTGGCGGAAATTTCATCCAGCAGAAATAATCAGGGAAGAGACGGAGGCTGAGCCCACTTCGGTTCGCTGGGCGCGTTTTCAATTTCCAGGACCATCAATACGTCCCTCGGAATCCCTCTGCCATGCTGCTCCAATCTCTCACGGGTCCGGCCTCCCCTCTCTTTTTATTCGGCTTATTCTCTCTCTCTCTCCTGATCGGTCACGCGGCCAACCGGCTTCCTTCTACCTCACCCTAATCCTCTTCCCTCGAATTTGGTCCATCGATGGCGCCCCTCGTACTGGAAGATGCGCCGTACACATCTATCATTTCGGCAAACCCTCCGCTAGCACCGCGGCGCGGACCCCGGCGATTGCGTCCCGTCGAACAAATGAACGGCTGCCACTTTTAATGGTTTTATGAATACACTTTAGATAGTTCCCGTGGAGTGGGGACGGATAGGCGCGTTGTTTTCGAAACCCTTCCCCTTGCACGGTGGATTACGCAATCGTGTTTCCTCCTTGATCCTCCATATATCTCTCATTCTTTCTCTCTCTCTCCCTCTCTCTCTCTCTTTTTCTTCCGTCGACATTCTATTAAACCGATCGAGGAAGCCTGTTTTCTCGCTCGACCGGGAAATCCAGTCACTGTAATCGAACCCATTGCCTCGGCGAAACGTTCAAATTTTATGCTCCACCAACAACCCAAAACTCGTGCCAGATATGTAAAATCGTCGATGATCGGTTTATGATCTGACCGCGATCGAGTAAACCCTATTAACCCCTTGCCGTATATCATTTTCTTTACAGTTACAGTGATTGAAACGTCTTTATTCTGAAAAATATCGTGGAAGATATAGAAAATTTATATTTTTTATATGGCTACATTTATTTGAATGCTTCAATATTGATTGCAAGCGAATCAAATTTTATTTCAGTTGAGAGGGACCAGTCGAGTGTGCAACGGACTAACCCTTTCACGTGCGCAACAGACCTGGCAACCCGAAAAATCGGAAAAAGGCTTGTATCTGGCCGGGTTCTAAATCATAAAACAATTTGAGCTTGTCTCTCGTCATTTTCTTTACAGTCACAGTGATTGAGACGTCTTTATCCTGAAAAATATCGTAGAAGCGATAGAAAATTCATATTTTTTATACGGCTACATTAATTTGAATGCTTCAATATTGATTGCAAGCGAAACAAATTTTATTTCAGTTGAGGAGATGGGCCAGTCGACTGTGCAACTGGCTAATCCTTTCACGCGCGCAACAGACCTGGCAACCCGAGAAATCGGAAAAAGGCTTGGATCTGGCCGGGTCCTAGATCATAAAACAATTTGAGCTTGTCTCTCGTCATTTTCTTTACAGTCACAGTGATTGAGACGTCTTCATTTTGAAAAATATCGTAGAAGAGATAGAAAATTTATATTTTTTATACGGCTAACTTTAATTTGAATGCTTCAATATTGATTGCAAACGAATCAAATTTTATTTCAGTTGAGGAGATGGGCCAGTCGAGTGTGCAACTGGCTAACCCTTTCACGTGCGCAACAGACCTGGCAACCCGAAAAGTCGGAAAAAGGCTTGGATCTGACGGGGTTCTACATCATAAAACAATTTGAGCTTGTCTCTCGTCATTTTCTTTACAGTCACAGTGATTGAAACGTCTTTATCCTGAAAAATATCGTAGAAGAGATAGAAAATTTATATTTTTTATACGGCTACATTAATTTGAATGCTTCAATATTGATTGCAAGCGAATCAAATTTTATTTCAGTTGAGAGGGACCAGTCGAGTGTGCAACGGACTAACCCTTTCACGTGCGCAACAGACCTGGCAACCCGAGAAATCGGAAAAAGGCTTGTATCTGGCCGGGTCCTAAATCATAAAACAATTTGAGCTTGTCTCAGTGATCGCTTCTGAAATTCTATTGGATAGCATAAATCTTAATGAACCTCAGTCTAAACTACTATTACTTACAAGAAGAATTAACTTTTTAAGATCGATGAAGAAGCTTCTCGTGTAGCTTCTGTTTCTTAAAATTTCTCAATATGTACAAGTCTTTCTTTTTTCTTCTAAGAAACGATCTAACTGAACTGCATAAAATTGAATAAAACCGATCAAAGATTCGTATAAAAATTAAACGTGTTGTCCACATACTTTTCAGCGGGAGCGTATGTCATGTAAGCTACATGTAACATGACTGTACTTGCTGAATAAACCGATCGGTTTAAAGCAATCTTCTATACAGGGTCTCAAAATTCCTTCAACATCCGGAAATGGGATGTTGCTGAGATTATTTCAAGCGACATTTTTCTTTGCAAAAATGCCGTCCGCGGTTTTGTTAAGGAGTGATTCACGAAAAACACGGACCAATCAAAGCGCGGCTACAGCGAACGGAGTCCCACTCTGCGACAGGTCCCGCTTAGCGTGGCGTCGCCGTTGGCCGAGCCGGAATCAATTAGCTGTAGGCGTGCTCTGATTGGTCCGTGTTTTTCGTTAATAACTCCTAAACAAAGCCGCGGATTTTTGTAAAGGAAAATATCGCTTGAAATGATCCCAGGAACCTCCCATTTCCGGATGTCGAAGGAATTTTCAGACACCCTGTATACAAATAAAAAGACTCTTTTGTTATAAAATCCGCAGTCTAATAATCAGTATAATAATTTATAGATTATCTACTTTAAGATATTCAGAAAATATAGTATTATCACCAGAAAGGAATTCTCGAAATAATGGCACACTTTCAATTAAGCTATTAACCCTTTGCACTCGAAACAATTTTAATTCCAAAATCAAGACATTTCAGTCGTCCCAGACCACTTTTATGCTATATAACCTTTTTTACATTGTGCACATCAAATTAAACCTGTTTTCTCATAGAACAGTTGTGCTTTTTACGATTTATAGAATACAGACGAATTTAATAATATTAAAACTGTTTCGAATAATGGTATGGCAATTTTTACTGGCGCCTCAGAGTCACCATTCGAGTGCAAAGGGTTAATATCTACCTAATTAACATATTGATAGACTGCAGATCCTTATCTATATAAATAAAAATGTAAATGTTCGTCTGTTCAAAATCTTAAATCTCCGAAAGATCTTCACCGATTGCTGCGACATTTTAACACAACGTTGCATTCGAATACGCGCGTGTTTTTATATACCTAATCTATATAATCTATATAAATCTATATAAATAAAAATGTAAATGTTTGTTCAAAATCTTAAATCTTCGAAAGCCAATCTCTATATCTGCTTGGACAATGGAACAACAAAAAAATATTGTATACTCACAAGCATTGTGAAATTAAACATATCAGAAACGTGGGCTTTCTCTCATCTTTCTTTCCACAGCTAGTAATAAATAAATAAATAGGTACAGCTAACCGTTTGACTGGTCCTCGCATACTCTATAGACGACTATGACGAAAACACTGGACAATGAATCAACTTTCCTTCTCCCGTTAAAAGAAAGGGTCCTCAGGGCTTTCACGGAGCAAGCGAGCCCCGGCTATCTCGAAATTACGCTCCGAAAACAATGGTTGTCAATACGCGGCGAAAGAAGTTAGGGTAACGTAGGACAGGTGACTAGAGTTCCCTTTGTTCTCGGCTGTTCGCGAACTACGCCCGTGGATCGGCGTGTTCGGTCTCGATCGGGATGCGTCGTTCACAAAGGTGGAACCCGCTGGAACAATGCGATCTTCGAGGAGGAAGAATCCAAGAGACGAAGCGGGCAGATAGCGACGCGGAAAAAGAAGGAAGGAACACATCGACTACCGAAGGTCGGGAGAAGAACGGAGAAAACGAGGAGAGGACCCAGAGGAGACGGTGAAGGGAAGAGAGAAAGAACGTCGAGAAGTCTGATGAGCTACCCGCCCAGAACGGCGGTGCATCGTCATTGTCGGTGACCATACTATGGATGAGCTCTCGTAGCCTCGAATCTCCTGGATCCTTAAATGCTCTTCGTGTGCCCATCGACCGAAACGCGCCGCCCGAAGGAAATCGACGTTCAACGATTTTTTCGTCGCGTCGCATTGCGTCGCACAATAGAAACCCAACGAAATCAGTCGCCCCGAAACCAGAGTTGGGCAAAAATTTAATCAACGATTTACGAATTAATGTCTGCTTCAATCGTTAATCGCAATTAACAATTAAATTCCTACTTTAGTCGTTAATTGCGGTTAACGATTACATTATTTTCAATTGTAATCGTCAATCGGATAATTGATTGAGGACTGCGTCTCCTAGACAGACGACACTCGCGCGTGACTGCACACAATCGCCACAGTACACTCGCACGCCGCTAGACCACGTATACGTACGCGAGAATTGCCAGGGTCCCAGATTCCACTCCTGATTTCTGAATAATGCAAAGACGGGATTTCTTGGTAGTCAAATTCGCTGGATGAAAGATCAATCTATGGGGCTATTTGCATCAAAAGTCCTACTTTTACGTTTACGACGCGTAATTCTCATTATTCGGCAGCATATCGACAGCGACGATAGGCGGCAGCACCGTCGCCTGTCCATTGCTTCTCGCGGCTACGCGACATGCAGCCGAATAATGAGAATTACGCGTCGTAAACGTAAAAGTAAGACTTTTGAGGCAAATATTCCCCTAGATTGATCTTTCATCTAGCGATTTTACTACTAAGAAACAGTCACCACAGTACACTTACACACTGCTAGATCACATATACGTACGCGAGGATTGTAAGGGTCCGGGATTACACTCTTGATTTCTCAGTAATGCAAAGACGGGATTTCTTAGTAGTCAAAATCGCTCGATGAAAGATCAATCTAGGGGGCTATTTGCCTATAAGTCCTACTTTTACGTTTACCGCGCGTAATTCTCATTATTCGGCAGCATATCGACAGCGACGATAGGCGGCAGGACCGTCGCCTGTCCATTGCTTCTCGCGGCTACGCGACATGCAGCCGAATAATGAGAATTACGCGTCGTAAACGTAAAAGTAGGACTTTTGATGCAAATATCCCCCTACATTGATCTTTCATCTAGCGATTTTGACTACTAAGAAACCCGGTCTTTGCATTATTAAGAAATCAGAAGTGGAATCCAGGAACCTTGCAATCCTCGCACACGTATACGTGGTTTATCGGTGTGTCAGTGTAGTGTGGTGACTGTGTGCAGTCACGTGCTAGTGTCGTCTGTCTAGGAAACGCAGTCCTTAATGATTATCTACTGAGAAAAATGTAAACTGAGTTTAGGTATACATGCCATTTGGTCTACAATACGATCGCTATGTGCCTACTTATCACAATTTATGGATAAACCGTGTGGCGATTAACTTCAACAATTGATTAAATCAGTCTCTGATTTTTCGACGATTTCTTTTTTCAATCAACGATTGACGATTAACTTCATCAATCGATTGAACCGATCGTCGATTTTTCAATGATTACCTGTTTTAATCGTACAGATTAATCAATTGACCTTGGATAAAATTTTCATCGGTTAATGCCCAACTCTGCCCAAAACGTACACACGACTCTTTCCCCAAAGAATGCTAGGGAAAATGTACCTATTACTGCGGGTGTACGTTTGATTGCGGTATGTTTTCCCAATGAGATTGGAGTACGTAAAAATAACTATTTTGTCCTGAATAAATTTGTACAATCCGATAAGAATGTATTCTCGTTGTCGAGGCAAACAAAATTGTCAGTCATTCTCATATTTTTATAATCTCAGTATTTGAAAGAATATTCTTCGATAAAAGGTAAAAATAAGACCATTTTTCTTCATATTGGATAGGGAAAAGTTTTATTAATATTTAGATATCTACTTTGATACAATAAAAATATAAAAAGAAACTTCTCTTGTCTTTTTGAGGCGAAGGTGGAGCTCATTACTGCGGCACAAAAATCGCTAGAAATGTCCCTAATACAGCGGAGTGAATTGCAGCTACGATGAGCAACGACGTTCACTTCAGCCTAACGTTTTAGGTTAGGTTATGCATTAGATTAGGTTCGACACATGTAAGTAGGTAGGATACGATTCTAGATAAAGAGTATTATACTCGTACATAGATAAAGTAAGAAAATATGCCAAAAATTCACAGTTACCCTAGATCGCTGACGATTTACGTCACGTTCAAAAACAACAAATTTTGAAAGTCCAATTTCTATTGATTTCGGAGTAACATGTTGCTTTTGAAGCTCTTTACCCCTTTCTACCCCATTATAGCATCAAATTGAAAGTCTATTAACGCATTCGCACTATTATTATGGTATCCTTCCCTGCTCTATTGCATTTTTTAAGGATTCTTCTGCAGACTCTGCACTATTGCTCACTGTACAAGACAGCGTTAGAAAAAGAAAGCGAAAGGGCTCGGTTGAGAGAATACGATAACAATCGAAGATTTTAAAGTATCCTCGCGTACGAGGAATTAAGCGAAAGACAAGATCGAAAGCCGATAGTTCGAGGTTTAAAGCGCCAACCGAGATCCTATCCAAAGGCGCGTAGGATGGTTCCTTCTAGCCGTCTAATCTCTTTGGTGTCTACCGAACATGGCTCCCACGAGTTCTGCGGGATTATACCTTTGACTGATCCGCGTTTGACCGATTACCACAACGGAAGCCACATACGGAGACTTGATAAGAATTAAAAGATGCTCGCGTTCTCCTGAACCAATTCCAATTCGGACAGATTCCTTAACACGTTTAGTAGTCAGTGGCCATAATAAATAATGCAGAATAAAATCAAACCGCTATATTTAATAAAACAAAAACAGAGAAGTTCAGATTTATTATGTTACTTACTAGACTGCGGATTTTATGCATTTATAATATAAGTAAATAGGTGCAATTTAAACCAGTAGACTGGTTAAAAGAATTTAACTACGTTGATTTATTTGTTTCAATTTATTAAAATTGTTAAAGGAAGAAAGAAATTTCGATTAGTTACTTATCTATGCATTTATAATAAAAGTAAATAGGTGCAATTTAAACCAGTAGACTGGTTAAAAGAATTTAACTACGTTGATTTGATTGTTTCAATTTATTAAAATCTTTAAAGGAAGAAAGAAATTTCGATTAATTACTCATCTATGCATTTATAATACAGTTAATAGATGCAATTTAAACCAGTAGACTGGTTAATACAATTTAACTACGTTGATTTATTTGTTTCAATTTATTAAAATCTTTAAAGGAAGAAAGAAATTTCGATTAATTACTCATCTATGCATTCATAATAAAAGTAAATAGGTGCAATTTAAACCAGTTGACTGGTTAAAAGAATTTAACTACGTTGAGTTATTTGTTTTAATTTATTAAAATCTTTAAAGGAAGAAAGAAATTTCGATTAATTACTCATCTATGCATTTATAATACAGTTAATAGATGCAATTTAAACCAGTAGACTGGTTAAAAGAATTTAACTACGTTGAGTTATTTGTTTCAATTTATTAAAATCATTAAAGGAAGAGAGAAATTTCGATCAATTACTCTTTCAATCGTCTTTCATTCATAAAAGAATTCGTTGATGCTTCAAAAAATAAGGTTTCAGTTTGTAAAAACTGTGCTATTCATCGCACATGTCACTTCTTGAACTCTCTTTTGTCCGCAACTGTACATATTTAACACATAAACAATCAAACACTTGTGCGTACAGTTTTATAACTATGACCAAATTTTCACTATGATACGTGACTTAATTTATTAGAAAAGTTCGCCAAAGAATTTCTGATAAAATGCATTCAGACATTTTAATAATTGTGAAATAAAAACAACAGAGAACTTATTTCTGCCGGTTCCATAGTTCCAGTATTAATTGGTCAATTACGATTGTTTTTTCTTTTTCAAAATTTCATAGAGACGTTTTGAATGATGAGCAAGTATTATTAACGTGTTCATAGTTCCAGTGTTAATTGGTCAATTTGATTGTTTTTTCTTTTTTCGAAATTTGAAAGAGACGTTTTGAAAGATTATTAACGTGATGACCGAGTACGAGTATCTCACGGGCACAATCCACAAGATTTTTATACGGGTCTGGACAGTCGACCCAGAGATTGTAAAGAGATAGCCACCCCTAGTGCCGAATTCTTCTGTTAGCCAAGCGAGTGGCGTCACCTTTGTTTAATGCCTCACCGTCGACTTCACGAATCGATATTGATCTATCGACATGGATCGCTTGCTTCTCATAACCATGTCACTCGAGTATTAATATGATCAAATCCCGATGTTTTTCTTTGTTCGTTGTTTCCGATCAACGAAGCTCTTCATTCCGACTAGCATCTCTGGCATTCGGCTGTCGGAAAAGTTTTAAGCCTTTTCGAAACGTAGTCTTTGTTGTTTTCGCCCTTCTAAATAAACGTGTAAGAAAATGTTCTATTGTTCAATGATTATCGTTAAAGTTAACCCTTTGCAATCGGAGCTATTTTCACTCGAAAATTAACCATTTCTTCCGGCCTAAAATATTTCCATTCTCTATGATTTGTGAAATTTTATGATGATGAAATGTTTGGTGTTAACATTGTGTTCTTATCTCTGTAGAAACGACTTGCATTTCATGGAATTTGAAATTTCGTGGATATGAAGTTGGTACAACTCCTCATACAATACCTAAATGTTTAGTAATTGATTAGATATCGACATATTTAATAGTGTAAACGTTTTAGCGACGCTTCAGAGTCATAAATCCAGTGCTAAAAGTTAACATTGAATCTTCTTCTCATTCAGAAGTCAAACAATAATACAAAAGATTGAAGAACACTCTCATTTTTTCAAGAATATTGCAAAAAGAAGTTAACGTAAGAAAAGATTCTACACGAATAATATCCAGCAGTAAATTAAGACGCATACAATCAGCATTTATCAAATTAATTACAGTGCTCATGAAATGTTAAATTCGGTAGACTGCGGATTTTTATGCAAAATAAAAATTGTCTGCATCACATGTAAGAGACTGGAGACGGATAGACAATTAATTCTTACATTCATAATCTTAACAAGCTGAAAACACTAGATTGACATTATTAAATCATTCTAACTTTTTCATTGTTTTAAACGGCACCTACTCATTTTTGCCATAAATGCATAAAAACCGCAGTCTAATAATCAGTATAATATTTCACAGATTATCTACTTTAAAACATTACAGAAAATATAATATTATCACCAGAAAAGAATTCTTGAAATAATGGCACACTTTCAATTAAGCTATTAATATCTACCTAATTAAAATATTGATAGACTGCAGATCCTTATCTATATAAATAAAAATGTAATTGTCGTTTGTTCAAAATCTCAAATCTCCGAAAGATCTTCACCGATTCCTTTGAAATTTTGACACAACGTTGCATTCGAATACGCGCGTGTTTTTATATACATAATCTATATAATCTATATAAATAAAAATGTAAATGTACAAAATATTTCGTTAGTATTAAAAATATTGTATACCCAGAAGCATTGTGAAATTAAACATATTAGAAACGTGCGCTTTCTCTTTTCTTTCTTTTCCATTTAACCAGAAATGCCACAGCAACGCGTGGCTGGGTGCAGCTAGTGTAAAATAAAAATTTTCCAAGTCCATTACAAAAAATGGAAACTAAATAGAAAATTCTTTGCTTGAATATTCTAACGAGGAGGGAAATAATACAATATCAACATTGTTCAATTCTTTTCTCTCTTCTTACTATTTCAAATATCATATAGTTACGTAATTTTGTCATAAATGCGCAAAATTCGCAGTTTATATAACAGCGTTGAACAATTTATATCGTGTAAACGAAAGATCGACTGTCGGATCAATTTATGAGATGTGTATCTACCTACATATGTATACGAAATGAGAATTTAAGTGTCACGTGTTGGAGGAATATCTACGTAGCATTTACCGGCATGTGAAAGCAGAAAGTAGCCGACACTCGATAAACAATAAGTCGTTAATTATGAATCGCAGTCTGTACACGGAAGAAAGCGTCTTAATACCCGAAGCCACTTTGCGATTTTGATCAATCCTTTGTTTTCAAATCGCGGTTGTGTGGCGTCACTTTGAATTACTATACATTCGACTGAAAATAATTCTAGCATCGCTAAGTAAATTCGTCTATACCTACTTAATGAATTGCTAAAAACTTGGATCAATCGAACGAGTACACATACATAATTTGCTCAATTTCAATTCGTCCTGTTCATGCATGTACAGTGAGTGTGAAAAGTATTCGTACACCCTTTAAAACAGAATAACTTTTTCATAATTGTACCAAACGACCTGATTTTAATTAGAAGCATTTGTTTACGAAATTATATGCATAAAAAGATTTTTAAAAAATTATAGTTTACATGGTTGCATGCAAAAATAAATGCAGGCATTTTTTAAAACTTTTTTATTTGGGGTCTCAATGAAAATTTAAAATGTATCTTTTATAGATCTATGTTAGTTATACACATGCTGAGAATTTCATCGAAATCTGTTGACACAGGAAAAACGACACGCATCGAAACTGATCAAAAGTCACTTCTAGCTCGTGTGTATGTTAATCGATTTCGATGAAATTTTCAGCATGTGTATAACTAACATAGATCTGCAAAACATATATTTTAAATTTTCTTTGAGGGGCCAAATAAAAAAGTTTTAAAAAATTCCTTTTTTATTTTTGTATCTAACCTTGTAAATTATAATTTTTGGAAAATCGTTTTTTGCATATCATTTTGTAAACAAATGCTTCTAATTGATTATAAAAAATCAGGTAGTTTGGTGGAATTATAAAAAAGTTATTCTGTTTTACAGGGTGTACGAATACTTTTTACACCCATTGTATGTACATAAATATGAGATCAGTGCATATGAAAATTTGAATTTTTATTCAATTTAATATTTGTAACTCGGAGAATGTATTTTTATTTATCAAGAAACAAATGGTTTCATTCCCTCTTGAAGAAATGTGTACTTTTGGTTGGGAATATTTTTTTGAAAACGTCTTTCCGTCTCCGAATTTTTTAGATTCAACGGTGAATTGTTGTCGCTATGTTCCGATTTACTATACGTATGTATTTATACCAGAAAGACACTCGAATTTGTTTCTTATTCATTGTCCGGTCGCTTCATTCACAGCCATTCGATTTAAAAATAATTGATTATCTGTCAATTTGTGAATGCCTTCATTTTACATTTTTGATCAATCAATTCGCAAGGAGACTTGAACTTTTATGAAATTGGAAATTTCGTATGCACTATTCAATCGACCTTCGATCAATTATTAATTTCGAAAAATATTTGACCAACCACAAAGTTAACGAAAAATATTATTAAATACGACTCAATAGAATAACATTGATTGGAAAAACATTTTCTTTTAAATCAAGGAAACTGTATACGGTCATAATGGTAGAAGAAGATCAACGAGATTGTACATTGTACATACAGTAATCGAAATAATAAATAAAATACTAATTGTATGCAGTCAAATTGATATAAAATGAAGCAAACCGTATACAATCGAAATGATTCTGGATTGAATACTAGTTCTTGTGCAAAAATGGCTTTAACTGCGAATGATTAATATCATTGCGGATTGTGATGTTAGAAAAAAGAAAATGGTGAAAAGAATAATAGCAGATCCAATTTTACAAACCTTCTCTTCGTTCGCATTGATGGCCTCCAGCGCTTTCAGTTTCTCAATGTCATCCTCGGTTCCTTTTTCCGATGTGGACGGTTTTTTCGTGGTGGCAGTTGGCTCCACCAATGTAAAACCGAGATCCACATCTTGCTTCCAAAGCACCTCGATTAGGTCCATGTCCTGAAAATAGAGGGCTTTCTTAAGGACCATTCACAAAAAGGAATTACACAAACCCAACGCAATATTGCAATGAAAATGAATATTTTCTAATATTCAAGTGTAATGCCCGAATTTCTTAATTTTACGAATTCAAAAACATCTCTAATACCATTCCTTAACTCACGGAACATATTTTACAGATGCTTTATTATTATTACAGGGAGCGATGAAATCATTAAATTGTTGAACGTATATTTGCAATTTAATCATTCACAAAATAATGAGACTTTAGCGCAGCTATACTTTCATTTAAAAATTGATTATTTCATTGTAATCTGGCCAATTTATGCAAGGGGCTCTAATAATTTAATCGCCCACTTTTCTGTATTGAAATCACATCATTTCATTTGGAAATTACTATTCTCATTTAATCTTTCAACACCGTACGACACATGCGCCCTTTTAAAAAGAGTTACATTCGAATAACATTAAAAAGTATTAATAACATAATCTATTATTATTATTTTATTTTAATAATCATTTTAAATAAATCCATCTGGTCCTAGACAAGCACAGAAGATTCTTAAAACTGGATGATCATCGAGCGTTTAAATATTAAACTTGTCCGCTACAAGCGCGTGAAAACTGCAGTCTAATTTCCAGTCGTTCAACGCGCAAATGCTTTGAGAAATAAACGAACAAGTTCGGTTTTATTTGTTGATCGGCGGTTTTTCTTATTGGCGCGAGTTAATAAGTTTTGGTCTTGATCGTTGTTCAAAGTCAGACTCACGATCCATGAGAGACAATTTTTGTTACGGCCGAGATGTCGCTCGTAGGGAGTTTCATCGACGAGTGTGTACAAAAGTGCATGATTAATGATGGCCGAGTATCGATGCATCTCGAAATAGAGGAGATCGAAAGGAGAAGAAAGAACCTGGGAAAAGGGATCAATCACATGACGAGGCACAATCGTCGAGGCAGCTGGCCCGTAGCTTTTAATTGAGTCAATTTCGCCGAGTTCGTATTCAGCCTCGTTAACTAATCTACAGATTTTCTTCGCTAATTTAAATCTTGGTATTATTACAGGGCCGCGTACGGTACACGGCGAACTGCGCAATTCGTCGCAATTTCGTAGATCTTTCGAGTAATTAGATTTTTGTTTTCGATGAAACACAGCCGCGTTACCGGCAAAGGAAGGTATGCAACTTTGAAAGCCTAAAAGAAATACAGGGACTCCCACTAATATTCGGACGCTTTTAAAAAGACGATAATTTTTGAAATATTAGACCATACAATTTGAACTTTTTTGGGAAGCTAGAGCAATTAGTTTACTACAGGATGCGAAAAGAAATATTTCGAAAATTGCAATTGGTCGGAATTGTAGAGAAAATATTAAAAGTTGAATTTTACAACTTTTTAAGTTAAATCAGCAATATTGTATGAATGTGTAAAATTACGTGAAACTTTTTTAATTAAGTAATTACGGCGGACTGCGCAATTCGTCGCAGTTTATTTCGTCGCAATATTTCCATCCCCTATGATTTTTTAAATTTGGTAGATATGAAATTGATATAATACCACATACAATACTTAAATGTTTAGTAATTGGTTAGATACCGACATATCTAATAATGTAAACAATATTTTAAATAATAGTACGGCAATTTCTAGTGACGCCTCAGAGGCGCTACTCGAGTGCTAAGGGTAAATCACTGCAAATAAAGAAAATTATAGCTTTCAATTTAAATTCTCCAACAATCTTGAACTTCATCTACTCAATTTTGCTATGAATGCATAAAGATACGCAGTTTGCTAATCAATTACTAAACATTTAGGTATTTTATGAGGTATTATACCAATTTACAAGATATTATAACATTTATAGCTTTCTATCGATCGTATTTATTGTTAATAAAATTGTTAATGCTTTCGGCGCAAGGTTTCGATCATCTGTTACTTAATTTACAAAGCCATTTTGCAAATTACTAAAGTAATTCCGACGTTTCGATCTACACTCAGTTCATCTTCAAGCATTACTATTTACCTCAGTGTCTCGATAACCGGCGTGCACTCAACAAGTATTACAGTTTCACGTCGAATTTATTAATGTTCATCTTTTCCCTTTCTCTGTTATGTATTCTTAAATTTCAAAATATTCTTAACATGTTAAAAAAAATCACAGACGCAATTCTAGTAACCCTTGAATATGATCTGAACGTAGATCGAAACATCGGGATGGCTTTAGTAATTTGCAAAATGGCTTTGCAAATGAAGTAACAAATGATCGAACCCTTGCGCCGAGAGCGTTAACAATTTGATTAAAAATAAAGAAAATTATACGGCGAGGGGTTAACCGAGGTTCGAAATGTTCGACAGGCAGGAAATAGAGGAGGAATATTCTGCGAAATCGGTGAACACGCGCGTAGCGTAAAGTGTAAAGAGAGTCAGGGAGGGCCAGTTGGCGTGCAAATCATTAATCTCTGTGCATCGTTATCGGCGATCGGAAATTTTAACACGGCGCTTCGGGACCCACGGGTAACAGATATGTTTCTGCATCACGCTCGATCACGGACGCGCCTTTGAAAATTACTTCACCGAGCGTGTAATTTGATGCGGCGAACGAACCAACGAACGAACGAGAAAGAAATGGAGGACGCCGCGCCGCCGAGAAGGAGAAACGCGCAGCGTGGGTGTGCATAGGAAGACGGCCATATTGGAGAGACACAGCGGGACGCCCGCCGCGCCCACAGCTGTATCGCTCTCTCTCTTTCTTTCTCTCTTTTTCTCTCTTTCTTTCTCTCTTTTTCTCTCTTTTTCTCTCGCAATCAGCTCCGACTCCTCGCTCGACCTGCGTGTCTCACCTGGCACCGTTGCATTCGCTCCAATGATATCGACGCCTTTAATTTTTATTCGATTAGCCGCACGCCAAGATAAAGCCGGCGAACACAGACTGCGAGAATCCTATTGAACGGATGGCTTTCCAGCTGGCACATTCTTTACTGATCCTCCGTGTATGCTTTCACAGATTTAACAGTAAACCTAACGATCCTAACGTTTCGGAGAGGAGCATTGATATTAATGATGCCAGACGTTTGATAGGGTAACTGTACCGATTACATACTTCGGTATCGAGTTTCGATCGTACTTTATTCTAATATTATTCCTAATTTAACACTTCACCTACCGGGAGCCTACCAACCCCTTGCCCTACGAATTATTTTACAGTTTCAGTGATTAAAATTTTTTTTGTAGTTCGCAATTTCATATGAAAGGAGAAGATTTATATATATATATATATATATATATATCTATTGCATGCCTGCATGTTCTCCAATAACTATACGTTAACAAAACTAAAATAGAATTTCATCTCGGTTTAAAGGAAATTGGTAACATACGTATTTATTAGAGTCTGTTCTGAATCTTCATCACGAGTCTGACACGATATTGTAGGGCAAGGGGTTAATAGGATTTTCAATAATTGTGCTGTACCAAAAGAAAGCGTAGAAATTTTCATTTACATTGCAAACTTAAATGATAACTATTGCATGACGTTATTGTTAAAACTACGTATCTAGGCATTCGTTTCAATTTAGAGTCTTCGAAATTTGAATTTCCTCTTCTAGTTCCTACATAAGCTTAAGGAAGAATATAGTTGCTATTTGTAGGTACAGTGATATCCAATACAATAGGCCCTCATTAGAAACGTTAAATTAAAGAAACGCAAAATTAGAAACGTTAACATATTAGGCCTAGTAATCTATTAGAAACGTTAAATTAAAGAAACGCAAAAAATGGGAAACGCTAACATATCGGCCCTAGCAATTCTCATTAGAAACGTTAAATTAAAGAAACACAAAATTAGAAACGATAACATATTAGGCCTAGTAATCCATTAGGAACGTTAAATTAAAGAAACGCAAAATTAGAAACGTTAACATATCGGTCCTAGCAATTCTCATTAAAAACGTCAAATTAAAGAAACGCAAAATTAGAAACGTTAACATATTAGGCCTAGTAATTCATTAGAAACGTTAAATTAAATAAACGCAAAATTAGAAACGTTAACATATCGGCCCTAGCAATTCTCATTAGAAATGTTAAATTAAGGAAATGCAAAATTAGAAACGTTAGTCGTTAACATATCGGCCCTAGCAATTTATTAGAAACGTTAAATTAAAGAAACGCAAAATTAGAAACGTTAACATATCGGCCCAATTTATTAGAAACGTTAACTTATCGGCTCAAGGAATTCATTAGAAACGTTAAATTAAAGAAACACAAAATTAGAAACGTTAACATATCGACCCTAGCAATTCTCATTAGAAACGTTAAATTAAAGAAACGCAAAATTAGAGACGTTAACATATCGGCCCAATTTATTAGAAACATTAACTTATCGGCTCTAGCAATTCATTAGAAACACAAAATTAGAAACGTTAACATATCGGCCCTAGCAATTCTCATTAGAAACGTTAAATTAAAGAAACGCGAATTTAGAGACGTTAACATATCGGCCCTAGCAATTCTAATTAGAAATGTTAAATTAAGGAAATGCAAAATTAGAAACGTTAGTCGTTAACATATCGGCCCTAGCAATTTATTAGAAACGTTAAATTAAAGAAACGCAAAATTAGAAACGTTAACATATCGGCCCAATTTATTAGAAACGTTAACTTATCGGTTCTAGCAATTCATTAGAAACGTTAAAATATCGTGTTGACCTATGACAATCTAGGCAGTGCAAGCAATTTCCCGCGTGTCATAATTTCAGACACTGAACGATTAATTATATTTAACACGTTGATTACCACGGTGATCACCGGTGACCAGCGTTATTGTATGCATGTATTGATTTCTCGAAAAACAATAGTTACAAAATTAGTTGCACTGAATATCAATTTATTCGTTCTGAAATGTATTAAACTCTAGTGCAAGATTCACACTGCGTAATCAAGTAATATTATTAATAACCCTGATCGTTCACACGATTGAAATAGATAATGACTTGTAGAAACCGGCGTAGATTTACTAAAATTATTCATAAAGATATTTCTAAAATATAGAAGGAAATAATGTCTGTTATTGCTTTATAATGAACGCAAGTTTGATAAGAATTGTAAAGAATAAAACACTGCTTCGTTAATTCTAAATCGCTACGCAATTCTTTCTAAAGAATTATACAGGCGTATCAGACACTTGAAGGAAAGTCAACAGGCAGAGATTATATTCCGCCGATCAAAAAGACCAACGCGAACCGAGAGAAAAGCATGAAAAAGTGAGACCGATGTATCAGAGGATCAGCAATTACATGCTCGTAATGATCGGATGAACGTTATCTAATATCGCTCGGCTCTCCGATCGAAGGCTTCGACGCGTCGCGTATAAATTTCGAAAGCTCGAAGTAGAACAACAATGCCAATACCAACATTTCGTGGTGCTATCTTGATTGGTAATCTTGGAAAACATATTCGCGCCCGATTGTTTCTTCGACGCAGCATAACAGGTGCGATTATCTCGCCGCGGTCTTGGATCGATCTGTCTTCTTAACAGAAACGATTTCGCTTCTGCTGCGGGACACGAGCCGATGACTGTACGATTTGTTGCACGCCGCGCCGAATGTCGATCACATAACACCGTGATAATGTAATTAGCCCACATTGTCGCCGAAGACAACAAATACGATCCACTTTCGAAATAATGGAATGATTCTTTAAAGAGGTACTCACGTTGCTCGATCAATCGATTATTCCCAGGAGTATAACTGTCTCGTGAATCCCAAAACACGAGTACGTTTCTGCAATTTTTTATGGTACGACTAGATAAAACGTTTCAATGTTCATTTACGCCGCTACGATGGTACGGTATAGTAACAGCTAGACTGCGGATCTTTATCTATATAAATAAAAATGTAAATGTTCGTTTGTTCAAATCTTAAATCTCTGAAAGTTCTTCACCGATTGCTTTGAAATTTTGACACAACGCTGCATTCTAATGCGCGAGTATTTTTATATATATATACCTAATCTATATAATCTATATAAATCTATATAAATAAAAATGTAAATGTTCAAAATATTTCGTTAGTATTAAAAATATTGTATGCCCACAAGCATTGTGAAATTAAACATACTAGAAACGTGAGCTTTCTCTCTTCTTTCTTTTCCATTTAACCAGACTGTGAGCGACAGCAACGCGTGGCCGAGTA
Organism: Lasioglossum figueresi; assembly: GCA_028455805.1. NCBI lineage: Eukaryota > Metazoa > Arthropoda > Insecta > Hymenoptera > Halictidae > Lasioglossum > Lasioglossum figueresi. Next base: position 10,800,466 of record CM052204.1, read on the forward strand.
CAGCTAGTGAAAATTAAAAATGTTCTGCATTGATTGTGGGAAACGGGGATAAAATAAAAATTGATTTCATCCCTTAATGACTTTGTTACATTAAAAACAACGTTACGATATTCTGAAATTTTTCCAATACTTTACTGTTTTATATTTCACTTATTTTCTCGTATACTCTTGTTATACAGTTGTTTTACATTACCAGTTTGAATTTTGATTATTCATTTATCACGACGACGATTTTATGTTTTGTTTAGGTAGAGAAAATTAAATTAATTTTATACGGGTCGCTTATTATAATTCGATTAAATTAAATATTTGAAGAACTTGTATCTTGTCGATGGTAATTTTCATTTTCATATTTTATAAAAGGATTACGTTGTGTTTAGTAGAATTAAATAACTATAAGGTCACAGGTTTTTTAAAAGTTACAGCCACATTTACGAAGATTGTATGAATCACAAATGAAAAGGTCAATTTTATCTTTCTAAAACATGTAACGGCTGTTTCTAATTCCAACCTCTTTCAATGATTTGAAGAACGAAGAAATCAGTGCGTATTAGAGAAAATGTTAGGTCTCTTCAATGAAAATGTATGAAATGCAAAATTGAATTTAAAAATCGCTGTTCTAACAGTTGCGTAAGTTTTCTGGGACATTGCTCAAACAAAAGTAGTTTTGAGTAAAACATATTTAAACTTTTAACTCTGATAACGAATCTACAATCTACCGATCTACATCTCATTCAAGATACTACAACTTATCCAATTCTTTCAATTTCTATATATTAGATTAGCTGTTCAAATGCTGTTAAACGTGACAATTTACGAGTAGATAAATGTACATAAAACGAATCGTATTTTTTTCTTATTTTTGAACTATTACACGTTTTGAAATTTTGATGGGCATTCTAAAAACATTATACATATAATCAGATATTTTTAAATTGTATTGTACAATGCATGCACTAAATTTTGTATAATGAATGTATGCAATGTTTAATTTTGTGTAGGGAACGACATGGCAGATCTTACAAAATGTACGAAAAATAGACTTACAGTTCCAAAAGATACTGATAAACAGAACACGCTTGAAATTCAAAATATTGTTTACATTATTAGATATGTCGGGATCAAACCAATTGCTAAACATTTAAATATTGCATGAAACATTTCATATCCATGAAATTAATAAAATCATACACATAGAATGTAATTATTCTGGGTTAGAAGGGATGTTTAATTTCGAGATAAAATAGCTCCGAGTGCGAAGGGTGAAAACTTCTCAGACCTAATATAAAAAAATATTTCATATTGTTTACATAATTAAATATGTTGGGATCAAACCAATTGTTAAACATTTAAATATTGTATGAGGCATTTAAAATCCATGAAATTAATAAAATCATACACATAGAATGGAATTATTCTGGGTTGGAAGGGATGTTTAATTTTTTGTGAAAAATTCTCAGTCCTAATATGAAAAAATATTTCAAAAGACTTACACACAGTAGAATTTGTAACAGGGGTATGTTATAAATATTTTCACATTCCAATTCTCATAAATTATCCCAGAAAAATCTAATAATCAGTCTTCCGACACTGCTCTTATATTTGAATAAAAATGAAGAGGCAACGACAGTTCGTTCAAACATTTTTCGATCTCGCATCGTTTCATAATAGCTGACGAATGACAAAAACTCCTTGGTCCGAGTGCAAAGGGTTAAAAATAAATAGAATAAGAGCGAAGATTGATTGTGCAGGGCAGTGTCCAGTGGCTGGGAGAAGTGCCTTGCTGGTAATAAGTAATCTTTAGAAATTTGTGGATAATCTCATTATGGCATAACGCCACCTTCGCCTCTCTTTGAGCTGCGCGGCGCGGCGCGGCGCGGCGGTTGTGCATCGAATCCTTTATCCTTTACACTTTACAGAACACCGCACTTCTCGGCTAGTGAACTTGTCAGGGGTGTATTTACCTGACTACGAACGATAAATAGGCCTAATGGTGGTTCTACCGTTAGGTTGACCAGGTAATATCCTCGATTTTCACGCCACCCTTTCGGTCCCAGACAACAATCTACCGACAGCTTGAACCACTCGTGTACAAGAAATTCAAAGGACCTGCTGAAATTCTGTAATTTTCTATTTTCCATCTTCTACAACGCACTGCGGTTCGAATACCACACGCTGGCTCAGGAGTGGCCAATCTTCTCCTTAACTATGCGTCAATTTCTTTCGCATACGAGTTCAGATGCGCCACACAACTCGAGCGCTTTTCCTACCTTCTTACGCTTAAGAAAATACGCTTAAAATATCAATAAAAGTTCTGATAAAAGATCAATCTAGGCCGCGATCGTCCTTAAAAGTCCTATTTTTACGTTTACGAGGCGTATAATTTACCATTATTCGGTAGCGTAATTTGGTCGCGAAATATTATTGTCCTTTCTTTTGGGTCAAACTACTTAAGGAACTTACCCGGGATCGGGACTTTGGTAGTGGACAATGAACTGGATTCGAACTTAAGGCGGTGGACTTGTTTTCAGAACTGCAAGGGTGCGGAATTCGCGTTCTCATTTCTGGATAACACAATAATGGGGGTTTTCAGTAGTAAAAAACGTTAGATAAAAGATCAATCTAGGAAGCTAGGGAGCTATTTTCATAGCTACATGCTGCCGAACAATGCAAATAACGCCTCGTAAACGTAGAAATAGGACTTTTGAGGGCGACTGCGGAATGATTCATCTTTTATCTAGCGGTTTGAACTACTGAAAGACCCCATCTTTGCATTACCAAGAAATGAGAAGGCGCATCCCAACACCCTTGCAATTCTGGATACGAGTCCACCGCCTTAAGTTCGAATCCAGTTCATCGTCCACTACCAAAGTCCCGATACCAGGTAAGTTTCTTAAGTAGTTTGACCCAAATGAAAGGACAATAATATTTCAACAACGATTTACGAATTAATTTCTGCTTCAATCGTTAATCGCAATTAACAATTAAACTCCTACTTTAGCCGTTAGTTGCGGTTAACGATTACATTATTTTCAATTGTAATCGTCAATCGGATAATTGATTAAGGACTGCGTCTCCTAGACAGACGACACTCGCGCGTGACTGCACACAATCAGCACAGTACACTCACACGCCGCTAGACCACGTATACGTACGCGAGAATTGCCAGGGTCCGCGATTCCACTCCTGATTTATCAATAATGCAAAGACGGGGTTCCTTAGTAGTCAAAATCGCTAGATGAAAGATCAATCTAGGGGGCTATTTGCATCAAAAGTCCTACTTTTACGTTTACGACGCGTAAATCTCATTATTCGACAGCATATCGACAGCCACGATAGGCGGCAGCACCGTCGCCTGTCCATTGCTTCTCGCGGCTACGCGACATGCTGCCGAATAATGAGAATTACGTGTCGTACACGTAAAAGTAGGACTTTTGAGGCAAATAGCCAATTAGATTGATCTTTCATCTAGCGATTTTGACTACTAAGAAACCTCGTCTTTGCATTATTGAGAAATCAGAAGTGGAATCCTGGACCCGTGCAATTCTCGCATACTTTGGTGACTGTGTGCAGTCACACGCGAATGTCGTCTGTCTAGGAGACGCAGTCCTCAAGCGGGCCCTAGACGATCAATACATATTATCATCAATATATGGCACAATATATTGCACAATAATATTGCTGGCTCACCCACACGAGACAATATTAATGTCCAATAAGTTAGTGCACAACTGATGGCACTGCAGTTGACATGTGGAATAAAAAGTATTAGATTATGCTATTAAATAAACCGCACTCTTTATATGAATTCACTCAACGGAGTTTATTTAATCATTAGAAATGCAGCACAAGCAAACCACGTCTTTACCTTTTTAAAGGAACACGTCAAGTGAGGATCATTCGGGTTAGAAAAATTGAACAATATTATGAACAAATAACCAAAGGTTTCATAACCAAACTGAAATAAACTGATGTTGTATCGATCGTTCCTTGTGTGAAACAATAGATTAATTTCGACATATTTCAACAAAATGAAAGCAAGTTGTGTGGCCATTGCATTAGTTATAGCTTCAAAAACGAAGGAGAAGAAGAAGCGCAGGTGGATGAAGGAATGGTTTAGAAAAAGAAATGAGTACACTCATGAAAATTTGTTTAGTGATCTAAGAATGAGTGAACCAACTGATTTTCGAAGCTGATACACCTCGATACATTCTAAAACGAATTTTCTTTCTTCCTCGTTTTCCTTCGTAGCCATGCTTGAAAATTCAATGTTCACTTTGCGACTGTGAAGATAGAACTGAGCCAATATTGCGCATTATTATCCACAGATGAACAATATTTACGAGATTGTACAATAAAAGTAAAACTCATTTTGATTGACTAAATATATTGAGCTATCTTTCAATTTGATTTACAGACGACCAATATAATTGTACAATATCAATTGTTGTGCAATGTATTGACGATAATAGTGATCGTCTAGGAGCCGTTTTAGGGGAGGAAAAAGGTAGGTCAATCGCGCAACTAAATTCATTAATTTACGTCAGTTGAAAAGACACACGTTTACTGGAGCACCAATCTGAAATAGTGACAAATGATCTCTTGGACAAGTGGGCGATTCGCGTAGTCAATCCCGCAATTCAAATCCTGCAATTGTGAACTGTCAAAACATTGCGACGAACTAATGAGCAAAAACTCTGTACGAATAGAACTGAGAGCACTCAGGTGTTGAAAACATGAAGAAAACATGAACGATGAAAACTTCAAATAAATAAGTAGGCGCGAAGATGCAATGCGCCACAGGTTGGCCACCCTTGTGCTCTAACTGAACAATATTAATTTTCAAACACACACAAAGTAATTGTTTGAATATAATCTATAATAAATTTTAAGAAGCATTTATGCTTAGTAAACTAAAAGTCAGTTTGTTTAAGAAATGTAATGTTCATTTAGCCCTTCGGGAACGACGATGGATTGTCATATTACAGATATAATCTCTCGATGATTTAGACTTTTCGATATTTTATATAGCTATCTTCAAATTTTGGAAAACAGACAATAATGCATGAATACACATCGCATCTAATAATTTCACTTGCTGTAGTCAATTTTGTACCAATGTCGGTAATATCGTCTCTTAAAATTTTCTGTAAAAATTCATTACATTTCTTTTTGACTTTCATACTCCAAAAACTTTATAATCAAAGACTTTGTAGACGCGATCTGTATTTTGGAGTGCTGCATTCAAAGTTTTATTCAAAGCGATACGTTCTGATATAACCACAGAGAACGTATGACTTATATAAGATTCTCTACACGAGCATCTAGTTCATTTTAGTTAGTCAACTACACCTTTGTTAAACTAGTGCAAACGAGTACTTTAAATGAAAAACTTCCGCGAAAAGTCTTTCAGCACGGCTTGTAAAGTAATAACTCTGCAGCGAAGAAAAGGAAGATACCATGGCGAATGATGTTTCCCAAATCCTGCCCCTCTGTTCATAAATTACTTAGTTTTCGTGAAGTTACAAGTGGCTTTGAACATTTTGCGGTGGGCCGAACTGGACACTGACCGCTAATGGGTCCCACGAGACCCCGACTGAGAAATTTCTTCTTCTCATTTTCTTTTCCTGAGAAAAGCTCCGAAAATACATTTGAATTGATGGCTGCAACAACGTTGAATGCGAGATTTCCTTAAGGGAGTAGACTCCTTTCTCCAGGATTGCAAGGGTGCGGGATTCGCGTTATCATTTCTCGATAATACAAAAATGGGGGTTTTCAGTAATCGAAAACGCTAGATGAAAGATCGATCTAGGGCGCTATCGCCCTCAAAAGTCCTATTTTTTCGTTTACGAAGTGTAATTTGCATTATTCGGAAGCATACAACTAGGCTATGAAAATAGCTATGAAAATAGCTACATGCTGCCGAATAATACAAATTACGTCTCGTAAACGAAAAAATAGGACTTTTGAGGGCGATAGCGACGTAGATCGATCTTTTATCTAGCGTTTTTGACTACTGATAACCCCCCTTTTTTGTATTATTAAGAAATGAGAACGCGAATCCCACACCCTTGCAATTCTGGAAAAAAGAACTCCCTTAATGAACTAGCTTTAGAGGTATCTTCCTTTTCTTGGGAAAACGAATTTAAAATTTTACTCGCGTCTTACATTAAACACTTGAAGCGTAACGAAACAATTGATATTACCAATGAATCCAATAAAACCTAAGGGACTGTCGTAAAAAGGTTGTGAAAACTTTCTTAAACTTTGTGGGCACACAGAACTCTTCTTTTTCCGTGATTTTCAGGATTTTTTAATAAATTCATAACAACTTGTCAGCTTCTATTTACAACTTTTGATATTTATGTAATTAAATATTGTTCTTCTTTTAACTTCAATATTGTATGTATTTCACATTCACTTACGTTCTTTCCACGGCCCATTTTTAATACTTTACTATGTTTTTTTTTATTAAATTGAAGCGAAGGAAGGTAGTACACACTTTATCGATTACGTTTTGGAACATGTCAGAAGATTTTGGCTAAAAATTCTTGCCTCTATTTTAGCTTGTATTGTTCTTCCATCAAATTCTGCTTTCCTGTAAAGTTTGCAGTTTATATGTTCCAACGTTGTTCTAGCCAACGATTCAACAATTAAATTGCCAGCTAGGACAACTTCCGATAACATAACGTGCAAATTTTATAGGAGTTTTGGATTTGATGGAAGAACAATAAAAGCTAAAATAGATATAAGGAGATCTTACATACAACGTTGCTCCATCTACCAATTCATTTGTCTAAAAGATCTGAATGTTCAATTATTCGATAAATGTAATGCATAGACTGCGGTTCTTTATGCAATTATGACTTCTAGAAATTTTCAAAAAATGCTAGAGTATAAAATTCGATGGAATCTAGAACGATTTTAATTTATTTCTGATCTGAAAAGACGGAAAGATCTAAATTCGTCTACGAAAATTTCAAACTGCATAAATATTCGCAGTCTAGTAATGCACGTTAATACTGACATTTATATTTAATCCTTAGTTGGTATCGTTGGGTCTCTGACGAAACGCAGCAGTATCGATTGTTGATTTTCTGATTGCTAGGCAACTAGAAAATTGGCTGTCCTGTGTCTCGTAAAGCTTTATCTGCTACATTCAAATATTAATTCTGTCTCAAATTCTGAGTATTAATTAAATTGCTGTCAAAATAAAATTGCTGTTAAAATATGATCATACCAGCTGAGGGCTAAAATTACAAACGAATAACTTTATAACTTGAAGACCTCCATGAGACTGTAATTTTGTTCGAAACCTCGTTAAATCGAAATATGAACTTGCTTGAATTTCCTTGGACCTTGGTACATCTAAAATTAAAAATGATAGACACTTACGTAATCGTGAAAAACCATTGAGTCACTAATTGATCGCTAGAACTGTGGCTCTTTATGCAAAATAAGAATTGTCTGCATCAATTGCAAGATACAGGCCTACGTAAACATCTATTTCATCTCTTCATTATTTTACAGAGTTTAAAACAATACAGTATTCTTAAATTCATTGAATGTTTTTACTGTTTTCCATTCTAGTACTTTCTCTGTAATTCCGAGTAATTGCAATTTTTGAAAAAAATTTTTCACGTTTTGTATTAAACTAATTGCTAATTGTATTAAACTAGTTTCTAAAAAAATATCCAAGCCGTATGATGTGATATAAAAAAAGTTATCGACCTTTTAAAAGTGTCCGAATATTACTGTGGTATCCTAATGTACTCTTTCGTAGTACGTACAGTATACATTATTCTCCAAATTACATGTATGTATGTATAATTCATACATGGTCTGCGTGAAGAACAGTACTTCCATGCATTGAAACGAACAAATAAGTAATGGACAACATAGAAGTTCCGATAACAATATCAAAAGGTGATTTGCGTCGTGTTATTATGTCAGAGAGATTAAGAAAGCGGCGCGTGAATTACGAGTTTATCTTTGTAAGTTGATTTAGAAACTTAGTAAGTACGACTGTCAGGTCGAAGATAAACGCTATCAGAATTTGTTTCAACCGTAAGTTCATATTATACGTTGATACAATGACATGAGTTCCTTTAAATAACCGCTTTATCAAATCTTGATACAATACATACTGTTGTTTTAAGTCAAACGTTGTCCAATAGCAAACTAATCTTCTGATGCAATAAAATTAGTACATTAATCTTATTTGCATAATCTCCATAAGCTCCATTTTTATAATCTTTTTATGCATTTATTAGAAAAATGAAGAGGTGTCGTTTCAAACAGTGAAAACATTAGACGAATTTAAATATACTATTACATTATCTTCGACAAATAATCGAACGTAAGGAAGAAATTAAATATCTATTTTCTTTTATGCATTTATTAGAAAAATAAAGAGGTTTCGTTTCAAACAGTGAAAACATTAGAAGAATATAAAAAAAACTATTGCATTATTTTCGATCTATTAAATGTATATTAAGGAAGAAAATAAATTTCTATTCCATTTTATGCATTTATTAGAAAAATGAAGAGGTGTCGTTTCAAACAGTGAAAACATTAAAGAATTTAAAAATACTACTACATTATTTTCGATCGATTAAATGTATATTAAGGAAGAAAATAAATTTCTACTTCATTTTATACATTTATTAGAAAACTTAAGAGTTGTCGTTTCAAACAGTGAAAACATTAGAAGAATATAAAAAAAACTATTGCATTATTTTCGATCTATTAAATGTATATTAAGGAAGAAAATAAATTTCTATTCCATTTTATGCATTTATTAGAAAAATGAAGAGGTGTCGTTTCAAACAGTGAAAACATTAGATGAATTTAAAAATACTATTACATTATTTTCGACAAATAATGTAACGTAAGGAAGAAATTAAATTTCTATTTCCTTTTATGCATTTATGAGAAAAATGGAGAGGTGTGGCCTTTCAAACAGTGAAACATTAGATGAATTTAAAAATACTATTACATTATTTTCGACAAATAATCTAACGTAAGGAAGAAATTAAATTTCTATTTTCTTTTATGCATTCATGAGAAAAATGGAGAGGTGTCGTTTCAAACAGTGAAAACATTAAAGAATTTAAAAATACTACTACATTGTTTTTGATCTATTAAATGTATATTAAGGAAGAAAATGAATTTCTATTTCACTGCGTTTCTTGCAATTGCAGTAAAGTATTTTTATTTTGCATAAAGATCCGCAGTCTTGAAATAATTATTCAAAAATCGCGTTTTATTAGTTGTATCTGTTTAGTCGCAAGAATGCGATATGATCCTTTAGAAAGGACAACGGACCTCGGAGAAGGTTCGTTTGGAAGCCGTCCCGTTAGTTGATTTGAAACACAAATTGCTCCGGGTTCAATTAAAAAAATTATGGAACTTTCTAAAGGCCGAGTGCGGCTGGTCGAGAGAGTAGCTTCAAAAGCATAAAGCATTAATTTCCTGATTTTAATTAATGCGTCGTGCACGCAACCGTACAATAATGGCGGCTGAACCTTAGTGTGCGGAGGGGATAAAGGAAGGAGGGAGAGGGAGGCGCAGCTAAAAGGGGAATTTGATTAATGATCCTGCAGGATCTGGGACGCGAGGAGAGAGGGAGGAAGCGTATCCTGGGGACGCCTGTCTTGCCGCAGAGCACAGATCACTAACAGAACATACCACCACTCTACGCCGCACATTTTTCAGATTTTTCTAGAATACCCTTTGTACGAGAACACATTGGCGTTTAAACAAGAAAACCTTTTAAACAATTTATTCTCCCCGCCATGGCAAAAAGGTATGTTCATGCGCTGCTACGAGGCGCCATATTTTATCGTTCAAACAACATTATTCACGCGAACGTGACTTAAATTCCAAATAAAATATGGCATACGTAATGAAATTCAAATGATTGTGTGAAAGGTGAAAAAGAAAGTTGTTCAAACTCAACACATTTTTCAAATTTTTCTAGAATACCCTTTGTACGAGAACACATTGGCGTTTAAACAAGAAAACCTTTTAAACAATTTATTCTCCCCGCCATGGCAAAAAGGAATGTTCATGCGCTGCTACGAGGCGCCATATTTTATCGTCCAAACAACATTATTCACGCGAACGTGACTTAAATTTCAAATAAAATATGGCATACGTAATGAAATTCAAATGATTGTGTGAAAGGTGAAAAAGAAAGTTGTTCAAACTCGCGTGCCAGTATTTTAGTGCATGAATGAAAGAAAGTTCTGAAAATTTTCGGTTTTTCTGAATACCTCGTCAAACTTCTATTATCAAAAGAAAGACGAAATCGATCATTAAATTTTTTGATCAATCTGTCAATATCTTGGCGAAGAACAGCACTCGGAAGGAGATTTAATTAATGTTGAAGGATATCTACATCTAATATCAAAATTGTGAATGCTACTGATTGATAATGTTATCTTTATTACTTCAACAAGTTAACTGCCGGAACACAGTCACCGAACAGTCCTATAAAGTCAAAGTAACTTTGTTAATAAAGTTGAAACCGTAAAAATGAATCCTTCTTTGAATAATTCCACAATCTTTTAATTCTAGCGAGGTTTGGTTTATTCGAATATATCACAACAAAAAGTTTCTAAACTAAATCAACAAATAACATCACCCATATATGTATATATATATATGACTGACGTGGCAGTGTTATTGTTGATTTAAATCATCAGTTTGTTTATATATATAACAACTGCCAAAGCCATTGAAAACTCTGTTTTATTTTCGATACTGAGATCTCATCGCGTAAGTTGTGTTTATAAGTTGCTCTATGAAAATGTTCTATCAAGATTTAAGGAAACATCAGTTTATAAAATGTTTGTAAAATATAAAATGTTTACAAGTCTAGAAAATGGTGATGGCTATACGTACTATAATCAATTAAAAACACTGTTATATTAATCATCGAAGCCATTTCATCTTGAAAATCCACACGTTTCAGTATGACCATATTTATTTTGTCCACATGAAATCGAATGTACATGTATAATAGATACGCGCACCTTAATTAGATTTTTATTAATTAATTAAACCCAAAAACATTTAAGAACGAAGTGTAAGTTGTGTTTATAAGTTGCTTTATGAAAATGTTCTATCAAGATTTAAGGAAACATCAGCTTATAAAATGTTTGTAGAATATAAAATGTTTACGAGTCTAGAAAATGGTGATGGCTATACGTACTATAATCAATTAATAACACTGTTATATCAACCCTTTGCTCGAAGCCATTTCAACTTGAAAACCCGCACGTTTCGGTATGACCATTTTTATTTTGTCCACATGAAATCGAATGTACATGTATAATTAGATACGCGCACCTTATTTAGATTTTTAGTAATTAATTAAACTCAAAAACATTTAGTAACGAAGGAATTGTTTTGACTTGTAGTAGGTATAGTAATTTTTAGTGGCGTCTCTCGGAGGCATTCGGGTGCACAGTAAAATAAAATGTAACTACTTATGTATTATTCCGAAATCAGGCACGAACTTTTACAATCAGTTCTTCTATATAAAAATTAAGCAGTTTACAGTAATATCTAGTCAACAGATTTTCTGCAGATTAAAAAGTAGGTACAATTTAAAAAAGTAAAACCATTAGAAAGATTTAAAAATACTGTTACATTATCTTCGATCTATTGAACATAACTAAGAAATAAAATAAACTTCCACTTCGCTCCAGTTTGTTGCGACTCAAGGTATAAGGTTTTTATTTTCCATAAACATCCTTTGTTTAGTAGTAACTAGCTGGCTTATAAAAATGTTCAAAAAATGCTGGAGTATTAAATTCAACAGAATTTAGTACAACTCTCTTAACCCTTAGCACTCGAATAGTGACTCAGAGTCACCATTAAAAGTTGTACCATTATTCAAGATAATGTTTACGTTATTAACTACATTGGGATCTAACCAATTACTAATCATTTAAGTATTGCATGAGCTATTATATCAATTTCATATCCATAAAATGAAAAAAATCATACAGAATGGAATTATTCTAAGTCGGAAGAAATCTTTAATTTTCAAGTTAAAATGGCTCCGAGTGCAAAGGGTTATATTTTGTCTACAAAAATTGCAGATTTCATAGACATCCGCAGTCTAGTAACAACTTTAATCAAGAAACGCACATTGATCGAAAACCACGATTCCTACAAAGTGATACGACCACTAAAAAATATCCGATGTTACAAGCCGATCCGCGTTTTGTCAACAGTTCGTTCTACGAGGAGTGAAAAAGAGGAGCCCTATCAACGGAAAAGGATGTTGGTAGGAAGATCGATCGTGCGCGAGGACTCATGAAAAATAGTTCCGCCACTGTCGATGTCGGCTGGAGCCAAAGCAGCCCCTATCTCGTGTCCCATCGACGTATCATCAATGTAATTCGTATAATGTAACCACGCAACTCGGGCTGGAGAAAGGAGGCTCGGGGAGGACGGGAGAAATAATCGTGGGGAGAAAGAAGAGAAGAGGAAGAGAAGAAGAAGTAGAAGAAGCAGAAGAGGAAGAAGAAGAAGAAGAGGAGGAGGAGAAGCGAGGATTGGGCAGGAACAGGGCGAAAAGAGAAGAGGAGAATAGAATGGCGAGAGTATGGGGAGGAGAGGGTAGGGCGATGCGTATTTATGTTGTGGGATATATCAGAGGCAAGCAGTCAGGGGCGGTGCGTGTACAAAGGGAACGCCGACGGTGCCGTCACGATCGTTCACCCCAACAGGGGCGTAACTCTCTTGGTTTCTCTCTGCCAGTTTCTTTCCCTCCCTCCTGAACCCCTGAACCACGATATCCGAGGCGTACTGCCAAGCCCACGTATTATGTATTCGCCGCATTTTATTCGTATAGTGAAAATGCGCGGGCACGTCGCTCAGACGAAACAGAAAAAGGAACACGCGACTCCAACAGAAGAAATCGTTGCTTAGCGTAACACCGTTATTGTCGTACAAACCGCTGCAGAACCTTCAACATAAATCCGGAATTTCTTCAAGCGGTCCCTAAAACATGATGTCAGGCAAGGCAAATATAAACAATGCGATTATTAAATGTTTACTCGATATCGATCGAACAAATTGTAAATACGATTTAAAATGATGTTTTCAGCGCACGAATCGATCATATCTTACTCACTATGCAAATTTGGAAACAAAAATGACTGAACCAGTAATGTTGTTACGATGAATTTTTCTAACAACAATATGGTTGATGGCCTTTATTACATCATAAGCATACCGAATGCTAATTTCTTAACTACTACAATTTTACGTTGTAGCTTAGCAGTGGTCAATTGTTGTCTTGGAGGTTTTGTTTCGGTTCAAAGTAACCGTCAAATATCGATCGGCCAATCGGTTGATCGATGTCATCTGATTCGGTGTCTCTCTAATCTTGCCTGTGTCTGTTCTTCAGACTAGAACGTTTTGTCACATGTCATTGTGTATTATGCCGGCATTGAGCCAGCACATGTTTATAATACTGACTGTTAACAGTTTCCTTTCCACTTAGCAAGTAACACTTTGCTTCTTATTTCTTTTGGTATTTAATTTGTTTCACGTAATTTACCGTGTTTTAGTTTTACAGACGCAAATACATATCAATATTTTCTTGATAATGGTCTAAAAAGAGACCGAAACGTTGAAATAATGTTATCTTATATATGTTATATTATATATGTTATAATATTATAATAAGAAAACATAATTTTAAATTGTATTAATGCAATTATTGTAAGAAAAAGCGATACTGTGCGCATAAGACCGCATGACCGAAGGGATAACTTCTATTTCGACTCTCCGAGTTTACCGGAATAGCGTTTCACCTAGGAGCGTGACGGATCAGACGCATTCACTGCCCAGCAATCGTGTACGCGGTGCGTCTAAAGAAGTTTTCACTTCAAGGAAACTAACTCAGTGTGTAAGTAATCACAGAACAAGTTGGGAAAATGTCAGCCACGAAGCGAGAATACGATCGAAGAGCGGAAATACTCGAATCGCATGGTTTGGCTACTATAAGAAGACGCAAGTTTACCTACCAGCCGAGAAATTCAGAAACTCTGGAAAACGGTAGCAGGTAACTGCATCCCCGGCAGCTCACACGAATCGTTCTGATCGCTGAAGAAGCGCGGAATTCGTGATCGAATTGAAAGGAACGATTAATCAGGCTTTACGTTATCACCGGTCTCCCGACTTGTGGCCTCTAGTCGTGGTAGCTAGTGGAGGCTACATCGAGTAATTCCATTCTTTATACCGTTCGCTATGTTTGTACGAAAGTGTCGAAAGAATATATTGACATCTTTTCGGAATTTCAACTGTTGTTCTTTGTACATACGTAAAATGATGTACCCGGATTTACGTCGCTGACGGTACAGTGTTGAACTACGCTACAGTAGAACTTCATTCATATGTATTCCATTTACATGGTCGAGCGCGCAACAAATTCAAAACAGAGCAATCGTTCGAGTGGTCAGCCATCTATAGTATTGATCTTGTTAATGCATATTGTTACAGCGGCGTGATCAATGTAAAGTCGCTGTAATGTAAAACTTCCGTGCATACAGGGTGCGGCGTCTAAGACCTAAGACACCTTGTTTTTAGTAATACGAGAAAATGTTTCAGGAACAAAATGTTTGATTCGGCAGGGCAATTGTTGTGACGGAGAAGTTTGTTTTCTCTAGGTCATACTTTCCGATAATTCAAGGTCATCGTCGCTTTTTTAAATGGAACGACGTATTTTGTAACATTTTGTATTAGTGTAACATTATAGGTAATGAAAAGACAAATTCAACCATGTATAATATGTTGACCTCCAAATAAACGAGACTATGAATCACTCAATTGTTTAAATTGTCGAGTTTCTTAATCTAATGATATAAATGGAACTGCACTGTAATTAACACTTTACCTACTAGATTTCTTGCAGGACATAGAGAAATATAAATTCAAAAAAATGTATTGAAATGTCTATCTCGAAAGACTTAGCCATTGTTCGTTCTTAAACGTTGCAATGTTCTGCAGTCTCAATGTAAACCGTGCTTACATTTAATCTAAAACTATGCCGTTAATGCAATATACCTAGATATGAACTGTTTAATGTAAAAATGGTGTAAGTCAAGTTTTGTCGGTTCGGTTTGACACCGTATTTCAAGGTTTCAATCGTCATTAACACTAGATTTACGGAGGTCTAGGAATAACTGTTTCACATTATTTTATAAACATAACAAGAATCTGTCGATCCAAATTTTTGGCCATTTTTCCAATAATATGTACCCAAAGAAATGAATTTGGTAAATCATTCCTCAGGGAAGCATCTTTACAATCTTAATAATCGCAAATTAAGAATATTAGAACTCGTCATTTTGACGGGTCCCGAAAACCTAGTGTTAAATAAAATAATTTGTAATACGTATGATTTGTTGCGTGAGTCACACAAGAGAAATGTTATTGTGTTTTATAGAACTTTAACTTAATTCCTCATTTATCCGACGATTAACTGTTTTGACTCCTTTTCTCTTGTATCAAACGACTCATATAAAACAATCAATTCAAAATTGACCTCAATTATTATAAGTTAACCGTTGTTCTAGGCAATTATGTGTAACAAGCTCGCTTCTTTTTCAAATCACGCACAAGTATTAGACGAAACATTACTTTCTTTGTAACCGATAAAAAAAATAATACGGATACATTATGAAACTGCAGCGAAATTATTCGTTCCTTTGCTATTAATAACTTTGACTTGTATTTACTGTCGTTGTTTGTACTGGCAAGAATACGGAATGTATCGAAGTACCGTGAAATTGATAAACATGTCAGCATATTGTAATTACACGAAAGATAAGGAACCTTTCACCATCCGCGATATACGGAGCTAATTTTAATGCAGATTCGAAATGTAGATTGACTTTCTTCGTTGATTACCCACTCGTTAGCTGTATTATTGAGAAACGGTTTTCTTTCCCGCACAGCTGAGAAACTAGACGAACTAGTTTGTTAGTTACATGTATCAACGGCACAGGAAGTTTCGTTTTTTCGGTGTTCTGCCTACAACCAGGTTTTTCCTGCGTGCACCGACGGTTTCAGCATTCCTAAACGATCGTTAATAATCAGTATCTTGTAACGCGCGTAGTTCAAACGCGAAAACGTACAAAAATGTCGTCTATGATTAAAACGACAGGATCTATAGATCGAGACGAATTTTTTTCGTGGAGCCGCGCGATTGGTTCGAGGCTTATAATTACGCGCCGGAAAAAACCGGTCTTGCGTTCGACGATTTCACGATGGACGGCTTCCCTCTGTTATAAGCGCCATTAGTGCAAATAAGGTCCTGAACTGTCAGACTAATCGAACCAACCATACCATTCGGAAAATAAGTTGATAACCGTTAATTGGAGCCAGTAATTATGAAAGTATGCCGAGCAAAAAATATCGAAGAGTAAGATAAACTAAACTAATGCAGGAGACAAGTCGTTCATAGACAGATAGCGCAATTCTAAAAATTGTATGATTAATGTTTCAACGTGTAGAATGATAAACGGTTAAATGTCTCATACTGTTAATGATTAGATTCTTATTTATATTGTGCATTTATTAATATTATTTATGCCTACACAAAATCTCCATGATAAATTTCATTGTGTATAATATCAGAAGTATTTTGCAGTGTTTATTTCATTGAGTTTTTGACAATAGAATATGTGTAAATAATTTGCGGTTTAAATATTGACAAATACTGGAGAGAATGTTATGCAAAATATGTGGAATTTATTTTGTT
>CM052204.1:10817354-10835371 GCA_028455805.1 Lasioglossum figueresi
TCTTTCCACATCCTGTAGTAAACTAATTGCTTTAGCTTCCCAAAAAAAGTTCAAACCGTATAGTCCAATATTAAAAAAGTTTCCCATACTTTTACACTTACATACATACAATATTGCTAATTTAACTTAAAAAGTTGTAAAATTCAACTGTTATTATTTTCTTTACAATTCCGATCAATTGCAATTTTTGAAAAAATTTCTTTTCACATCCTACGGTAAACTAATTGCTCTAGCTTCCCAAAAATGTTAAAATCGTATAGTACAATATTAAACAAGTTATCGTCGTTTTTAAAGCGTCCGAATATTAATTCGGGTGACTGATGTATCGAGACATTACTGTACATATACAGTGTTATGACACCAAAGGATCAAATGGAGTGTAGAAACCTGCAATATCGAATGTGCTTCCATCGCCACCTATTAGCACCATGAGTATGCTGCTCACACAGCAACAATACGAGTTACAGGATAAATCTGACCTCAGAGATAAAAGAATAAATCTAACACCGCAAACGACGTATAAAGATGAACTTGACATGGCAGATGATATACACGAGCAAACCTAAGAGCAAACCTAATTTCTCATGGGCTTTTGTGGCTCACAGTTGACTACCATACCGACATAGAAATCGATGCACGTGGTCAGGGAATGGTTTGAAGCGTCCTCTTTTCACGGACAACGGTCAGCTGAAAAACTATGCACTGGAGTAGTATTGAATGGGGAATTCCGTCGCAAAGCGAATGTGTACGTGTGAAATGTGTTTCCTGTTTGGGGCCGTTGTCCGAAAATGATAGAGAATTTGTAATCTGATGATGTAGTAGAGAAAGCGGATTCAAAGGTCTTCAAATTTCGAGGCTTTTGTCGAACCATCCTGATTAACTAAATCCTGACTAAAACCAGCTACAACTTTATAGTATTCTAAGTTAGCTCCAAACAGAGCTGGTGAAAATAGTATTCTAAATAGCAAAAATAATATAATAAATAATCCTGTTTATTTTAAAGCATGTGTACAACTTTGAAAATAACATATTTTATTTGATGCAGTAATTTTTGAAAATAAAATCATTTATTTGGTGCAGTAATTTTTGAAACTAGTATTTGCAAATAGTATCTTATTTGAAGAATATTAAAAATATTTGTATCTTGTCTTTATTTTCAATTTCAATTTTAAATATCATTGCTGAAAATAATGGCTCGAATTCAATACATTTATGAGTGTAGATCGCTTCTTAACGATAAGATAGACTGTATGTGTATGCGGTTTCTCAGAGTATTATAACAATGCAAAAAGTAAAATATTTTATTTCGTGTTTCAGATTGTTAAAATAGAAATATTTTATTTTGTGGATCAAATTGTTGAAATAAAAATATTTTATTTTGAGGTTCAGATTGTTAAAATGGAAATATTTTATTTTTAATATTGTATATCTTATCTAAAATACTTTTTCTTTAAGCAAAATAAAGTCTAAAATATTAAATAGTATTTGAAATATTTGTTTCGCCAAATAATGCCCACCTCCGGCTAGTAATAAATGTAGTAAACTGACATATTTCACACTTATATGGTTTCATAGTTATTAGAGAAATAGATGAATTTGTATTCGTACGGTAAATTGATGCATTCATATGTATGCACAGATACCACATTAAAAATCAATTGTGATGTTCATATATGCATCCGTATAATTTACATAATGTAATCAAATCCAGTTCATTTGACCCCACGCTACTTTTAATGTAAATGTATTTGGTATAACAAAGGGGCAGCTCCTGAAGGTACTTCCTTCTTCTATTTCACCGTATCAATACAATGCTATTACTTCTAAATATAATACTTTATCCATTATAGTATTGACTAGACTACGGATGTTTGTGCAATTTTTAAATTTTGCAGGCAAATTTCAAGAAAATGGGAACAAATAAAATCTTATTTTCAGTGGCAGTAACCTTTATTGATTTGAAATAAATAAAAATTGTATTCAATTCTGTGGAATTATATATTCTAGCATTTTTTGAAAATTTTTAGGAGCCATAAATGCATAAAGATCCGCAATCTATTAATGACTATAACATATATCTCTTCTCAAAGCTGTCTAATGGGTATTTAATATTTAATTTACCATGCGTTTTCCCCCACATCGGTACCAAGTGGTTGCAGCTACAATATTTAAGTTGTATTTGTTAGAACAGGCTTCATATTCAGTATAAACGTTTATGAAATCAGATATCAATTGATCATAAATCTACAACATGTTTGAAACAGTATGTCTGATTTTTAATTGCTTTTTGTTGGTTCACTCAAATTATTTGAAAGTGGAGTTGTCTCGCTACAACCGTTCCTTTAATTATTGTTCTTGTATTAAAAAAGAACTCAAACAATACGTCTATATAACTTTATTAACAAAAGTAAAGAGATGTAGTACATTTCTAGGTCACACAATCGAGCTTGCACGTAACATATTTGCATAACAACAATTAATAATTCTAATTTTAATAGTTTGTGACGGATCCTTTTACATGTATCACAATTTCTACCCTTTTTGCCATAGGTTCCACTAAATTTGTTGTTATGTAACTTCAGATATTCTTCCATATTTCCGTAATTTTAGCCTCTGTTTTATTTGTTATTTGTAATCTCTCGATTTTCTTTTCAAGTCTTGCCATAAAAATACTCAATCGAATTTAAATCCGGTTTTAGCAACCATTCTTGTTCAACATACACCGAATGTTTTGGGTTGTTGTCATGCTGAAAATCATATACGGCAGGCATTTGTGAATCTTTAACTGGTTATTTTAAATTGTTCTTGAGATACTGCGGTATTTCATCTTGTCCATAGTTTCACCTATAAATTCCATATTTCTAACTCCTCCATGCTTCGTAGTTGGTACTGTATTATTCTTATTAAACGACGTATATATTTGGTTTCCACCACACTATAATTCCGTCATCCGAGTTGAATAAATTCATTTCGACCTCGTCAGAAAATATTTCACTATTCTAGAAACTTGGACCACAATTTATATTAATTTCACCATGTAATAGGATAAACGATTCATGTACTGACATGCTGAATAAACCATGTCTGGTTTATAGCATTAAATAATAAATAAATACCTTTCTGCGAAGTTACAAACGTTTCAACCTGTTGACCTTAAAAACGTAAGGTCTTTTACCAGCTACTCTTCCATTATAGTTGTTGCTTCGTAAAATTATGCGTATTATTTCTGGTGAAATCGATTTCTTAATCGTTTGTGCAGTATCCATTGTTAACCCTTAGCACTCGAATGGTGTATAAAAAAATGGCTGTATGTGCCATTATTCAAAATATTGTTTACATTATTAAATATATCCGTATCTTACCAATTAGTAAACATTAAGGTATTGCACGAGGGATTATACCAATTTCGCACCCATAAAATTGAAAAAAAACCATAGGGAATGGAATTTATAATTATAATTTTCGTGTTAAAATATCTCCGAGTGCAAATGGTTAATGTAGAACACTGATCTTCAGATTTACATTAATGCCACGAACTAAATTTTGTTCGTCTATTTTACTTAAAATTCTTTCCCTTCTTCGCTCCACTGCGTTACATAATGCACCGGTATTTTTATAATTGATTATAATTTTTCTCACGGTCGAATAACATCTACCTATTTATTTTCCCAATGTCTCTCAAGGATCATCCTCGCAGAACAACTTTATCATTGATTTTCGCGTAGAAATATCCATTTTCCTAACCTCTCCGCAGCCTTTGTGTACATGTTTGCTAATAAACAATACATGAATAGCATCGAGGAAACCAAACATATCAAACAAATAACGTAGTATATCCTGACTTAACTTACGATGTCGCTAATAACTAGAATGCGGATCTTTATGCAAAATCTAAATTTTCTGCATCAATTACAAAATATAGAAACCAAATACAAAGTACATTCATTTTTCATAGATTGTATAGGGTTGAAAATAGTACATTGATGCTCCTTGCACTTATTCGTTTTCGTCATAAATGCATAAAATCCGAAATCTACTAATAACGTAGCAGTTGCTGTGAAATAAACTACTACTTTTAAAAAATGACGATCAAACGAAATATCGTAACGAGAGAAGAAAAGAAAGTCGCCACAGAAGAAACAATTTGAGATACTTTCATCGAATAGCAAAGTACTTCGTGCACGCTCAATTTTGTGACGTGGAAAAGGACTGCTTCTTTCTATTTCTGTTAATAAATCGATATAAAATGCATTGTTCGAGATATTTCTAGTGGTTAACCATTTATTACGATCTCACAATGTGTATACGAACATTTGATACGCGAATAAATTCTTTCTTTTTTGTTAATCGGACAAATAAGTTTTCAATAGTTTGTGTACGCTCAATTATGCAACGTGGAAACGTACTGCTTTTTTCTATTTTTGTTAATAAAGCGATATAAAATGAATTGTTCGAGATATTTCTAGTGGTTAACCATTTATTGCGATCTCACAATGTGTATACGAACATTTGATACGCAAATAAATTCTTTCTTTTTCGTTAATCGGACGAATAAGCCTTCAATAGATAGTGTACGCTCAATTTTGGGACGAGGAAATGTGCAGCGTACTTTTATTTTTGTTAATAAAGCGATATAAAATGCATTGTTCGAGATATTTCTAGTGGTTAACCATTTATTACGATCTCACAATGTGTATACGAACATTTGATACGCAAATAAATTCTTTCTTTTTCGTTAATCGAACAAGTACGCCCTTAATAGCTTGTGAACGCTCAATTATGTAACGTGGAAACGTACTGCTTTTTTCTATTTTTGTTAATAAAGCGATACAAAATGCATTGTTCGAGTTATTTTCATTGGCTAACCATTTATTACAAACTCACAATGTGTATACAAGCATTTGATCCACTAAAAAATTCTTTCTTTTTCGTTAATCGGACAAATAAGCCTTCAATAGTTTGTGTACGCTCAATTATGCAACGTGGAAACGTACTGCTTTTTTCTATTTTTGTTAATAAAGCGATATAAAATGAATTGTTCGAGATATTTCTAGTGGTTAACCGTTTATTACGATCTCACAATGTGTATACAAACATTTGATACGCGAATAAATTCTTTCTTTTTCATTGATCGAACAAATAAGGCTCGTGTACTCTCAATTTTGTGAGTAACTGTATTTCCTTCTCCTCCGGGTTAATGTTCACGGTCATTAGTGTTAATGCGAACGAGATATACGGCCATACTTCATTTATAATGTTCGGGCCGTTATACACGTTCCTCAGATAATACAGATTTCTGCGTTATCGTGGCCCAGTGACCACGACGTGATATGTCACGTTAATTGAGATTAGATTGAGTGAACGATAAGTGTTACGTCCTAGAGAAGTTAGCAAAATCGTGATCTCTTAAAGCAGGTCTCGATTCTTTATCTGGGTTACGTGATTTCAATATAAACGAAGAACAGATACGTTCATGCTTTCAAATCTAACAATCAGAAACCGACGTTGCCATAATCATTCAATAAACCTCTACGAAATGGTCTCCGCTTTCGTGTGTAAACACTTGTACATTAAGTAGGACTGCTTCAGGCTGTATTCTCCTTTTTTCAGGATTGCAAGGGTGCGGGATCCGCTTCTCATTTCTCGATAATTCAAAAATGGGATTTTTCAGTAGTCAAAAACATTAGATAAAATATCGATCTAGGGCGCCATCGCCCTCAAAAGTCCTATTTTCTCGTCTACGAGGCGTAATTTGTATTATACGGAAGCTATACTAATGCTATAATAATGAATAATGCAAACTACGCCTCGTAAACGAAAAAATAGGACTTTTCAGAGAGATAGCGTCGTAGATCGATCTTTTATCTAGCGTTTATGACTACTGAAACCCCCCATTTTTGTATTATCGAGCAATGAGAACGCGAATCCGGCACCCTTGCAATCTTGGGAAAAGGAGTCTACTGCGTTAAGTTCGTCGGAAACGGAGAAACTCGCAGGCTCGTGAACGTTTTGCGCGACTTACCGCTTTCGTCATTACAGCCGAAGTCATTTTTCCAATGTGAGTGTAGAAAAAATCCTGTGCTCGCTAAATATCCCAGTGATAAACGTTTTCGAAGGCTCACTCGCAGCACGCTACGTTTCCACGCCGCGCGGATACGTCACCGTTATTTAAAGTGATATTTCGTCGATGTGCGCACAGTTTTCACTCGAACACTTTTGACGCGGTACCGAAATGTGGAAGAGCCGACGAGACCACGGTTACTATTCTGCCAAAGGAGCTCTCTACACAAAAATCACCGTCGATCGTTGATTTACGCGTTCGGATTCACAGGAGCGGCGATCAAGTGGCGTCGTCGTCCACGATATAATCAAGAAGAATGACTTTAGAGCGAGTACGTACACAACGAACAGACAACGATTACGACAGATTGCTCTGTGCGTGTGAAGAGATAACAAGCAGCGTGGAATAGACGGTATTGGAGCCGTGTTACCCACACCATCGGCACTCTCGGAAGAATTTCGCCGCGAGCAACGAGCGTGCTACCTCTTTCTGACAGCTTTTACATCGATTATCGTCAGCAGACTCTGATATCGAAGAGAGTAACATATAGAAAAATCATTGTTGATATTATTTCTTATTTATAGTTCGTCGTTGCGATACCGTTGACACCCGTACACGCTTAATGAAACATATGGCACCTATAACTACACACACAGCCGCCTCGGCATGTTAGATAACGCTTTTTCATCGCCAATTTCTCGGAAAAATTCGCGCCAAAGGGTAATTGCAATTTACACGCGTATGAGTCAAGGCATTCATAAAAGTTTGACTATTGTGTATTAACGAGGTAAATGAAAAGTCAAGGTTTTCAATACTTACACTGTCCAGCAAATTTCAACTTTCTTTGGTTATTTCGACTCCCACTATGCGATTCTTATAGAGTTTTTCCCGCTGATTCCGAATCTGACCTTAATTCTTCTTCTATACGTAGAGTTTTTGAGAAAATTGAGTTTAAAAAAATGACACATTTTTCAACTTTGAACAATTATTGCGATGTTATTATAAAAGATATTGAATTGTTCTTTACGGCAAAAGATTTTGTAGACTTCCCCGAATACAGTGATATCCAATATTAATACATTATGATTGTTTAAACATGTTTAAACAACGATTAAAGACAGAGAGACAACACTTTTGCGGATATTTTTCAATTTATATAAAAAAATAAAGGTCCAGCGGAAAATCGAACTATACCACGCGATAGAGCAGACTTTCATCTTGAGAAACCACCCTTTCAAATTTCCAACGTCGACGTTTTTTTCGATCCAGAAAGCAAAATATCTTCGCCCGACATGAGCTGCAGCCAGTGGTGCTCTTCCACTAGAACCGGCGTTCGGCGCGCCGTATTCCGTCTTTAATCGTTGTTCGAACATGTTTAAACAATCGTAATGTATTAATCTTGGATATCATTGGATTCGGGAAAGTCTATAGAAACTTTTGTCGTAAAGAACAATTTAATATCTTTTATAATAACATCACAATAATTGTTCAAATTTGCAAAATGTGTCTTTTCTTTAAACTAAATTTTCTCATCAGATTCGGAATCAGCGAGAAAAACTCTATAAGAATCGCATAGTGGGAATCAAAATAATTTTTGGCTGTTGGACAGTGTTATTAGCAAACGGTTGGGCACTCGCAAAGTCGTTACATTTACTTTTCGAGGTGACTGTATGTTAGAACGTGCTTATCAAAGATACAATGAACAACAGAGTAGCTTATGTAATACGAGGATTTGATGGTCATGTCTATAAATCGTAAACATTAAAAACCGCAGAAGTTTTACGTGCACTGGTCGAAACATTTTCACTTGAATAACAGACTGTGAATGACCAGTAACAGTAATGCGCTCGAATTACAATAATTTACCTTTTTTGGAATTTGGAATTCTAATTCTTACCCTTATTTGTATAGTCTTTTAAAAAATATGAAAAACATGTTTAATATGGATTGAAGAATTTGAATTTAATATTAAGGAACTAGGTAATGCTTGTATGCAATGAAGAATAAAATAGTTAACTTTTTCTAGTAGATACTATGCATTTAAGTCCACATGAATTATAATTCTCATCCTGATTTGTATAGTCTTTTGAAAAATATAGAAAACATTTTTAATATGAATTGAAAAATTTGGATTTGATATTAAGGAAATAGGTATAGCTTGTATGCAATTTAGAATGAAATAGTTAATTTTTTTTTTAGTAGGTACTGTGCATTTACATCCACAAGAATTCTAATTCTTATCCTAATTTCCATAGTCTTTTAAAAAATATGGAAAACATGTTTAATATGAATTGAATAAAGCAATAAAGAATAAAATATGCAATAAAGAATAAAATAGTTAATTTTTTCTAGTAGGCACTGTGTGTGCATTTAAATCCACCTGAAGTTCGGAAAGAGTTGGTTGTAATTAATGCCACGTTTTGTTCATCCTCGCGACCGTATACAGTGGGTGTAGAAAGTACTCGTACACCTTTTAAAATAGCATAACTTTTTTATAATTGTACCGAACGAACCTGATTTTTTATAATCAACTAGATACATTGGTTTACGAAATGATGAAAAATTATAATTTACAAGGTTACATGCAAAACTAGAAAAGGCATTTTTTAAACATTTTTTATTTGGGCCCTTAAAGAAAATTTAAAATATATGTTTCGTAGATACACATATGCTGAAAATTTTATCGAAATCGGATTAACATACACGCGAGCTACAAGCGGTTAAAAATAGCGAAAATCCTAGTTTTACACGAGTTTTGATCAGTTTCTGCTTAAAATCCACAGAATCGTATATCTTTCGATGCGTATCGTTTTTTTCCTGTGTCAATCGATTTCGATGAAATTTTCAGTATGTGTATAACTAACATAGATCTAAAAGGTGTACGAATACTTTGTACACCCACTGTAAATGCGCTTCTGTATGTATCTGTGAGATATAATTATTGTGATACTGAACAGCAGATAATTGCATTAAAAATTCATTATGTCTAGAAATTTACCTCAGAGTACGCTGAATATAATTTTTTTTAAAATTTGCTCCTTTTACGGTATGTTCGATGTCAAAAATGTTTGATTGTATTATCACGCTATGTATTTGATCAAATTCTATTAAAACTAGATACTGTCACTCGTCTGGTTTACCCATTTTGATGATTTTTCATGTATAGACAGCGGATTTTATGCATTTATTACAAAAATGAGAAGATGAAATGTAAAACAGTGAAAACATTCGAAGAATTTTAAAATAGTGTTATATTATTTTCAATCCATTAAACGTATTAACGAAGAAAATAAGTTTCTATTTCACTCCAGTTTGTTGCAATTTAGGTATAACATTTTTATTTTGCACAAAGATCCGCTGTCTATTCATGTATATTACTAAATTATATAGTGATACACAATATACAAGAAAAATTTCAAAACTTAGATGATTTTACTTCATACAATTAATTTAGAACAAATGTTATTTAAAAAAACTTATAATTACTGTTGTAATAACTGTTATTATTACTGTTTGCATACCTTAGCAGGTCGAAATTTTTGAATGCTGCATTTTAAAATCTCTGAAATCTACTTCTGCAAAGAATATATTTTTAAGAATTCTTACCAGAGCACATACTGTAAAAGATACATGTCTATAAATGTCTATTTATGATTTATTGATATGTCTAATATATCAAATTTTTGCTAATAAAAATATATTAACAGAATTTATCTCTGGTATCAAGAACTAGTTTAGCATTTTATATAAAGATATTTCTATTATAGTTTTAATATGCAATAAACAGTATAGAAAAGAAAATATAGTATTGAAAATAGTTTTAACATGCAATAAAAAGCATAGAAAAGAAAATACAGTATCGAAAATAGTTTTAGCATGCAATAAACAGTATAGAAAAGAAAATATAGTATCGGAAATAGTTTTAATATGAAAGAAACAATAACAGAATATAAAATTATTTTCAAATGCGATTTTTATAAACGGCAGACAGTATAAATCGTACGATCAATGTATTATATTTTGTATTATGATAAATTATTTATCGCTTAAAAATATGTCAAAGAGAAAATCCTTAGAACTTTATCAGCGGGAGGTATTAAACGGAATGTATCAGTAAATGGCAAAAGAGATACCCACCGTATCAACTGATCCAATGAGTCACTTATTTGAGATACATATCATCCTAATTTATCGGTGAACGGAAAACCCATCGTCAGACCCGTCTGTCGACAAGATAAAATTCTAAGGAGGACCAAATTCTTTTCACATAATTCGAAGTCTTCGAAATATTTTTGAAATCTTTTTGCAATTTTGTTTAATCGCACCAACATAAATAAATTTTTATTGAATAAAATAACTGCCGTAATGCAAAATAAATATTTGCTAGTGTAATCAACACCTTTGTTTACGCTTGAATCGCTAAATTTCAAGTATTTGAGATTGTAAATACTAAAAGCGAGTAATTAAAAGTTTAAAAAAATGGTTACGATCAAACCTGTTACATTTGTATTTCGCGTTCTTCAAAGAATCATAGATTATGACATACATAAATAATAAACAATTCCAAGTGCATGATGAACGATGTAAATAAAAAAAAGAATTTCGGTGCACGAGTTTATTGTTGAAACTGCGTGGGTTTAGCGCGTGAAGGTTACAAGAACACCACACTCGCAGAAACGGACGTTATAAAGCAAAGAATGTAGTTATTTTTGCAAAGGTGTTGTGACTGGTTTTAATCTGGCTAACCTTGGCTGAGATCTTGTTCAAATACTTTCTCCAAACAATTTCAGGGGAACGAAAAACGATTAGCGTTTGTCAATTTTCAATGTCAGCTTTCTCGAACCGATGTTGTATTGGAAAATTGAAGCAACAGTTTGATCGAACAATAACACTGAACTTCAAATCGAATTATACTTTAGAACTGTCTAACTTTAAGAAAGAACCGTCTTATGTTTGTGCATAGATTTGTGTAAAAGTTTATATTGCACTAGAGATGGAATTTGAATGGAATATAGTGCGTGTGCGAGAGGGGCGAAGAATGTAAGTAATTAAACACTGTTAATGGCAAGTAATTAGTGAAATTAGTGAAAGAAAATATTTAATGCATTGGAAAGGGTAAAACAAGTGAAGAGAGTCTGTTTAAAACAGAGTGGCCAAATTAATACTTGTGTCCCCACTCTATCTTCCCCTTCTACGACGTTATTCCCCACGTCACGTGACGCGTTTCGCCACTGTCGTTCATGCCATATCACGTGACTAGAGTTGCCAACTATAAAATCGCGAATCCAGAACAAACGGCATAAAAACCCCGAACTTTCCCGTCTAAAACCAGGACACTTTAAACTATTATAGATTATAATTATAATTTATAATACTTTTTAAGTTTATTCAACTGCATGAATGGCTGACTGATTTTAATTTATTTCAGAGAACTAAAAAGAGGCTACTAGCACGGAAAATAAGATTCTATTTGATGCGAGTTTCTGGAAATTCGTCTACAAAAATTGCATCTAAAATTACTCGTTTGAAGCACGTGTATCTACTAGAAGATCGATAAGAGTTATTACCATCAACTTGAAACTGATAAAGCTGAAAATGATTACATCGAAAGACTAAAAGTATTAACTCATCCGTGTAGTGACACATCTATTGAAAGTTTTTTAAATTTGGACTATTTTTACACTTGCACGAACATATTACACATATTGGGGAACAAAGAATGGTAGACAGTAAGATTTGATGTAAATATAAAAGGTGATTAGGTTTAGCTGATTGATATAAAACAAAATGAAGGAGAAGATAGTCTTATCTATATAAAATGATTCCCTTTGTTCCTATCGGTTACGTATAAAAATTTCTAAGTCATCTCGATTTTTTTAAATGAATTGAACGGATATTTGATAAAATATTTAATTAAGATATATGTCCGATGTGTTTAACCTACGTCGAGCATCTTAGCCTTTTCTCTGTGTACTGCTATTCTAATGTTAACCGTGCACAGGAGTGTAATATATTTTTTAAGCAAAATGTAAAGAGAAAATTTGTCTGCGTAAGTTAGAAAATTTAGAAGTTTAAAAGAAAACTATAGAAAGCTTTTGGAAATTTTCCCATTCGTCAAACTTTTTATTTTCGTGTTTATCAAACTGGGATGCATCTGCGCCCCATACACAGAGGAAGGTTAAATAACCCACTTAATACGGATAGCGAAACAAAATGTCTGAGGCAAATATGATCTCAGGATTGAAGGGGCAAATATCTCTGACATTTTCTCCTGTTACCAATAATAAACTAGATATTTATGGTGCTCAAGTTCGATGGTACACCCTGTACTATCCAATAGTTTCACAAATAACACTTAAACGTGTTCTGGTGAACTTATGAGAAATTTCTACTAGGAATATTTAATAGACAGCGATCTTCGTGCAAAACAAAAATTTTCTTCCTGAATTGCAGCAAACTGGAGTGAAATAGAAATTTCTTTTCTTTCTTAACATGTTTAATAGGTTGAAAATAATATAAGTGTTTTTTTTAATTTTCTAATATTTGTACTGTTTTAAATTAATCATATATATCTTAAAATAGAAATTTATTTTCTTTCTTAACATGTTTCATAGGTTGAAAATAATATAACAGTGTTTTCTTTAATTTTCTAATATCTGTACTGTTTTAAATAAATCATATATATTTTAAAATAGAAATTTAATTTCTTTCTTAATATGTTTAATAGGTTGAAAATAATATAACAGTGTTTTTTTTTATTTTCTAATATTTGTACTGTTTTAAATTAATTATATGTATTTTAAAATAGAAATTTCTTTTCTTTCTTAATATGTTTAATAGGATGAAAATAATATAACAATGTATTTTTTTAAATTTTCTAATATTTGTACTGTTTTAAATTAATCATATATATTTTAAATTAAGCATATAATTCGCTGTCTATTAATAACATGATGTTCTAATACTTATATTCTTTATTTTAAAATTCATTTCATTCTGAAAAATAATTTTAATGTGCGTCGTTTCTAGAATCATGCAAAGAGAATCATCCTGTGAAAAGATATTCGCAATTAGTAATTATTATGTAACAACTGCTGCATGGTTTCTAAACAAGTATTAAGTAATCATACACGGAATGATTTATTTCGTAATTAAAAAATATATGATTGTGTTCTAAACGTGACATATTACTTCATCGCTATGTATCTTCCCTTCTTTATGAGAAATGCAAGGTTACTCATAAATCGATGAATTCGTATTTCTGAAAATTTAAAGAGGTAAAAAGAATCGTTCATAAAAATGTTATGTTGACAAATAAACTTGGATTCTCTGCTCCAGTATATGTTGCATTGCAACACTAATTCAATCACCTATCGCTATCGCGCGAAATTTAACTACCTTCGCTTCAATATAAGTACTTATCTCGTTATAAACGCAAGCAAGTTCACTCCCACCGATATTTCCTGATAGCCTCTTCATGACATATACAAAAGGTTTATCCTCTCATTGTTCGATAAAGCGAATTCGAACAAAACGAGCAGTTCGCTTTTGATGACCGATGATATGTTACGTTTGAACCGAACGTGCCTCGTGTATGTCATTATCGTTTCCAAGAAAACCAGGCACGTTCAATTGTTTATCTGAGACTCTTTAAATTACATGGACATACACACTCGCAAACGAATGTGATTAAGCGCAGACGGAATATATCTTTCATCGTTCACACATTTCACGAAGATGAATGGCATTTTCATATACAAAATATCAAAATCGATGGATCAAGTGTCTTGTGTAGACATCAGTTGAAAATGATATGTCTGTATCAGTGGTTCTTAATCGGTGTTCCACGAGCTTTTGTAAGTGTTCCGCGAAATTCCCCGAAATATTGGATCGGCAAGAAAGTAATGTCGGTATTTCAAGGTGAAATAAAATCGAATTTCTTTATTCAAGCGATAAACTTTAAACAATACTATATACTATTATTTATTCGTTTCGGCAAAAGGTTATCGAACAAAAGGAAAAATATCTTATTCATTAAAGTTCAGTGCTTGAATTAAAAAATTGGGCTTTCTGTTTCACCTTAAAATACCGAAATTACTTTCTTGCCAACCCAATATATTAAATAAATTAACCCTTATAACAATAAACCTACCGAGCCTTAAAAGTAACTGGTACATGATCCCTTATAAAAATGACAAGATTGATTTTATTTAGACTTTGTGCGGCTCCTATTATAATACGTGACCTACTAAAAATATTTATACAATCAATTTTCTTATAAAATCATTTGTATTATTTCAATAATTGTAAAATAATCAATCTGGAACCGGTCATTTTGACCGGTGGTGGTAGGTTTAGTGTTAACACGAAAATTATACATTTCTTCTTACCTAGAATATTTCCATTCCCTATAATTTTCCCTTCTACGCCCTCGCTTTGTTTTGATTTTACTCGTTTGTCTTCTGATTTCTGTCCAGCACGTATTGTTACTCTTATAAATATTTCGACATCCAGATAGCTACAAAATTATCACCTCTTCGATGGGTTAATGCATTATTCTACTACAGATACGTGTAAAAATAAATGTTTAAATACGAATTAAACACAATTTCGACGTCGCAAAAACATTCGGACATTTACCAATACATTGTTTCTAGATAAAATAAATTATAAGGGATCTTTAATTCTTTGTTGGGTATCCTTTTTGTCGAATTACTTCACTCAAACGTGTTTGCATAGGAGAAATTATTTTAATCGAATAACTTTGTGATGGGCGAATGTTTTGTTTGAAGAGTTATTTGATTCACCCTTTGCACTCGAAGCTATTTCAACTCGAAAATTAAACGTTTGTTCGACACAGAATATCTCCATCCTCTATGATCTTTTAAATTTTATGAATATATGAAATTAGTGTAATACCTCATACAATACCGAAATGTTTGGTAATTGATCAGATACCGACACATTTAATAATGTAAACAAAATTTTGAATAATGGTACAGCAATTTTTTAGTGGTGACTCTCTGAGGCACCAATCGAGTGCTAAGAGTTCATTTTTGTTACTGTCGCAATTTATCGTGCCGTGAAATTGAAATTTGCAGCTGCCGTCTAAGCGGCACGCAATTCTCACGAAGTTGCTACTCTCGCGAGTCCTGCAAGCAAAACTTCCTGCATCCCTCTCTTCATTTTTCAAATAATTACAGATGACACAACGGCGTCCCTCTGAATACGTAACATACACATGTGACATCGGAAATATTTTTCTTTTAAATGTTTACTTAGTTTAATTTCACTGTGGCACTTCGTACCGTGCACTTTGTCATACATATATTCCACATTGAATAGAATCCTTTTAACCGAACAAAAGAATAAATAACGTGGAAGTGCCATTTGTAATCAAAATCACTGGATTTGCTTTTTATCGCTTTCCGGTGTTGTCAGCTAAATGGAAACCATCCGAAAACTTTATCGCGCTGCTGATTCTCACGAACCTGCAATTCTAAATAATTCCTTGTGTACCCTAAGTTATCAGAGTTATTCCATACAAAATATATACGTTCGTTGGAGACCTTCAGCTACATTTTAATAATTTTGTGTAACTATACTTTTGAAGGTAAAAGAAGCACAATGATTTTGTAAACACTTTAAAGACTAATACACAAAATGCCAAGATATAGTTCAATAAATGTAAACGTAAATTAACTATTAGATGATTGCATAAGTTCGTGCCTGATTTTCATAGATGTCGCAACCTGTACTGTACGGCGGAGTATAAAAAAAATTATATATAATAGTCGCAATACAGTAGACTAATAAAGCTATATTCTTTAAAGTTTAACCATCGTATTTTATTTTCAAATCGGACACGAACTTGGGCAATCATCTGATACAGTCGAGGACAATATTAAGTGGACACTCTTCAAAATTGTACAACTTTTTTAAAATTGGTCCAAACTACTTGAATTTTTTAAAGATCTTATGTCGACTAGTTTGCTGGAGAATGAGTAAACAAAAAATTGTTTTGTTTGCAATTGGTAGGAATCATGTAATATTTAAAAAATTACGTATTGTCAACATTTTTATCAGAGCTTGTAACGATAATTTAAAAATGGGGTTTGTAGGATTCGGTAACTTACAGTGGGTGTACAAAGTATTCGTACACCTTTTAAAATAGAATATCTTTTTTATAATTGTACCAAACGACCTGATTTTTTTATAATTAAATAGAATCATTAGTTCACGAAATGAAATGCAAACAAGATTTTAATAAAATTATAATTTACAAGGTTACATGCAAAAATAAACAAGTTTCTAGTAGGTACTGTGCATTTAAATCCACATGAATTCTAATTCTTATCCTTATTTCTGTAGTTTTTTAAAAAATATGGAAAACATTTCTAATATGAATTGAAAAATTTGAATTTGATATTAAGGAAATAGGTATAGCTTGTATGCAATTTAGAATAAAATAGTTAATTTTTTTCTAGTAGGTACTGTGCATTTAGATCCATAAGAATTCTAATTCTTATCCTTATTTGTATAGTCTTTTAAAAAATATGGAAAACATTTTTAATA
This sequence comes from Lasioglossum figueresi, assembly GCA_028455805.1. Taxonomy (NCBI): domain Eukaryota; kingdom Metazoa; phylum Arthropoda; class Insecta; order Hymenoptera; family Halictidae; genus Lasioglossum; species Lasioglossum figueresi. The sequence goes on from CM052204.1 coordinate 10,833,991, forward strand.
TGAATTGAAGAATAGCTTCTATGCAATAAAGAATAAAATAGTTAACTTTTTCTAGAAGGTACTGTGCATTTAATTCCACAAGAATTTTAATTCTTATCCTTATTCCTATAGTCTTTTAAAAAATATGGAAAACATGTTTAATATGAATTGAAGAATAGCTTCTATACAATAAAGAATAAAATAGTTAATTTTTTCTACTAGGTAGTGTGCATTTAAATCTACAAGAATTATAATTCTTATCCTTATTACTATAGTCTTTTAAAAAATATGGAAAACATTTTTAATATGGATTGAAGAATTTGAATTTAATATTAAAGAAATAGGTATAGCTCGTATGTAATAAAGAATAAAATAGTTAACTTTTTCTAGTAGGTACTGTGAGTGCATTTACTTTGAAGGGGAGAACATAAGTATTGATGAATAAATAAGTATTTTTTGATAAAAATAAAAAGTACCTTACTTTTTGATCACACCTCGTACAGTGGGTGTACAAAATATTCGTACACCTTTTAAAATAGAATAACTTTTTTATAATTGTTCCAAACGAACCTGATTTCTTATAATCAACTAGAAGCATTAGTTTAAGAAATAATATGCAATAAGATTTTCCAAAAATTATAATTTACAAAGTTACATGCAATAATAAAGAAGGCATTTTAAAAACTTTTTTATTTGGATCCTTAAAGAAAATTTAAAACATATGTTTTGTAGATCTATCGTAGTTACACGCATGCTGAGAATTTCATCGAAATCGATTAACATACACGCGAGCTGCAAGCGGTTAAAAATGGTGAAAATCGTAGTTTTTCACGACTTTTGATCAGTTTCTGCTTAAAATCCACAGAATCGTACATCTTTCGATGCGTGTCGTTTTTTCCTTTGTTAACCGATTTCGATGAATTTTTCAGGATGTGTATAACTAACATAGGTCTACAAAACATATGTTTCAAATTTTCATTGAGAACCCAAATAAAAAAGTTTTAAAAAATGCCTTTTTTATTTTAGCACATAACCTTGTAAATTACAATTTTCACCCTTTCGTGATCAACTTTAAACTTTGTACCTGATTGCATCATTAACCGATTTCGATGAATTTTCGGTATGCATATAAACTACCGAAATCTACAAAACGCATTTTTTAATTTACCGTTATATGCTCAGTTTAAAAATGTCACAAAACTTAATTTTTTTAATTTTGTTTGATTCCTATCAATTGCAATTTTGTGTACTCATCCTCTAGCAAAGTAGTCGGTCTAACATCTTAAAAAAATTCAAGTCGTGTGGACCAATTTTAAAAAAGCTATGCGATTTTTAAGAGTGTCCACAAAACATTGTCTCCGACTGTATTTTTACTTATGTTAAAAATCTACAGCCTCGCTTT
>CM052204.1:10835471-10887030 GCA_028455805.1 Lasioglossum figueresi
TTGGTAGGTACGATTTTGTTGTTATTTTCAACAACAAAACTGGCATTGCTTAATTTGCTACAATCTGCAGTACTGTATCGCTGACAAAAATATTTGACCAAATAAATATAGTGTTGATCGCTAATAATTAATCCTACGTTTAATGTGGAAAGTATTTTCTTCAGAGATAAATATAGAAATGGATATTAATATAGAAATTAATGCTTTTAGTTTTCTATAAAATATATGTAGATCCCACAATACGATATAAGAATGTCCCCCAATCTTGAGCAAATTTTCTTTTATGATTCCCGTCGCCATCTTCATTAACTAAAATATTAGAAAACCTTCTAAATGTTCTAATGCTTTTCATTTCCTGGAGTTAACCGATTTGGCCAATCAACGACTCATTCAGGTGGCTATTTTGAGATAGATTCTTATAGATCATCTACTATTAGCTAAAGTGTTCGAAGTTCCTCTAGCGGTGTAACGATTCGCATGCAAACGTCCCAGATTCCAGCCCCATCGATGAAACGTGTCTTTTTCACTTCCTTTTAATTTGTATTTTCTTTGCAAAGAATTTAAATTTTAAAAATATTTGGTCCTTTGGAACTCAAATCATGTAAGATTCAATAAGTCGAACAGACTCAACTTTTAAACTTCTGCATTTAAAATTTATCTTAATTCAACACCGAGGTCACAAACATCTTTATAAATATGATCTTCCTAAAGATGTAATGCTGTTATCCCTAAAGTAATTTTTCTAATAATTTTTATTTAAATTTCATTTATTTTACATTAATTTATGATTATAAATTTTTAAATTTATCTAATTCAAATATCACCCCAATAAAATAATTGATATAATAAATTTATATATAAACTTGCAAATCATGGTATATCAACAAGGTTTGAAAGTTTAATTGTTTATATCGTTAAAACTATTGAGTATCTACACCTAATATTTTTTAGACATAATTGGGGACCCATATATCATCGTCTCACAAAAAATTATCAAAATCGGAGTCGGACACTAGGGGTCCTTCGCTTGTAAGACGGATGATCATTATTTTTTACACACCTTGTACACTGTACATACACTGTATAGCACCCACGGTGAACTGCACATTCGGCAACGCATGCTATTTGCACATAAACTTGGAAAACTCGTGACTAAAGCCACCGAAACGGTTTGTACCGTCTATGGTGAAGGAATGAAGACAGATAGTTTATTCTCCTGATATGGCTCTATCTGATTACCATTTGTTTAGGTCGCTGTAACAAGATTTAACAGATACACGTTTTCAATCAATCGACGATATCCAAAACTGTCTCTAAGAATTTAATAGGTCAAAGTCGCCAAGTTTTTATCGTGACGATATACAGAAGTTGTCGCAATCATGAAATAAGATTATTAACAACAATAGCGAATATTTCAATCATTCAGCCCTTGTAATCATTTTTTTTAACACTCAACCTACCACTACCGAGCAAAATGACCGGTTCCAGATCTTTTATTTCACACTTATTGAAATAATAACAATTATTTGATATGAAATTATTGTATAGATGTCTTTAATGGATACGTGTTAGAATAGGAGTCGCACAAAGTCTAAATCAAATTAATCTTGTCATTTTTATTAGGGACCATGTTCCAGTTACTTTTGAGGCAGGTTTAGTAATAATATTGCCTTGATTTTATTCCAAAATAAACACTAGCGATTACTTCGAGTTTCGCCTACTGAATTATTGAAATGCGAACGTAAAGCTAAAAGTTAGACAACGTTATTACTAGACAGCGGATTTTATGAATTTATAAGAAAAATGAGTAGGTGTAATTCGACAGAGTGAAAACACTAGAAGAATTTAAAGACACTGTTATATTATTTCCGACCTATTAAACGTATTAAAAAAGAAAATAAATGTCTATTTCGCGCCAGTTGATTACAAATCAGGTAGAACATTTTTATTTAGCATAAAGATCTGAAAGATCCGCTGTCTAGTTATTATCAATTGATGAAATAATAATTTCTGTAGACATTTTTTCGAGAAAAATATTATTATTATTATCACCTAAGTGGACGCATTAAATTCTGCAGTAGTGTTATTAATAATATAAGCGGAATGTCGAAAATAATTTACGCGAAATTGCTTGTTCATTCGCCAAATTCTGCATAAACAAAATACAATGCGCAAATTGTCTTAATAAAGTAGCCAGACGTGTGTGTGTGTGTGTGCCAAAGAAAGTTGGAAAATTGGCAAACAGCGACACTTTTGCACCGACGCGACACATTGCGACGCACACTGCGGCGGCCGAGAGCAGCGTTGTGCAGAATTTAGAATTGAATTACTCCAGCAAAAATAATTACAAAGTAATTGAATTACATTATAATTCAGTGATATTGTAATTTATAATTCAGATCTTCAATGTAATTCGTAATTGCAACTGGAGTACAAATATAAAATACTTCGTAATTAAATTACATTAATAACGAATTATGAGGACGAGAAATAGAAAATACGCCGGATAGACAACAAACAAGTATATGAAAGAAAAACATAAAAATATATCGCACTTCTTCAAACTTCTGGGCTATAATTTGGAGAACTGTATTTGAATTACATTGTATTTCAATTACACATCTGATTAAAATAATTAGTAATTGAATTAATTGAAACGTTTGAATTATGTAATTTAGTTACGAAGTAGTTGAATATAATTATAGTATTCTGTCGATCGTATTTGTTGTTAATAAAATTGTTAATGCTTCCGGCGCAAGGATTCGATCACTTGTTACTTAATTTACAAATCCATTTTGCAAATTACTTAAGTAATTCTAACGTTTCGTTCTACATTCAGATCATCTTCAAGGGTTACTAGAATTCCGTCTGTGACAAATTTTTTTTTAATACAATATATAATTGATATAATACTATATAATTGAAATACAATGTAATTCAATTACATTGTAAGTGATGTGAGCACAACTCTGGCCAAGAGGGCAATAATACTAAAACAATTTGTTTTGAAATATATTTTTTAGCATACCCATTTGTTTATAAACAATCACTGCAACAAATAAATAAGTCATCATCAATTTAAAAAGGTTTGTGAAGGTCTATTTATCTATAACAATGTCGAAAAAAACAAACAGAATAATTTAGAATTTTGCGAGTATCAATATAACATGTATTTCCCTAAGTCTAATGTAATGTATGCAATAATTTACATGTTCCTCTAGTATATTATAAATTTCCATTCTCTTTATAACAAATGTATACGAACACCGTTAAAATAGAACTTTAAAAGTAGGATTCGAAATAAACAGTTATATTCTAGTTTAAAAACATTTCGCTCGAACTTATCTGTTTCATTTTACACAATTATTACTCTGAGGAACTTCTTCAAAAAGTGTCTTTATTATTCTTTTAGAACGCAATTTAGGACGCAATTCTAGTAACCTCTGAAGATGATCTGAATGAAGATCGAAACGTCGGAATTACTTTAGCAATTTGCAAAAAATTGCTTTCTAAATTAAGTAAGAAATGATCGAAACCTTGCGCCGAAAGCATTAATAATTTTATATTCTTTTAGAACGTTCATTAGGACGAAACACCACCATCCTTTTCCTCTTATTAAACATTTTTAATAGCAAACGTGGTCTTGAACCAGTGATTCATATTCGAATCCAGCGTTTGAGTAATCCTACAATATAGCTATTTGTTGTGTAGAAAATGATCAAACCGTTGCGCCGAGAAATAAAAATTCCTAATATCTTATATATAAGATAATTTACGATCGATATATATAATTAACTATTGTTCATTAAAAAAGTTAAAACCAATGAAAAAGCCAAACTGTTGTATGCTAGTTATACTTAACAACATAATATCTCTCTCTCTCTCTCTCATAATAAATAAAATAATAATTAATAATTTCAATATAAGTATTGAACAGAAAGGTCATTTTTTCTCTGGGAAAGTGTGATTTGTCTAGAATAACGGGTACATAAAATGCTTGTATATCTTAAATGTAACGAAAGTTCGTAGCGTGTTTCTGAATTAAAATTAAAAAATAAAATTAAGATATTTATTCACAAGTTTATTCAATAAAATGATGAACTACCTCAAAAATAGCAAAAGGTAATAGAACAGAATAAATCTATGAATAAATATCTCAATTTTACTTTTGAATTTTAATTTAATTTTATTATTACATTCTTTGATCATCCCACATCCACACAAGTCACAACTTGTATTTTCAAGAATGTTTCTTGATACATTTGCGTCGAAATTCTCTTTAAAAAGTTTCGCATGTGATACGCGATAATTTTTCTCATGAAAAAGTCTCAGAGTTCTGTGGAGCCGTGCTCGAAACTTTCCAACGAATTTTCCGCGTAAAAATTCGCTGTTCTGCATCGGTCGAAAAAACACGGAACGTTTGTTGACGAAACTCTTCCATTAATTTTCCGTGAATTGAGGCCACGTCTGGCAGCACCGCCTTCTTTTTTTCGCAAAGTCGTCAAGGAACGCACTTATCCGTGTATTTCCATACAATTATTTTTGTTATCGAGGCCGTTGTACGGGAATTCAGAGGAAATTTTGGTGATGCAGCGCCTCGTGATAAAAAAAGTCTCGGAGTATATACCGACGGGACACGTGTGCACACGCTCACCAATAACGAAATACATATACATGTACGTAGTTTACGACAAAAATACAACGCGCACCGTGATTTCATGTTGACTTTGAATAGTTGCGTGGACAAAGGGAATTGAGTTTTTTCAATTAACCCTTCGATGAAGGAGACGAGATCTTTGCAAAACGAGCAACTTTGGGTGAATGGCAATCTTACAGAAGTGCTTGTGTTATGCACACTGCTGAACTTATGGGGGCCATCATGCTTTGTCCTAGAGACTGTAATGCATTATAGATATCTCGCACAACTGGGTCAAGTCTTAACTTTAAATCGGTAGATGCAACAACAAAATCTCATTAGATTGGTGCATCGCGCGGTCTGTGTATATATGGCCGTTTCAAAAATAGAACTATTTCAAGAATTTCAAGGTCGTCTATATCCTTTTAAATGGAACTCTATAAATTTCTTATCTGACAGACTAACTGATGCGATATCTTTTTATTATCTATAATAATAACCTTGGAAGGGAAGCACTACTGTCGTACACTGTTTAATTTTTACTGAACTCATACTTTTTATTATCTACAGTAATAACCTTGGAAGCACTACCGTCGTATATTGTTTAATTTTTATTGAACTCAAACTAATTAGATAATTTAAAGAAATTTTTACTGAATGAATTGCTAGAATTTAAGCTTTAATATCAGACAACGGATCTTTTTGCAAAATAATAATTTTCTAACCGAATTGCAACAATCTGGAGTGAAATAGAAATACATTCTTTCTTAATGTGTTCGATAGGTTGAGAATAATATAACAGTATTATTAAATTCTTCTAATATTTTCACTATTTTAAATTACACCTACTCATTTTTGTCAAAAATGCATACAATCCGCTGTCCATTTATTATCATAGCATTTTCTTTTTTTATCGTTATTCAAATACACATTTCTAGTAGTTTTGATCTTTAAATTTCATTTTATAGTATAATCGCATTTTTAATTTTTTCGCCAAGCCCTTTCATTTAAAAATTCTGGCACAATTAAAAAAAAACTATGTGTTATCGATATTTTATATTTACACTACAGAGGTAGAATATAAAACAAATATGTCATTAACTCTTCTTTTTATTTATTTGTCGAAGCTGATACACACCATTATCATCGCGTATTATTAACATGTCAGTATGAAACGAAAATATGATAGATACCTACTCTTTTATTGAAGAGGTCTGGTTGAAACATCGGCAAATTTTATATGTACGAACGGTAGTATCAGAGTTGGGCAAAAATTTTATTCAAATAAAAATGTCGAATAAAGTGGGTTTTTTTTCCAAGTGGCTTTTAAACTCGCTTTATTCGAAATTCTTATTTAGATAAAATTATTGCCCAACTCTGGGTAGTATACATTCATCATTAGACGATCTGGTATGACTACTTTCTGCATCGAGTCTTCAGTAAATGATTACTTAAATCTTATACTGAAATGCATTTTAAAATATTCTACAGACGCTCGATATGTGTGTAAACAGATAGTCTAAAAAATAGACTTGCAATTAATTAACCTAGATGAACCGATATGGGTGACCTGGATATTCAAGGCTGTTACTAAGAAAATGGTATAAGCGATGCCTATCTGGAATTGATGAAGTAGAAAAGCTATGTAAAAGTGTGGAGCTGTTATTTCACAGGTCCAAAATAAAAAATCTAGGAAATTGTTTAGACTATTTGAATTCTTGTTAATGTGTACCGCTTGTACTGCAAAATAGTTTGTCATAAATAGACTGCGGATGTTTATATAAACACAGATTTCGATATACAAATATTATTTTGCATATTGCATACGTTTTCTATCATGTGCATATGCACATATATATTACATATTTCTTTTATATAATTTCACTGTATTTTGCTGCGATTTGTTTGACTCCAATATTTTATGCCGAAAGTTTTTATAAAATTAAAGTGGTTCAACTATTCTATTTTCTTAACATCCGAAAACAGTAAGATCATTAATTCACAATCTTTATTTTGTTTCTGTAAATAGGTTGTTGAAGATTCTGATGAAGACGATATAGTTGCAATTGCAACAGCTCAGAATGTGTTGCAACAGACACGAGATGCACAAAATTTGACGTTTATAAAAGTACATTTACAAATTCTTCCAGCCACAATAAAGAGACTGGAAACTGTCGGTTTATCCTTAACAAATTCAATGAAAATATTCATGGACTGTATTGAACATTTAAGAGCTGTACCTGGTAAATGTGGTGATCAAATTCGTGTTAAAATCGATGCAGTGGTAAAAAAGAATCCTGATTTATGCGAAATATCTAAACTCGCGAGGATATTAAACGATGAAAATGTGTCAACTAATGTACCACAAGGTTATTGGAGCAAATATAAACATGCAGTCTAATTACATCCTGTATTGTGGAACGTACTTTTTCAGCATATAAGTCAATATTAACTGACAAACGGCAACAACTGCTACAAACATGGAAAAATTACTAGTAACTTATTGTAACGCGAATTATTGTGTTTCCGTATAAATATTTTTGTAATAGTTCTGGATCATATTTTTCGTGCATATTTGCATATGCTTTTTTGCATATTTAACATGCACGAACATCCGCAGTCTACTCATAAATAAGATGTTTTGCATACATGAAAACTGAAAGAGATATGCCTGGAATAAAGAGCGAGTACGTACATGTAAAAATAGTATGTAAATGCCTAAAAATGCAGCAATACATACATAGTTCTAAACGAACGTTTATATAATAGTTCCAAACAGTTGAACTTTATTTGTTCTATATTTCTCCTGTAATTTTACTAGCAGAAGTATTTTGTCCATTTTCAAACTTATCGGTAATTAGAAAAATGTACTTTTCCTTAAGAAACAAGCTTTCTAAAGTAAATCTTTTGTACGTTGTAATAAATGTACAAGCACGATTAAAACAATCTGGTAAATTAAAAAATTACGGGGTTAATACCTACATATACAAAAATGTTATATTAATAGATCATGGCCAATTACAATCAGATTACCCAGATACAAAACAGAACGTAGATTTACGACAGTAGATGTTAACGATCATGAAATATCGTTAATATTCCTAAAGTTTACTATCTTTAAAAATCATTACACACTTAACACAAATGAATTTGGTACATAGATTACAGATAATAACAACTATCTATTTCTCAATCAAGTATTTACTTACTTTATTAGTGAAAAAAATAATGAAAATTTTGATTATATTCTTTTAAAAAGAAATTGGATCTATCGATTTATGTGTGTGTGTTTTCTTATCTCCCAACGCGTGAATTTCACACACTGTCATTTTTCCCGACTTCTACAATACATATACTTTTACTTATGTTCGCATGAGTAATTACATTTGATCTTTAAACGAATAAAGTTGTAGTTTAATGGTTTATTACTGAGAACGAATTATGTAAATAACTAAAATATACATAATATATAATGTTATGTACATTATATATTAATATGTTATATTATATATTATATATAATATATAATATTATGTATATTATATAATATACATAACTAACTTATGTAATAACGTAATTAAAAACTAATTAATAGTAAAATACTGAAATATATAGTATGTAATATCTTTTAACATACAATACTATTGCCCAGCGTTATTACAGACAACCAACACATCGATAATGTTTTTGTCGCACGCGAGTCTACGCGTGGCATAAGATATTTAATGAAGATGAACTTCATTCTGCAAGGCCATCAAGATCATCAAATAAGATTTACTTAGTAACGAATTCACTATCTTTCAGTATCTAACTATCGTTTCAATTTTTTGCAACGTTTATAGTTTATACGAAGCAATTCATAGTCGACAACCAGGTCTATGACAAAACAATTCATAGAATATGTTTCTTTCCATGATGCACTTTTTCAATACTAATATTACCATTTCGGGATTATTAATAAGATGTTTTCATCTTATTTTATTCATAAGATGAAATTCATGAATGAATTGACGATTTGTTCTTTTCTTTACAGCGCTGATACTATTAGAATATTGCGCATAAACTACAAATGAAATAACATAATTTGTAATGTCTACGTATAAATAATAAGTTGCTTACAAGTAATCTACTCGTGGACTACAGATTACTCGATAGCCAGCTTACAGCTGCATTATTTTAATTTGTTTAATATATTGAATGTCTAACATCCGTAAACATATTGCATGACCAGCAATGTTAGCAATACTGCCGATATCAGTAATAAAAGTGACGTTGCTGGGTCAATACAGATCTTTTCTACATTCGAGTTTCTATTATTGGACCGATCGATTTCTATTACAAATCCGTTTTATTTTTTAAAGGTAATTTCATCCAGAGAACAATTCCGAACCATGTGAGGCGTCGATATACGTGTACATTATATTGGACGTTAGTTTGAAAACTATACAAATTCTTATGAATTTTTATGAAATTCAGAACTAAAGTTTTCATCGATCGTAAATTGCAATCTATTGGCATTTTGCAGCTTCCAACCAAATAACACAAAATTACCAAATATTGCGTCATCCATATGTGGAACACGTGGACGTCAACATGATAGAAGTAAAATTCTTTAAACAGTTCATTGTTGCAAGCTCACTATACTGTAAACATTACATAATTGCAATAGTGAATTGCACCTATTTTGCACACCATGCTAAATTAATCCTTATTAAGTAGTTCCGAACAAGAATAAATATTGGCAACATGGACAAATTGTGGAGGACTGCAAGATATTTTAACTTTAATGCGATCATCATTAAAAGTACTTATTGCAGAAGTATTCCTTTAATTTATAAGAATTCAATGGTGTAGTACAGTAATTAACTTTGCATTAAAATTTTATAGTTTAGAACTGGCGCAGTAGAATACAAACGTTGCAATAACTTTTCAGAAAATGCAGCCAGAAATCGTGAAATAAATATGATCATAACCTTGTGAGGCTTTTTTGAGACTGCTTAATTTTTCAAATTATTTGTTTCCATTTTACTAAAAAGTATTTATTGCAGAAGAAACCTTTTCATTTATAATAATTCAATAGTAAAATACAGTAATTAACTTTGCATTAAAATTTGATGAACTAAACTGTTCAAGACAAAGATAACTGACGCAGTAAAATAAAAACGTTGCAATACCTTATCAGAAAATGCAGCCAGAAGTCGAGAAATAAATATGATTACAACCTTGTGAGGCTTTTTTGAGACTGCTTAATTTTTCAAATTATTTGTTTCCATTTTACTAAAAAGTACTTATTGCAGAAGAATCCCTTTCATTTATAATAATTCAATAGTGAAATACAGTAATTAACTTTGCATTAAAATTTTATGAACTAAACTGTTCAAGACAAAGAAAACTGACGCAGTAAAATAAAAACGTTGCAATACCTTTTCAGAAAATGCAGCCAGAAGTCGTGAAATACATACGATCACAACCTTGTGAGGCTTTTTTGGGACTGCTGTAATTTTTCAGTTTGTTTGTTTCCATTTTACTTAATAAAAATATGATATGGATCTTGCAAAACGAGTACTTATGAAATCTAAGGTAATACATCGATAATAAAGTTATCGCCAACAGATTTGCAAAACTCAAAGATCATGCGTACAAGATATTGAGAATTTTCGTTGCATATCTCGAGTCGTTTTGTATTGGACTCGCCGCAAGAGTCGTTATCTACTGCTTTTAATAAAAATTGGCGTTCCACGTAAAAATATAAACATGATCCTCGTATCTCGGCAATGCTCACGTTCAAAATGAATGTATGCATACCATTATTCCCATCAATAATATATTCACTATTCTAAAAGAAAGCATACAGTATTTTCTTTCCAAATTTGCAAATAGGAAGATACTTTTGGCGATATAATTAATTATAAGCGCGACATGTTGTGCATTTGGGATTAAAATTATCGAAGAAATACATTCTACATTAATCAACCGATATTGTTTATTATCGGACATTTATCATTGTTATCAAAAATTAATTAAAAACGAGATATTTGTCTTTGTAAATGTTCTTAATAGAATAATAATCATTGAGGTCTTCTTCATTTCAATGTTATTTAAAGCACGTTTATACCGCATCTAATTTTCCAAATAAACTGTCTTGTTTATAATTTCGTAGATGTACGTACGAAACAACATTCTATGCAGTAAAGGAAGATAACAGATCGCTGATAAAAAGTCCAGGATTTTCTGCAGAAATGACTGTACCTAACAAAGAATTTACTCTGTACGATTAAAAATAACGAGAATCTTTTTTCTGTGTGGGTCGCTACAAGGATTCACGGCAATAACGTATTTTTGACAATAAGGTCATTTACATGACGCGATGACGTTCGGTCAAAGGAGAAGCGTTTTTTTATCTTTCTACACGTATTTGTTTTAAACGCGTCTTTCGAAGGTGTTTGCGTTGTGCCAACTTTGGACAGATAAAAATAGTCACTCGCAGAGTGTAAAATAATGTCTATCTTAAGAAAACTGTTCCAAATGAAGCAAATAGTTGCACCATAATATTCACGCCATTCTTCAATTATTTGTTATATCTAGAATAGCGATGTTTATGTTTTACAGATTTTTCATAATCAGGTTAAAGAAAACCAGAACCAAATCAAATTTCATATTACTGATTAACAATAATTTCGAAGAGTAAAATAACACATTAAATTTTAACAGAATTTCATAACTACAATAATTAAAAATCAACGAATTTTTAATAATAGAATTATTGTCATGTATAACATTAACGTTTAAGTTAATTGTGTTATGTTTACAAACACGTTTTATACTATTGTTAATGTACATAGTTTATAATGTTGAAACAAGAACAATCACTTTTCTATAAACACATTTAACAAAATTCATAATAAAACAATTTTAATAAAAACGGCATAATAATGTAAAAGAAAATAAATTTTGGGTTCCATTTACTTTTATCATTTGTGCATCGCATGTAAACAAATGAGTATGTACGTCATATATACCTCGGTTATAAATGAAACGTTAAATAATAAATTAAATAAGTTAATTAAGGCTGAATTAGCAGCTTTCTTGAATTTTTTCATGATAAAAACGAAATGTATTGCGCACTTCAACAAATTTTTCTTCTACGATGGATAGTAAACGTTTATATGTGTAGAATTAATATTCTATATGTATATTGTATTCTCTTGAACCACTCAATATTAATTCAATCTATTGCTACTTCTGTTTAATCTCTATATTTGTAATATCACGTCAGACTACTAGTGAAAATATAAACAAAATTTAGAAAATACGAATATCGTCAAATTTCTCTAAGTTGTAATGAAATATTATTCTTATTAATATTTGCTCATCGTAATAAATGTGGACTCGCAATATTGCAATCAATAATATCAACCCTAACACGTTCCGTGCCGAACCGCTTTGCTCAACAATTAAGCAAACCTATGTGCTTTGTTCTGTACTGCATATTTTATAATGCAACCTTCTTTTGGTGGAAATATATTGTACAGTCTTAACCCTTTGCACTCCAAATTATTTTTCAATTTTGTTGCCATCAACTCCCTACCATTTGACGTGTTTTATTTGAAATTTACTTCGAAGAACAGTTCCTTGACTGCTACTTATTGTAAACAATTTTGTTTACTAATTATATTCGATATATCTCTCAAACTTTCTTGTAATTTATATTTGTTTTCAACTAAAAAATAAATAAAGGAAGAACCAAATACATGTAAGAACCCGTTTTATTTACATTTTTCTTTATCCGATGTCGAGTTGCACACTCAACAAAGGAGTGCAAAGGATTAAACGTATTCTAAAATATATGTTTCTAGCGCATTAAATAAATATGTCACCTTGTACGATCAGTGGTGCACGTGGCACGGAACGTGTTTATAAAGCAACTCCGATGAGCACAGTTGCAGGAAAAATTGTAACGACGAGAGGTTAATACTAGTTTCAAGTGCATATTATATAAATTGATTAATATTTCAATATAAATTTAAAATGTAAAACAAACCCAAAATTTAATTTGTGCTATGAAGAAAAAAAAGTACCTCTTGGGTAAGTTCGGCTGTAGCAGCTGGTTCATCGGGACTTTGCGAAGAAGTCGGCGGATCGGGAGATGTCACATTTCTATTTGATTCTGTCAAAATACTGGGTCCTGCTACAGCGGTATCTCTTGTTGTTTCTTCGACATTCAACAAATACGCGTGGATGTCGTTCAATCCAGAATTTATTCTGTTATATCTTCCTAGTGAATTTAAATCTTCGAATAAATCTCTTTCATAGTTTAGCAGTATCGAGTCTAGATTTTTTGGATGAACAAACATAGGTCGATGGACAATGGTGTACGCATCTGTATGCCATCCAGAGCCATTATTTAAATCCAGAGAGCCTACGCCAATGGTTTGAATATCCAAACCCAAGTAGGACTCTGGATCTACTCGTAACAAAGATAGTAACAGCGCAAGCTGGAACAGTTCCTCGCTGTACAATTTCTTTAAGCATAACATTTTGTTGCTGTTTAATTGGATCACCTACAGTTATGAAATATATCTATGGCCAATAATAAATTAACGTATTGTCACAGAGGCTTGGCAGTGATATTACATAGAAAAACTTTGTAAGTTGTCATGATAGAGTTCATGTTGAAACTTTTTCGTTTGATTAGTATCGAACACTGTATAACAATTATATAGCTGCTTGTGCTTGAATCATTGGAACCACACTATAATTATGTATATTATCCTTCGAATGTACACACAGAATCGAAAACAATTCTTCCTCGGTTTATTTTCGTCTGAATTTCGCACTTTGGTCTTTTGTTTTTCACGTTTAATGAAACGAACATGGATCTTAAACGACGTTACAAAACACACAGTTATTGGAGCCGCTGCTGGAGCAACTTATTCGATAGACTGTCCGAATGAAAATAAAGATTCGGAGTTCTCTTTAAACAAGTATAGGTCAGTTACTCGGATATAAAAATAACCTCAAAACACACACTAGCCACGTCAAACTTTGGTGCACCTCGCGTTACATCCTACGCGCGCCTTCGATTTAATTTGACAATTCCAGATAGTAATCCGTTGAATCAGTGGCGACGCTTCTTCCCCATTGTCACGCCAGACCAGATATTATGAAATGTAACAATTTCGATCAACTAGTTGAAATTGACAGATCCACAGATGATACCGGGTCTCGAACTGCTTCAAATTTCTTCCTGATAGCTATTCGAGGCCCGCGGCAAGCGCCAGTAACCTCTTTCGTTAAATCATCTTGCTTCGATGATGTTAGAATTCGAACGTTGATTACGTTAAATTAATACAATAGAGTGCATTTCACGGAGAACAAACTAGTACACCTTGCTGAGAGAGATCGCTCGCGATATGTGACTCAGCACTCACTCCGACAATGTCGTTTCTCAGGGCCGCCGCAAGCGTATGTTTCTCCCTTTTTGCCTCTGTTGACAGGTGATCGTTCAGCTTTCAACTCATTCACTTTACTTGTTTAATACTTGACATTTATTTCTATTATCGCCTACGCAACATTAACCCCTTGCCCTACAATATCGTGTCTGACTCGTGTGCTAAAGATTTTGAACAGAGTCTAATAAACATGTGTGCTATTAACTTCCATTAACCGAAATAAAATTTTACTTTGTTTTTGAACACACTCTAATAAATATATATGTGCTGTTAATTTCCTTTAAACCGAAATCAAATTCTACGTTGGTTTTGTTAATATACAATAGATATAAATTTTCTTCTTTTCCAAGAAATTGCGTACAACAGAAAAGTTCTAATCACTAAAACCGTAAAATAAATCGTAGGGCAATGGGTTAAACTTCTTCAAATATACGTATCCGTTTCTGATATGCTGATTAAGAGAAACTAGGCATGCATCAATGACTGCGCAGCCGACAATTAAGCCATTATTAAGTATATTTAAACGTACCGGTGTTTAAGTATGAAATTTTTAATGTAGATTTATCTCTTATTAATCAACTCTTGATAAGACAAAAATTACACCAACTGTCGTGATACATGTAGGTATAGCGGCATGTATATTTTCACATCCGATTTGAATGGGAGAATGATAGTGCTACGTTGAAATAGATCGTGCAATAACATCTTTATATAACGATACATTCGTTTGCATCTTCGTTCGTATTTTAATTGAAAAACGATTTACTTATTACGTAACGGGTTCCTCAGGCTCTTTTTAGTTTTTTCATTTATTGTCTCATTTATAATAACTGAACAGCAGATTTTATGCTTTTATAACAAAAGAGAATGAAAATAAAGTTCCATTTCACTCTAGTTTTGTTGCAATTCAGGCAGAATGTTTTTATTTTGCATAAAGATCCGCTGTCGAATAATAACCCATTTGAATTCAATTTTAATTAATAGTGTACTTCGTATTTTTCGAATTCTTTGGAGTACACAAATTAGTCGACTCATGATATTTTAATATTATAATTAGACTGCGGATGTTTATGCATATTCCAATTTTTATAGACAAATTTTGAGAAAGTGGAATGAAGTACAATCCTATTGTACAAAATTCTATCGAATTTTATAGTCTAGCCTTTTTTGTATTTATAAATGCATACAGATCCGCAGTTTAATTGTAATATTCTTCGTTAGTATACACGTTCTATATAGGCTGCGGATGTTTATGTAATTTTCAATTTTTGTAGACAAATTTTAAGATAGTGGAATAAAATAGAATCTTATTTTCGGTGGTAGTAGTCCTTTAAAATCTGAAATATATTAAAATCGCATTAAATTCTGTCGAATTTTATATCCTAGCAATTTTTGAAAATTTTCAGCAGCTATAATTTCATAAAGATTCACAGTCTAGTTTATACATGATACATGCATATATATGTACACTTCCATTATACATTAATTTTCCAATCGACCGTCAAATTATGCAAATATACGCACTAAATAAAATGTGAGAGCTTAGGGGAAAGTATCGCTATTTCTTTTACTGACTTAATTACATATTTAATAAAACTGCGGTATACAGGTCGACATATATATATATATATATATATATATATACACTACATATATATTTTTGTTGAATATCCAAAACGCTGGTGGAAGAAAATCAAGAACATATGCCAACTGTCGTGAGTTTTTCATATGTATACGTATACATGCCTATAATGGCATAAATGCATTAAACAAGTACCGTACGCACGGCAACATGCAAATTAAGTTCATAGGTGAAACGCGACGATGATTACGGCACAGTAGTACAAGACTTTCCGGGCAACGAATCGTCCTTCTCTGTCGATAACAATGTCGCAGAAACAAAAGTGGAGGATAAGATTTTTCGAAAGACCGTTTAACGTAGTGCACTCGTATCGTCACTTGATAACGCGTATTTTTCAAGGTAGCGATGAAACACGCGATTCAAATTAGAATAAGAAAACTTTGGCCGCAATCACGTTGACACGTTTCGCGCGGTTGCCACGTTTGTTAGTCACTAAGCAGACACGTGAATAATCAAACAATTTGCCACAAATGCAGTGAATTGCAGTGGACGTAAGTACACGGCAGGCCGTATCCGTTCTATGTATGTACATGCAGTGTTGTATCTTTTCCTATATGTACTTTATCTACTCACCTCATGTATAAATTTCGTTGATTTTAAATGCGCTCCGTTGTTGTGAGGTGACAGTGATGTCATTCGCGGTAAATCTTCCGTTTCGATCATATTACAGTGTTTCTTTTAATTTTTCAATCTAAAAATATGCATCGGACGAACATTGACAGAAATTAGCTGGGTAACGGCGTAAATCGACTGTATACCGATGACTAAAAGAATGGAAGTGAAATATATTACGTCACTGAGCTCGAAGAAGCACTCTCACTTGGATCAATCACTTTTCTGTGGAGATACATCGCGAGTTATCTTTCCAAAGGTTCTATCATATGTCAATGACAATTCTATGACAAGTGTGTTTGTGACAGAATTTTCTTTCTTACAATAATGAGGTTATTAGAATCACCGCGAAAGCTACTGTCTGACGTTCCAATATCAGATAATTAGAATTTTTCTTGTGCTACGTCACTGGCTGCGATTGCCGCGCTATTTGAACGTGGCGCGAGTGATACAACACGTGTTCAGGTTACATCAATGTTTCCGTTTCCGATGGCTGGTACGCCGGCGTGCTCGATTCCACCCTTAATTCAAAAATATAAATCTTAGAAACACAATCGCGGCTTGTTATAGAATTAATTTATTAATTTGACCATTAAACCATCCGTACTAATAAATATAATAAACTATTGTCAATGAATAAATTTAGAATATATGCAATAGGCGAATACGGTTACACACATAATTGATCACACACACTTTAAATCTGAATAATTTTTTTATGAATGGACCAAAATGACTTCAATTTCTCTGTAAGGCTAGAAGAATTAGTTTAGTAAATGATGTCTAATAAATAAAAAAAACAATAGTAAAAATTAATAGTAAAAATACAACAACACAGTACAATAGTAAAAATTAATAGTAAAGAAAAACAATAGTAAAATTAATTTTTACAACTTTTTTAGCTGGGCTAATAACGAAAATTTAAAAGATGTATTTTGTAAACTTGTATAAATTATATACGTTCTAAAAATTTCCTTGAAATTGGTTAATTGGTTTACTGATTATAAACGATCAAAAGTGGCGAAAATTGCAATTTTTCATGATTATCGGCCTACAGCTGCATTTTTACCACAAAACCTGTAGATCTGGACAGGCTGCGTCTTTTTGTGGTGTGGTTTCACTATATTTTATCAATGCACATAGCGAAAAATGTGTTTCTTTTTTAACTTGCGGAACTTATTTCTTTTTAATTGTACATTATTTTGCAGGATATTCCATATATGTGCTTTTCTAAATTCTTAAAAATTTTCGGGTTCCACTTTCTCAAGGATTAAGGTCTTATAAAGTTGTCTCGCCCAGACAATTTTCCAGTCAGATCAGGCCTATCCTGTGGGTAAAAATCCCGTCCCCGTTCTCTGTTTTTCGTCCCCTCTTGGAGGGGTGGATTCTTACGCGCGGTTACGGGGTATGCATTTTTCCTATGTAGAAAAAACGTGAAAAGACCGCGCGTTATCGGTCTATTTGACAATATCGAAATCAGCCGAAATTCACGCTGGACGGGACATTGCGCGAAGAACCGAAACGTGCCTCGGGCCTCGGACCTGCCGCGGCCCGAGGCGCAAACATGGGGGAACAGCGTCATGGAAGGGGAAAATGGGAGACTAACTAATTGTAAGCTAAGACTAGTATCGTAGTATCAATCTGACGCTACAGTGGGCTGAATCGAGAAATTTGGTGACATTATATTATAACTTTTGAACCATAAGAGATATCCGGATGAAATCTCCACTAAAATTCAGTAAAAAATATATATTTTTTGTAATAATTTTATAATTCATTGTATAAATTTGATTGTCTTAAAATAATATTTGAAATTGTTTACTCGTTACTTATTGAATTGAATACTTATTGAATATAAGCTTTCCCACGTAGAAACGTCATGTAACAGGCGTAAACAGGCGTATGCAACATTCTTTTGTTGCATACATCATTTATAATTTGTAGAATCTCCGACTTGAGATATCAAATTCTATCAGTAACAGCGCCGTTGTAGAATATAAGTTCCACAATATAAGTTTTGATCGATACGGTAGGATGTGACACGGAATGGTAAGGGGCTCTAGAGCCCCCCGAACATGAGACAGAAAGATACATTGGGTGATTGGTCTACTCTTATATGCACCTTGTCTGTGATGCAAGCGTAGATTGTGGTTATGTTGGATGCCAACTCGCTCTCAGCATACGTCTGTATGTGTGTGTATAAATAATTCTCCTACACATGCAAATACTCCTCTAGTTTGATTTTTCGAACGTATGCAGTTGTCGATATCCAGTATAACATCATTTGAAATTGCAATCAAATTTTGTATACTAACCGTTGAGATTTCATACAGTACCACATTATAAAAAAAAGAAAAGGAAATCAGCTTGGAAATATGATAAATATAACCTATTATATTTGGGAAAGTTACTACTAAATTTATTATATTAAATGTTATTCCCATACTAAATTTTCGAACTAAATTTTAACACTAAATTTTCTTCTTCCAACCTATCCTTGTATATTATCTTAATTATATTGTAGACTGCGGATCTTTATGCAATTATAGCTTTCGAAAATTTTCAAGAAATGCTAGGATATAAAATACGACACAATTTAGTACGATTTTAATTTATTTCAAATCTAAGAAGGCTACTACCGCGGAAAATGAGATTGTATTTGATTCGAGTTTCTTAAAATTCGTCTACAAAAATTATAAATTGCATAAACATCCGCAGTCTACTTATTAGCTTACAAGCGAACATTTAAAATAATTAAAAATACAAATTCAGTTTTACAATGTAATATAAAATAAAAAAACTATATAGATTTTATTTAAATTATTTTATCAGAATATTATAATATCATATTGCGTTCAGAAACGATGCGATGAAATAATCAACATCGAAATATAGACTGCATTTCCGAAGTAAAAACTTCTTTACACTCTGGGCAGCGAATGAGCCTGATCCGTCACGGTCACGCTTCGAGCTGAAACGCTATTCGGGTTAACTCGGGGATGCCGAGTTTAACCGAGTGAGCGAAAAACAGACAGTTGCAAATTCTTTCTCTTTCGAAAAGAATCTTTATCTGTCACTGACTTACAAATAATTTCTAACAGAAAGAGAATATGTAGCTGAATGTTTTTTGAAGTGAAAAGTGAATGAATCTAATCCGTCACGCTCCAAAGTGAAACGCTCATTCGGGTTTGTTTATTTATTTAATAGTAGTTTAATAGTAGCGGCGATGTGCATGTATAAATATTTAAATGTTGCCCTTTATAGATTGTAAAATCGAAGATGAATCAAAACAGCCAGATCGACAATGAATTAAAACGAAGAAGGGAATTATCTAATGCGCGCGTGAAAAGACATCGTGAAAAAAAGCGGAAAGAAGCTCAGCAGAAGTTACTCTTACAGAAAGAAATGAATGAACAAATTCAACAAAATAAATTAGAACGAAGGAGAGAATTAACAAGGGTGCGCTCTGAACGATATCGTGATAGGAAACGACTTTGTACAATAAAAGCTTTTGAACATGAGATTCATGATTCGCAGATTTCCAGCCCTTCGAACTGTAATCCACCATGTATAAATCAGAGAACCATGATACATAATTCACAGATCCCTGGAACATCCACAAATATGAACATTCCTTTTGTTGTAAACGATTGTTCAGGAAATGTAAATGATTTTGAGAGAAACTATGCAGGACCTTCGCAAGAAAGAAATCTTGTAACACAAGCAAATCAGCAAAACTATTTATCATCATCAGACGAAGAATTAAAAGATCAAGAACATGCATCGCCTGCTCCCAATTCGCAACCCTACAGCCCATCGACGACTTATAGTTCTTATATAAGACACAGCAAAGCCCATACACAATTTCATAAACAGTTTACACAGAATAGTTTTGGACACGCTTGCAAAATTTGTGATAGATTATGGTTTGAGAATGATTTGAAGAATTTAAATGATGAAAATATGAAGTTCGTAATGACATTTCTGCCAAACATTGGCAAACATTCCATTGCAGTTTGTTTGAGTTGTCGAACTTGTATCCAGAAAAAATATATTCCTCAAATGGCTGCATACAATGGTTTTAAATATGCTAAAATTCCAAATAATTTAATAAATTGTCCATTAGATTTAGTATCCGAAAGATTGATTTCTCCCCGAATTCCTTTTATGCAAATAAGGAGACTTCGACATGTTTACGGCCAACATGGAATTTATGGACAAGTTATTAATGTTCCTGTGGAAGCCAACACGATGGTCAATTCCTTACCGAGGAATATCAACGATGATCATTGCGTCTATATAGACATCAAACGGAAAAAAATCCATAAATCAAGTTCTTTACATGGACTGGTTAATAAAAAAACTATTAACGAATGGTTGCGTTACTTGGTAAGTACTCCACTTTATAAAACATATGGTATTACCATAGATGACCAGTTTTTCAATAATTCATACATCGATAGACTGGATGCTTCGAGTAAAAATCATATCGAAAATGATAGCTATAGACGTAATGAAAAAAGTAACAATGACAACGAACTTACTGAGGATATACCTATCGAAGAGAGTTTATTAGCTCAACAACAAACACTAATGTGGAATGACGACCAGTATTTAACATTAGCCTCAGGAGAAAATGATGTATCCATGAGTTTATTATTTGACGAACACGCTGAGGAATTATCATTTCCCTCAATTTATTTAGGCCAATTTCGTCAGTTTCGAGAAGGATTTACACCGTTTCGAATTACACCATTCATGTTAGCATCCAGTGAATTGAGACGGTCCGATAGACGAGGAGTAACGCCGCATCATTTACTATACATGGCAATGAAAATCATGAGAATAAGAGTAAAGGATTCTCTCAGAGTTGCTTTTAAACATGTAGGAAAAAATTCGAATATTACTAAAGAGCAAATACTATCCGAGGATTATATTCATAGTTGCATCGAAAGTAATCTCACTTTTTTACGTTCAATACCTAATTCTACTTGGTATTGGTCTGAAAGGAAAAAAGATCTATTTGCTATGATCAGGTATTTAGGTAAACCAACTGTATTTTTCACGATAAGTGCTAATGAAATCGGGTGGCCTGATTTGCTACAACTATTGTATAAATTGAATAAACACGATTATATCACAAAAGAGGCAGCAGCAAAGTTACACTTCATGGTGAAAAGTACTCTCATTAATGAAGACGCTGTTACTTGCGCTATATACTTCAAAAAATTAGTTGACGTCATAATGACTATCCTTCAATCGAAGAACTGTAGTCCTTTCGGTAAGTTCAGAGTACTCCACTATTTGAAGCGCATTGAATGTCAACATCAGGGCAGTTCTCGTGTGCACATCTTAGCTTGGCTTGATAACGCGCCAAAAGATGCTCTTAATAAAGATTATGATAAAGCAGTTGAGCTGATAGATGCCTTAACATCAGTTTCAGCATCGGAAGCATCGGGAAATATTAAACTTCAAACACATAAACATACATTCGTCTGCTACGAAAAAACCAATTCAAATAAAGCACAAAAATGTATATGCAAAGCTCCTTTTATGCCATCCAGAAAAACAATGATTTTAAATTCAATGAAAGATACAGAGGAAGGATTTATCAATTATCGTAAACGCTATGCACAAATAAGAGTACGATTGGAAAATGAAGATTTTGTAGACATGGACGATTTTTACAATCGTAATGATATAAATTCGGATGAAGAATATTGTAACATTATCAGAGCAGGAATAAATATACCGAAAGTTTTCGTAAAACGAGAACCTTTCGAAAAATGGAATACTCCTTTCAATCCATTCATACTTAATATTGTTAAATCCAATACCGACTTTCAATTCATAACAGAAGAATATTCATGTGCAGCTTACGTAGTAGAATATGTAAATAATACAAATAGGGGAATAAGTCACTTACAACAAAAAATAATCGAAACGATGAATGAACATCCGGAATTTGATATCAATGAGATAACAAAAACCATCAGTGTGAATATACTAAATCATACAGAGATCACAAGTCAAGAAGCTGCTTGGTATTTACTACGAGAGCCCATGTCAAAAAGTTCATTAAGTATTGTATATATTCCAACAGTATGGCCAATTGAACGACAGCGAATAAGAAAAACTATGGAAGAGTTGAATAACTTAGAGGATGACTGTGATGATTGTTGGAAAAAAAACTGGTTTGATAAGTACGAGAAAAGATCGAAATACTTGGAAGATATTACATTAGCGCAATTCGTATCTAAATACAGAAAAAGTAGAAATGGAGAATTTGTTGAAAGGACTGAGCCGAGGATAATTCGGTATAGAAACTACGATATGGCCACTGATTTTTACGAATATAAGCGAGAAATGGTGACTCTACACTTACCGTTCCGAAGTGAAGAACAGGAAATATTAATAGACATGAAATTTATTTCTATTTATGATGATAATGCGGATATAATCCTGCAAAGAAGGAAAGAATTCGAGTCAAATATAGATATCGATAAAACTATTCAAATTTGTAAAGAATTATGCCAGGTGGAAACTTCCCTAGATGAGGATGAAATACAAGATCTTGGCAACCGATTCCTGGAATCAGAAGACACAACTGAAACTGATGAAGACAATAAAGAAAATATCGAAGAAGGAGGAAGTTCTCAGCTTCCTTGTAAAAATGATTCACTCTTGAATGAAGAAAATGTAGAGACAATGTTTGAGCAATTAACTCTTTGGGCCAAGAATGAACCAAAGCATATTCAGTTGCAAGTGCAGTATTTAAAAAATGTTCATTACAAAAATTAACACCTAATTTATACTAATATCCCAGGATCAGCTATTTTTCAGGACTATCAGTTTGTCATTTGATACAGTTAATTAACTGCATACTTATGAATCAACTCTTAAAATAATAATGTAATTAGTGATACATGTGGCATGGAATGTGTTAAAGGCTGGCTGAAATATAACAATTATCAAGGCATCACTGTACACAAAAATATATAATTGTTATAAATTTGTAAATATAATTAGGACATTTACTGTACAATATAAATGACAAAAAGACCATATATTAGTTATAGTAGATTTTTATTTAAATATTATGTGTATATATATAGCGGACAAGTTGCAAGGCTATTAAAAGTATGATACAATTATATTGTATTATTTCTCACACTAGTTACAAGATCATAATAAGACTAAAACTGTATAAATTCTCATTACTGACGTTAACAATAGTTATTTTAATGCTATATGCATCATTATATGTTTTATTATAATCGTTTTGTAAGGAAATTAAACGATGTACTAATACAATGTACTCACTTCATAAGTTGTCATTGCATACTTTCAAAAAGAAAGTGATGTATAACATGTGTCATAGCCTTTAGAACTATGCAAAGAAGTAGATGATGAAGTAGTTGTAGTTAAAGATGCAGATATGGGTCAGAACATATCATCGTGACCCATATCTGGAATATATGATAGACCTCGCTCCTTTAACGCTTTGTTTACGAGTCGTTTTTGATCTTGTTTTAGCTCTTGTTCTCGTCTTTGTGCATCTAAAATATCATCTACAGATACTTCGGTCAAAGGTAAATCCTTTTCTTTTTCCCTATCCTAAAATCAAATTAAATTGATTGTTTGTTGGAACATATCGACATATAATATTTTTTGAAACATAAAAGAATACAATTAAAAGCATTACTATTTCTCCCAGAAGTACTACATTTTCTCCTCTTACAATAAAAATCCCTCTTGGAATGTCTCCATACTCCTTACCAACGTGAATTCTTTCAATTGTGCGATGAAGTACTATATTAGCAAATTGATCAACACTTCTGAGATATCCGATTAAAGTTCTGCCGTCTCTAAGTAATACCATCAGTTTTTCTGAAACATAATAACATATGTATCATTTATTATGTTTAAACGTAATTAAACCTTTTATATGCTCATGTATATTGGGTTGGAAAGAAAATGCGTAGCGTTTTCAAATTAAGAATCAAAGATAAAATTAAGATATTTATTCATATGTTTATTCAATAAAACGAGAAGTTACCTGGAACATGGCAGAAAGTAATAGAATAGAATGGAAAATATGTTATTGAATAAATCTATGAACAAATATATGAATTTTAGCTTTTAATTTTAATTTACAAACGCTATGATCTTTCGTTCCAACCCAATACAATGAAAATACATAATGTTTACATCTTAACCTGTTTTACTAGAGATAAAAGTGTTACTTTTGTAACATTTCCATAGATTTATAATTTTATATCTATCTTTTATTTTTATACACTTGTAACAAATATATTATAAAAGCACAATAACAAACCGGTATAACCTAAAGATGATATCTCTAAAATAAATACATACTGTCCAATTCTTCTAGAAGAGACGCAGTTCCTGGCAAAATGTTCATTTTGTGGATTTTTTACTTTTTTGTAGAAATAATATCCAAATTAAAGAAGTAAAAGTTTGTATACCAACTTAACCTGTGGCGGAGTTTATATATGTAATCATTTCGTGTTTATCCGATAATTATTTCAGCTACTTTAATTTATTAAGCGTTAGTTCTCATTGATGTCAAGGTAATGGTGTATAAAATTAAAATAATAAAGTTGTAAATTTTATTATTATAACATTCCTTGTGAACCGATCTGCACAGATTGATCAGATTGATGAACTGCTGACTGTTGAAGTTTTATTGGTCAAATATACATGATTTATCATGAATATGAGTCAGTATAAAAGCAACGCATTATAATTGCAATATATCTCTGTTCATTCCATAATTACATTACATGCCACTGGAATATAAATAATAATTCGTAATCAATGCAATAAAAGACAATAAGAAGAGTACGTGTGCTTCACGTATTCTATGCAGTGTTAAGATATTGTCATATTGTGCAAGATTTCTTGCGCATGCGCGTCCAAAACAATAACGTATCTACAGTTATATACGAGCATAACTGATCACACACAATCTAATCAGAATAACTTTTTTATGAATGGACCAAGCGATTTCAATTTCTCTGTAAGGCTAGAAGAATTAGTTTAGTAAATGACGTCTAAAAAATATCTGGTCAGGTACGCGATCGCAGTCAAATCCATAGATACGTTCCTGGCTTTGGTCGCGCATGCGCGTGGAAAGCACACAATATTTCATCACGTGAGTGTAACCAGTGTTCCGATTGAGGATGCACTTACTCGCGCATGCGCGACCAAAACAGTAGCGTATCTACAATGACGCAGCAGAGCGGCCAGGGCCCTGACGGCCTGTGGCAGTTACATTGGCGGGAGTGTACCGGTATTGTTGGCGGGATGACTGGTGGACGAGAGAGAAAATAAAGAATAAGTTTTAATTATGTTAAATTTTAATATTTCATATGTAGTAAATTTTTAAAAGTCTGCGTGGTGCTCAAGCTACCCGATTTCATCGAAAAGGTTACGTTACTGAGGCTGAAATTGCCGCGCATGCGCGAGAAAGTGTATCCTCAATCAGAACCATCGGACACACTGAGTCACTGAGTGTAACTGATACGAATGGTACTGACATGTCAATAGGTGTATCTAAACAGTATCAAACAGTATACCACGTTACCGCGTACGTGTTACCGAGTACAACTGATAAGAATTTGATAAAAAGTTTATGAAATACATCACAATATTAATTGCAGAATTGTCATCACCGTAAAAAATGTCTTTGTTTAATGTGATGGATCTTGATAAGGTATATTAAAAATATTTAATAGTACGTATTACTATTAGAATATTCGCATATTATTATATAAATTATTTTATCTTTCAGGAGCACCCAAGAAATCTAATTCCTGAATTATGTAGGCAATTTTATGATCTTGGATGGGTCACTGGTACTGGTGGAGGCATATCTATTAAATATGAGTTAGCAATATTTATGCATTTATCATACTATATATAATAATAATATAAAATATTATTGAAATATTTTTTGTAGAGACAAAATATATATTGCTCCATCTGGTGTTCAAAAGGAACGTATCTGTTCAGATGAGATGTTTGTACAAGATATTAATGGGAAAGATTTAGAATTACCGTCAGACAAAAAATTTAAAAAATCACAATGCACTCCATTATTTATGTGTGCATATTTAAGAAGAAATGCAGGAGCTGTAATTCATACTCATTCCAAATTTGCTGTGATGGTCACATTGCATTGGCCTGGTAAAGAATTTCGTATCACTCATCTTGAAATGATAAAAGGTATAAATTTATTTAAGTATTATATAAGTTATAACAATATAACAATATTATACGAGTTTCTGAAAATTTTGAGAATATGACATATGACACTCTTGAAAAGAATTCGTAGTGGACAACATTCTTTCAACGAAAAGAATTTTGTACAATAATTACATATTTATATTATATTAACACTAACCATACCGGCTACAAAATGTGTCGGATATACATTGTTTTATAAAAATTACAAGACTGAACTTATTTAGATTTTTCACAATTTTTATAATAATACGTGATTAAATAAAGAAATTTATTGAATAATTTCTGATGGAAGCATGCTTATAATTTTAATATTAAAAAATAAAATATGTGAAACCGGTCATTTGACCGGTCGTGGTACGGTTAGTGTTAAATATAAATATATAAAGAATAAATTATTTCGAGAATCTCAACATTTTCGGGTACCCGTCCCGATCCTGAAAAAATTTCGTGTTCCCGACTCGACCCGATATTTCGGGTTCTCGCACACACTCTGGTAAAAATATACTAAAAATTATAATAGGCATAAGAAATCAGAAATTAGGGAGAGCATATCGCTATGACGAGGAACTCGTAGTCCCTATAATTGAAAATACACCATTTGAAGAAGACTTGACTGACCAATTGGATAGGACCATTATTGATTATCCAGCAACATGTGCTGTATTAGTAAGAAGACATGGAATTTATGTTTGGGGTGATTCATGGCAACAAGCAAAGACTATGTAC
Source organism: Lasioglossum figueresi (assembly GCA_028455805.1). Taxonomy (NCBI): domain Eukaryota; kingdom Metazoa; phylum Arthropoda; class Insecta; order Hymenoptera; family Halictidae; genus Lasioglossum; species Lasioglossum figueresi. The sequence goes on from CM052204.1 coordinate 10,862,812, forward strand.
ATACTATTAATTTCGCATGACTGTACTATATTTTTTCCTTATTATAATATGTTATATATATATATATATGTATATATTTTTTTATAGGACGGAATGTTACGATTACTTGTTTGACATAGCACTGCAAATGAAAAAAGATGGATTAGATCCTCTAGCAACTCCACAAGATTATGAATTATTGTACCAGCAAAAGGGAAAACTGAATTAATAACAGTATAATTATTTTTGTTACATATTTTAAAAAAAGATTTATGTATTAATTTATGTACATATATTACAACATAAGTTTCTTGAGTCTTTATACAATTTCATATATCTAAATCAAATGGTTGAAATTCTTTCCTAATTCTGTTTGCCAGTTCAATTTCTTCTTCCTGTGTCATTTGGCAATCTTTCCAGTCAATTCTGTCACTGATATCCAATATTCTATCAGCTGCTAATACTTCTCTTCCAAATTGGAGTGGAAAATCTTTTTTGATTCTATAATACAATTTTTCTCCGTTTGGCAATTCTACATAAAAATATAATACACCTGGTTTTGCAATTTGCTGCAAATCTGTATGCAACGGTAGCTCAATAATTTTGAAATTATTACACTCTGCCATTTCCTGAAAATAGTAAAATAGTTAGTACTACGTTAATTAAAATTTATCAAAGAATAGTAACACAACAATTTACCATAAACGTTTCCTTTAAAGCAGGCGCTAGATTTTTGTGTACTGGTATAACTTGTAACTGACAGTGAGAAGTCTTATAATTTCGTTCAAAGAATACAGGTACTTTATCTACAGTACCATAGTATTTTGCAATAGCATTTTTATACCGATCCATTTCTTCTTTCACATCTTGTGGTAAAATAGAAAGACTTTGATGATGCGTTATTGGTAAAATTAAAAAGTGTTCTTCGACTAGTCCACCTCGAGCAAGAGCAACATAATTTTCCGTTCCAACCGATATTACCAAATGCTTAGAAACTTCAGGACTGGACAGGCAAAACCAGCATTTTGCTTGATCAAATTCTAGTTTCGCTCTTTTATTACGTCCTTCCAAATGTTTTGATCTTTTTGTATCTTTGGATTCCATGTCATAAAAGTATTGTGTGCATTTCGTTGGCTCTTCTCTTTGCGCACTAGGCTGATTTGATAACATTGACTTAGGATAAGGACTGTTTGTTTCGTCTGTTGTTTTCATGACCAAATCAGACAAACGTGTTCTGTCGACAGGCGTCAAATTTAGTGCATACAACCATTTCTTCTTTTGAGTATTCACTACAGGTGCAAGTGCTATAAATCTTGTTGCTATTTCCATGTTGCCATCCTGTTGACTTTGATTCCTGAAAGGTAACATCATTCTTATAAGTAAACTGTCACGATATACTATAACAGGGTAAACTTTTCTTTGCGTACCAGAAATTTTTGTCTTAATCTTCGCACTACATATTATTTTTCAATTTTGTTGCCAACAACTCCTTACTATTTTAAGTGTTCCATTTGAAATTTACTTCAAAGGGCAGTTCCTTGACTGCTACTTGTTTTAAACAATTTTGTTTATTAATTATATTAAATATAACTCTCAAACTCTATTGTAATTTATATTTGTGGAATTTATATTTGTTTTTAACTAAAATGTAAGACAAATAAATAAAGGAAGAACCAAACAGATATAAAAATACGTTTTGTTTACAATTTCCTTTCTCCGATGTCAAGTCACACTGGACAAAGGAGTGCAAAGGATTAAGGGGATAGACTCGCGTTTCCAGGATTGCAAGGGTGCGGGATGCGCTTTCTCATTTCTTAATAATACGAAGATGGGGTTTTTCAGTAGGCAAAAGCGCTAGATAAAAGATTAATCTAGGCTCTAGGCTGCAATCACCCTCAAAAGTCCTATTTTTAATTTGTTTAAGTCCTATTAATAATTTGCATTATTCGGAAGCATACATGTGCGCATGTAGCTATTTTGATGAAGCTGCATGCTGGTAAATAATGCAAATTATACAGGGTAAATGTAAAAATTGGACTTTTGAAGGCGATCATGGCCTAGATTAATCTTTTATCTAGTGCTTTTAACTACTGAAAAACCTCATCTTTGCATTATCGAGAAATGAGAAGGCGTATCCCGCACTGTTGCAAACCTAGAACCGAGTCTATTCCCTTAACTTGGATTTCTCGCATCCTCTTGTCCAGATCTACTGTATAACATAGGAAAAAGACAAAAATTTCTGATTACGCAAGGAAAAGAGCAACCCTATGGCAATTCTTAAAACTAATTATAAAATATAATATTATATTGTATTTACCTATACGGTGGTCTTTCATAATGGATTCCTTCTAACGCCGATACGTGATACCGTGGCTTTACTTGCGCAGCCAGCCATGCAATTAATTTTGAACCCTGATAAGTAAAATTTGGTTTATTTGGATCAAGATTTGTAATTCCTGCAGGCCAAGGAGATGTCAACAATACGTCAATGCCACGAAAACTAGGTTGACCTCTTAAGCAAGAATTCCTAATTGACACAACATCGTTCTCATTGAAACAAATAGACTTTAATTCGGAAGAATTACTTTCTGTACCACTGACATAGGCTATTTTGAGGCCCGATGTAGCAGTGTAGATACCCCGTTTTCCTAAATATGTAAGATTGTGACATATTTCACAACCATCTTCATCTGGATAATTTTTTAAATCCGACTCCCTATTTGCGCCGATAATATAAGTTGGAACTGAAATATGTTTAGCAGCATTTTTATAAACCTCGAGTTCAATATTATCTTCTCCGAAAAAATTTCCCACGCATAGCAAGAAATCAAAGGGACCGCTTTTTTTATTAATCGCCTCGACTTTATTGAACAAAAACTTGAAATGACCTTCTACGTCTCCACAAATTAACACTTTTTGTTTTTCATTCATTTTGAGGATATAGATATTTATATATATGTATAACCTCAATTGGAAAAACGCACAAAATCTTAGAACACTACGCTTATGTACAAAATTTACTTATTTGTATAGCTGTAGCTGGTTTTTGTTACTGTTCATCAGTATTCTACACTCTTAGAAACACACACAAAATATTATGCTACAGTCATTTTAGTTCAAACATTTGCTTATACCGACGTCTTCGATTCACTAAATAGTCGAAATGAGTGTCTTATGTTGCGATGTTCAACTTCATTTAAGTTCAATGGTGTCTAGTTTATGGTTTAGCGTTGCCACATGAATGTGTATTGTAGCGTGACCAGTTGATCACGCGAACGTATACTTGACGCCAGATAAGAAGATACTTGTTTCGCGCATGTCGTCGCGCGTCTGCCAATGGTCGCCTGGTCGGCGGAGTGCGGAGTAGGGGATTAGCCAATGAACGAGTTCCGTTACAGTCATTATGCGCAGTAGAGTCTTAAACTCGTCGACTAGGAAGTACCTTCTTATCTGGCGTCAAGTATAGTTATGATGGCGCTACTGCACCATATGTTCGATTAATGGCGCTGAGAGGGAAATTCGAATATAAAACGTAAACTTTAGGTCTAAAGCCGTGTATTTCGTATACAGTGAATCACGAAAGTATTTGAACGAACTTTAAAACAGTATAATGTTTTTATGATCGGACCAAACGACTTGACCTTTTTTGAACAATTAGAAGAATTAATTTACCAAGTGACAAGCAAAAAATATTTTGAAAAGTTGCAATTGCTAAGAATTACATAAGAAAGTAAAAGAGGCACCATTTATAACTTTTTTCACTAGAGCCCGTAATGAAAATGTAAAATATATGTTTTGTAGATGTATGTTAGTTATACACTCCCAAAGAAAAAGATAGCACATGCGTGTTCTTCCGACCTCGGAAAAACAATTGACGTGACAATGCATGTGTACATTCTGTAACTCGTAGACGGCGGGTTCATTGCGGATTGGGTTTCGAGCGGCGAGCATTGGTCTCGCCTAGAATCGCTTGTTACTTTACTGTGACGACTACGACTCTATTACAGTTTCTAGTGAGCACTGGCACTGCCTACAATCGCTTATTTTTTCATTTTGGAGACTATGACTTTGTTAGGAGGACGAAAAAAGAATTTTCGAAGCTCGCGAGTCATTTCTTATTATAAACAGGGTATTTCGTTTATCTAATCACGGAAATATCTCGCGACGCACTGAAGTTACGAAAAAAATTTGTTTACAAAAATTGTTCGGTACGATGAGAACAATCATGCGGTGTAATTTTCTTCAGGATTCGAATGCTGGAGGGAGAAAATTCAAAGACTAATTAATTTGTTTAAATTGAACTATATATTTTTTGTAATAACACGATAGCATTTTCTAAGACGAATTCAACGATATATCGGATTATGGTATTTACTGTTACAAAACATTCGAAGTTATAATTACAAATTTGTAGCTTCTCAAGTAGGCAATGGTAGTATGTATCTGCTTACCAGCTATTAGTTAGACGCTGTAAAGAAAGATTGACCTTCTCTTATGTCTTGGTAAGCTTTTTAAGTTACCGAAATAAATAAATATAAAATTTATAATTCATATCCTTAGCAATTTTATTCGGTATACATAAATTGAATTGCTCTATTTATTAGTTAATTGAATAATTTCATCATTTTTTGCGCTTAGCAATGTTCACTTTAAGAAAAAGAATTATCCTTCTACGTCTCCACTATTGTTCTTTTTTCAGTGTTCATTTATCTACCAGTTTTAAAAATTTCTTTTCGGCACTTCTTAACATTTCTTCAGACTCTTCAAAACAAATGACAAGATCTTTGTTTACAGAGTCTGACTAATAGCTGGTAATCAAATACATACTACCATTGTCTAGTTAAGAAGTTACAAAGTAATATAATTTCGAATGTTTTGTAACAGTAAATAACATAATGTGATATGTCGTTGAATTCGCTTGGTAAATGTTATGTTTCGCTATCGTGTTATGACAAAAACAAATATATGGTTCAATTTCAAAAAATTAAATTTGTCTTTGCATTCGAATCCTGAAAAATTACACCATATCATTGTTCTTTTCATACCGAACAATTGTTGGAAACAAATTATTTCGTAACTTCAGTGAGTGACGAGATATTTCATTTATTACATAAACGAAACACCCTGTATATAATTTCTTATAATACATATTCTATATATGGATATATAGAATGTATCTATAAACATGATTTTGTCTTTGACCTAATCTGACCCTCGCAAGATTAGCAGCCTAAATAAATCTTTGTCCTCGACAATGGTTACTAATAATAATAGCAGTAATAGCCAAAAATTATTTCCATGATCGATAACGGTGCCCTATGGCCAAAAAGAATTGTTCTCATTTATAATGCTTATTTACCAGTCAAAGATAATGTCTATCATCGATAATGATTATTTGTAACTAGAATTGCTGCCTTCCTTGCGCGCGATAAAATATGAACATTTTACAAATGATTTCTTTTTTATTAAATTAAAAACAATTATTGTTTATGGTGTCTGGATAACAACTAACGCAAAATTGGCAGTATGTTTAAGTAGTCTGAATAAAATTTGTTTTATATAAATATTTAAAACTTGAAAATTAGTATAACTAAAATTGTCATTAATTGAGAAATATATGAAATTGACGAACCAATTCTACTGTTTGCGGTCTTCATTTAAGTCGTTTTTACGATTAGTTAACACCGTCTCTCGTATACCGTACGAAAAACACACTCAGCAACCGGCATAACATTCTCGTCGAGAATGTCCCTTCTCTCGAGGCGTTGCGACGGCGTGTCGGTGCTGTGCGGTTGCAGGTACAGTGTGCGCATTCCCGTTGAAACTACAGTAAAGCTCCGACTAGTGTCCAATTTGGAGGGTCCCGATTCCTATCCAGGCCTACTCACTCCACTCCCTGTCAACGCTGTGCCGTGCCTGGCCGCGCCGCAAGACGGCGACTATTGTTGTCGGCTCGGGTATATCGGTGTGAACACCACTATACGGACGCAACGAATCGAATGTTCAAACATCTTAATTTTCATTATTTTTTCATGGGACCCTTAAAAACGTATCTTTGGAATTTCTCTGATTAAAACAAGACCAAACACGATATAATTTGAATTGTATTTAGTGGTTTAATCGACTGTGAAAGTTTCGTCATCATGCTTCGCATGTAGAGTAAATATGGGCCAAATTATATCGTGTTTGGTCTTGCCTTGATCAGAACAATGCCAGAAACAAGTCAGTGAAAGTCTCATAAAAAAATAATGCAAAATAAAGCATTTTGAATTGGCATTACATTGTGAGAACACGAGAGCCTTTAAACTGTGCCACAAGCTGCGTGTACCCGTCGCCGACACCGTTGCCCTATTGTAGTCTCGCTCGGACCGAGCGGAGTGGTAGACGCAGCCATAAATTAGAAAAGCAAGGAAGATCACGATTCATTTTCACTCCGGTGAACCACCCCCTGCCCAAGAATCAAGGGATTACTGTACATAGAAATAGAAGAAATCCAAAAAGCCGGGGCGGTCTAGTGTGCAAAAGCCGCGGGGGTCGCGCAGCAACGACCAGGAAGAACTTCCCCAGCTCTGTTCTAGAGTTACTGTATAAGATCTACTAACAACACCGAGAGTCTCTTATCGGAAGTCAGACGTGTTTCCAGCACGGAACCAAGGACCGGACTTATGTTAGATCAAGACTTTACTGTACGAAGAACACCGTCGGTTTCATATCGGAAGTCATCACCTTATTTGTGGCATGTTTCTGGATGAAATGACACCAAACAAGACACAATTTAGCCCATATTTACTGTAAATGTAAATCATAACTTGTTAGTTACTCCATACAGTCAATTAAAAATCGCACAAAATATAAATAAATGTAATCTTGTTATTTTTATAATAATACACGTATACGCATCGGTCACTTTTGATTCTTGGTAGCTTTAGTGTTAATAGAAAGAAAAAATTAATATAGAATGGAATTATTCTGGTTCGGAAGAAATGTTTCATTTCCGAGTCGACGGAGCTCCGAGTGCACAGGGTTAAAAATAAATCAACAGTAACACTATCCTTACCTTATCCGTCTGGCAGTGTTTTCATCTTGTCATTCAAAACAAAAATGATTACGTTAACCTGAGTCTTCAACTATTTCTTCCTATATTCTCCTGTATCTATTCAGATCCGTACTCGAAGAACTCCGCACGACGACTGTGACTCTTGGAGTGGCAACATGCCCCCACTCGCACAAGTGTACTCATCGATTGCCAATAACCGCGCAAGTGTCTTTTCACACGAAAAGTGAAAGGACGAGATATCTAAGAAATCTGAGGATTATTGACAATTGACCCTTTCATATTTCAACCCTGTGTTTTCAATTTCCTCCCTGGAATCGGTAAACGTTTTCAAATTGTTCGACGGTACTGGACACGCGTATAGACGTGCACCAGCGTTTACCACGTAAAATTACCTCTAGTAGAAGTTACGAGGTATCGGAAATTATAGGTTGCAATTTAAAGAGGGAACACGATTCCATCTATAGAGTGGGGTGAAAATGGATAAGCGAGTCTCCTCGCAACAGTTGTGTTCCACCGGCCGTTCATCAATGGATGTCTTCAAGACTAGGTATTTCAAGTACTGCCGGTTGCAGCTGTTGTGCATCGGTATGTGGCCGTACCAAAACAAGTTAGCTGCAATGTCCATGCGAATGTGTATCGCGGTTATGACAGCAGTTTTTATAAACGGCGAGGTACAATTCAAGTTCATAGGAATAGTGAGAAACACGTAGGAAGACTCAGTAATGTACTCATTGTCAGTAATAACTGAATTTGATGCAAGAAGGAATACTTAAACAATCGTTTTTATTAATAATCACCCGTTCGTCGAATCACAATATCTGTGTCTAGCAATATTTTTAAAGAATAGTGACAACGTGAAATGTTTTCTTTAGAATTAGTTTCAACAGATATATTTGGAAGAGTGCTACAGTTGTATGAAATAATTAATGGACGCTACACGATTAAGTATGCTGCGAATGTAAAAAGCTTTATAGAGAGAAGACTTTTATAGAATAACGTCAGTTAGCCCTCATTTAGTAATATTGACTGATGAAATCGTTATTGTTAATTTACTGTGACCAGATTCAACGCATCATCAAATCAAGGGACCAATTTCAACTACTTATAGAGCCTTTACCTTATCTCCTGACAGCATGTGCGCTAGTCATAAAATATCTAACCGTCTTGATCCGTTCAGAAACGGTAAATTTATTTCACCTCTTTAGCACAAAGAATCCTCCTGTAACACAGTTCACTTGTTCCGTGTTGTATCGCAACCGTGTCGAGCGAAACTTATGGTAGTGGTAATAGAGATCAGGGAAATGCGGAGAGTATCGCGTTACAAAAGGATTGTTGTAATTTTTGCACCGTGTTATAGGAGGGTTATACATAAGCTCTTATTTACTCTTGACGAGAATTTTTAAAAAAATTTCTTTTACGGCACCCCTCAGTATTGTTCCATATACTTAAAAAAAATCTGTGCAAAGTTTGAGCTCGACCGTGGATAACGGAAAACTCACTTAAATTGTCAAATTTCGGAAAAAAATTTGTTGTGATTTTTTGATTTTGGAAACAGTTTGTTCTACAAAACAAGTAATACGGCATCAAAGACGAAGCTTGTCCGGATCTAGAGGTTATGCCAAAAATAATTTTCAAGATATTCGAGAAAAACAACTTTATGGTTTGGGGTGCGTTTCCCCGTTATCCGATCGAGTTCAAACTTAGCACAGATTTTTAAAACTTATTTTCAACAATTCTTGGGGTGTCGTAAAAGAAATTCAAAATTCGAAAATAAGAGCCACCCTATTGTACATTCTTGAAAATTTTAATGACAATATCGACTTGGACGCTTTATCGATTTATTTGTGTCTGATTTTGTTACACCCTTATTTCAGATGAGGAAAACGATGAATAGAATACAATACGATTGGCATATCGCGGCACTGAACAACGAGGATCATATTCTTGAAGCTAACGCCGAAAAGGGGTGGAGATTTTGTAGGCTCAACATACGTAAGCAAAGTTATGCTTGGCACTTGTGGCAAGGGGGGGGGGGGGGGGGGGGGAAATTCGTAGGTAGTTGATCTCCTTATTCAAACATTCACCGTTTTATATCGAGATTGATGAATCAGGATGAAGAGAAGCAAAAGGAAAGGGGAACGGGGAGAGGGATAAAATCCGATCGATTCACTCTATGTTGAGAAACCTTCTATCATTGATAATGATTATCTGTAACCAGAACACATACAAATGAATATTTTAGAAAAACTAAATTTTTCGAGTAATTTCAGTGGAATTCAATGGTTACTGTCTTTCCTGTGATGAAATATGAGCTCTTGATAAATGATATTCGTGGATTACTTTTGTAAAATAACTGATATTTATGGTTTCTGTTTTTTAACTCTTTGCACTCAAAGCTATTTTAACTCGAATATAAAACATTTCTTCCGACCTAAACTAATGCCATTGTATATGATTTTTTTCATTTTATCACTTCTAGACGTAGCATCGCTTGTATTCTATTGAAAAACTGATGGAAGGATTTTCTTTCTGCTGAGTTTGATAAGAGATGAGATTGTGCTTTCATTTGTTTCAGTAATTGTTTCCGTGTACATGTTTGGCATCTTGAGCCTTCAAATCATACCAGAGATTTTGAACATGTCGATATCAAATAACATCACTCGTTTCATGCAGCATGTTCGAGGTGAATTTTTTCTCGACCAGGATAAATATTATACACTTATTCTATCATATTTGACTGTAATGTTCATTTATGCGAGTGTTGTGTCTACCGCCATGACTCTGCAGTGGATTATGATCATTAATCACGCATGCGGAATGTTCGCAATCTTTGGGTCAGTATTCAGGTGTAAAACCACCTGTTATGCATTAAAGTAGCACGATTGAACCGATTCTTCCGTAGATATCGTTTGGAGCACGTGTTCCACGTCAGTTCGAGAAAACGTGACAGAAAAGACAGCGTAAAAAAGATTATCGTTCACACGGTCGAGTATCATAAACAGATTATTAAGTTAGTATGTCTTGTAAGTATGTCGGCGTTCCAATAGTTGTAAAAATAGTAAACAAATATTGCAAACAGACCAATACTGTGCGCATGAGACCGCACGACCGTAGTGAAAACTTGTATGGCGATAGCATCCCTGTTTGTTCCTCGCTCCGAGTTTACGCAAATTGCGTTTCACCCCTGAGCGTTGCGCCCCTAAGAAAGTTTTCACTTCTATAATACTCTACTGTTCTAGCTATGATTTTTACAGGTATATTGCTACAGTGAACTCTAATTATTCATTTTATTATGTGCCCCTCCTAATCATGGCAATTATTATTCTCAGCACATTCTTTATTCAAGTAAGTTTATTTGAGTATAATAACTACTCTGCGGATTTTATGCATTTATGACAAAAATGAATAGATTGGATACAAAACAAGAAAAATGTCTGAACAAACTAAAAATGTTATTGTAAATGTAAGGAAGTAATGTTATTACTTCCAACTCACTGAAGTTATTGAAGATACAAAGAAATGTTGTATGTTGCTCATGTATCTTACAATTCAAACAATTTTTATTTTGTAACTTATTAACATTCCAATGAGAAAATTACGTCATTTAAGGGGGTATGCAACCCTGTAAGCCTAATAAAATGGGGTAACACTTTTTGTGCATATAAAGAATACTGTAAAAGAAGATTGTTCTAGGAAACATTAAGCAACATTTTGGCTTTATTTTTATATAAAATTATAAAATAGTAGAGTTATATAACATTTTCTAACTCCATGTCCAGTAAAACCTTAGTCGCTTGCCCTCTGCGGTACATGTGACTGGAATATATAAAAAATTGTTGTATCAATTTAAACAAAAACAGTTTATCTTCAACGTAGTGTTCAATTGTTTTGATATCTTAATCTGCTGAATTTTTATAAATGTTCAAGGTTGATTTTCTTCAGCGATAAAGATATTTTCATAAGTACTTACAAGTTATTGTTTCCTGAAACAATTTAATAAATTATACTGTCCAACAAATTTCAACTTTTTTTACTTATTTCGATTCCCACTATGCGATTCTTATAGAGTTTTTCGTGCTGATTCCGAATCTGATCTAAATTTTTCTCCTATACTTAGAGTTTTTGAGAAAATTGGGTTTAAAAAAAATACACATTTTACAAATTTGAGCAATTACTGTGATGTCAGTATAAAAGATATTGAATTGTTTTTTACGGCAAAAGATCCTGTAGATTTTCTCGGATACAGTGATATCCAATTGTAATACATTATGATTGTTTAAACATGTTTAAACAACGATTAAAGATGGAGAGACACCACTTTCGCACCATTTCTTGAGGATACTTTTCAGTTTATCCCAAAAAGTAAGGGTCCAGCAGCAAATCGAACTATACCACGCGATAGAGCAGACTTTCATCTTGAGAAACCACCCATTTAAATTTTCAACGTTGACGTTTTTTTCGATCCAGAAAGCAAAATATCGTCGAACGGCTGCGCTAGTGGACGAGCACCACTGGCGGCAACTCATGTCGGGGGAAGATATTTTGCTTTCTGGATCCAAAGACCGTCGAAGTTGGAAAATTGAAAGGGTGGTTTCGATTTTCCGCTAGACCCTTATTTTTTTATATAAATTGAAAATTTCCTCAAAAATGGGTGCAAAAGTGGTGTCTCTCTGTCTTTAATCGTTGTTTAAACATGTTTAAACAATCATAATGTATTAAAATTGCATATTAATGTGTCCGGGAAAGTCTACAGAATCTTTTGCCGTAAAATACAATTACATATCTTCTATAATAACATCGCAATAATTGTTCAAATTTGTAAAATGTGTATTTTTTTAAAACTCAATTTTCTCAAAAACTGTACGTATAGGAGAAAAATTAAGGTCAGATTCGGAATCAGCGTGAAAAACTCTATAAGAATCGCATAGTGGGAATCGAAATAACCAAAAAAAGTTGAAATTTGTTGGACAGTGTTATTAAGCATATTTCATTTCCATTAAAAACATTTATGTTTAGGTGTATGCTGCGCTCAACTACGCTTCAACTTTTGAAGAAATTTTTATACCCGCAATGTTGTTTGTTGGATCTCTATGGTATATGTTTGTCGATGCTGTTCAGGGGCAGAAGCTCATAGACGCCAGCTCCAAAGTTTTTCGTCAAATGTCAGTTGATAATTAACCAATGTCCTTTCATTTTTATTCATACGAACCTTATTATATAAAAGTCCTGTCTTGCGGCTGCATAATTATGTCTCTAGTACAGTAAAGTTCTACTCTAAGTTAATTCTCCGTTGTCTTGTGACACAGATCGGGACCGTACACTATTTTTTTGTGGCTTCGTCGACAGCGCCGAACGTAGAAAAGGACATCATGTGAACACGGACCGCAACAAAAAATAGCGTATCGGCACAATACTAGTGCAGTACTGAAACTTCTTTATTTTTTACTCGTTTTTACTGAAATTTTACCAATATATTTTCGACATTTTTCTTATTAAAATTACACCAAACAAGACACAATTTGGTCCATATTTACTGTACACGTAAAAGATATTTTACAATTTGTCATTCAACTTAGCATCTCGAAAAATATGTTCTCAAAGAATTAGACAAGAATTTTGAAAATTAACAGAACTAGAGCCTGTTGGAGATTTTTAATCGACTCATTTTAATCAGAAAAATGTGACAAATATTTTGAAAAAGGTTGTAAAAGAAGAAAGTTGAAAATAGAAAAGTTAGCATCGCATTGGTATATTAAACAATACAATAAAGTTTTGAATTTTTGCCAACCGTCGCGGTCGCTGTTTCTAATTCTTTTTCACTCGCTATCCTCTTCTATGTCCTAAAGTTACTCCATACTCCATACGGCATAGCATACGAAGGGTTAATTGGAAAAATGCCACAATTTAGTTAATGAAAGTCCCACAGAAAAATAAAGAAGTTTTGCAATTGGATTAGCAGTGATTCACACTGATATACTCGCCCCGGTATTATATTACGCGGCACGTTTATACTGTTCGGCGCCCGAATCGGCAGCTCGAGCTTCAAGGCCCCGTGAGGGGTATCCACCCCAGTGGAAGGGGTAGGCGAACAGACTTAGAACGACCACCTCCGTCGTGCTTAGATAGCGACTTTACTGTAGTAGTATCCACTTTCATTACTCATGAATCTGGCCCCATATTTTGTATTAGCAGTACACAATTAGCGTGTAATAAAGACGAAATAACGATACATGTCACAGTTACAACGGCGAATGGTACAATGCATCGATCTCGGACCAAAAGACGTTGCTGTTCATTATGCAAAATTGTATGGAACCAATCACCATCACAACCGCCAACATTATAACGATATCGATGGAGCAGTTCAGCATGGTAAAAGATACCGCATAATTATTCGTGCTGTTGAATACATTACATTGTTAAATACAGTACGTCGTTGTTTATTGAAGCTTGCCAGAGTTTCGATGTCCTGTTTCACGGTGCTCTATTCACTTTCATGATCACTAGTTGACTATCGGAGATGACAAATTTCTTGGATTTTGGTAGGATGCAAGTTTATACATGTTATGTTATGCTAATACGGGTGAAATAAAATAAACAAACCAAACGGTAACAAACGTTAACGATGCGACGACACAGCCACCATTCCAGGCTTATCGTCGCCGAGCATGCTTACTTTCAGTTTTGGCAACAAACTTTCCCGCAAAATAATGCAGAAACAGATGAGACGGTATATACTTGCAATGTTTCGTGCCAAATTCATACCAAACCAAAACCAAATTGCTTACTGGGTAAGTAGTGATTCTAATATTTTCTCGACATGTGAATAGCTTCATCACAGTAAATTGTAAGGTAATTATGGTATAAACTGCACACCCCCACGTAGTTTATAAGCATCCGGAAATTTATTCTCCACAAACAATATCAATTCCTCTGCAGTCGCCAGAAAATTTCAATATAAAAACAACTACCTCCAGGATTGTATTCAATACCATACATATTCACTCAACTCTGACAAGTCCTTGGCCGTTGTTGTAAAAGCCTTGCTTAAATTCCAGACAAATACTATCATCTCCAACATCCAAAAACAAGGTGTGGACCCAATCTCCTGTACCGCACTCCCCACTAACACTAAATACACCATCCACAAACTTACAGTGAAAGCTACCACCACCCTTACCCACGTCATGAAAATTGGAGATATTGAAAATATAGGCGTTTACTAGGAGAAGTTGGAATCCAAAATCCATTTATCCAATGTTACCGCTGACAAGCACAGGGTCATCAAGGTAAGCTGAGAATCCCCAGAAACTAGATATTGGAAATGGGTGGTTAAAATAAACCGATACTCTTTATAATAACTGATAACTCTAGTTTATTGCGTAGAGCTCGGAAGGACGTCGTTCAGCGTCGAAGGCTAATTCAGAAGTGAATAGAAAGTCAAAAAAGGGCAACGTGGATAAGTCCGTTGTCCACTTAAGATAAAGGACCAGGTCTGCGTTCTGTCTTCTATCCGGGAATTTAGGTATACGAAACCCTCACAGACCAATGGGTCCGCAGACATCTGGTTTATTGTTTTAAGATAGAGAAGCCAGTGATTCTCACAGACAACCCAATTCATTTTTGCCTTTTGGCTGACGCAATGTTACAAAATCCAACACTAGAAAACACGAATTAAGTGAAACCCCCTCAAAAAAGTCAGCTCAGCCATCGAGCCTTTCGCGGCCCTTCAACGTAGCCACACACCGACACAGGTATCCGAGTACACCTATGAGACAAGGAACAAGTTGTGGTTTTGGGACAAGTGAGGCACCACCGCTGAATGCGGAGAGCGGGACAGTGATGGTGCGAGACTTGTCCGATATAGGACGAGGAAAAGGTCCTTAGGTCCTGGGCGGTGAGGGTTTAGTGGGTATGGCGATAGAATGACGTTACGGTAATGATAATCTCCCCAAATCGATCCGAGGGGGGAGCCGAGCCCCACACTACCCCTCCAACCACCATCTGAGGAGAGGGTGTCCATAAGTAGGATTCCCCACCGCCCTTAAAAAAAAAAAAGGTATCCGAGTACACCGAGACACCGTAGGGCATTCAGTCTAAGCTCTCCCCCTATAACAAGTGTCCATTCACACCAGTGCATCAACACCAAGAGTAGGAAACCGCCACACAAGCTGGAGCCCGAGGAGGACCCCCATCACACGCTAGGACCATGGCTCGATAAGCGAAAATCCAGAAGAGACGGAGAACCCTACCCCGTCAAGACTTCAGGGAGATTACTTTCATCTCCCAACTCATCTCCCACAATCTACATGCGACAAAGCAACATGAAGAGTAACTCACCAAAGACGACCACAGCATCTCGTCTCGTTCCACAAATCTCGACATCCAACAGATTTGGAATTTTCCAAGACTGTGTAGATGAAAATGAAATCTGCCCCGCCAGATCCAACAACGCCTACACACTCCGAAACTTCCCAAATCCTTAATCCACCACCACAAACACCCCCAAGACTATAAAACCATCCCCGATATACCTACACAACCAAAACATAAACCACCCACTATTCATCCAGAAACTCCGGAACAAATACGGAATGTTGATTCACACCAAATTCACTAACAACAAACTAAAAATCCAACTAAACAACACCCATAACTTCCTCCAGTTCAAAAAGGTATGTAACGTCGTACCGACGTCTTGATATGATTCTTTTTTTTTTTCTTTCTCATTTCAAACAAGCAGGACCATACGAAATCGGTGACGGCACAATAGCCACCGGTGCGAGCGAACGCCGGCATGGCAACAGCAAGTACAGGTGTATACACAGGCCTATGTAGACAAGGGTATTTAGACGTTTAATAATAACATATCTCAATCAACGACCGTGGTCCCGTTGAAAGCACCGGTTCTCTTTCGATCACCGAAGTTAAACAACGTGGAACGTGGAATGGGCTTGGATGGGTGACCGCCTGGTAAAAACCCGGGAAGTGATCCCTGGGTGTTTTTTCACGTGTTGTTGGTAAAAGGTGGTTCGGATCCCACCGTAATAAACAGTAGGTCCCGCTGAAAAGGCGACAGGGAGAGTGGAAAGAAGGGAGAGATTGGTAAATGGATTTGAAACCCTGAGGGGACCAAATAATCATATCATCTAATAACATATCTCATATGATCAGGACAATTGATTTCACGCTCCACCGAATTCTTATGGTCCGCGCTTCCGTTATAAATATGGCAAGATCCGCGATCCGACCCAGTTCTCTGTAACAGTTTCTCGAGTCTAGTTCTTATCTATTCCAGTGCTAGTAAACCTGACCTGATCGCATCGCATCTTGCCACTTCGCTCGATTTCTTCTATTTCATTTATCCTGTTCCTATAATTTCTAGTTATAGTTAATTTATTTAGTTATTACGCGTTCAACCCCTCATTTTATAGATTACGTAGCTTTAATTTCAGTCTTTAGTTTATTGTATTGCGTCTAGTTCTAGTTACGCGCCGTTAAATTTAGCTATTTCGTTATTCTTTTGTTCATTTCGTTCATCTAGCCACCGTGCAGTAATTTCGTTTATTTTCGACTTCGTAACCGTCGTGTTATATTGTATTCAATCTTCTTTTGGTTATTATACTTTGGTTAAGTTCACTTATTCTTTTCCTTTTATTTTCTCCACCCTTCACAGTGCGTTGGATCACGTCGGTGCGAAAGAACGCAGACACCTAGTCAAAGGTTCCGCGTGTGTAATTGTGTCGAGTAGTGATCTCACTTGGCCCGTCGCGCCGGTCGTAAATACCAGCTCAAGAAGTTGTTCAGAGGGCTCTATCGGGAGGAAAAAGGAACCTCTTACGACAAAAATCTCGGGATCCCCAAACCCTCGCGTATCCTGAGCGACGTCTCCTTCACCGGTACGGGACGAGTGAAAACGCGAGCGAGTGCGTGTGTGCGGTACGGTGTCGGTGCCCAGTCATCCCCCATCCCTTTCGTTTTCCATTTCGAACGATCCATCGATAAATATTTTACGATACGATAAAATCGGTGTTCCGCTATGTACGTCTGAGCCCACCGGGTTGCTCGGTACAAGCGGTGGAACACAGGTTCCCGCGTCCAAATCTTTTCCGCACGTCGAAAACGTCGATATTTCCGACTCCAGAAATCGGTGTTCCGCTAAGTACGTCTGAGCCCACCAGGTTGCTCGGTACAATTGGGGGAACACAGATTGTCGCGTTCAACCCATCCGCGTTAGGAACAAACCCGAATTCATTCACGCATCGTACCACGCACTCGTGACGTCGGCAACCGATATCGGTCTCGATCAGACGTGGACGTACGCGCCACGTGGATCAAAGATCGAAAATTTATATTAATTACTTTACGGCCTCTCGTTCGGGACCTAACAGTAAGCATTAAAAACAATCTTGAAGTCCATACATCTCACATTCGACAGACACATCTCACTGTCTCACGACCACTTCCTTTACCTCATTCCCAAAAAACGATTCGTTTCTAATCACTACTTACGCACTAAAATAAATGTAGCGGTACAAAAAATTTAAATTTTATTTTCTCTTCTACGACATTTTTTAGAATAAACGCGTTTCGATCGCTGTAACTATAAGAAAATGATGCGACAAGGGGTTAAACGCGATGTAAGTAACAACAGCATGTAAACTTCAGAAAAACTCTACTTTCCTTTCCAGTTTCCGGTATATGCGGAAGTATTTCATCTTGAACCACGCGAGCGCGTTAAGTTTTTATAGGAAGTGTCATTGTAATTTCTAATATAAAACACATTCGAAATAACTTGTTGCTTTAATTGAAGGTCTCATCATCAATTAACCCTTAGCACTTGAGTGGTGAATAAGAGTCGCCACCAAAAATTGCTATACCATTATTCAAAATATCGTTTAGATTATGTTGGAGTCTAATCAATTACTAAACTATTCCAGTATTGTATCAGGTATTGTATCAATGTTCTATTAACACTAAACCTACCACGCGGGGTCAAATGACCCATTTTTTATTTTTTATTTTACAATTATTGAAATTGTAAAGGTGTTTTCATGGGAATTTATTGAATATATTTTTTTATTCCAGTATATATTATAGTAAAAATATAAAAAATATAAATAGATTTAATCTTATTATTTTTATAATACTATACACATCGGCCACTTTTGATTGTCGGCAGGTTTAGTATTGATGCAAAGAAAAAAATTAATATAGAATAGAATTATTCTAGTTCGGAAGAAATGTTTAATTTCCGAGTCGACGGAGCTCCGAGTGCACAGGGTTAAAAATAAATCAACAGTAACACTATCCTTACCTTATCCGTCTGGCAGTGTTTTCATCTTGTCATTCAAAACAAAAATGATTACGTTAACCTGAGTCTTCAACTATTTCTTCCTATATTCTCCTGTATCTATTCAGATCCGTACTCGAAGAACTCCGCACGACGACTGTGACTCTTGGAGTGGCAACATGCCCCCACTCGCGCAAGTGTACTCATCGATTGCCAATAACCGCGCAAGTGTCTTTTCACACGAAAAGTGAAAAGACGAGAGATCTAAGAAATCTGAGGATTATTGACAATAGACCCTTTTATATTTCAAACCTGTCTTTCCAATTTGCTTCCTGGAATCGGAAAACGTTTTCAAATTGTTCGACGGTACTGGACAAGTGTATAGACGTGCGCCAGCGTTTACCACGTAAAATTACCTCCAGTAGAAGTTACGATGTATCGGAAATTATAGGTTGCAATTTTAAAGAGGGAACACGATTCCGTCTATAGACTGGGGTGAAAATGGATAAGCGGGGAGACTCGCAACAGTTGTGTTCCACCGGCCGTTCATGAATGGATGTCTTCAAGACTAGGTATTTCAAGTACTGCCGGTTGCAGCTGTTGTGCATCGGTATGTGGCCGTACCAAAACAACCTAGCTGCAATGTCCATACGAGTATGTTTCGTGGTTCTGACAGCAGTTTTAATAAACGGCGAGGTACGACTCAAGTTCATAGGAATAGTGAGAAACACATTCGAAGACTCAGTAACGTACTCATTGTCAGTAATAACTGAATTGGTTGCAACAAGGAATACTTAAACAACCGTTTTTATTTATAATCACTCGTTCGTCGAATCACAATATCTGTGTGTAGCAATATTTTTAAAGAATAGTGACAACGTGAAATGTTTTCTTTAGAATTAGTTTCAACAGATATATTCGGAAGAGTGCTACAGTTGTATGAAAGAATTAATGGACGCTACACGATTAAGTATGCTGCGAATAATAAAAGCTTTAAAGAGAGAAGACTTTCATAGAATAACGTCAGTTAGCCCTCATTTAGTAATATTGACTGATGAAATCGTTATTGTTAATTTTCTGTGAACAGTTTCAACGCATCATCAAATCAAGGGACCAACTTCAACTACTTATAGAGCCTTTACCTTATTTTCTGATAGTATGTGGGGCTCTAATAAAATATCTAACCACCTGGATCCATTCAGAAACTGTAAATTTATTTCACCTCTACATATAGTACAGTTGATCCTCGTGTAACACGGTTTACTTGTTCCGTGTTGTACCGTACCCGGGTTGAGCAAAACTTATGTTAAAACTGTTAGAAGTAATAGATATCAGGGGAATGCGGAGAGTACCGTATTACAAAAGGATTGTTGTAATTATTGCACCGTGTTATAGGAGGGTCGGGTATACATCAGCTCTTATTTACTCTTGACGAGAATTTTTTTTAAAATTTCTTTTACGGCACCCCTCAGGATTGTTCCAAATAATTAAAAAAAATCTGTGGAAAGTTTGAGCTCGACCGCGTATAACGAAAAACACACTTCAATTTTCAAATTTCGGAAAATATTATGTTGTGAATTCTTGATTTTGAAACCATTTGTTTTACGAAAAAAGTAATACGACATAAAAGATGGAGCCTGTCCGGATCTGTAGGTTTTATCGAATATATTTCTTGAGGCGATAAATAATTTACAAGATATTCGAAAAAAACAATTTTATGTTTGGGGTGCGTTTTCCCGTTATCCGATCAAGCTCAAAACTTTGCACAGATTTTTTTTTATTATTTTGAACAATCCTTGAGGTGTCTTAAACGAAATTCAAAACTCGAAAATAAGAGCCACCCCAGTGTACATTCTTGAAAATTTTAATGACAATAGCAACTTGGACGCTTTATCGATTTATTTGTGTCTAATTTTGTTATACTCTTATTTCAGATGAGGAAAACGATGAACAGAATACAATGCGATTGGCATAGCGCGGCACTGAACAACGAGGATCATATTCTTGAAGCTAACGCCGAAAAGGGGTGGAAATTTTGTAGACTCATCATACGTAAGCAAACAATTATGCTTGGAACTTGAGGTATATGGGTTTGGGGGGAAAATTCGTAGGTAGTCGATCCCCTTATACAAACATTCATCGAAATTTTATGTCGAGATAGAGGAATGAGGTTTGAGAAGCTGAGTGAAAGGGGAAAGGGGAAAGGGGAGAGGGATAAAATCCGATCGATTCACTCTATGTTCAGAACACTTCATCTCGATGTTGAGAAACCTTCTATCATTGATACTGATTATCTGTAACCAGAACACATACAAATGAATATTTTATAAAAACTAAATTTTCCGAGTAATTTCAGTGGAATTCAATGATTACTGCATGTCTTCCCTGTAATGAAATATGAGGTTATGATAAATGATATTCCCGGATTAAATTTGTAAAATAACTGTTATTTATGGTTTCTGATTTCAACCCTTTGCACTCGGAACTATTTTAATTCGAAAATAAATCATTTCTTCTGACCTAGAATAATTCCATTGTACAGTAAATGTTGTATAAACACAAAAGCCTCAGGGAGATTCGTTTGCATTTATCGTAGACGGACACTATTTTTTGATCTTCAAAGACCAAGCCGAACGTAGAGAAGGACAGCGCGCGTAAAGAGAAATCGTGCGAGGTCGAAGCGACTGCGACTGTCCGCGTCACATTAGTAGTGGTTCACACCGATATACCCGAGCCGAGATCAGATTACTACAGTGGAAGGCATATTTTTTTTACCTTTTACAGAGGATTTACTGTATACGATTTTTTCATTTTATGGATATGAAATTGATACAACACCTCATACAATACTTAAATGTGTAGTAATTGATTAGGTACCAACATATGTAACACTTTGCACTCCGAATTACTTTTCAATTTTGTTGCCATCAACTCCCTACTATTTTAAGTGTTTCATTTGAAATTTACTTCAACGGACAGTTCCTTGACTGCTACTTATTCTAAACAATTTGGTTTACTAATCATATTAAATATAGCTCGCAAACTTTCTTGTAATTTATAGTTGTAGAACTTCTATTTGTTTTTAACTAAAAAATGAGACTTAAATAAATAAACCAAGAACCAAAAACATATAAAAACACATTTGATTTACATTTTCCTTCCTCCGATGTCGAGTCATACTCGACAAAGGAGTGAAAGAGGTTAATCATGGGAACGTTAATGTGAAGAATGGTACATCAACTTTTAGTGGTGGCTCTGAGTCACCATACGAGTGTTAGTGGTTAAATGGAAGATGCAGCTTTCATTTCTAGAAATAGCATCACCTGTATTCTATTGAAAAACTGATGGAAGGATTTCTTGTCTGTTTAGTTTAATAATAGATGAAATGAGATTGTGTTTCCATTTGTTTCAGTAACTGTTTGCGTGT
Source organism: Lasioglossum figueresi (assembly GCA_028455805.1). Taxonomy (NCBI): domain Eukaryota; kingdom Metazoa; phylum Arthropoda; class Insecta; order Hymenoptera; family Halictidae; genus Lasioglossum; species Lasioglossum figueresi. The sequence continues at coordinate 10,884,568 of CM052204.1, forward strand.
ACACGTTTGGCATATTGACCATTCAAATCATACCAGAGATCTTGAACATGTCGATATCAAATAACATCGCTCATTTCCTACAGCATGTTCGAGGTGAATTGTTTCTCGACCAGGATAAATATTATGCACTTATTCTATTATATTTGACTGTGTTCTTCATTTATGGGATGGTTGCGATTACCGCCATCACTCTGCAGTGGATTATGATGATTAATCACGCATGCGGAATGTTCGCTATCCTTGGGTCAGTATTCAGGTATAAAACCACCTGTTATGCATTAAAGTAGCACGATTGAACCGATTCTTCCGTAGATATCGTTTGGAGCACGTGTTCCACGTCAGTTCGAGAAAACGTGACAGAAAAGACAGTGTAAAAAAGATTATCGTTCAAACGGTCGAGTATCATAAACAGATAATTAAGTTAGTATGTCTTGTAAGTATGTTGGCGTTCCAATAGTTGTAAAAATAGTAAACAAATATTGCGAACAGACCAATACCGTGCGCATAAGACCGCACGACCGAAGTGAAAACTTGTATGGCGATTGCACCCCTATCCGTTTCTCGCTCCGACTTTACGCAAATGGCGTTTCACCCCAGAGCGTGACGGATCGAACTCATTTACAACCCAGCGATTGTATACGCGTTGCGCCCCTAAGGAGGTTTTCACTTCAATAATACTCTACTGTTCTAGCTATGATTTTTACAGGTATATTGCTACATTGAACTCTATTTATTCATTTTATTATGTGGCCCTCGCGTTGATGGCAATTATTATTCTCAGCACGTTCATGATTCAAGTAAGTTTATTTTAGTGTAATAATAACTACTCTGCGGATTCTATGCATTTGCGACAAAAATGAATAGATTGAATGCAAAGCAAGAATAACTTCTGAACAATCTAAAAATGTTATTGTAAATGTAAGGAAGTAATGTTATTACTTACAACTCACTGAAGTTATTGAAGATACAAAGAAATGTTGTATGTTGCGCATGTATCTTACAATTCAAACAATTTTTATTTTGTAACTTACTAACATTCCAATGAGAAAATTACGTCATTTAAGGGGGTACGCAACCCTGTAAGCCTAATAAAATGAAGCAACACTTTTTTTGCAAATAGAAATACTTTAAGAGAAGACTTTTCTAAAAATTATTAAGCAACATTTTGGCCTTATTTTTATATAAAATTATAAAATGGTGGAGTTATATAACATTTTCTGACTCCATGTGCAGTAAAACCTTAGTCGCTTGCCCTCTGCGGTACATGTGACTGGGACATAAAAAAATTGTTGTATCAATTTAAACATAAACAGTTTATCTTCAATGTAGCGTTCGATTGTTTTGATATCTTAATTTGCTGAAGTTTTATAAATGTTTAAGGTTGATTTTCTTCAGCGTATAAGATATTTTCATAAGTTCTTACAAGTTATTGTTTCTTAAAGCAATTTAAGAAATTATTAGACTTGCGAGTGATACACAAAGATCTGATCGTGAAGTTACAGTGCCGGACAAAATGATAGGACTTTTGATGTATTTGTACATTTCATATAAAACAATAATATTTATATATGTACATATTACATGTGCTGTTTATTAGATATGACCTCCAAAGTATCCATATAGAATTGCAAGTTTGTATCTTGCACACAAAAGAAATTAGAGGAAGAAGTGTAAACATGGGCTGTCCTTGCTCGGTCAAATTGGTAGGACGCATGTAATATTGTCTGTTATTATGTACTCTGGCAGTAATCTGTCAGCAGTGACTAGAAGCAGACGTGCAAATTTTTCAGTTATCTACAACATTTGTGCCATTAAAGTTAAAATGGGTTGACGAAAACAATTAGACAAAAGTGAAACGGACCGAATTTTGTTATTGCGGTCACAAAATCAAACTATCACGAAAATTGCGAAGTTATTAAATAGAAGCCGTCACGTTGTGTGTAACTTCTTTAATTATCCGAAAATCTACGTAAAAAAGAAAGGTACTGGCAGACCTCGTGCTACAACAGAACGCGACAGACGGGCCATATGTATTACGGGCCATATTACGGGCGTAGCTTCTAATTATAAAGAATCTGCCAGAAAAATCTCTGAAGATGCAGGTGTTTCAGCTAACGTAAGAACTGTACGACGTATTCCCCAAAGTATATATATATATGTATATATATATATATATATATATATAGGGTGCGGCACCTAAAACAGGTCACCTGAATAAATCGCTTGCTTTTGAAGATAGAAAAAAAAGGATCAGACGGATAATTTTTTTATAGGTGGAGACGTCGAGGAGATACGAAGGTCAACTCTGTATTTTTAAATGGAACGGTATGGTTTTTTATTTACATTCTGATAGTGTATTTCAAGACGAATACAATGACCTATCACGAAGGTCGTTCAAGGTCACGCAAGGTCAACTGCAATAGAAAATAAAATGTCTCAAAGCACTCTTCGAACGCTACGACG
>CM052204.1:10887130-10913658 GCA_028455805.1 Lasioglossum figueresi
GTTTTGCATTTGGATTATGATTGGTTATCACCGATATACTCGTCCCGTATTAGTGACTTAGAACGACCACCTCCGTCGTGCTTCGATAGCGACTTTGCTGTAGTAGTATCCACTTTCATTACTCATGAATCTGGCCCCATATTTTGTATTAGCATTACACAATTAGCGTGTAATAAAGACGAAATAACGATACGTGTCACAGTTACAACGGCGAATGGTATAATGCATCGATCACAGACCAAAAAACGTTGCTGTTCATTATGCAAAATTGTATGAAACCAATCACCATCACAACCGCCACAATTATAACGATATCGATGGAGCAATTCGGCATGGTAAGAGATGCCGCATAATTAGTTGTGCTGTTGAATACATTACATTGATAAATACAGAACGTAATTGTTTATTGAAGGTTGTCAGGGTTTCGATGTCCTGTTTCACGCTGCTCTATTCACTTTCATGATCACTAGTTGACAATCGGAGATGACAAATTTCTTGGATTTTGATATGATGCAAGTTTATACATGTTGTATTATGCTATTACGGGCGAAATGAAATAAACAAACCAAACGGTAGCAAACGTTAACGATGCGACGACACAGCCACCATTCCAGGCTTATCGTCGCCGAGCATGCTTACTTTCAGTTTCGGCACCAAACTTTGCCGCAAAATAATGCAGAAACAGATGAGACGGTATTTGCTTGCAAAGTTTCGTGCCACATTAATACGAAATCAAAACCAGATTGCTTACTGGGTAAGTAGTGATTCTAATATTTTCTCGACATGTGAATAGCTTCATCACAGTAAATTGTAAGGTAATTATGGTATAAACTGCACACCCCCACGTAGTTTATAAGAATCCGGAAATTTATTCTCAACAAACAATATCAATTCCACTGCGGTCACCTGAAAATTTCAATAGGCTTTTATGATCAAATTGTGAATTTCTTTTACGGCACCACCAGGAGAGTTCCAAACAAATAATTTAAATAGATCTGTGTAAAGTTTGTGCTCGTTCACATAACGGAAACAGAGGCCGTATGTTTAATATAATTTCAAAAATTAAGGATATACTAAATATTAAAATAGAAATAATAAAAAAGAATTGTATTTGTGTTTTGAAACTGATGTGTACGCTTTCTTTAGGTATTCTCACAATGCTACCAAATTATAACCAAATACAAATTTTTCACTGGTATAGTATAACTGTAAGAATTCGTGACAAAGCTTATTGGCTTTTGTAAGAAACGATAGGAAATTAATTGTCCTTGAAGAGAGGGGGGTGTGAGCAATAGAAACCTAAGACGCTAACCAGATGCAGTGTCTTCAAGTCTCAAGGGGATTGCGACGAGGGAGGCTACTTAAGGGTGCGCCGGAGCGAACATACGCACGCCACCATCGGCGTAAAGGTGAACTAAGAAACAAAGATAAAGAGGCAGATATGTTTCTCGCAGGAGAGGTTAAGACAAAGAATACAAAACGGCTTGTTTTTTCGATTAGCCTACTACACTTGCATTTAGCGAAGAAGCAATATTGTTTTACGCTCTTTGTATTAAAATATTCTCTGAATTATTGCACGTTCCTGTACAGAGCCCTTTTTTTGCAATTTGTCTCTTGAAACTTTTTAAACAATAATAGCGTACGTTTTTATAGAAAAAATTTTTTTTTCTGTACACTTTTTCCAAAAAAGGGCTCTGTACAGGAACGTGCAATAATTCACTAACAACAAACTAAAAATCCAACTAAGCAACACCCATAACTTCCTCCAGTTCAAAAAGATAAGCATTAAAAACAATCTTGAAGTCCATAGATACTCACATTCGACAGACACATCTCACTGTCTCACGACCACTTCCTTTACCTCATTCCCAAAAAACGAAACGTTTCTAATCACTACTTATGCACTAAAATAAATGTAGCCGTACAAAAAATTTAAATTTTCTTTTCTCTTCTATGACACTTTTCAGAATAAACGCGATTCAATCACTGTAACTACAAGAAAATGATTCGGCAAGGGGTTAAACGCGATGTAAGTAATAACAGCATGTAAACTTCAGAAAAACTCTACTTTCCTTTCCAGTTTCCCGTATATGCGGAAATATTTCATCTTGAACAATTTATTGGGAATGTCATTGTAATTTCTAATATAAAACACATTCGAAATAACTTGTTACTTTAATTGAAGGTTCCATGACCAATTAACCCTTAGCACTTGAGTGGTGAATCAGCGTTGCCGCCAAAGATCGCTACACCATTAATCAAAATATTGTTTAGATTATGTTGGTATCTTATCAATTATAAAACTATATAAGTATTGTATGGGATATTATATCAATTTTATATTAACACTAAACTTACCACGCGGGATTAAATGAACCGTTTTTGACTTTTTATTTGACAATTATTGAAATTGTAAAGGTGTTTTCATGGGAATTTATTGAATATATATTTCATTCCTGTATATACTATCGTAAAAATCACAGAAAATTTAAATAGATTTAATCTTATTATTTTTATAATACTAAACATCGGTCACTTTTGATTCTCGGTAGGTTTAGTGTTAATAGAAGGAAAAAAATTAATATAGAATGGAATTATTCTAGTTCGGAAGAAATGTTTCATTTCCGAGTCGACGTAGCTCCGAGTGCACAGGGTTAAAAGTAAATCAACAGCAACACATTCGTACCTGATCCGTGTGGGCAGTGTTTCCATCTTGTCATTCAAAACAAAAATGACTACTTTATCTTGAGTCTTCAACTATTTCTTCCTATATTCTCCTGTATCTATTCAGATCCGTACTCGAAGAACTCCGCACGACGACTGTGACTCTTGGAGTGGCAACATGCCCCCACTCGCGCAAGTGTACTCATCGATTGCCAATAATCGCGCAAGTGTCTTTTCACACGAATTTGAAAAGACGAGATATCTAAGAAATCTGAGGATTATTGACAGTGACACTTTTATATTTCAACCCTGTCTTTGCAATTTGCTTCCTGGAATCGGAAAACGTTTTTAAATTGTTCGAAGGTACTAGTCACGTGTATAGACGTTCGCCAGCGGTTACCACGTAAAATTGCCTCATGTAAAAGTTGCGGTGTATCGGAAATTATAGGTTGCAATTTTAAAGAGGGAACACGATTCCGTCTATAGACTGGGGTGAAAATGGATAAGCGAGTCTTCTCGCAACAGTTGTGTTCCACCGGCCGTTCATGAATGGATGTCTTCAAGACTAGGTATTTCAAGTATTGCCGGTTGCAGCTATTGTGCATCGGCATGTGGCCGTACCAAAACAAGCTAGCTGCAATGTCCATACGAGTATGTTTCGCGGTTCTGACAGCAGTTTTAATAAACGGCGAGGTACGACTCAAGTTCATAGGAATAGTGAGAAACGCATAGAAAGACTCAGTAACGTACTCATTGTCAGTAATAACTGAATTTGTTGCAAGAAGGAATACTTAAACAATCATTTTTATTAATAATCACTCGTTCATCGAATCGTAACTACAATATCTGTGTCTAGCAAAATTTTTTACGAATACAGATAAGGAGAAATGTTTTCTTTAGAATTAGTTTCAACAGATATATTCGGAAGAATGCTGCAGTTGTATGAAAGGTTTAATGGAAACTACACGATTAAGTATCCTGCGAATGTAAAAAGATCCATTATATATTCACAACTAATAAATGCATTTGAGACTTTCAGAGAATAACGTCAGTTAGGTATCATTTAGTAATGTTGATTGATGAAATCGTTATTGTTAATTTACTGTGAACAGATTCAACGCATCATCAAATCAAGGGATCAACTTCAACTATGCATAGAGCCTATACCTTATCTTCTGACAGCATGTGCGGTTAGCATAAAATTTCTAACCATCTGGTTCCGTTCAGAAACGGTAAATTTATTTCCCCTCTTCAGTACAGTAAGTCCTTCTGTAACATGGTTCACGTGTTCCGCGTTGTACCGCAACCGTGTTGAGCGAAACTTATTGTAGAAGTAATTGCGACGAAGGGAATGCGGAGAGCATCGTATTACAAAAGGATTGTTGTAATTTTTGCAAAGTGTTACAGGAGCTCTTATTCTGCTCTTATTTACTCTTGACGAGAATTTTTTTTTTTATTTCTTTTACGTCACCCCACAGGATTGTTTGAAAAACATAAAAAATCTGTGCAAAGTTTGAGCTCGACCGCGGATAACGGAAAACAACTGCAATTGTCAAATATCGGAAAAAATTTTGTTGTGATTTTTTGATTATGGAAACCATTTGTTTTTCGAAAAAGTAATACAACATAAAAGACGAAGCCTGCCCGAATGCAGAGTTTTGTCCGACATATTTTTTGATGCGATAAATAACACTGTCCAACAGCCAAACATTAATTAAAACATGTTTAAACAATTATAATGTATTAATATTTGATATCATTGTATTCGGGAAAGTCTACAGAATCTTTTGCCGTAAAGAACAATTCGATATCTTTTATAATAGCATCACAATAATTGTTCAAATTTGAAAAATATGTCTTTTTTTTAAACTCAATTTTCTCAAAAACTCTACGTATAGGAGAAAAATTAAGGTCAGATTCGTGATCAGCGTGAAAGACTCTATAAGAATCGCATAGTGGGAATCCCGTTATCCGATCGAACTCAAACTTTGCACAGATTTTTAAAAAATTATTTTGGACAATCCTGGGGGTGTCGTAAAAGAAATTCAAAATTCGAAAATAAGAGCCACGCTAGTGTACATTCTTGAAAATTTTAATGAGAATAGCAACTTGGAGTCTTTATCAATTTATTTGTGTCTAATTTTGTATCCCTTATTTCAGATGAGGAAAACGATGAATAGAATACAATACGATTGGCATAACGCGGCACTGAACAACGAGGATCATCTTCTTGAAGCTAACGCCGAGAGAGGGTGGAGATTTTGTAGGCTCTACATACGTAAGCAAACAATTATACTTCGAAGCAGATGGGTTTGGGGGGATAATTCGTAGGTAGTTGATCGCCTTACTCACACATTCACCGAAATTTTATATCGAGATAGAGAAATGAGGATTTGGAAGCAGACAGAAAGGGGAAAGGGGAGAGGGATAAAATCCGATCGATTAACTCTATGTTCAGAATACTTCATCTCTATGTTGAGAAACCTTCTATCATTGATACTGATTATCTGTAACCAGAACACATGCAATGATTCAAATGATTCAATGAATACTGCAATGAATACTGAAATTCAATGATTACTGCATGTCTTCGCTGTGATAAAATATGAGCGTTTGATAAATGATATTCCTGGATTACATTTTTGAAGTAACTGTTATTTATGTTTTCTGATTTTAACCCTTTGCACTCGAATCTATTTTAACTCAAAAATTAAACATTTCTTCCGACCTAGAATGATTCAATTGTACAGTAAATGCTCTGTAAACGCAAAAGCCTTGGGGAGATTCGTAGACGGACACTATTTTTAGAGCTTCAAAGACCGAGCAGAACGTAGAAAAGGAAACCGCGCTAGGCCGAAGCGACTGACAATGAGACTCTCCGCGTCACATTAGTAGTGGTTCACACCGAAATACCCAAGCCGAGATCAGATTACTACATTGGAGGGCATATTTTATGGCGTTTATAGAGGATTTACTGTATATGATTTTTTCATTTTATGGATGTGAAATTGATACAATACCACATAGAATTCTTAAATGTGTAGTAATTGATTATGTACCAATATATTTAACACTTTGGACTTCGAATTACGTTTCAATTTTGTTGCCAACAAGTCCCTACTATTTTAAGTGTTACATTTGAAATTTACTTCAAAGGACATTTACTTTGTCTGTTACTTATTTTAAACAATTTGGTTTACTAATCATATTAAATATAGCTCTCAAACTTTGTTGTAATTTATAGTTGTAGAAGTTCTATTTGTTTCTAACCAAAAAATGAGACTTAAATAAATAAAGCAAGAACCAAATACATATGAAACACATTTCATTTACATTTTCCTTCCTCCGATGTCGAGTCACACTCGACAAATGAGTGCAAAGGGTTAAATGGAAGATGCATCTTTCATTTCTAGATGTGGCATCGCCTGTATTCTACTGAAAATCTGATGAAACAGTTTTCTTTCTGTCGAGTTTAATAACGGATGAGATGAAATTGTGTTTCCATTTGTTTCAGTAATTGTTTGCGTGCACTCGGCTGGCATGTTGTCGCTTCAAATCATACCAGAGATCTTGAACATGTCGATATCAAATAACATCACTCGTTTCATGCAGCATGTTCGAGGTGAATTGTTTCTCGACCAGGATAAATATTATGCACTTATTCTATCATATGTGACTCTGATGTTCATTTGTGGTATGCTTGCGACTACCGCCATGGCCCTGCAGTGGATTATGATGATTAATCACGCATGCGGGATGTTCGCTATCTTTGGGTCAGTATTCAGGTGTAAAACCACCTTTTTTTTTTGTTTAAGGGCGGTGGGGTAATCCTCTTACGGACACCCTCTCCTTCGATGGTGGTTGGAGAGGGTAGTGTGGGGCTCGGCTCCCCCCCTCGGATTAATTGGGAAGATTATCATTACCTACGTAACTTCTATCGCCATACCCACTAAACCCCCATCGCCCAGGACCTGAGGAACCTTTTCCTCGTCCTATATGAGACAAGTCTCGCACCACCGCTGTCCCGCTATCCGCATTCAGCGGTGGTGCCCCACTTGTCCCAAAACTTGTTCTTGTCTCATAAGGTGTAAAACCACCTGTTATGCATTAAAGTAGCACGATTGAACCCATTCTTCCGTAGATATCGTTTGGAGCACGTGTTCCACGTCAGTTCGAGAAAACGTGACAGAAAAGATAGTGTAAAAAAGATTATCGTTCACACGGTCGAGTATCATAAACAGATTATTAAGTTAGTATTTCTTGTAAGTATGTCGGCGATCTAATAGTTGTAAAAATAGTAAAGAAATATTGCAAACAGACCAATACTGTGCGCATGAGACCGCACGACCGAAGTGAAAACTTGTATGTCGATTGCACCCCTGTCTGTTTCTCGCTCCGAGTTTACGCAAATAGCGTTTCACCCCAGAGCGTGACGGATCAGACTTATTCACAACCCAGCGATTGTATACGCGTTGCGTCCCTAAGGAAGTTTTCACTTCTATAATACTCTAATGTTCCAGCTATGATTTTTACAGGTACATTGCTACAGTAAATTCTAGTTATACAATTTATTATGCGGCCCTCGCGTTGATGGCAATTATTATTATCAGCACATTCATGATTCAAGTAAGTTTATTTTAGTTTAATAATAACAACTCTGCGGATTTTATGCATTTATGATAAAAATGAATAGATTGGATGCAAAGCAAGAAAAACGACTGAACAATCTAAAAATTTTATTGTAAATGTAAGGAAATTGTGTTATTACTTTCAACTCACTGAAGTTATTGAAGATACAAAGAAATGTTGTATGTAGCTCATGTTTCTTATAATTAGTTCAGGCAATTTTTATTTTGTAACTTATTAACATTCCAATGTGTAACGTCATTTGAGGCGGTATGCAACTCTGTAAGCCTACTAAAATGGAGTAACACTTGTTTTGCATATGAAGCATACTGTGAAAAAAAGATTTTTCTATTAAACAATAAGCAACATTTTGGCTTTAATTATAGATGAAATAATAAAATGGTGAAGGTATATAACATTATCTAACCCCATGTCTAGCAAAACCTTAGTCGCTCGACCTCTGCAGTCAAGTGACTGGGATATAAAAAATTGCGGTATTTATTTAAAGAAAAACAGTTTATCTTCAATGTAGCGTTTGATTGTTTTGATATCTTAATTTGCTGAATTTTTATAAATGTTTAAGGTTCATTTTCTTCAGCACAAATGATATTTTCATAAGTCCTTACAAATTATTGTTTCTTAAAACAATTTAATAAATTCTTAGGCTTGCAAGTGATACACAAAGATCTGATAGTGAAGTTAATAAAAGTTGATCATGAAGTCAAGGTTGAGTTAATGAAAATAATAAAGGATTAATTAGTAAGAAGATTTCATTTCCGTTAAAAACATTTATGTTTAGGTGTATGATGCGATCAACCACTCTCATTTTCAAAACGTTTGTATACTCGCAATGTTTTGTATTATATGTCTATGGTATGTTTTCATCGAAGCTTTTCCGGCGCAGAAGCTCATAGACACCAGCTCCAATGTATTTCGTCAAATGTCAGTACACGATTAACCAATTTCCTTTCATTTTTCTTCATACGAACCTTATTATATAAAAGTCCTGTAATGCGGCTGCATAATTATATCTCGAGTACAGTAAAGTTCCATTCTAAGTTAATTCTCGGTCGTCTTGTGACATAGATCGGGACCGTACACTATTTTTTTTGTGGCTTTGACGACCGCGCCGAACGTAGAAAAGGACATCATGTAAACACGGACCGCATCCAAAAATAGCGAAACAGAGAGACAATACTAGTGCAATACCGAAACGTCTTAATTTTTTACTTGTTTTTACTGAAATTTTACCAATATATTTTCGTCATTTTTATGATTAAAATTACACCAAACCAGAAACAATTTGGTCCTTATTTACTGTACATGTAAAAGATAATTTACAATTTCTCAAACAACTTAGCATCTCGAAAATTATGTTCTCTAAGAATTAGATTAGCATTTTGAAAATTAACAGAACTAGATCCCGTTGGAGGATTTAAACGACTCATTTTAATCAGAAAAATGTGATAAATATCTTGAGAAAGGTTGTATAAGAAGAAAGTTGAAAATAAAAAAGTTAGCATCGCATTGGTATTTTAAACAATACAATTAGTTTTGAATTTTTGCCGACCGTCGTGGTCGCTGTTTCTATTTCTTTTTCACTCGCTGTCCTCTTCTATATCCTAAAGTCACTCCATACCGTTGATTATACCACTAAATACAGTTAGAATTATATCGTCTTTAGTGTCATTCTAATCGGAAAAATGACACAAACAGGTTGGTGAAAGACGCATAGTAAAAATAAAGAAGTTTTGCATTTGGATTATGATTGGTTATCACCGATATACTCGTCCCGGTAATAGATTCACAGCCCTTCGCGGTGTATGCACCCCAGTGGACGGGGTAGGCGAAGTGACTTAGAACGACCACCTCCGTCGTGCTTCGATAGCGACTTTACTGTAGTAGTATCCACTTTCATTACTCATGAATCTGGCACCATATTTTGTATTAGCATTACACAATTAGCGTGTAATAAAGACGAAATAACGATACATGTCACAGTTACAACGGCGAATGGTATAATGCATCGATCACAGACCAAAAAACGTTGCTGTTCATTATGCAAAATTGTATGAAACCAATCACCATCACAACCGCCACAATTATAACGATATCGATGGAACAGTTCGGCATGGTAAGATATACCGCATAATTAGTCGTGCTGTTGAATTCATTACATTGTTAAATACAGAACGTAATTGTTTATTGAAGGTTGTCAGAGTTTCGATATCCTGTTTCATGGTGCTCTATTCACTTTCATGATCACTAGTTGACTATCGGAGATGACAAAGTGCTTGGATTTTGATAGGATGCAAGTTTATACATGTTGTATTATGCTATAACAGGTGAAATAAAATAAACAGACCAAACGGTAGCAAACGTTAACGATACGACGACACAGCCACCATTCCAGACTTATCGTCGCCGAGCATGCTTACTCTCAGTTTTGGCACCAAACCAGCCTAATGCAGAAACATATTAACGTGTCATAATAATGATGCATGAACTATATATTTTTTTATTTTGTATTCGTCCTATCTGATGTATTATTATTTTATGATTTTTAGTATAAGCAAATTCAACTATTCTATATGCCTTAGTTCTTCTAGAGACGTCTCAAAATCTTTCTCAATATGACATGTGTACGTGTATCTGTACTATCAGTGCTGAAAAGTGGATAGGAGACAATTTATTATCTAGTTACCAAATTCTGAATTTGTGAGCATGGAGACAGTTTTTGGTCAATAGGTAATACCCACTTTAAATCGTGAAATAATATTTCCTTACCTTCTTTAAAAACTTGTAATTTCATGTTGTCACTAATCACAATCCGTGTTTTAAGTACCAAGAAAGCAGAGGTACCACTACATACAAGTATGCAAAACTAACTTTTTGAATTTGTTATTTCAATACTACAATAGTTTGAAGTTACAAGCTTTTCTTCATGATTGATTTATTAAAGTTCAGGAATCACTAATTGAATCAGGATCAATAAATTCTCTAAGCAAACTTTTATGGTTTTGAATAATTCTTTCTCTGCGCTCTACTGAACTGCCAGAGATGTTGCCATAGCCTTTAGGTCTTTCCTCGATACCTTGCCAGTAAAAGTATGAGGTAGCGTTGGTATAAACTGGACACCCCCACGTAGTTTATAAGCATCCGGAAATTTATTCTCCACAAACAATATCAATTCCTCTGCGGTCACCTGAAAATTTCAATAGGCTCTTATATGTTCAATTTGTGAATTTCTTTTACGACACCCCCAGAATTGGTCCAAATAAATAATTTTAAAAAATCGATCGGATAACGGGAACAGGGGCCGTATGTTTAATATAATTTTAAAAATTTAGGATATACTAAATATTAAAATAGAAATAATAAACAAGAATTGTATTTGTGTTTTGATACCGATGTGTACGTTTTCTTTAGGTATTCAAACAATGCTACCAAATTATAACCAAATAAACATTTTTCACTGGTATAGTATAATTATAAGAATTCGTCACAAAATATAGTGACTTTTGTAAGAAACGATAGGAAATGAAGCGAGGATGGTCGAGCAATAGAAACTGGAGACGCTAACCAGATGCAGTGTCTTCAAGTCTCAAGGGGATTGCAACGAGGGAGGAGGCTGCTTAACCCAGGAAAAACTAAGGAAAGCACCAACGATCCTGTAGGGGTGGGGATTGATGAGGAGAATATATTCTGTGAGGACAAGAGTCAGCTCGGAACTCTTGTCGAATCGTTCAGATATTGTAACGCGAAGAAGTTGTAAAGGTTGAGATAGCCTCATCGGAGTGAGAAACATATGCTGAATCTATCATCCATCCATCTAACTATCAACCAATGCATTTTTGCGGCCCACTTTTGTGGAGTCACGTGACCCCATTACCATTTTCGGTAAGCCTATTTGCAATGCAAATGAAGCGATCCATCACGCGAAACAACGATTCAGAATAGGATTATACATATTTATTTGTGGCACGAAGATTCCGGCATAAACTAGTCTAAATCGCAAATTAGATGATAGGTCTATCCTTATTGTTGAATGTAAGTTTGAGGCGACACTCACGGGTGACGCGTGGACGGATTCCACTCAAGGTTGTAAGGCTTGAGCCCGGTTTGATCGCGGACGCGTCCCCGCGAATGCCCTCGTACGACTTTTACTACCCGCCAAATTAATCTTGTGTAGCCGGTTCAAATGGGTTTAGCGATTACATAAGACAAAGTTCGTTTCGAATACAATAGCATACGTTAAAGGAGCGTTTCGTCCCGGACCTGCTAGTGGACTCGTCGGTAAGGCTGATCTAGCAGGTCCTGCCTTAGACGCTAGCGCACGCGAGGGGTTTTTGCTAGATATGACGCGGCTGGACAACGAACTATCGTAATGTAACTTCCCGACACTTATCCCGTTTTGAATGACAAGACAACGGCCGGTGCGTTGTCCTTGTCTAACCGAGGATTAAGATGGTGCTTCTCCGAAAGCTAAGATAGAACTGTAGGAACTCGAATTCCTGTCCGAACGCGACGAGGAAAAACAAGTGCTGATTGGTTCCTGCCGAAAGTTGCATTTACCAATCAGCATGATTCGACTGTTGACATCTCCTTCTTGCTGCTGTGAAGGAGCATTGGGAAGGAGGCGCGACGAGGCTCGGTTATATGACACTGCCCGGGAAGGTCCGGGTGGTCGTTCGAAGGGACCAATTCTATGGTACATTGTTCTTTAAGGTATACAACAACGAGACATTTGCCAGATGTCTCGAATGGTCGCCGAATGACCCTACTTTACGTCATCTTCGAGGAAGATGTTTAGTCGCGAACGTACCATAAATATTGCTGCAACGAAACCTATGTGTCGTGTTCCTGCGCGACGGAACACTTATACTTAGTCGGTGTTATTATTGTATTTCCTAACATAATTTCTTACATTTTATAGAAATTTCGCCTAGTGTGTATTAGATAATTAAGATAGTTATAGCAGGTAATCATACTTCTTTATCTGGCCTCTTGCTGACAAATGCAACGGGATGTTCATCGTCTGTAGGATGAGGTATACCAACGACCCCAACTTCGAAAACCGCCGGATGTGTTAGCAAGAGATCCTCGATTTCACTTGGTACTATTTGATATCCCCTATACTTAATTATCTCTTTTATTCTATCGATGATGAATAACTCCCCCTTCTCGTTATAGTAAGCCATATCACCCGAGTGTACCCAACCTAGAATTAAAATAAGAATAATCTTACAATGCTTTTCATTTGCAGGATGTCAAGATGTTACGTGAGATATATTCACAAGATAGACAACAGATAACGATAATGCGACTTTCAATTGGGCAGGCCACGGTTAGCATGACCGTTTACGAACAATGTGAATATGTAGGTATTAGGGAGTAGTAGACGGTAGAAATAATGGTATATTTGTTTGAAGAGCGACGGTCGTGTTACGAGCCGAGGTTTAGGCAGCTATGTGGAAACCGAGGGTAGTTTAGGTTTGAGAGATTTTGTGTAAAGGTAGAAAATGTACACGCAGGACTATCCGGTGTCTCTTTCACCACCGGGTCGCCACTATATTGGATAGAGTCTTGGTTCTGCTGGGTCGTAACTTATTGAAATGAATTAGACACTCTCGAGCGGCAAAGGTGTATCGTCGTAGGATATTAGCGACTGGGAAATCGAAAAGGAATATGCGTGATCGAAATGAACTCTAAATAAATTGACAGGCAATGATATAATCTTAATTATGGTTAATAGAAACGTTTAGTGTAGGGTGTCGCGGTGTCGCGGACTAATACTCTCAATTTTGACGCATCGGAGAATGCGGGGCGATCTACTGCAGAATCCCTTGACGGGATACGTACCGGAAGAAGTATAATAATACTGCTCGATGGGGAACTTATACCCGATCTTGCTCGAAAGAAATTACGACGTAAGAATCGACGCGTACAGCGTGAAACTCCTGAGATCAAAGCCCGACGATGAAGAGATCTATGCCCTTATACAGGGTGTTCGACAACAGGTGGGAGAAAATTTAAGGGGTGGTCCTCGACGATAATATAAGACGAAAATGAAGAATAAAAAAATTGCGATTTCGGCTTCGTTATTTATTTATTAACACTTAAAAATCCGCCTTAAATGCGGCAACAAGTCTAACAAGAGTGTACGTTGCGTACGTCATAGAGGCGCGCGACAGTCACGTATCAAGTGACAGATGCATGCATACCTTGGTTCTTATTTGGGGCCCCAGCGAGGTGAAAATATTGAATAAATCGTTGGACGACATTGAACCTACCTGCTCGTTAAAGTCCACAAGGGCATTTATAATATCCGCCCTATGGAATTATAGTGCCCAAAATTGTCCTGGACGAGGGTGGGGACTACTGATTAAGGGGGAACGCTACCCTCGTGATATAACTAGAAAGGAACTAGAATCTAACTAGATTTTGGATCGAAACATGGGTTTGCGGTCTTAGATTGTTTGCCCTTATCTCACCGAATTTTCGGCTGGGTGAGGGCTCATTCTAAAGAGGAAGGTTATAGCTACTGCGCTCGACCGATTTTTTAACGGGATTATGTCTATATCTGATAATATAAGTGTTCGAGGTAGAGAAAAAATCGAGAAAAATATTCGCAGACTTCAATGTATTTTTTTGTCTCTAAAAGATTTTTTCACTGCCATAATGCGGTCGAGCGCTGTAGCTATAACCTTCCTCTTTAGATTGAGCCCTCACCCAGCCCAAGATTCGCTGAAATAAGGACAAACAATCTCAGACCGTGATTGCATTCACATAGCAGAGATTTCCCCATATTACGTTCATGAAGACAGAGGTCCTCTCTGAAGCGGAGCAAATCTAGAGTCAATTTTAGTTCAGCTAGTTTAGGCGAGATGGCGCCTAGTCAGAAGGACTGTCAACGTGGAATCATAGCAAAACTGAAGCGTTGGGCTAATACATATGTATGCCACAGTGAAAGCGTGACAAAGTCAATGTATGCATTTTCGTACAATTGTAGGTTAGGTCAGCGGTTCCAACCTGCAAGTTGGAAGAATAGAATACAACATTCAAGATTAGAATATGGAAATAGCAAGCAACTCCATCTTGCGTTGATCAGGCAGTTGGGTGTTTATCAGTGTTACCAAACTCTTTTTCTGCACAGAGGTTGGTAACACTGATAAATATTCTGAAAAGCAAGGGTAGCGTTCCCCCCTAAGGGTGCGCAGGAGCCAGAGAATTCCCTAGGAAGCTCTTGACAAGGATAGAGAGATCCTCGTCTCTCCTATGGGGCTGCGACGGAGAGGGAGATATGTCGCTCAAAGGAGAGACAAAGACAGAGATTACGAAGCAGCTTGTTTTTTCGATGAACCCACTACAGACGCGTTTAGCGAGGAAACAATATATTTTGATGCTCTTTGTGTTGAAATATTCTCTGAATTATTTTACGTTCCTGTACAGAGCCCTTTTTTGGAAAAAGTGTACAGAAAAAAAATTGTTCTATAAAACCGTACGCTATTATTGTTTAAAAAGTTTCAATAGACAAATTGCAAAAAAGGGCTCTGTACAGGAACGTGCAATAATTCAGAGAATATTTTAACACAAAGAGCATAAAACAATATTGCTTCTTCGCTAAATGCAAGTGTAGTAGACTCATCGAAAAAACAAGCCGTTTTGTATTCTTTGTCTTAACCTCTCCTGCGAGAAACATATCTGCCTCTCTATCTTTGTTTCTTAGTTCACCTTTACGACGATGGTGGCGTATGTTCGCTCCGGCGCACTCTGGGTTCTTGGAAATTATGCAGCTCACTGCATCGTCCTAATCTTTACTGATTCCTCTGTTTCTGAATAGGCCGTCTGTTTCGACACATATCTCCGGAAGGGTTAAAAGTCACCAACGGTCGCGTCCGCATACGTAACGGTCGGCATGTTGTTGTATTATTTTCGACTGTCCAAGATGATTAAAAGACTCTCATCCAAACGCAAGAGAAAAAATGGAATATGAGAATTTATTTACATTGTTAAAGAGGCCATGGTAGCCTATTTTGCTATTTATTTAAGAAAAATCTTACTAGATTAATCTAGACATAAAACTAAGATTATTGTTACGCATTTATAACGTAGTAGAATATTGCATGCTGTTTCGATATATTTTCGACTTAATGAAACCATTTTTGAGGGGAATTTAATTGTTAGATGTTTTTAATTGTGCTCTGCGGAAATATAAGTTTGCATACAATTTTTCGGAAGGGGTCTACATTCGATTTGTACCATTCAATAGGAATATGCAATGATAATTCAAGTTTCAGGCAGACTTTACAACATGCCAGTAAAGTCAATATTTTTGTACTCACCGTCTTTGGACATGCTCTGTCTTGTTGCTGTTGGATTTTTGTAATATCCTTTCATCACGTTGGCTGATTTGGCACAAAGTTCACCCTGCTGATTTGCACCTAGAGTTTCTCCTGTCTGCGTATCAACGATCTTGATCTCACAGTTAGGGTTCACTGTTCCACAAGAACCGCTGGTACCACCTGGCAATTGTGTTGCAACTATTCCGGACGTCTCTGTCATACCTAGAACAAAAGTTTAATTGTATTATTAAACAACTTCATCTCTACACGATCGTGATTTAACTTGTTTTAAGCAAAAATCCAAATCACTTTTTACATAAATCGTCGTTTGAAAAATGTCCGTTTGAACGCAGTTTTATTCAAAATATTGTTATTCGCGAAATAAAACCTCACATTTGCATGAGAAACGCCGCTTTTGTAAGGGTGATTCAGCTAAGTCTGAATTACTTGCCAACTACCCAGGCAGACACTCCAACTCCAAGAAACTCCAACTGACCTATGTGTCTTGATACAAAAAGCGAAACAGAAGAAACCTAAGTATTGTATTGTATGCTACTCTTGAAACCAACTTTCGTTTCAACCATTTTTTCGCATACCAAATAGTTTACTATTTAATACTTAGCCGAATCACCCTGTACATGCGTATTATTGTATGCAATACTCACCATAAAGTTGTAACACTACTGTATTTGGTAAATGTTTCTTAATCGCATCATGAGATTCTTGTTTCAAAGAGGCACCACCAACCATGAGGCATTTTAGGTTCGAAAGATCATAGTTCGACAAATCCTTGTACCTAATGAATCGATTAGCCATACTGGTGCTCAACATTATCCACGAAACCTGCGGCACGATAATTAATAAACTAAAAATCAGTTAATACGATGAAATTAAACAAAAACTAAAATGTCAGAACATTTTTTGAAAAAACTCCACGGTCTACGTTTTCAATCAGAATATTAGAAAGTTTTCTAATTTCCTCCTACAGCAAGGTTTACTCCGATTTTACGAAATATTTACTCTTAGAGCAAGATTAGGTCCGCTTTTAGTGCGACTGACCTGCCCTCTACACGAGAGCAGGGTCTGTCCTCGTTTTGCTGTCCATTTGGCATGGAATTTTGGCACCAAACTTTGCAAGCAAATAAATGAAATGAAATGTCATTGTACCATGAACTCTTATTAAGCAGAGATTATAAAACTCATAGTCATTAGAGTAAATCATACGCGTTGATGTTTTCATCAGTCGACTCTCTATTTCAAACATCTATTGCCTGAAATCCCTAGTTCGCTTCAAATTTAAATACATCAATTTACGGCCATCCATAAGCAACACTTTATTGTACAACCCAATATATATTGAATCTATCATTGTAATTACCCAGTATGCAATCTGCTCTTGATTTGATATGAATTTTTCACTAAACTTTGCAAGCAAATACCGAACCATCTGTTTCCGTATTAGGATCGGTATCAACCGACAGGTTTTGGTCGGCAGATTCAGAGCAAATAAAGATCAAATCCTGCTCCAAACATGTCTTGGCACCAAAATGGCCGCTTTTTGCTCACAAAGTACGATTGCAGACAATTGGTCTTAATCTGATGGAGCAGATTTTGCCGACCGAGTACATCCCTCTTCTAGAAACTTATTCAATTAACCCTTTTAGTGCCGAACGAAAAACGGGCGTCTATGCGAAGATAACCGGACGAATTTGACGAATTTACTCTGGTTTAGGAAGAAGCCCATAAAAATCAAACTAAGAATGATATTTAAAAAATTCAAAACGCAGCGTATAGGGGAAGAATGGGGGAGTAATGTAATGCTGATTGTATTTCAATACTTATTGAAAATCATATGAATAACAGCAATATAAACAATGATTAAAAACATAGAAACAAGTTTCACTTTTACAAACAATATTTTCACTAATCATCGTTTGATTAATTTTATGTAGGTTAGGTTAGGTTAGTAATATTTCTTCCATTTCTGACCTTGCATGACCTTGAAGGTCACTGTGCAGTATACGGATGAATTCGTCTCGACACACGCTTTCATGTGTTTTAAAAAAATATACAGCATTCGATTTAAAAAATTGAAGGTCACCTTTATATCTAACAAAATAGTACAAACACAAACAAGTCACGTACGCCATTGTGTTGCGTATAAAAAACAGTACTACTTTTCCCTCTTTCAATTTTTTCTAATATTTACTATTTACAAGAAAAACGCTGGCTAGTAATAGCGTGAACACCCTGTATATCCCGTGTCGAGGGATATCCGAGGGATATCCCGTGTCCCGTTTCTACCTTTTCGCTCCAACATATACAGAGCCTCGGCACTAATCAGCATAAGACATAACAAAAAGTTAAATCTAATAAACATTTTTTTTCAATTGTGTTGCATCAAATTTGAACCATTTTAACGTTTTATAAAGTTATTTTGAGATACAGATCTCTCGTGATGTTTATAATAAGACGCCAACGCATGCGCAACGATATATCGTCGCTGGCACTTTTCGCTAGTGTACCAAACGACGATATATCGTCGTTCGGCACTAAAAGGGTTAATAATGTACCTTGTATCTCTCCATAATCTCGCATGCTCCCTGCGGTTGAAATTCTGGGGCGATTATTTTCGTGACATTATTCGCAATACTCATGAAATTGAAAAACAATCCACTAATCCAATACATCGAACTGAACCACAATGGTATTTCATCGGCCATTTTCAGTTTTGAAGATTCTAATGCGTCAAGGAGCGTTTCATGAGATAGTTCCACGCCCTTCGGTAAACCCGTGGTCCCGGAAGAGAGGAGTATGAACACCGTGTCACTGAGATCGGTGATTTTCAGACACCGGAAGTTAGCCACCTCGGATTTACTGTGACCTTGTAGAACATCCGAGAAGGGTACAGTGCCGGGATGTTCGCCGAATATGACGACCTTCGCCTCTAAATCTTCGATTTTCGCTGCGTCCAGAATAACCCTCACCGATTTCTCATTGGCAAAAATCACTTTCGGCTCAGTCAATCTCATGAAATGACACGCAAAATCTACAAAACGAAGAAACTGTACAAATCCGTACAAACATTGCTTATGTGTGTAGGTACTATCACGATTACGTATAATTAAACGATATAACGTTTACGGATCACACATATAACTAACCACAGTAGTGTCCATTGAACGCATAATGAATTTCACAATTTAATGACGTTCTTTTCGATGATATTTTTTAACCTTCTGGAATTTTATGGGCGTTTGTGTTACTCTAGTTCAGATAATTTAACGTAAACGAACAGCGCACCTATATATGTGTATAAATCTCTATCAAGATTTTCTAAATGTAGAAATAAAATTATTTAACCCTTTAATTTAATTCAAAGAACTGCTTAGCAAAGCCATGTTTTTTTCCATGAATAAATAATTCGTGACCGAAAGGGTTAATCGACTTAATTGATTATTTGTATATTAATGTTATGGTTTCGTGTCAATTGTACTATACATTCGAGAATACGGTATGAAATTTTATGCTTCAATGCCATGTTGCTAATTTGGAGTACCACAGATAGTAAGGAAAAAGTAGCACGTACAAAGACAGATATTTCGAAGAAAGACACTGTCATACATAGTGCAATAATGTCAAGTGCAGTGTAACTCTTACTAATATTCATGTCATCATCCCAAGGATTGATTATTGCCCCGATGAAAACGGTGGCGATGCACGGAATGAAGCTATCGAGGTGATTGTGTGTTGAGATTGCAACAATGTCTCCTTTCCTTACTCCTTCCTTTTTCAACCAGAGAGCACATTTCACTGCTCGATCCAGCATCTCCGCGTATGTATCTTCTTCTCCTGTGTTGATATAAATCTGTAACATTCGATCAGAACTGTGCAAAATTGCAATTACAAAATATTAGATTAATCGGAAAGTTCCGTCCATCTAGCGTCGAGTAGCCGTAGCTCGAACTGACGTTAACTATAACCTCTGAAGTAAGGTTAACTTTTTAGTTTCGACATCTTTCAATAAAATTCAATAGATCAAAATATACGCTTGCATCGATAACATCGTTTTCTCTGCATTAAAAATGTCGGAATTTGAGCCAACTAAGCGTCATTTGCGCGAAGTGTTACTCTTTTGTTTCAATTGGAAGAAAACTGCAGCTGAAGCTCATCGAATGATTGTAGACGTTTATGGCCGATAGTGCTGTTTCCGATAAAACATGTAGAGAATAGTTTCGACGCTTTAAAAATGCCGATTTTACTGTGGAGGACAAAAAACGTTCTGGACGGCCACGAGTATTCGAAAACGAAGAATTGCAGGCATTGGTGGATGAAGATTCATGTCAAACGCAAATACAAATTGCAGAAGCATTAAGTTGTGCTCAATCCGTCATTTCCGATCGTTTAAAAGCCTTGGGGAAGGTTTATAAGGAAGGAAAGTGGGTCCCATACGAACTGAAGCCAAGAGACATTGAAAAGCGAAAAACCACCTGCGAAATTCTGCTTGCTAGGCAACAAAGAAAGGGGTTTCTACATCGTATCATTGTTAGAAGCACTTCGCTGAGAAGTGCTACCCCATGCGCCTTATTCGCCATACTGTGCCCCATCCTTCTATCACTTGTTTCGGTCGATGGCACACGCACTTGTCGAGGAACGCTTTAATTTTTATGAAGATATCGAAAATTGGATCTCCGACTGGATAACCTGCAAAAATGACTCATTCTTTCGCCGCGGAATTCGCTTGCTGCCCGAAAGATGGGACAAAGTCATCGCTAACGATGGACAATATTTTGACTAATATACTTTTTCATTTTGTTTCTTAAATAAAGCTCTACTTCTTGTAAAAAACGGACGGAACTTTCCGATTGACCTAATACATACAGCAGTTTCAGCGAATGACCGATTTTATTGACAGTTTGGTATTACCAATAAATTCGGTAGTTTGGTAGTACACAAGGCAATTTTCGTAAGTATGATCGCGAAAAGTACAATTACCCTTAACACCTTGCCTTACAATATCGTGTCTGCTCGTGATAAAGATTGTGAACAGATTCTGATAAAAAAGTATGTTCATAATTTCCTTCAAACCGAAATAAAATTCTACATTTGATTTTGTTAATGTACAACTATTGGAGAACGTATAGGCAATAAGTATATGTAATAGAAAATTAACAAAATACAGTAATACAAAATTTCTTAAATGTCAATTTTTGAGATTTCAAGGTGACGAATTTTGTTTTTTAAATCAATATTTCATATTATATAAACATATATACTGATAATATACTGCAGTGGAGAAAAACGAGTTACAAAATTTAAAAAATTTTAAACTCGATGCGGCACAATTTCTCGTTATTCGATCAATTTCAAATCTCGCGCAGATTATTTTTTCGTCAGTGGCACAATTTTAGGGGGTGTCGTGAAAAAAATTCGTTAATCGAAAAATAAGGTCCACCCTAATAGGCATACGATAGATATAAATTTTCTCCTTTATTAGGAAATTATGATCTACAAAAAAGTTCTAATCACTGAAACCGTAGAATAAATCGTACGGCATAACCAAAGTTCAACAGACCTGAAGTGACTTTGACGATTAGACACTTGAATTCCTTAAAATCCTAAGATGTAATGATATGCTCGTTATCAGATATCTGGCCACCCACGGATCGCGGAATTTTTCTGGTTATCTTATCTTCCATACATTACATATAAGTATTTACTTATTAAAGAACAACCCGAGTTTAAAGAAAGATAATGATTCCAAACATATCTTAAAAACAAGTCGTATGTCGTCATCATAAAATTAGTTATTTAAATTCAAATTAACTAATTTCTAAGTAAAATTTGGGGTCTTTGGCGTTGGACCAACCGATAACTTCATGGTCCTGAAGTGCCAACTAGAGGTCCCTAATTCACGTGTATGCAAATACGTGTGTACACGTGTAATAAAACTAATCAATGTAATATTAAATACAGGATTGCCGTGTATTTTAATTTCACAAATAGTCGTGTATGTATTTTGATACACGGCGATGTAACTTTTTACGTATTACATATGCTGTTTCGCATACGTCTCGCTTCTAACATCGTGAAACAGAAATACACGGGTATTAAAAATTACACGGATTGAGATCCGGATTCGTTTACTACACGTGTACACGTGAAATAGGGCAGTGGCAAGTGTCGCCAGGATCGACCAGAACTGGTCGATTTTTCTTCTCCTCCTTTTCCCTTCCACTATCCCATTCCAGCACCATGAGCACACTCCATCATTCCCTACTAAGATCGTAGACTGTTCACATATTAATAAGGTTATTAGAGAGGGGTAAATTGTATTCCCCTCGATTTCCTCGATCTGGCGATACTGGTACCATACTTCTGGAAACACTGCTGTAGCAAGTCTTTAATTGTTTGTGTAAACTCGACTGACCGAGGATCCCCCTTCCTTCCCGTGTGCTTCCCCGTTTTCACAAGGCTCGTGAGAGAAATTGTGTGTGTATGAGTGAGAGAGAGAGAGAGAGAGAGATCGCGCGTAACTATCGTTAGCAAGATGTTGCGATCATTGACCTTTGATATGGCAGCGTGCACGCATGTAAGTCGCGAATCACAAATTAACGTAGACATAACCCTCCGTAGTGTAACAATCTAAAACCGAGGTTCATTACCGATTTTACATGGTTTTTATGGTTTTTATCGGGTGCGGGACAGAATTTGCTGTAGTTTTTTTGTAAATATGTATTTCGAAAACAAAGGCCGAGTGGCGGTAACGCGTGCACATAGGAAAGAGTTGTTCAGAACGATGACCTTAACAACATATTTCAAGCTCATCAAAATCGGTGAGGAGTCCCCTTTTCACGATATTATTTGCCAACGAAATATTATATATTTTTGACGAAAATATAAAACAAGCTTTTATTTGAGAAACTTACAGCGACTCGCGAATTTTATGCATTTATGGCAATAAATGGGTAGGTGTAGCTTAAAACAGCAGAAAGAGTTAAAATATTTTCAGGATCGCAATCTATCATTTTTATCCTATTCAAATTATTGAAGTAAGAATTGAAATGCTCACTTGGTTCCAGTCTGTTGCAATTAACGCAGACAATTTTTATGTTGCATAAAAACCGGCAATCTATTTAATGACGACATTAACGCGAGACAGTTTACATTCAAATCGAAGAGTACAGATCATTTTGTCCGGCACCCCTAGTAGCACAAAAATATTGTATAAATATTTTTTTCAAATATTGAAAATAGAATATGTATACAATATTTCGTGCAACCAGGGATAGGACATTTAATGTATTTGTATATTTCATATAACACATAAATGTTACATGCGTCCTATCAATTTGACAGAGCAAAGACAGTTCATGTTTACACTTCTTCCTCTAATTTCTTTTGTGTAGAAGATACAAACTTGCAATTCTATACGGATATGTACTTTGAAGGACATACCTAATATACAGAGAGTATAATATGTACATACATCCTATTGTGTTATATGAAATATACAAATGCATCAAATGTCCTATCATTTTGTCCGGCACTGTACGACGATTATCCACTAATCATACCTGTCCTATAAAACCCGGATCTTTCTTCATGGCGTCGTACAAGAGGTCTCCACTGGATTCGTATTTAAAATCGTACGCCACCTTTACCCCTGTGAGCACATTGTTTTCAATAGTGAATTGCTTCTGGGATGGCTTCTGCGAGCAACAAGATTTTCAAAAATTATTCAAAGCACGTCTTCTAATAGACAACTAGAATTTGTGGTTGCGATCACCGGCAGAACAAATGTCTCACATTTTCTTCCGTAGTCTCTATCATCTTGATCTTCGACGAGAGAACGAGCACACGACTGACACTCGATGCGAAGTTTCTTAACCTCGCCGATCTGCAATGAGAACCAGAGATTAAGTACTGTTACGTCTCTGTTTTTTTTGTAATCCTCTCATCCCCCCCCTCCACTCTCACTCTCCCATAGGTGAGGCTTGCGAATTAATTGCTCGATCCTAGGCATTTTCGAAGACTACGCCTCCCTGACCCGATCATGCGACTCGTTCCTCGTGACAGTCCTACTTCTCAATGCATCTCAAGCACGTACCACATGAACTGCCAATGGCGGATTAGGGCCATTCTCGTACAGAGTTGTGCTAATTTAACACTAACCGTACCGCGACCGGTCAAATGACGGTGTCACATTTATTACTTTGTCATCATTGAAGTTGCAAGGATAATTCCATTAAAAATGATTAAACGAGTTTCTTCATTCAAGCACGTATTGTTCTAGTAACTGCAAAAACATTGAATAAAATTCAGTATTGTCATTTTTATAAAACAATGTACAGCAGTCGAATTTTGTGCTCGGCACGGTTAGTGTTAAACACATTGCACGATTCAATTACACTGTATTTCATGCATATACACAGGATTCGAATTATATACATTGCGTAGTTGCATTATACAATTCGAACCTTTTCCTTAATGTAATTGCTGATTACGCGAATCATGAGCGTAATCGAAATACAATGTAATCGAATTGAAATGCAAATTACTTAATGTGAAAAATATCTTTCATTTTTATCCGTGTTTCCTCTGTTTCGCGTTCACAGCAATTATACGTTCATGTTTACGAGGATGGTATCTTATGCGACGATGACAAACCTTTGAAAATGTAGCCATCTTAGTGACAAGATGTTAACAAAAAGTGTTGATTAAAATTCATGTAGAACTTGCTGACAATTGGCCGCATAATTATGTGATTAGTGCCACATGAAGAATATTCTTTATGTTTTGGGGTTTTCTTATTAAATAGTGTTACTTTCGTTCTGTAATCATTGTGTTCTATGTCTTTCTCCAATTTATATTTCTTTTCTGAAACGAACGTAATAAACAAGATTATTTCTTAATACGCAAGATGGATTTATGAATAATTTCACGTTTATCACTGATACCAATCTTTTTTTTGTACACCTAATAATCCAATTGAAATTCAACGCACAACTCTGCTCTCGTATCGATAGTCTCACGGATTTGGTCATATTTATTTAGCGGTTCATTTTAGAGGATTCTTCGAACACCAGTTCTCTTTATAACACCTTGACTCTTGATAAAGGGAAACAATTCAAGAAAAAGATAAGTTTTGCAAATTCAAAGAAAAATACACATTTTTGCTAATGTTTAGTGATAAAAGATAATGAGAGTACACTTCAATCTTCAAACTTCAGAAAAATTTTTTGTTCCGACATTTTTCACAATTTTTTCGAAAACCGTTTGTTTTACGAGAAAAAGTAATACAGGTTTTGTAGAATATATTTTTCGGTACAGTAAACAATTTGACTAATAATTTTTACGAGCATTAAAGTAGTTATTTTTATGTTTAACCCGTATGTAACCAATCAAAATGTGTAGATTATTTGAAACCTTTTATCTTTAACATATTTGCACACATTCTCATTTTAAGACTATAAATTAATAATTAGTGAGCAAAGAATGGACATTCAGAGAAATATTGTAATATTTTTAGAGGGACATTAACAAAATGAAAGAAAGAAAGAAAGGCAGCAAATGGGTACCCGGTTGGCGAAACAAGAGTTAAGGGCCTTGGGGCATGTTTTCCCGTTATTCGTTCGAGCTGAAACTTTGCACAGATTTTTTTTAATTATTTGGAACAACCCTGGGGGCGCGGTGAATGAAATTTTGACAATAACTTTTGACAAGCGTAAATACGAGCCACCCTAGCGTACAACCTGCACACAGAGGTGGGCATTATTTGGCGAAACAAATATTTCAAATACTATTTAATATTTTAGATTTAATTTTGCGCAAAGAAAATAGTATTTTAAATAAGATATACAATTTCGAAAATAAAATATTTCTATTTTAACAATGTGAACCTGAAAATAAAATATTTCTATTTCAACAATATGATACACAAAATATAATGTTTCTATTTTAACCATCTGAAACAAGAAATAAAATATTTCACTTTTTATATTGCTATAATACTCTGAGAAACCGCATAAACATACAGTGTATCTTATCGTTAAGAAACGATTTACACTCATGAATGTATTGAATTCGAACCATTACTTTCAGCAATAATATTTAAAATTGAAATTGAAAGTAAAACGACAAAATACTTTCAATATTCTTCAAATAAAATACTATTTTCAAAAATTACTACCTGAAATAAATTATTTTATTTTCAAAAATTACTGCATCAAATAAAATATTTTATTGTCAAAGTTGTAGACATACTTTAAAATAAATAGGATTATTTATTATTTACTATTTAAAATACCATTTTCCGCAGCTCTGCCTACACACAGCTATAAATTAATCGACAGACGTAGAGTTATACATACAATATTGTTACGACGACATGAAATGAAGTTGACCGCCGGATGGATACTGTGGTATCCGTTCAACGGGGTTGTTGACGTTGTTGTTGATAAGAAGAAAGATGACAAATCCTCCCAAGACGTTGTCTCGAGAACACGCGTCCATTGCTACTGTTCATTAGAAATTGTCCGTTGCTTGAAAATAAACAGTTGTGTTATTGTTTTTGTATTCAATACTGATAAGATGTATTTAAGATGTAGTGTAGGACGTATAGATATTTAAATCTCTGATAAATTTTCCAAAAACAATCAGGTATAACGATTAATTAATAGATATATTCACTACATAAGATGGATCCTGGGGGTGGAAAGGACAACACCAGGATATATAGTGAGAGATGAAATGAAAAAAGACAAGATAAGAATAGAAGCGGGGAAGAGAGCGGTCAGATTCGAGGAGAAAATAAGAAAGGAGGAAAACCGAAAGATACCGAAGGAATGTTGGAGAGAAAGAAGAAAGGACGAAGAAGAGGGAAAACTAGAT
>CM052204.1:10913758-10925759 GCA_028455805.1 Lasioglossum figueresi
GAAGAAGAGGGAAAACTAGATAGATGGGGAGAGGAAAGAAAAAGGTATTTCTGGCGATGCGGTTTAGGGACGGAAGAGGTGGCAAGATTGAGAGAAATCTTGATTGAGAGAAGAAGGGGAGGAAACAATAGAGGAGAGAGTGATATGTAGGGATAGGGAGGTTCAAGAGCAGGAAAGGATAGAGAAGGTATGGAAATCAAGAAGCGTTCCCAGGTTCAAGGAAATAAGAACGGTGGGGAGACCGAAATACCTGACAGGAAAAAGAGGAAGAAAAGGGGATAGCGTGACGATAGTGGCAAGACCGAGGTGCGGCAACGAAGAAAGGGCAAACAAATTCTGAGAAAAAGAAGGGAAGAAAGTATGCAGGATGTGCAGAGGAGAGGAGGAGACGCTGGAACATCTCGTAGGGAGATGCAGGGAGATGGAAGAAATAGAAGGAAAAATAAAAGAAATCTTGGATGAAAAGGGGGAAGGAGCAAAATGGGGCAGGAAGCTAAAAGAAAAAAGAGAAAGGGTAGAGAAAAAGGAAAGGGAGGAGTGGGAGAATTAAATTAAGATAAACAGTATGGAATAGTGAAGGACATGGAGGGTAAGAAGGGAAATGGATAAAATGTAGAGGGGGTTAAATTAAATTAAGAAAATGTAAAGGTTTAAAGAATGGAGAAAGGAAGGAAGGAGAGAGAAATGTAACGCCGAAAGGCATATATTTATGAATAAAGATTATATAATAGATATATTCACTCACATGACGATGTTGATTCATATTTGTTGAAGCTGTCCATCATCTGTTTACGTTAGAGATAAAGATACTCGTAATCTCGAAGAAATGAAGAAATTTACTAGGCTATCGAAGCGACCGTGTCCGTTTGTTCCTCCCCTTAAGCGAACCAATCTTACGGTAAATACTAACAATTTATAATAAGATCCAAACTCTGAAATCATTTTTTTTAAATACCTGACTTCGATTTCTACGATCCGAATCCAACAATCGAGGTCAATTAGTATTTAAGAAATCCTCAATTTCCCGAACCGAAGCCGGTGAATGCAGGTAGGTTCAAAAACTGCGTTTTATCCTCTATCGTAATCTTTAAAATAAAACTACCCCTTGAAACGTCCACCTTAGGACGTAACACCACTATTATTTCAGGTGTATCGCATCGCAATTAGTTTCTATAAATACTATATCTAAAAGAATAAAAAGTTTGTTGAACAACTACCGTAAATGTTGTTTAATAGTAAAAGAAAGAAATCTCGTATATACATTTCGTTCGAATATCGACAAGAAGGACCATTGATAATTTGGTTCATGCGACAATCGTTTTGTGCAAAATGTATACATTATCACGCTTATTGAATTTTTTGGTTATATACGTATTTTATTAGTAACATGCATTTTCTGTCGATAAATGACGGGATCGAATCAAATTATTTTTCATTGCGCATGTGAGACGTACTGTTATTTATTGTTAGTCAATCTCCAAACAGAAAATCGATAAGATTACACCATTATATTGAGTTCAGTGGAAAGTTCGTGCCGTTTATTGTTAACTGTTTGACCGAAGAAACGACACGAACTTTCACACGAATCAATGCAATGAATTTCCATTTCGTGTGTTCGTCATTTCGAATTGACGCTAATAACGATTCTCATATGTAATAATTATGATCACCGAAATATTAGAGGAACATCACAGGTGATATCAGTTGATAGCACAAAGTATGATAACAATACAATATAGCATACCACTTATTTGGACCGAATTACTTTAACTCTTACAACCACCCGACGACAGAATCTGTTACACTATTTGTTTACTTTGAACGAAGAGCAATTTCTTTTTGCAGTCTAATAGCTTTTCGTTCTTCCAACTGCCTCCGTAGAGCATCCACTTCCGGTGACATGGTTGCACAAACCGATTGTTGCAGATCCTTTGACGATGAGACAGTTCGTCTGAAATGTAAATAAATGTGTTTCGAAACGAAAAACTGCATTCCCAATAAAAACTGTTTAATCTTCTCGCCACCAATTTATGTTTTATACAATAGATCTTCTAACGGGGATAAGTCAATTCATAAATCTAAAGAATTTGAAATTTAATCAAATAAATTCACGCAGCTGATTACTTGAACTTGATAAATAAACTCACACAGCTAATTAATTACTTATTAGTTAATAATTGCTAAATAAATCCATACGGATATAAATCGACGCAAAATATCCATTAAACATAAATAACGTTATAAATTGTATGAAACGTTCCTTTCATTCAAATATCAGGTACCCAGGAAAATAATTTTAACTATTGTCTAGATGAAAATAGTATAAAATTATTGAATTATATAATTTCTCATTCATATTTTTCAAATCATGTAAATCGTGTAAATCATTGGGTTTTCCTTCGTCGATAAATGTAAACAATGGGGTAAAACTAACGGTAACTAACTTATTGTTAAGTTTGTAGTCTTCAAGTGCTTTTTGGGTGTCTTTGATCATAACTTTCTGCCTCTCACGTTCTCGATGTACGACGACTTTTCGATTTTCAATCTCCTCGTTCAGTTTCATTTTCATCCAGAACAATCTCTCTTTCAACTAAAACGGAAGGTCATTCTGTATTACCCTAATCAATTATTACTCAGCAATATTTATAATATTTGAATATTCTGTGTACCTCTAATATCGTCTTACGTTTTCGACGTTTTTTGACTTTTTCAGAATAAGAAATCATGTCAGTTTGAACGTAATAAAGAATAAACAAATGTCCGCAATACTGTCAAGATTAAAGTTGTTTTAATGTTATTTTAAGATCATTGACATTATTTTAAGTAGCGCTATTTCTTTTTTACTTTACAATTTATACATATAAAATAGGTATAAAATACAGAAGAACATGATTATCCGAACTAAAAAGTGAAACATAAAATTTCGTATGATGAAGCAGTTAATTACCCGGTCAGCAAACTCTGTTCGTGCAGATTAAGATCAAATGTCTGCAATCGTACTTTGCGAGCAAAAGGCAAAAATTCTGGTGCCAAAACATGCTTGGAGCAGGATTTGGTTCTTATTTGCACTGAATCTGCCGAGCAAAACCTGTCTGCAGAAACCGAGCCTAATGCGGAAACAGATGGTTCGGTATTTGCTTGCAAAGTTTGATGCCAAAATTCCATCACAAATGAAGAGCAAAAGGAGGGCAGACCCTGTCCTCGTTATAGTAGACAGTAAACGGCAGGTCGGTCGCACTAAAAGCGGACCTAATCTTGCTCTAAGAGCAAATATCGAGCAAAATCGGAGTTCACCTTGTTGTAGTAAGTAAAACTGAATTTTGCTGAACTTTCTAAATTATATAATTTGAAGTTTCATGTATTTTCATTAATATAAATATTTAAAAATCTTAAAATAATAACGATAACGATTTTACCCGATATTTACTCTTAAAGCAAGGTTATGTCCACTCTTAGTGCGACCGACCTGCCCTCTACATGAAGACAGGGTCTGCCATCGTTTTGCCCTCTATTTGACATGGAATTTTGCCGCCAAACTGTGCAGGAAAATACAGAGCCTAATGAGGAATCAGATGGATCGGTATTTGCTAGCAAAGTTTAGTGCAAAATTCATGTCAAATCAAAAGCAGATTGCATACTGGGTAATTACAATGATAGATTCAATATTTATTGGGTTGTACAATAAATAGTGTTGCTTATGGTTCGCCTTAAATTGAGCTATTTAAATTTGAAGCGTACTAGGGATCTCAGACAACAGATGTTCGAATAATCGAGATCGTACCGTAACTGAAAAGTGACATTAAATGCGAAAATAGAGAGTCGACTGATAAAAACATCAAAGTGTATGACTTACTCTAATGACTATGAGTTTCGTAATCACTGCTTAATCAAACTTCACGGTACCTCTGTCAATGACATTTCACAAAGCAGACCCAAACCACTGGACTCCGTCGGATCAAAGTACTTGTTCGATAACGTTGGTAGCGATTGAATGGTTTTGATCTCTTGAATCAATTTGATTTTTCTCTGCATTTCCTCTTCTCTCTGTTTCGTCATGTGCACTTTCAGTTGGCGCGATTCTTGAGAAACTTCAGCAGCTGTGGAAGATAATCCGTTCACATTAATAATAAGTAGACTGCGAATTTGGAAAAAATGTGTCAGTAAAATCCAAAATTGTGGCACGAAGACATTAAAATCCTCATACGCTCCTCAGGGCGAAAACTTTCCCGTTTACTTGTTTCACATATTTTATAATTATTGATATTTTTCTACCGATGTTATGAGATGTATTTGTGAAAATTCGTTGATTTAAAGTGGAACCTGCATGTAACTATTTCTGAGGAGCGTACGAGGGGTAAAAGAATTTAAGAAGATTATTACACTAATTTTGATTTATTAAAATTACTGAAAGCAAAAATTCATTTTTATTTAATTCCTGTTTCCTAGAACGGATCTAGACAATTTTTATTTTGCATAAAAATCAATTTATGATAAAAATGAATAGATCAAGTGCAAAATGTATAAATAATACAAAATTAGATAATACATATAAGTAATGCAAAAATTAAAAACATTTAAAGGATATTCATAATTTCCAACTTATTAAAGTTATAACGAAAGGAAAGAAGTTAATAACAAACTACAAATAATTTATTCGTATCAGTGTGTTACACCTTTCTGT
This sequence comes from Lasioglossum figueresi, assembly GCA_028455805.1. Classification (NCBI taxonomy): domain Eukaryota; kingdom Metazoa; phylum Arthropoda; class Insecta; order Hymenoptera; family Halictidae; genus Lasioglossum; species Lasioglossum figueresi. The sequence goes on from CM052204.1 coordinate 10,918,440, forward strand.
CGTTTTTCGTCAACCATGGCATTGAAGGCATCGCGGGAAGCTTGTTCAATTATCCGACACCGCTCATATATGTCAGCCATTTCTTTGACGTGTTTCTCTTTAGCATTCTCCAACTTCTCGCGAAGTTCTTGTTTCTATAAAAATTCTTATCGTGAGAATTCCACGTTAAGTCTATCCGTGTATCTTAGAGATTTATATCAACGCGAGAGATACGATACATTATTGATTATATAATCAGTGTACAAATTAATTTGTGGTCCTTTCTTCGGATAACGGAAAAACGTGCCTCCAGGCTTTTACACATTGAAATAATTAATTAAATGCTCATAAAATCGTTTTTCTCGAACATATTCTAAATTATTGACTGTATCGAAAAATATATTAGACAAAACTTGTAGATCTGGGCAGGTTGTATCTTTCATGCTATATTACTTTTTTCGTAAAACAAACGGTTTTCGAAAAAATTGAGAAAAATGTCCGAACAAAATCAAAAAATTTTTCTGAAATTTGAAAACTGAAGTGTGTTTTCATGATCTTTTATCAATAAACAGTAAGGACAAATGTGTATTTTCTCTCTAATTGCATATTATTTTATATAGTTTCTTATATTATACGTACCATTTCTTCTTTGAACTATTGCTAAGATACGAAATATTAAATCACCCATACGTAATGCGGTTTTTCGGAGTATTTTATAACGACGCAAAAAGTAAAACATTTTATTTCGTGTTTCAGAATGTGAAAATAAACATATTTTGTTTTCGAAATTGTATATCTTATTTGAAATACTATTTTCTTTGAGCAAAATTAAATCTAAAATATTAAATAGTATTTCAAATATTTATTTCACCAAATAACGCTCACCTTTGGACGCAAGTCACGAAAATTACATACCTCTTTCCGCACGCATTCCGCGTGCAGCTTAACGTCATCTAGCAATGATTGTTTCGCAATGGCTGCACCCTCGCGGCTTATTAGCGCTGTTAAATGTTTCTCTTGAATCTTCGACAATTCTTTGACTCTCATCTGTTGACGTTCTTCCTCTTTGAATCGCACAATAGAGGCTGGATCGAAGCAACCTTCGGTTAACATTTTCAATCTGCAAGGTTTTATACAGCGTGATTAGTAGACTCCGGATTTCATGCGTTTCTAACAAACATGAGCAAGTGCAATTTGAAACAGTGAAACTATTAAAAGATTTTGAGAGTATTAATTTTGAATCGTATAATTTGTCACTAGACTACACCAAAATGCATACCCATTAGAAAAATGAGTAGGTAAAATAAGACAAAGTAGAAACACCAGAAAAGTGTAAGAATATAATTATGTTATTTTGAAATAATTAAAATTATCAGAAGAAAAATAAATTCCTATTTGCTTTCGTTTCCTGCATTCGATGAAGAAAACTTATATTTTGCATATAGTTTTGTAATCTATTCATTTTCATTCTTCCAGTAATAAGAGAGTATAATAAAAGTTTTGCAACTTACTTTTCTGAACAATTTTGTTAGCAAAAAATTTTGCAAAATAAGGTTCAGTTCAATGGTGTAATAAGATAGTGTTTCGTACGATGAATGCTTAATTGAATTACTTTTTTATTTCTTTTTCCTCGTCAGTGATCACGCGTGCACACTCCCGCAATATGGACGCTGTTGTTTGCTTAATCTCGACGGGCTGACAAACAAATATACGCAACGGAATTAATATTATGCTGAAAATAATTGATAAACACTACTTCGGGAGTACCTTAAACGTCGGAACTGGTTTTCTCACGAACGTAGGTTTTAGTTTTTCCTGTTTCTTTGTGTCCTTTGAACGTTTTTCACGCCGCAATAGTTTCGGAGCATTCTCGTTCGCATCATTGAGCAGTTGAATAGCGTTCGATTTGTTCACAGCTCGTAATGTTTCCAATTTCCTTTGCGTCAACGGCGTCACGTAATTCGTTATAGGAACTTTACGCGCAAATCTCTCCACCACCAACTCCTATCCAGTATACGAGGAATCTTCAAAAAAAGAAACCTTAAATTTTCGTTAATTTAAGATGTTTAAATTGTTACGCGCACGTTTTCTTCACTTAACACGGAATGAAAATGCAGATTAACCCTTTTGCACTCCTTTATCGAGTGTGACTCGTCATCGGAGAAAGAAAAATGTAAATAAAACGGGTTCTTATACATATGTATTTGGTTTTTCCTTTAATTATATTTTTTAGTTAAAAACAAATGTAAGTTCTACAAATATAAATTAAAACAATATATTATCAGATAAATATTATCAAATAGCATGTTCTTTTATTTCGCTAATTTTCAGTAGAGAATTATGGTCACTGGCAACCGACGCTATGAATTTAGATATATTTTCAATTTTTATACATTTGTAAGCATTATACTTTCTCGTTGAACTAATTTCGTTTTGTTCGCGAGACGAGCAGTATTTTATTATAACGATTTTTGAAATGACAATGATTATTACGGAACTCGTTAGCTAGTAGTGTTTATTTTTTGCCAGATACTTGAATTATACTAAAAAAGTTAAAAATTTCTGGTCTTCTCAAGTGAAGTTTAATCAAAGTAACATTTAAAGTAAAAATAGACTATTACAAAGTTAAACTGTAAACAATAAAACTGTTAATGCTTTCGGTGCAAGGGTTCGATCATTTGTTACTTAATTTACAAAGCCATTTTACTTTAGTAATTTACAAAATGACTTATGGGAAGCTATAATTAAACTGTAAACATCTGACTTCTGGGATCACAAGAACGAAAAATTGCTTACTTCCGGCGTAGCGGGAGGTCCACCGGTTCGTAGTTTCGGACGATTTAAAACATTCATGAACACGGGAATAGTAATTTCCTTCTTCTGGTGTTTCGTGTTTTCAATCATCTCTTCCAGATTCATCTGAAGTTTCTAAAAACAATTAATAAATTCTAATCTTAATTTAAATCTATGATAGAATCATGAAAAAAATTGTTGAATGTTTGTAGGGTTCAGTGTATAACATTTTTCAGGGTATGCGTGTTTTCAGTCTCACCTACTGTTTCAGCAAAAACATCTTAAAAGAAAATAAACAATAAATTACGAAAATAGAGACTTTGCTTACAAGGTTTCTAAGAAATGATAACGGTTCAAGTATCGACAATTTCCTAAAAATGGGAAACTTAGTCTTCGAATATTTTTGAGAGCCACTGTAATACAAAAATCGAGAAAAGTATCTTTTAAACGACAATTATTAAAATTTGTATTCGAAGCAATTCCATAATTCTTTCGTTCTTTTTACACGACAATTTTTGTACTCTTCGCAGTCGTTTCAGACTATTTCGAAGAAGTATTTAAATTTTTCCTTATCGGTGAACAGCTATGATTTAATTACGGATATATTTAGTTATTGTAAAGTTCTGTTGGGGAAAATTGAAAGAGTGAAACCTCTAAGCTGGGGGTCGCTTCTAAAAGCGGGAAGATCAGCCTCTGCTCCACGAAATCTTCGTCGAAGTCCAAACAACCTATTCTGTGAAACAAATTCGGTGTTTCCGAGCGAAGAAGGTACGAAACCATGAAGAACATTTTCGTCAGTTTAAAGTGATTGAAACACTCAATGGAGTCTTCGAGGAATAAATTGTGTATCCGGTACGCTAGGATGTACATGAGCACTGGTAAAGAAGAGCACGACATTTTTTACACATTCAATATACCGAAATTGTAATATAATATTAAGATTAATCATGCTATATTTAATACAAAAGTTCTGGATTCCTATGAAGATGTGAAAATAAATTGTCTTCACACTACAACATTAAAAGTCGAATATCTCTTTATGGCTTTCTATTAGAGTAATGTCCCATTCTAAGTTCGACGGTAATCCGATACCGGATCGGGTATATCGGCGTGGACCACTGCAAATCCAATTACGAAACATCTTTATTTTTCATTATTTCTTTATGGGACTTTCACTAACTTGTTTGTGGCATTTCTCTCATTAAAATCACACTAAACACGATATAATTTCAACTGTATTTTGTGGACTAATTTATGGTATGGCGTAACTTTAGAACATACAAGAGAATAGATAGTGAAAAAGAAATAGTAACAAAGACCACGACGGTCGGCAAAAATTCAAAACTAATTGGATTGTTTAAAATACCAATGCGATGCTAACCTTTTTATTTTCAACTTTCTTCTTATGCAACCTTTCTCAAGATATTTGTCACATTTTTTTTTATTAAAATGAGTCGTTTAAAAACCTCCAACGGGCTCTAGTTCCGTTAATTTTCAAAATTCTAATCTAATTCTTTGAGAACAGTTTTCGAAATGTTAAATATATTATAAATTGCAAGTTATGCTTTAAATGTACAGTAAATATGGGCCAAATTGTATCTTGTTTGGTGTCATTTTAATCAGGAAAATGTTGCAAATATATTGGTAAAATTTCATGAAAAATAAGTAAAAAATAAAGCAGTTTCATTATTGGACTAGTAAGTTCGGTCGACGAAGCCACAAAAAAATAGTGACCCGTTCCTATGTCACAACACAGAATCGAGAATCGACTTAGAATGGGACATTACTGTAATTGTCAATTAATACGTAAAGTAAATTTTATCTTGTCTTCTAATTCCCTTATACACGATTATTAAACATTTATTGGTGGAATCACAAACTTTACTTTATCAAATTTGAGTTGAATAAGTTGTTTTTATAGTCCACCATCATAACGTCAAATCACATACCCGTGGTTTGATTAATCTTATCGGCATGATGACCATAACGTTTCTTCAAAAAATGATTGCTTATTCCTTCGAAGAAATTTTCATAACGGACGATATTCATAAATAAATCGATGATAACGTTCTGAGTCGAAACCGGTAAACTCTGCGGAAACGAGTATGAAATTACACATTCTTATTAATAAAGTTTCCTAACGGCTAACGGTTAACCTTAAACTCTTCCGGATGGCTGAGACAATTTTGAACCGAATTATAGTTGATTTGACACTTTTCAGTTGGCTCGCCTCCAGCGAACAGAGAAATGCAGAATTCATCAGGACCAAATTCGTGCTTGGTGACTTTGTATATGTCCAACATTTTAATTAATGGAAGTATAATATTCAGTTGGAAAACATTTGTTTCAGCGAACTGAAAACGATAACGATTAGCAAGAACATTGTAATTTTAAGTTAGAGATATACCTTTTCCATCATGCAATCCATTTTTGTTCGACTAAAAATTATACTCTCAGTCTTTAGGAAAATATTACGTCAGTTTAGTATTGTACATGTAGAAAATATCAGTTTCTTGTTAGATATCAATACCGAGGCTGTGACAAACTTGGAAATATGTCGATAGGAGATATTAATCAATGGTTGATAACTTCAGAATGTTTATAGTAGTCTAAATAATGTGTAGATTCTTCAGTTAGGTATGTTACACTACAAGCATAACAAACCGACAACCAAATCTTATGCAAACTTATGTAAAATAATTTCTCTTAAAAATATAATTAGTAAATAGTAAAAACTTAATAAATAAATGATTTAAGAAAATCAATGTAAAATTAATACTTAAATGATATTATATTAAGCGACCTGTCAGAATAATTTTCAATACAGTTGTCTACTAGAAGAATTTGAAAACTTTAACTTTATTGTCTTTTAGTTTCAGTTCGTTATATCTACTCAAAGACATTCTTTTTGAATGCATGTATTTAAAACTTGTGAAATACAGTAATGTCCCATTCTAAGTCAATTCTCGGTTCTGTGTTGTGACATAGTTCGGAACAGAACACTATTTTCTAGTGCAATAATGAAACGGTTTTATTTTTTACTTATTTTTAATTAAATTTTACAAATATATTTTTGACATTTTTCTGATTAAAATAATACCAAACAAGATACAATTTGGCCCATATTTACTGTACATGTAGAGCATAACTTACAATTTATAATATATTTAACATTTCGAAAGCTATGTTCTCAAAGAATTAAACTACAATTTTACAAATTAACGGAGCTACACCCCGTTGGAGGTTTTTAAACGACTCATTTTAATAAAAAAAATGTGACAAATATCTTGAGAAAGGTTGCATATAGGGATTGCAATACCGGACCAAAAATACAATACCGGTATTCGGAATTTTTTTAAACGTTGTACCGGTATACCGGTATTAATGCCGGTATTATAAATTTTCGTGAAGGTACAAAAACACAGTTGTTTAATAGAAAAAAACATTAACTCATTTATTGACTTCATATACCCTAACCTAACTGGCTGATATACCCGAACCGGTATCGGATTACCGTCGAACTTAGAGTGGGACATTACTGTAATAGAAAGCCATAAAGAGATATTCGACTTTTAATGTTGTAGTGTGAAGACAATTTATTTTCACATCTTCATAGGAATCCAGAACTTTTGTATTAAATATAACATGATTAATCTTAATATTATATTACAATTTTGGTATATTCAATGTGTAAGAAATATCTACTCAGCATTGTCTCACCGTCCTTTTCTACGTTCGGCGCGGTCGAAGAAGCGACAAAAAAATAGTTTCCTGTTCCTATGTCACAACTAGGGATTGCAATACCGGACCAAAAATACAATACCGGTATTCGGTATTTTTTCAAACGTTGTACCGATATACCGGTATTAATACCGGTATTATAAATTTTCATGAAGGTACAAAAACACAGTTGTTTAATAGAAAAAAACATTAACTAATTTATTGACTTCATATCTTTGAAATTTGATTGTAAAAAACATAATGCATCTATTGAACTGTCATTAAGCCTCGAACGTATTTTTCTGCACAAATTACATGCAGTTGAAAATGCTCTTTCCGCATCCACGATGGTTGGTGGTACTGTTAATAACGAGCGATATATTTTCTCTAAATATTTGCCTCGATGTCCTTCATCTTCTAACAACTCGGTCTCTCGTCCGACGGTTTTGGATAAATTTATTTTTTGTATATATTTCTGTATTATTGTTCGTGGCAATTTTTTTATTTATAGCTAATTGTAATTTCTTCTCGAGAGACAATTCTTTTTCGATATTAACATCAACATCACCTTCAACGAATTTTTCTGGATAGGTTTGTGTTTGGTTTTCATAAATGTTTTTGTGGAAATTGACGACGAACTTAATTAAATTTGACCTTGTTAGATTCTTTTCTTCCTTTCCGTTTTCTTTTTTAAAGTCGTTATAATTATGTAAATACCTTAAAATATTTCCTAGTTCGCCATGCCCTTCCTGTATACGAATTTTCAATGCACTGTATAATTCCGCAGACAGTGGCGCGTCCTGATCTTCAAGTGATTGCAACATAAAA
>CM052204.1:10933102-10952886 GCA_028455805.1 Lasioglossum figueresi
AAAAAAATATACAGCATTCGATTTTAAAAATTGAAGATCACCTTTATATCTAACAAAATAGTACAAACACAAAAAAGTCACATACGCCATTGTGTTGCGTAAAAAAATAGTACTACTTTTTCCTCTTTCATTTTTTTCTAACATTTACTATTTACAAGAAAAACGCTGGCTAGTAATAGCGTGAATTTAAATTACAGTATCTAAAAAACAAAGGTCCATTCTGGAAAACCCCAAGGTTGCACGCAATAACATTTTCGTGGATCAACTATTGCGCGACAGTAACAAATTGCGAATATATGTGTATCCATAAATAAGAAAACAACAAAATTAATTTGGAATATAATAATTAACAAGGTTTTAGCCTGTAAGAGGTACGTTATTTAAATGATGTTAAACATATGTTGGGCCAATGTAGTATTATCGTACGTAAATTTCTTGTTTAATTAGTCAACTATAATAATTGTAGGCCCAACGTTGGATGTTCGTTGGCAAATTGTCATAAAGGTTATTCGTAGATAGGACTAACCATATCCCAATCAACTTTCAACCGTTAGCCACCGTTGGACAACCATAAACGAACAACCATAAATAATACCCTAATGCGGAAACAGATAGGTCGGCATTTGCTTGCAATGTTTCGTGTCAAATTAACACCAAATCAAGATCAGATTGCTTACTGGGTTGTTACATCATTTAGCTCGCTAAGGAAAATATATATTTAACATTTTAAAGTATGATATATTTTCTACTCACATGTGATCAAACATAACGAGGAACGGAAAACAGTTTCTGCCAGAACTGGCCACCTGAATGGACCAAATTGATTCACGACTCCTGGCCACATGATCGCGACAGGAACGTAAAATTGCAGTGCATAAGTGAACAATATACTTAAAGAGATGGCAACTTTTATGCACTGAGGTAAACTGCAAAAGAGACAGAAGCACATTTATCAAACGATTACATACAAGTCTATGGTGGACATGTTGTCACATAGTCAAACGTATCGTAATATCTTCACATATTTGTACATTATGTATTAATTACATCACGAAGTCGGAACTCGTACGTTAAAGTGACGCAGCATGCATGATTAGGCGAACACGCGGAAAGAAAGAAAGAGATAATCGTATCCATTTCTTTTGTTAATAGGATTTGTTCGGAGAAGGGGGAACAAAATTCACCAAAACTCTGTTTCAGCGTAAGTAGCAACTGAATAATACAGCACTTCGAAAAAAAAATACTATATGGTAGAAACCTTGAATGCACGACGACGATTTTTCCATCCACCCTTCGTATGCAACAGAAAATTATGTTACAAAGAGTTTTCTCTTAACTACGTTTGCGTCTTGATATTTTTCAGTATCAGTTTGATTTGTTTGAGAGAATTTTGATTTATTCATTACGCAGAACGATTTATCACCTGGACGCATAATAATCTACTGTAGAGTCGGCAAAGCGATTTCGATTTAACATCAATACACAAAACCATTATGCTTTAATCCTTAGGCTACAGAAAATCTTCTCGCTAATCACTTGCCAAATATTTCCATGAAAGATTTTACAAAAAAAGTAAACAAACATTTTTACCAATTCTGCAGCATTGTGATTGAGACGAGTTTACTTGTCTAATAATTTAACACTAGAACTGTCGACTAATAAACTGATGAACAGTCGATGCAAAAAGTATTTGTACACTAAATATCCGATTCTCCAGAAATTGTCAATATTTTTAATATATAATATATATAATATATATATATTAAAAATATATATTAAAAATAATATATATATATATATATATATATATATAATATATAATTGAACTCATTTTGCCATCATTCCGTTTCTCTGGGATATTTCTGCACGACGTAGCAAGCAGCTGTGGATACCAGAAATTTTTAACTTTTTTGTACATAGCGTTTGACAATAAAATGCAGAAAATCCAAGGTTTAAGCTTAGAAATCCATTGGTTCAATAGTTATAAGTGTTTAAGGTTCAGCGATTTTCACCGTTTTTGACAGGTAAGGGCGCCGGAATTTTCTCGTAAAAATCTACAGGATTATATAAACAAAATTTAAAAATTTCTGGTTTCCTCAGGTGAAGTTTTTGGTCGAAGAATGCTACAAAATGAATCGTCTGTAAAATCAAAAACTTTTGTCTGAATAAATCCATTACAGATTTCAAGATTACATATTCACCTTTAAAACCACCGCTTGAAATTTAATCTACAATATTTTTTTATGTTTTGCAGTACAAACAAGAGGAACAAGTTTGGTCGTGTAAGGCCTTATAGTATTATACATATAATTGCAAAGATGACAATACACTTTTTATTCAAAGCTCAATAAATCGACTAGAGAAAATCGTAGATCGAGCTTTAAGCCTTCGTCGCAAAGAGGAAGCTTCAATCTTTAAATCTACGGCGGTTTCATTCGCGAGGAAAATTTTTCAATGTTTTTACATTCGTTTCAATTCGTAACGTTTCGGTCCAAAAAAAGCGTCTTCAGTTTTCAAAAGCAAAAATGAACGGTGGGTAACACAGGTAGAGGCTTCAAGCTTTCAAATGAGTGCAATTATATTGTTATACTATTTTTATAACAAAATTATCACAGTTTGAATATCGACAATTTCTGGAGAATAGGAAATTTAGTGTTGAAATACTTTTTGGACTCGCTGTATATTGCTTTGTAATAATAGCAAAATAGTATGTATGTATGTATAAAGATTTCATACAATTTTTATGGTGACAGGTGCTCCAATGAAAAGGGTTCATTTGAAACTTCTGATGATTCTATATGATCATTTCTATAATTTCAGTAATTCTGAGACAAAAAATTAGGGACCTGTCATTTTGACTGGTTTGGTAGTTCTAGTGTTACGAATCGTGAAAATATACATATTTAGCGAATGATTAACGTATAGAATTAACATATTGATACGAAAAAATTGATTTGGGCCGAGTGAAAGAAAAAAATACATATTATTTTCGAGATAGAGACGTAGAAAATAAATTTATACTTACACTTCTTTCGTTTCGAGATTTAACGTGACTGATCCTGCTACCGCGTCACCGTATTTTAAATAAGATACGAAACCCATCGCGACGAACATGGCGCCCACAACGACCATACCGACATTTAAGACACCTAGCGGCTTATTGAAATTACTTGGTTTCTTCATCTCATTCTTTAGGGGTAACACCTAAAACAAAAGTTTATTTAATCAACTAAAGACTGAGAAGGCAAGGTTTGTGGTGTAAATTACGTTTTCAATCCTTTTACATTTTACACGCGATAAACAAAATCTGTCAACCTGTCTAAAATAAACAAAAATTTATTTAATCAACTAAAGACTGAGAAGTTCAAGTATATGGTGTTTACGTTCTCAATCCTTTTACATTTTACAAGCCATAGCTATTTTCATAGCTACATGCTGCCGGACAATGCAAATTACACCTCGCAAACGAAAAAATAGGACTTTTGAGACCGATAGCGCCATAGATCTATCTTTCATCTAGCGTTTCTAACTACTGAAAACCCCCATTTTTATATTATCGAGATATGAGAACGCGAATCCCGCACCCTTGCAATCTTGGAAAAAGGAGTCTAGCTATTTTCATAGCTACATGCTGCCGGACAATGCAAATTACACCTCGCAAACGAAAAAATAGGACTTTTGAGACCGGTAGCGCCATAGACCGATCTTTCATCTAGCGTTTTTGACTACTGAAAAACCCCATTTTGATATTATCGAGAATTGAGAACGTGAATCCCGCACCATTGTAATCCTGGAAAAAGGAGGTTAGTTATTTTCATAGCTACATGCTGTCGAATAATGCAAATTACGCCTCGTAAACGAAAATGTATGACTTTTGAGACCGATAGCGCCATAGATCTATCTTTCATCTATCGTTTTTGACTACTGAAAAACTCCATTTTTATATTATCGAGAATGAGAACGTGAATCCCGCACCCTTGCAATCTTGGAAAAAGGAGTCTAGCTATTTTCATAGTTACATGCTGCTGAATAATGCAAATTACGCCTCGTAAACAAAAATTTATGACTTTTGTGACCGATAGCGCCATAGATCGATCTTTCATCTAGCGTTTTTGACTACTGAAAAACCCCATTTTGATATTATCGAGAATTGAGAACGCGAATCCCGCACCATTGTAATCCTAGAAAAAGGAGGCTAGCTATTTTCATAGCTACATGCTGCCGAATAATGCAAATTACGCCTCGTAAACGAAAATTTATCACTTTTGAGACCGATAGCGCCCTAGATCGATCTTTCATCTATCGTTTTTGATTACTGAAAAACTCCATTTTTATATTATCGAGAATGAGAACGTGAATCCCGCACCCTTGCAATCTTGGAAAAAGGAGTCTAGCTATTTTCATAGTTACATGCTGCTGAATAATGCAAATTACGCCTCGCAAACGAAAAAAATAGGACTTTTGAGACCGATAGCGCCATAGATCTATCTTTCATCTAGCGTTTCTGACTACTGAAAAACCCCATTTTTGTATTATCGAGAATTGAGAACGTTAATCCCGCACCCTTGCAATTCTGGAAACGAGTCTACCGCCTTAAACAGTTTTCATAGTGTGTGCGTATCAATGTCTTCGGAACGCACGTCGGAAAGTTCGGACGAGTTCAGTTGCTGTTGGACGGACTCGCGACGAAATTACCGGTTGCCAAAATAAGTGTTACATAAATGCGACGAGGCATGTGCAGACGCTTACCAACGTGATACCCTCGAAAGAATATATCACAGTGCCAAAGAACAGAGGGAGATCGTGCCACTTTGCCACGTAGTCCCTCTCGCTAATGGGCGGTAGATCGTGGCACATTATATACATAGTGGCGAGGTAGCCCGCGGTCACTAGAAAATTTGCCAGCGACGAGACGGGCACGAGGTACTTTAGATTCCTGATCCACGTGCTTAACATTATGGGGATCAGGACCACAGCCATATGTTGATGGACGTCCATCTCGATTCCATACACGTCCAACACCTACGGCAGAAATAACATTATACATTAAATATATACACTTACTTTTTACAATTATACATTTACTAGCATAGGTCCCGTTGGAAAAACCAACGGCTGCCTTATTTCTGGAGGTATGCCACTAATTTATTTTTAGCGCTTGATCCTGGAGGATTTCCGGGATAAAAGCATATTCATACACTACTTTGGGCTATCTGTTTACCAAATTTCTGCTTTCTATGTCTTCTGTGTTTTGAGATTTGTTTATCGTTACAGAGGACAGAGAAATAACACTCATTTAATTTTAGCAATTAATCCTGAAGGATTTCCGGGATAAAAACATATTCGTGCACCCTTTTGGGCTACCGGTTGTCTGTGTACCATATTTCAGCTTTCTATGTCTCCTATGTTTCGAGATTTTTCTACCGTTACAGAGGACATTGGAAGTTAAATCACACTAATTCAATTTTTACACTTGATCCTGAAGGATTTCCAGGATCATGACATACTTGTGCACCCTTTTGGGCTAACGGTTAACTATTTACCTTCAGCTTTCTATGTCTTCTGTGTTTCGAGATTTTTTTATAGATCCCATATGTAGATTGCGGATCTTTATGCAAAATAGACACTTTCTGCATTATTTCGTAAGAGATAGTATCGAGATATAGGGGAGACCGGGGCTAAAAGTTACGATCTTGAAGAAACATATAAAATGCAGTAGTAATAGTATGGATATCCTTATCTTTAACGAGTAATTTATTGTTAAGTTTATTAGATAGATAAGGAAGCGAGAAAAAGAAGAATGCGTGGATTGGAAGATGTGACGTGGGAGCATGTATGGGAGTGGGAAGTATGCATGAGGTTGGATGAGGAAAGAGGATGTGTATGAGGTGTATGAGTGGAGAGAAAAAGGAAAAAGAATTGGGATGAATTATGTTTAAATATAAGCATATTGATAAGGTTGAACACTCACCTGCTTCATATTCCTGCCAATGAAAACGAAATAAACGCAGCAAAATCCGAGTTGCGTAATACATAAAAATATGTTAACCATTTTTCTGGAACAAAGGGACGAACGAAAATGTAAATTATGATTTTCAAAAACTGTTATGTAAGTTTAAAACACAATCCTGGATAACAGGAATTACTGCAAGTTATAAAAATCAAGAAAATAGAAAAATTGTACGATTTAGACACGAAAGAAACATTAATAATAACAATTTATTATGCATATCGCTTTAAGAAAAGATGTCCGTGCTTGCAATTACGTCGCACACGTTTAATTTTGGTTTCCTTTCAGTAAATTTATGCGGCAACAAAACGGAATGATATTCATTTTAAAAAAATTTGCTCACGAAACGTAACAAATTATCGAAAACGTTGAAAATATTTGCGTGCTGAATCGTTTAGAACTTAATTAAGGCTCTATGGAATAATATACAAACTAAGTACTGAAATTCGTACAATTTAAGATTTTCTCCTTCGAAAACGAATCCAATCGAAAAAGATACAAGTTTTGCGTAAAATATTGAAATATTGTTGAACATCGTACCGAGAGTTTCTCGTAAGTCGCCGTGCCTAAATAATTGTATAACAATACATTCGAATTGTTCATATTTTCGTTGAAACAGATAAAGAAACAGCCGAAATGATTTTTCAAAAAATGTTTAAACCAGAGATCGGAGAAATTATAAAACTTTTCGATAGCTTCTGTTTAAGATGTACCGTAGAACTTTTTTGAAAAACAGCCTTATAAATGAGCTTATGGGCCCCCATTTAGTAAGCCTTCTAAAATAATTTGTTAGCAAGAAACTTTTAGTATACAAATTTTAAAATATTTGTTCCATAAGAATACTTTTTGACGAAGTTCCTAAGGCTAACGTTCTTTCCCATAAAAGTCATAGAGGAACAGACACTTTCCTAAGCAAAACATACAAGTCCGTACAAAACTTTCCCAACTCTGATACGTTCCTTACGGTGAAAATTCACTCATTTTCCATTTTCAAATACTAAAAAATATTTGATTTCTTGTTTGCGTTGCTAGATGTATTTCTTCAAAATGCGATTATAAATAAAGCGTAGTTTATTGATTGAAAATGTAAAGCATAAATGCATAAGATATTATCCTAAGAACAATTATGAAACTATTCCTGATGTGCATATGAGAATTCCTGTTTTTTCATTAATGTAAAGAGTGCTACAAAAATGGGTGAAGCGTTCTGCCGAGATCTTTTATAAATCTTTTATAGGACATACAAGGGTTAAAAATGAGTGACAATTGTTCATTTCAATTTCTGGTTTGAAATGTTATCGAACAACTTTATTCTAAGATCTTTAATGCAATTATTTCTGACGTGTATATGAGAATTCGTATGTTTTTCATTGATGTAAAGAGTGCTACGAAAATGGTTGAAGCGTTCTGCAGAGATCTCTTATAAATCTTTTGTAGGACATACGAGAGTTACAAATGAATGACAATTGTTCAATTCAATTTCTGGTTTGAAATGTTATCGAACAACTTTATTCTAAGATCTTTAATGCAATTATTTCTGACGTGTATGAGAATTCGCATGTTTTCATTAATGTAAAGAGTGCTACAAAAATGGGTGAAGCGTTCTGCCGAGATCTTTTATAAATCTTTTATAGGACATACAAGGGTTAAAAATGAATGACAATTGTTCATTTCAATTTCTGGTTTGAAATGTTATCGAACAACTTTATTCTAAGATCTTTAATGCAATTATTTCTGACGTGTATATGAGAATTCGTATGTTTTTCATTGATGTAAAGAGTGCTACAAAAATGGGTGAAGCGTTCTGCAGAGATCTTTTATAAATCTTTTGTAGAATATACGAGGGTTAAAAATGAATGACAATTGTTCATTTCGATCCCTGGTTTGAAGTATTATCGATAAACTTTATTGTAAGATCTTTAATGCAATTATTTCTGACGTGTATGAAAATTTGCATGTTTTCATTAATATAAAGAGTGCCTCAAAAATTGAAGCGTTCTGCCGAGATATTTTATAAATCTTTTGTAGGACATACGAGAGTTAAAAATGAATGACAATTGTTCATTTCAATTTCTGGTTTGAAATGTTATCGAACAACTTTATTCTAAGATCTTTAATGCAATTATTTCTGACGTGTATGAGAATCCACATGTTTTCATTAATATAAAGAGTGCTACAAAAATGGGTGAAGCGTTCTGCCGAGATATTTTATAAATCTTTTGTAGAATATACGAGGGTTAAAAATGAATGACAATTGTTCATTTCGATCCCTGGTTTGAAGTGTTATCGAACAACTTGGATCGGCTGCTTCGTTATTTATTTTTCACTGAAAATTACGCTTTGTTTCAACTCGATGCATCAAACGGTTTTCGGTATGACGCTAAACAAACAGTCGATAGGATTCGTATTTCATCTTTCTCGGACACGCATACAAACCTCATAAGCACGGAGTATTTTCGGAGTGAGAGAGGGCCGGTGGCGAAGCACATTTCCACGGTACCGGCGAACCCAGACGCGGCAACCGGATTGTTCACTCTCCTCGTCACCTCCTCGTTGCATTTTACCTGTGAAAATTTTGCAAAATTTTCATTTCGTTACGTGCAGAAGAGTACGGTTAAATACAAGGTGGACCACCTAACGTGACCACTTTAATTATTGCAATACAAATTCGAGCGACAGCAAATATAGCGGGTTATATGCATTTGTCACAGAAATGTATGAGTAGGGTAAATGTACCTGTTACTGCGGGTTTTACTGTGTTATAAATAAATAAAAAGAGCACGATCATAACTAAATAATAAATCGCACGAATTTATGTTACGAACCAATACTTTTAGTAGTGGACCGATCAGAATTTGTTTGACACAGATGATACGATTTTAAATGATCTTCAAAAGCATGAAAAATTAACTAATTTTTACTATTGTATGTCTTCTTTTAGTTAACTGCACATTATTTAAGTGTATTTAAGTGTATAGTCGAATGAAACTGTTCCAATGGATGGGAGAGTTTAATTTGTTTCTGATTTTTTCTTTTACGATTGTTGAAATTATGAAAATATTTGAAAATATATAAAATATTTATTTATTGTCGCTAGACAGCGGCTCTTTATGCGATATCAAAGTTTTCTACCTCAAATGCAACAAACTGGAGTGAAATAGAAATTCATTTTCTTTCTTAGAATGTTTAACAGGTTGAAAATAACAGTACAACAGTATAACAGCTTTAAGTTACACCTACTCGTTTTTGACATAAATTCCGTTGCCTAACTATCACACATTGTCATGAAAATTCTAATGTTAAATGTTTGTTCAACGATATACGATCTTCCAGAATTGTTGTTAATCGAATGCACTGTTAAAACTATACTCTCGCAACGGCGTTAAAGTTTTAATGCAGAAACTTTAACCCTTAGCATTCGAGTGGTGCTATTAAATAATATTATTTACATTATTAAATATGTTGGTATTTAATCAATTGCTAAACATTTAAGTATTGTATGAGGTATTATATCAATTTCATATATATACAAAGAAAAAAATTAATATAGAATGGAATTATTCTAGGTCGGAAGAAATGTTTCATTTTCGAGTGAAAATATCTTCGAGTGCAAAGGGTTAATTTAACCTTCGCAAGGTAATGTGGGGTCTCAGAGACACCAGCCTCAGATTTTTTAAAAGAATTTTTATATGAATAAAATTAAATCTGTTTGTTTACTTTTAATCCTGTGTTATTCTTTATCCCAAATTTATTAAATTCATTTGTCGGGGTCTAAGAGACCCCACTTTACTGTTTATGTGTTATTTGACATTACCTTGCGAGGGTTACTAGAGAAAAGGTGTGCTTTTCAGTTAAGACGGTAGACTCTTTTCCAGGATTGCAAGGGTGCGGAATTCGTGTTCTCATTTTTCGATAATACAAAAATGGGGCTTTTCAGTAGTCAAAAACGCTAGAAAAAAAATCGCTGTGTAGCGCTATCGCCCTCAAAAGTCCTATTTTTCATTTACGAAGCGTAATTTGCTTTATTTCGAAGCATACAACTGCGCATGTAGCTATTTTCATAGCAAAATAATGCAAATTACTTAAGGGGCTAAAAAACATATTATGCTTTTCAAATTTACCACCTAATATTGATTGGGATAACCTAGATCGTTTCGAATATATTCAGTGTCTTGTCAACAAGCATCGATGACACACGTGTGGCACGATGTCCATATTAAAGTATTAAATCACATCAAAAACAAGTAAGTTGGTTTTGCGAACAATATTGCACACAAGTATTGTTATTACATTAAAGCAGTTTAATATTGCATTTTGAGAATTGTACAAAAAATTTATATTTTTACAGACGCAAGGCAAATACATCTTGAAAATGATTCAAACTAGAATCGAAACGTCGATGATTATTTGATAATCTGCAAAATTATTTATTGATTTCTTAGTAGAAATTGATCGAAACCGTAGCGCCGAGAACATCAACATTTATTATAATGCAAATTACGCTTCGTAAACGAAAAAATAGGACACTTGAAGGCGACAGCGTCCTAGATCGATCTTTTATCTAGCATTTTCGACTACTGAAAAACCCCATTTTTATATTATCGAGAAATGTGAACGCAAATCCCGCATCCTTGCAATCCTGGAAAAAGGAGTCTAGCTATTTGCGTAGGTACATGCTGTCAAATAATGCATATTACGCCTCGTAAACGAAAAAATAGAACTTTTGAGAGCCATTGCGCCCTAGATCGACCTTTTATCTAGCGTTTTTGACTACTGAAAAACCCCATTTTTATATTATCGAGAAATGAGAACGCAAATCCCGCATCTTTGCAATCCTGGAAAAAGGAGTCTAGCTATTTGCATAGCTACATGCTGCCAAATAATGCAAATTACGCCTCGTAAACGAAGAAATAGGACTTTTTAGGGAGATAGCCGCCTAGATCGATCTTTTATCCAGCGTTTTTGACTACTGAGATACCCCATTTTTGTATTATCGAGAAATGAGAACGCGAATCCCGCATCCTTGCAATCCTGGAAAAAGGAGTCTAGCTATTTGCGTAGCTACATGCTGTGAAATATTACATATTACGCCTCGTAAACGAAAAAATAGAACTTTTGAGAGCCATTGCGCCCTAGATCGACCTTTTATCTAGCGTTTTCGACTACTGAAAAACCCCATTTTTATATTATCGAGAAATGAGAACGCAAATCCCGCATTCTTGCAATCCTGGAAAAAGGAGTCTACTCCCTTAAAGGTTTGTCAATTCATTTTTGCTTGTAAAAGGTAACAGTGTCATTCGAGCGTTGGCTTGTATGTTATTTTGATGTCTCGGTTACTTACAAGAATATGTTGCGCATGAACACAAATCACCCCTAGGAAGATTGTAAGTGGTGGAGCCAGCATCAATCCCGCATGCTTGAAGGCATCTCCCAACGCAAATATACCCGAGCCGACGTTACCTTTGAACAGGTGCATCATTGTTTCTAAATACCTGTAATAATTCCATCGACCATGAGTAGCTTGCTACATTAGAAACACACAACGGCGTGTTCGGTAGAGGACACAAATAGTTTTCAAGAACAATACTGCTTGTAAAATTTTCTAAACGACGGACACACATAAAGTCTGTACACGTAGCACGGAATCCGTCAAAATGATGGGTTCTAATATTTTTAATTTACGATTATTGAGATCGTCAAACCTCAATTAATTCCTTTGGGTATACGATATCTTCCGTATACTGCAATTAATGCGGACAATTTTCATTTTGCATAAAAATCCGTAGTCCAGTGGTTAGAAACTGATAGTTGTTCACCTGACAAGCGATAGGAAAATTATGCGAAATGTGTTACTATATTAATTGTTAACGCAACGATTTTTCTTTAAGTGTGATCTGATTTCTTCCTCCAACATCGGATAAAACAGTCTACAAAAATGGGAATTCGCGATAAAAATGAAATTCGCCGGCTGGTGATAGATGGATTAGATTTTCGGAATTGAGGTCAAGGAACTGAACTTTTTCGTGGTTCTTTTTCGGATTGAAGTTATTCTAAGCATGGGAGACACAGTCCGCGTAACAATTCGGTAGCACAAAGGCCGGTGCACAGCTGACAACGAATTTTCCAAGCATTCCCCTGTCCCATCGCACGAGCTAATTTAAAATCGGCGGCGAATGAACCGGCCCGACCGAGTTTGAAAACTTTCGGCCATGCCCGTTCACGCAAATTTCTGTCTCGACTAAACACGTGTCCGTAGTGTTGCTACTGGCTAATCCGTAGCTACTGTTAACCATTCGCGAACACGATCGTGTAAGAGAAATGAACGAAAGTCGAGGTGCACGACGAAAATAAAGTAGACAGATTCCGTTTGAAATATGCGATACGTCTACTCATAAAAATTCCCCACTTTCTCAGTGTCTGCCGAATTAATAGATGCAAATAAAGTTCAAAATTGTTGAAAAATCTTAAAAATCTTAAAAATTGAATATGTCGATATATGATTTCTCCTCTATTAAAATCATCAAGGGAGGAAGTAACATTCAATTTAGTTTCCATTTCTTGCAATCGATACAGACAATTTTTATTTTGCATAAAGATTCGGAAAAAGATCCGTGAAAGGATTATATGAATTCAAGAAAGTTTTTACATTATCTTCGACACGATAAAATCATTGAAAGAAGAAATACATTGTTATCTAGCTTCCATTTCTTGCAATCGAATTAGAAACATTTCAATTGCATAAAAATCCGCAGTTGCAACGTTAAAACTTAAATAAATAAGATTTCAGCTTTTTTATGAACAACTAATAATTTAAAAATTAATTTAGTAATATTTTAGATTGAATAGATGTAAATTAATATAAACTGCCTGGTTTTAAAAATATTTATACAGAATTTGTATAGAATTTAAACAGAACTCTCATATAAATTTAGAATATAGAATTTAGTAATATTTTAGATTAATTAGATGTAAATTAATATAAACTGCCTCGTTTAAAAAATATTTATACAGAATTTATACAGAACTCTCACATACGAAATTCATACAATATATAGCAAAATATAAACCACTTGATTTAAAGCAATAACAAATAAATAAATAAATAAATATAGCAAAATAGTGATTGATGCATCTCCTAGAATCGCTGCGCCCGACGGAAGGTTAATTGTTATCACAATGACTTTTCTTCAAATATCTTCAAATCTATTTATGTTCTAAATTGGCTAGAACTTAATTGAATTGTGCAAAGATAATCGGGATTCTAAATTATTTTAATTGCTCGTGATTAAGAGAACAAATTTCAAGACGTTACGTTTGTTCGAGGAATATATCAATTGGCATTTTTATAAACTAACATTTTAGCGAAGCTCATAATTATGCAATCGATTAAAATACTACTAATATTCCACGTCACGGTCGATTCACTAAATGAGTTAAATGTGGAAATTACGCGAACCAATGAGAACTTATGCCAAAATATTTATTTCGAGATTCGTCTTCGGTTTTAGAGGCTGTAAGAAGAGCTTACGTTTCAGTCTTGCCCATTAATCATGTCAATACTAACAAGTATCACCAAGTGTCTAGTCAGGATCTATCGCCAATAAATGTGATTTTTGAAACTAAAAATGAATTCGTTAAAATTGATACCTTCCTTCTGGAATAATATAACCTGTACAAAAGGAATATATATCCAATACATATAGTTAGTCACAGTAATATTCAAACACTTTCAAAACGACAATAACTTTTGGAATATTGAATCATACGATTTGAATTTGTTTGAGAAGTTAGAACAGTTAGTTTACCACACGAAGGGAAAAAAATTTTGTTTCAAATTGCAATTGATCAGAATTACAGAGAAGATACTATAAGTTGTTGTTTACATCTTGTTTATGGGTGTGTGTGGGCCTATATTAAAAGTTTAAAAAATACATTTTGTAGATCTGTATTAGTTACACATATTCTGAAAGTTCCATTAAAATCGCGGTTGTTGCGAAAAATAATGAAAAACTGCAATTTTCATCATCATTAAACGTTTGTAGTTTATTGCAATGTTGACTGATTTTGTTGAAGTTTTCAGAATATGTATAATTGACTGAGATCTACAAAACGAATATTTTTAAATTTTCAATACATATAGGCCCACATAAAAGAGTTGTAAAATACTACTTTTGGTATTTTTTTCTGTAATTCCGACGGATTGCAATTTTTTCAAACTTGATTTTCACGTTATCTAATAAACTAATCGTTGTAACTTCTCTAAAAGATTGAAGCCGTATTGTCCAATGATAAAAAAAGTTATCGTCCTCTTAAAAGTGTCCGAATATTACTGCGATTCACTGAATGCACATAATTTACACAAAATCGTCGCTACTGTGAAATAAGGTATAAATATATAATCAGCTGTGCATTAAACACATATGAATCTGAAAGCAAACTGCAGCAATATCTACGCAAACAATTGGCTATTTTATTGCATATGTATAAATATGGAATCTTGGCTTTTCACTGTTTAGACACGAGTTCACACGATTTAAGACACAGCTACAGTGCATGTTAATTTCGCTACGCGAAGTTTGTTTAAGGTTGACATTTTAAATGTCCAAAACTATGCAAATTGATCACTTTATTCTCCTCAATCCACAAATTGGTAAAAGTGTTTAAGTGGTCGGAAACAATCCACCAGGCAGTTTATACTAATCCGGAATTTAAATTCCTGTAAATTGTTTCATATTGTGATTTTCATTAATATTGCGCGTGCACGCAAATGAAGGAAATTACTTCTACGCGTGACTGTCATGCACAATCTGACAGTAAATCGTCCCGCACTGGTGTTATTTAAAAAAGAAACAGTTCCGTTTGTCTTATAATATTCCATAAAATATATACATCTAAAATATATTCGTTTGTCTTATAACATTACATTAAATATATACATATAGGCATATACGATCTTTTTAAACGCTTTAATAATAGCTATCTATTACGTTAATATTATTCATACTATTATCAGGTTCTAACTTTAACATTAGAACTGCCACATGCATTAAAATTACTTGTTTATTGCCTTTCTTTTTATAAACTCTTTTAATAAACTCATTTATTCAAGCAGATGTTAATATAATGAAGCATATATTAAAATAATTTAAAGTTTATTATAAAAAAAAGTCCAGTTTGAAATTTAATTTGATTTAATTCCAATTTTGTTATTATTGTACATCAATATACATATATGAATATCAAGATATAATTCTAATTTCATTTGTATAATAATTCGGAGGCCTGGTGTTAATAACTTTTTAAATGTATATACCGATTACAATTTTTCCAAAAAATTGTATGGATCAAGATACCATCGCGTGGCACAAAACGCTTTTATGTAGAATGTTATTAAGACTACACTTCCGAAATTTTATATTAATGAAATTGGCAAACGAACTGTTATAAAATTCTAATTAGTTAATTGAAAAAAGGTGTTGCGACTATAACCTTGCTTGTTTCAAATAACGAAATTGGATATTGAAAAATTCATGTTCATTTGAAGTTACGCTTAAAATTCATATATTTATATGTTACATCCGAAGAGATAATAAATAGAATAAATAACTAACCAACAGTGTTCATTTTATTTAACATTCAATATACTTTTACCGAATTAAAATCATTAGTTAATTCCAGTTTTGATTAGATATGCTATAGCTGTCTTAACATCTGAAAATCATTCGTCAAAATACTTTTCATGTCTCAAAAAGTGTAATCTCGCGTGTTCCAAGTTTATTTTCGTTCACAGATAATTTACTTTGCAACTCTTGCAGCAAACTTGCAACATTCATTCATCAAACTGTTAAATTATCTTCTAGCGAACGGAATTCGAGGTTAGAAACATTTCGTGCCGCACGATACCTCAAGGTCCCAAGTTCTGTGCTTTAATTGCTCGCGATAATTACGCCGAACGAAAAAAGATCCGGACCTGTCTGATCCATTTTAACCAGCGCGCTGCAGCGCAGTGGAATGGCAACAATTTAATGGAAAAGATTAATCTATGAATTAGACGGATACTTTGAAGTGGGGAAAGAGGACAGGAAAGAAGGAAACAGTGTTCTTGGAAAATATACACGCTCGAGTATCACGGAAAATTACGATGATCCTGATGAATTACAACGTCGCAATTGGCTAAATTGCTTCCTTCCTTTTTCTACGGTATGTCTTCATACAAAATTCTTGCAAAAGTAGTCAAACAAAAATATATCTTGATTTATTTTATGATGTCGCTAATAACTTAGCAGATGATGCGACATAAATAATCTATAGATAAAAGAAAAACAGTTTATTCCCATAGTATTTTCTGCAGATCGAAATTATACTTAATTTTTGGTACGAAAGATCAGATTCAAAATTAAACAGCTGTCCGGTTAGATAGTACTGCCCAATTTCAATAAAATAACAAAAATTGTGAAAGATTAAGGTACTCTTTTACTTTGAAAACATTTCCAATTAGAAATAACATGATTTCATGAATACACGATAGAACGCAATTTTAGCTAAAGCTTGTGGTAAATGAAAAAGATAAACTTCCGCGACTCAATAGATTTAAGAAATATGTACTCATCAAAATGTTGCATAGAGTCCTTGAGTATTTATAAAATAATTACCGCTGCAGTTCTATGCGATGCAATAACATAAATTAGCCATTATAAAGGAATTGATTTACATAACATTAACGATTCACATTCTAAAAATAACATGCAAAGTATTTAATGAAGTATAAAGTCATGATTTAGAAAAGAGAATATTTTCAAAAGATTCTGAGACTATGAAATGTTCAAACCAGTGATCGATGTTGAATAAACAGTAATGTAATCGTGTGAGCCAATTGTTTCAAACACAAAATCTTATACGAATCGTTATAAAAAATCGATTTTTCTGATTATAACATTCAAATATTTCTCATTCGAATATTATTAATGTATTACTCATAGTTCCAAGGAAAATGTAAACTTCCCACATTATTTCACGAATCAATTTGTCTTCTGCGGAAATCTATTTTCATGAAATTTTTCGCATGTTTGTTGCAATACTTCATGATAGGAAGGAAGTACTGCAAGAAGAATGATTCATTGAAATATTTCAAAAATGATTTTTCAGATATGCAAAACAGTTGAACAAAGTACAGGGTGATCCACTTAAAGTTAGCCACCTAAATATGCCCTTCAGTTGTCGTGGTATAACAAACATTCTGAAAGTACAATATTTTTGGGAGAACCTGTATATGTAATTCATTTTGAGAAAATTACATATAATATATTTTCTAGACGAACGCAAATTGAAGGAGATATTTATGTGGCTACATTTAGATGAATCATCCTTTTTTGGGAGATCCTGTATATGTAATTCATTTTGAGAAAATTACATACAATATATTTTCTAGACGAACGCAAATCGAAAGAGATATTTCTGTGGCTACATTTAAATGAATCATCCTTTTTTGGGAGATTCTGTATATGTAATTCATTTTGAGAAAATTACATGCAATATATTTTCTAGACGAACGCAAATCGAAGGAGATATTTATGTGGCTACATTTCGATGAATCATCCTTTTTTGGGAGATCCTGTATATGTAATTCATTTTGAGAAAATTACATGCAATATATTTTCTAGACGAACGCAAATTGAAGGAGATATTTATGTGGCTACATTTAGATGAATCATCCTTTTTTGGGAGATCCTGTATATGTAATTCATTTTGAGAAAATTACATACAATATATTTTCTAGACGAACGCAAATTGAAGGAGATATTTATATTTCTACATTTAGATGGATCACCCTGTATATACAGGGTATCCCAAAAATATTGTACTTCCGTGAAAGAGGCGATCCCTGAAGTCATTTAACCCATTGACGTATCATTTTCTCTACAGTTGCAGTGATTAAAACGTGTTTATCCACAATAATGTCGTAGAAGAGAAAAGAAAATTTATATCTTTCGTACGGCTATATTTATTTTAATGCGTAAATATTGATTACAATCGAATCAAATTTTATTTCATTTAAATAGAAACGCGTAACATTCATATTTGTTAGACTTTGTTTAAAATCTCCATGACGACTCGTTAAAATACGGCGAGGGATTAAAGTAACTTTTTCCTTTACGAAAATGTTCTCCGTGGCATTGTTAAGGAGTTATTAATGAAAAACACGCACCAATCAGAGCGTGACTATAGCGACAATGGGAGTTGGTGTGGTCGCGCTACGATTGGTTCGTGTTTATCATTAATAACTCGAGAACAAAGTGTTTTGTTCGAAATTGGCAAAGAAAAAAGGTACTTAGAATTGTGAATCACCTTCGGAATTCAATTAGCCAATAAAGTCGAAATTAACGTCATTCATTCGTACGTACATTTTTCTGGGCCAACGCATATCAAATCAGTTTTCTGTAACGTGAGCATACTAATTCATAGAGGCTGAGTTATTGCATAAGTATGATTTGCAGTACAATGTGCTATTATATGCCTATACCAATAAATTACCTATTATTACTATTTCTAACATCAATATTTTATTAATTTTATTTTATTTTTCTAATTAAAATAATTGCTATTAATTATATACTTTTGTTTACTACGTTATTATGTAATTTCACAGTTTAAGGCACAATGTATTCTAATTCTTAACATTCTATTTATACAACTACCTTTTGTTCTTAATGTAAATCACTCGTTAGTAAATTACATATTTTATGCATTTATGACAGAAATTAAAAAGTGAAACACAAAATAGAGAAAATATTTTTATATATATATATATATATAGAACAATATTAAAAATATATATATTTGTAATATTAATACGAATGTAATATTATTTCTTGTAATCGAGATGCAATATTTTGCTTAAAGCTCCACAGTCTACTCATTAGAAAATTAAAGTATTGCGATAATCTGCAAATACAATTTACAGCATTACGTACGCATGAAACGATTCAATTGATTTTGCTGATATACATATTTGTATTTCTGGAAGTAATTTGCAAGTATAAGTCGTCCCAATTTCTTAGAACATCCTGTACACGAAATCAAGATTCTCACAGGATAAAACCATATTCATGAGCAACAGAAAGTGACCGTGGGCGGTACCATGCGAGTTAAAACCGCAAAACGGAACCTATCCTGCTGTTGTGTGAGGATGTTGTCCCGCAAGCACATGAACACGTGATACACGCTGGCACACATTCTCATACGCGAAAAGATTGTAAAACGCGGTCTTCCTTGAAGTCTGTGTAACCAAGATTACATGTAGAATGTTGTCTTTTTCGTCGTAAATTCATTTAATTCATTATACATCGAAATCGTATTTTTCTTAACGAACTACGGACCTTCGTGCAAAGTTAAAATTTTCAAGACAATGCAGTATTTTCTCCGTAACTATCGAATCTTCGTATTCGAACTGTTTTATATATTGTCCAAACAACTTCAGTTTTTAATGAAAAATATAGTGAAGTCGTTTTGTTTTTATTTGCGCTTGTAACGAGAACTTAAAAAATGTGTTTTGCAGATTTGTGTTACACTATGCTAAGTTGTAATAACTAGATTGCGGCTCTTTATGCAAAATAAAAATGTTTCGCATTGATTGTGAGCCGCAGAAATAACATAAAAATTGTTGCATTAAAAGCAACATTACAATATTCTTGAATTTTTAAAATCTTTTACTGGCTTTATATTTCGCCCAACCAATTTCTTCATAAATGCATAAAGATCCGCAGTCAAATAATAA
>CM052204.1:10952986-10978475 GCA_028455805.1 Lasioglossum figueresi
AAAAATGGGGTTTTTCAGTTGTCAAAAACGCTAGATAAAAGATTGATCTAGGGTTCGATCGCTCTCGAAACCACTATTTTTACGTTTACGAAGCAATTTTTGGAAGTTTTTTCAGGCGTTTGAATTTCCAGCATTGCTATATTATGTAAAAATACCTTAGAGGAAAATGAACACTGGTTTACGCAAGTAAAGGCTTCGAGTCTCAAAATGAGTCCAGACGTATGGTTCTACTATTTGCTTTTACGAAATTGTCACAATTTAAGGGAGTAGACTGCTTTTTCCAGGTTTGCAAGATTGCAGAATTCGCGTTCTAATTTTTCGACAATACAAAAATGGGGTTTTTCAGTTATCAAAAACGCTAGATAAAAGATTGATCCAGGGTTCGATCGCTCTCGAAACCACTATTTTTACGTTTACAAGGCGTAATTTGTATTATTCTAATACATAAAATAATGTATAAAAGTAATATATAAAAAGACGATAACTTTTTTAATATTGTGCTATACGATTTGAACTTTATGGGGAAGCTAGAGCAATTAGTTTACTACAGGATGTGAAATCTATTTTCAAAAATAGAAATTGAAAAATTCTTTCAAGAATTCTTACATCTTTCAATGGCTGTCGTTTTTGCCCCGCATCAACCGATTTCGATGAAACTTTCACAGTGCATATAATTTATACATACCTACAAAACGTATTTTTTAAATTTTCAATATAGGTCCACATAAAAAAGTTGTAAACAGCAACTTTTAGTATTTTTTCTACAATTCCAATCAATTGCAATTTTTGAAAAAATTTCTTTTCACATCCTGTAGTAAACTAATTGCTCTAGCTTCCCGAAAACGTTCAAATCGTATAGTACAATATTAAAAAAGTTATCGTAATTTTTCGAGCGTCCGAATATTAATTCGAGTAACTCGATCTAGAGAGCTATCGCCCTCAAAAGTTCTATTTTTTCGTTTACGTCTCGTAATTTGCATTATTCGGCAGTATGTAGCTATGAAAATAGCTACATGTGCAGTTGTACGCTTCCGAATAATGCAAATTACGCCTTGTAAACCAAGAAATAGGACTTTTGAGGGCGATAGTGCCCTAGATCGATCTATTATCTAGCGTTTTCGACTACTGAAAACCCCCATTTTTGTATTATCGAGAAATGAGAACTCGCATCCCGCACCCTTGCACTCCTGGAAATACGAGTCTGCTCCCTTAACCCTCCGATGGCCGACAACTTTTTCAACGGTCAAAGCCCGGCAAGGTCCCCAGGGACCTTCTACATATTAAGTATATTAATATGGCGTGAGATGCATATAATAGTTTTTATTGTTAACCCTAATGGTGTTATTACGATTTTTTGTGTTCCTATGTTTGTTCCTATGTTGCAAAATGTTTATGGATATATATTTAGGCAGATAAGAATAATATAATAACAATATTATATTTAAACCCGTATTTTATGTAATTATAATGATTTATTATAAAACAATCTCCTTGCGAGAATAATTCTATGCCAGTCCTCTAGTTTCAAAATGGCTTCCAGGTCAATTATTCTGAACTGTGTGAAACTAATTACCATTATCTGCGAGATGATCTTGAATCCTAGACGGGTCATGGGACTGTGAACGCGTTAATAAGCCTGCAATATCACAACAATGAAAACGGTATCGGTTGTTCTATGATAAGTTCCTTAATGGAATGCAATGAAGTCAGCAAACAAGTTGCAAGACTGAGTTGCAACGAGGTGAAAGTAACTTGACTATCTAATCTAGTCTTTATTTCAAGAATTCCGCATCCTATATATGCAGCTCATGACATTAACATTTCAAGGTGAATCCGCCATTGGACTCGTCACGAACGCCTGGTTGATTTAGACAAACAATTTGAACTGTTCCCCGGTTAGACACGTAAAAGTATCGAATTTATCACACGCGTTATTTATAATTCTTTGACCATCGCAGCTGATTTTCCATTTAAAACCCACGCAACTTCACAAACCGGCCATGTTCGACGAAACAGTCACTATAATTAACCGGATGTCGTCATTTCCATGTACTGAACCCTGAGAACCACGAATAGATATGTTAATCAGCGGACCGCGAATTTTATACATTTATCAGAAAAATAAAAGGATTCAACACTGGAACTACAGAGCCTGCCAAAAAATAAGTTCACTATTTTTTAATACACATCTACGATTATTCAGATTATGGATATGCATTCCTGGGGAGTTGTTCAATAAATTTACTTGCATTTTCCGATTCTGGCGTTGACTGTGCATGAGCGAATATACAACGAATGTATATTTATATAAAATATGTTTTTTTTATTTCTATTCAGAAAACTAGGGCGGCCCGTAATGACGAAACAACTGAAAAGAAGGTGATTCCTTCTGCAAATATACATCAAGATATTTAGCTGTTCCCATTTATGTGGGACACCCTGTATATTACAAGTCCGAAATATGATTTTTGTGCTGCAAGCCTAATTTAGAAGGTGATACTAATTTTGCACGTAGATAAGCAATATACATGTATTTATAACAGCTATTTTCAATGTAATGGTATACCATTTTCAATGAAATGGTACATTAGGTCTAATCTAGAAAAACTGTCGTTTGAAGTACACTTTACAAAAAACACCTAAACTAACACAGAGTTGATGGGAATAAAATTTAGAACAAATATGTATACATAGAAGTGGGTGTTAAAACAGTACCGTATAGTATATTATACCTAATATACATACAAATATATTTGACGATGGAAATGTCTGATGACTAGACTGTACATCTTTAACAAAATAAAAATTTTCCAAGAATATTGCAAGAAACGAGAGGAGCATAAACATTAATTCCATCATTCCCTTTCTTACAAAAATTTAAAGGGATTCATGTACTGACATGCTGAATAAACCATGTCTGGTTTATAGCATTAAATAATAAATAAATGAGTCACACGTAGTGTAGTCGTCTGATATTTTCACCGTTTTATATTTCATGTATTCATTTTTGTCATTTAAATCAGAACAACTGTTTTATGAATAGTCCAAATAACTTCAGTTTTTAATGAAAAATATAGTAAAGTCGTTTTCTATACTTTTTCATTTGCGTTTGTAACGAAAAGTTAAAAAATGTGGTTTGTAGATTTGTGTTATATACTAATTGTAAGTCATATACATATGGTACTAACATGCTAAAAATTTCATCGAAATTGATTATAAATCAGTATGTAGCTGTAATTTTCATCAGATATAATTGATTATAACTCGTTAACCAATTAATCAATATCGAAGAAATTTTTAGAATGTTAATACCATATGTACCATATTTTTAGCCTATATTTGCCGTTTTAATCTATTATTCGGTGAGTTTCACCATTTTTAACTGTCTATAACTCACAAACCAATTAATTAGTGTGTAACATTTCACAAAGTTTCGTTGCAAACCTATAAATAAAAAAAATGGTAAATACCGCCTTTTGCTATTTCTCTCATAATTCAAACAAAATGCACTTTTGTCTTTATTCGTCATTACTATGATATAAATGCATCCAATCCGCGATCTACTAATGACTGGTGGTCTCAGGTGTAATATTTTCCTGAAGTCTTATTAATGAGTAATGTAGTTATATCGACGCGCAGCACGTCCCCAGGACGCAGACAAACCATAAACAATTGCGTACGTTGATTGCGAATATAATTTCCGTCCATCTGACAGTGTTTATAAATCTTCGTAGATAAGTTCGATTGCGTAATGGATGACTTGCATACGAGGAAGCTTCGATCGCTCTGATGGAACAATATTTCCATTGGATTGTCGTTGCGGCGTTGCGAGAGCTGGATTAACAGGGGAAAAACCGAATCAAATGCCCCGCAGGTTTTATACCTCGGCGTTTGATCAAAGGTATATATTACCCGGTGCCAAGGAGATGCATAGGTGCATACGTCACATTTGGCTCGACTCTTACTATCGAAGCGGGGAAACGTATACATAAAGGCGTTTCGCAAGTTGTCCGTTTAACGCTACCAGTCTGTTCATCTTTCTATTTTCGGCATCGATGAACCGGAAAAAGATGGCTTATCGATCATCAAGATCAACAACTCTAGTTGTAAGAGGAAAGCACAGTGAATCGCAATAATTATACAGCCGATTTTATACTTTTATGGTTAAAATTAGTAGGTGTTACCCGAAACAGTGAAAACATTAGCAAAATTTAAAAATACTCTTATATTATTTTCAACCTATTAAATATATTAAGAAAGGAAATAATATTCTAGTTTACTCCAATTTGTCGTAATTCGCATAAAGAATTTCTATTGTGCATAAAGATCCGCTGTCTAGCAATAACATTGGCACATTTTTCGAGAGGTTAGAACAATTAGTTTGCTAGACGACGTGAAAAAAATTGAACATAATTAGAATTAAAGAAAAAATACTCAAAGTTGTAGTTTACAACTGTATCGAAAATTTACAAAGTACGTTTTGTAAAAATACTGTTATATTATTTTCAAATAATTAAATATATTAAGAAAGGAAATAAAATTCTATTTTACTCCAATTTGTCGTAATTCGCATAAAACATTTTTATTCTGCATAAAGATCCGCTGTCTAGCAGTAACATTGGCACACTTTTTAAGGGACCAAACCACTTGGAGATTTTTCGAGAAGTTATAATTAAAGAGGAGATATTAAATGTTGTTGTTTACAACTGTATCAAAAATTTAAAAAGTACCTTTCGTAGATCTGTGTCAATTATAAATATTCTGAATATTTAAGATATTCTAATTTTTTATTACCATATATATATATATATATTCTATTCTTGTAATTAACATGTTCTAATTTAAAATTAGTTTCGTATTCGATTTATTAATTTTTTGTCCCGAATTCATAAAATCCGCAGTCTTGTATTAAACGTCGTATAAAAATGTATACATACAGCTTCTTAAACTAAATAAGATAAATGTGCAGGGTGCAAAACAAGTGATAGTCATTGATCTTTTGATCGATGGATATTTTTGAGATACTTGTACAATTGTTGGTATCATTGAACATTACATTTAATGTTATTTATATCGAAAATATTTCTCAGAAATGTCTACAGATTCAGGAGGAATTATTTACTTCTTAAAATTGTGACTATTGCATGTTTTATTTACCTATGAGGCTCTTTGAGCGTCGATTCGTCACCGTGCAGGGAACTCTTCTTCATAGTGGGACTGTTGTACATTTCCATCTGCAACAATAATTACATACGTGTTATTATAGAATTAAAGGTTTAAGCACTGATTACGTCAGGTCGTAAGCAGATTTTATTTACAGGTCTGGTAGAAATTGTTCATGCTCCGATCACATTAATATTACAATAAGTAAATTGTCGGTAAGTCAATATCTTCCCAAGCTTCTAAAGTATCTAATAGAGAATTAATTATATTGTTAATATAAATCGTAAACTTAAATACATTGTCATTGAAACATCATGAAATATGACAAAACAACGAACATCTTTAGCGAGACTCGAGATGGGTTCATGGATTACTTATAGTCCAATTGCGAATCATCATGTAAAATAAAGCATTTCTGCATTAATGGTAATCAAAACTCTGTCTCTCTCTCTCTCTCTCTCTCTCTCTCTCTCTCTTTGGTGCCAATAATCATAAACTATTAATACTTTTTAGATCGGCATATCGTAAGAAGAGAAATTATACAAAGAAGATATAATATAATTGATACATATATAAATAATAAATGGATATATATATATATAAATTATAAAAAGATAAATTATTTGTTACTTGTTTAGCACTTTTCCAGATAATTTGACTCACCAATGTCTTTGTTTATAAGTTCGTTTATAAGTTACAAAGAAATTAATAAATATAGACATCGGTGATTTAAATTAGCTAGAAAAAGTACTAAATTAGTGACAAATATACAATTTTAAATATTATTTAAATATCATCTAAATAATAATATTAAATACTATTTAAATGATAATTAGTTCAAAGAAATTAATAAGTACAGACATCGGTGATTTAAATTAGCTGGATAAAGTACTAAATTAGTGACAAATACACAATTTTAAATATCCATTACTATTAAATACCAATTATCAGGCGGAAGGAATAAATTTAGGGTTTTCATCCCGGTATCTCTTATAGTTCAAAAGTTATAGTAAAATGTCTCAAAATTTCTCGATTCAGCCCAGTATGCGGCAGAGAAAGGGTAACTTTCCCCTCAATTCCTGCCCCTTGCCCCCATTTGGCGACACTGCTGCCAGAGACCTTATTGCCATCTCACCGCAATAAGTATTAGCAATGACTACTAGCAATGACCTTATAGTCCATCACAAATGGAAGATAGACAGCTGTAGGTTCCATAATAAATTATTCGAAATGCGACAGCACTTTTATAACCTACTTTTAGAATAAATTAGTGTGAGCTGTCTCGAGTGGTATCGCGTGAGAATCTTTTTTAGAATTTTTAAAAACATGGGGAACGACGAAGCTCGTTCTCTTGGGCAATATACATTCATGACAAAGGCTATTAATAGGCTTCCGATAGCTAAAGTGTAAATCCGTCGAATAAAAGACAGCTATCGGTGCATTAATTTCTTTTCTGCACATTCTCGAAAAAGTAGCAGGCCACGATCGAACATAATGGATTACAAGCTCAATCGGGTGATAACGCACTCAACGGATAACGTTTATACCCCGTCATAAATCATTCTTGGAAGAATAGCTTGTCTACCTCAAGTACACTGCGCGATGTTGCTTAACGCTAAACCTACCGAGCCTTAACCCTTTGCACTCGAAGCCATTTTAACTCGAAAATTGAACATTTCTTTCGACTTAAAATATTTCCATTC
Source organism: Lasioglossum figueresi (assembly GCA_028455805.1). NCBI lineage: Eukaryota > Metazoa > Arthropoda > Insecta > Hymenoptera > Halictidae > Lasioglossum > Lasioglossum figueresi. Next base: position 10,959,853 of record CM052204.1, read on the forward strand.
CCTAAGATTTTTTACATTTGATGTATCTAAATATATTGGTATAAACACCTCATAGACAATACCTAAATGTTTAGTAATTGATTAGACACCGATATATTTAATAATCTAAACAATACTTTGAATAATGGTACAGCAATTTTTAGTAATATGTATACAGCAATTTGTAATTTATAGAATTTCGGTTCTTGCAAGTAGGAATGCTTAAACAACTGTTTTTATTAACACTAAATCGACCGAGCAATAAAAGTAATTGGTACGTGTTCTCTTATAGAAATGACAAGAGTGATTTTATTTAGACTTTGTGCAGCTCCTATCGTAATATGTGCTCCACTAAAGACATCTATAGAATCGTTTCTTATAAAATTATTTTTTAAATGACTATAATTATTGCAGTACCAACAGGGATTAAAATTTTTAGTTGACTTGCTACATGTCGTGCATCAGAAATTAATTTATATCCTTCTATCATCTGATCTCTAGTATTTATTTTTTTATTCACTATAGGAAGATTAATAGGAATCATATTATCAAATTCTTCAATTGATATTATACTTCATGATATTTACAATGTAATTGGGCATTTTCATTACGTATTATCCATAGAAGCAGTATTTGCAATTATTGCTAGATTTATTCATTGGTACCCTATTTTTACAGATTCAACTCCTAATGAAAAACTTTTAAAAACTCAATTTATTATAATATTTATAGGAGTAAATTTAAACTTTTCCCACAACATTTTTTTGGATTAATAGGAATACCTCGTCGATATTTAAACTGTCCTGACGCATACTATTGCTGAAATATCATCTCCTCAATTGGATCCGTAATTTCTTTTAATAGAATAATCTTACTAATTGACATTATTTTAGAAAGTTTAATTTCAAAACGAATAACTATATTCACATATTCGCAATCATCATTAAAATTATTACAAAATTATCCTCCCCTATCTCATTCATATAAAGAATTACCTGTTATTATTATTCAATTTTAATATGACAGAATAGTGCAATGAGTTCAAGCCTCATTTATAAAATTTAATGAAAATTTAAAATGACAAGATTGATTTTATTTAGACTTTGTGCAGCTCCTATTGTAATATGTGCTCCACTAAAGATATCTATACAATCGTTTCTTGTAAAATTATTTTTTAAATGGCTATAATTATTGCAGTACCAACAGGGATTAAAATTTTTAGTTGACTTGTTACATATTGTGGATCGACAATTAATTTAAATCCTTCTATCATCTATCTCTATCTCATTCATATAATGAATTACCTGTTATTATTATTAAATTTTAATATGACAGAATAGTGCAATGAGTTCAAGCCTCATTTATAAAATTTAATGAAAATTTAAAATGACAAGATTGATTTTATTTAGACTTTGTGCAGCTCCTATTGTAATATGTGCTCCACTAAAGATATCTATACAATCGTTTCTTATAAAATTATTTATCGATTATATCAATAATCGTGAAAAAAAAATCTGGAACAGGTCATTCTGACCAGTGATGGTAGGTTTAGTGTTAATGTTGAGCTGTGCTTGTATTTTGCTATTCCTATTGGCGACAGGCGATCGAATTAAGGTCGCGTAGAGTTCAATGCGAGACTGGCAATCCAATTTCCTATCGAAACGTGACCGAACATCTGTTCCGACGATTTCCCTCTGATTTTCCGCGCTGTATTATTCCGTTGTTAACGAGCTCTCCTATCGTTCGACAGCCGGCGAGTCAACGTGGTTAGCGATACTGCGAATAAAAAGTAGATTTTTTGAATAGGCGCGCGCGCGCCGAGTACGACACAAGGAAAGTGGAATTCGAGACAGAAAAAATAATCCCTAAGCTCTCGAGTGGTGACTCGGAGTGACCACACAAAATTGCTGTACCATTACTCAAAATATAGTTTTCATTATTATATATGTTTGGTGTCTAATCAATTAGTAAACATTTAAGTATTCCATGAAGTATTGTATCAGTTTCATATCCATAAAATGAAAAAAGCATACATTGGGTTGGCGAGTAAGTAATTTCGGTATTTTAAGGTGAAATAAATCCGAATTTCTTTATTCAAGCGATGATCTTTAATCAATAAAAATGTTCTTATTTATTCTTTTTGGCAAAAGATCATCGAACAAAAGGGAAAATATCTTATTCATTGTTTGAATACAGAAATTGGGCTCTGTTTCATTTTAAAATACTGAAATTAATTTCTCGCCAACCCATGTAGAATGAAATTATTCTTGGTCGGAAGAAATGTTTATTTTTGTGCACCATTTAATTGTTATAATTAGACTGCGGATTTTACGCAATTGCAGCAAAAATAGGTTAAACATAAAACAGTGAAAGCATCAGAAGAATATTTGTAAGAATGTGGCCATATTACTTGCAAATAATTAAAATTAATAGCAAAGAAAACAAATGCTTATTTAACTCCCTTTTCTGGGAACTGGAAAATTGTTATGCATCATTTGATAGTTATAATTAGACTGCGTAGTTTACGCAATTACAGCAAAAATGAATAGGTTAGACATAAAACAGTGATAGCATCAGAAGAATATTTGTAAGAATGTGACCATGTAATTTGCAAATAATTAAAATCATTAGCAAAAGAAACAAAAGTATATTTAACTCCCTTTTCTGGAAATGTTTTTCATGAACATTTTATTTTACTTTGAATTGACTCGAATTAAGGGGGGAAAAACGTAAACAATTGTTATTCTACATATACATACAATAAATCTGATTTCTTTTTGTTGGTGTTGTAAGATGTATTTCTTTAAAATGCGATTACAAATAAAACATCATTTTTATGGATTTAAACTGGAACGCAAAAATGCGTAAGATATTATCCTAAGATTTTTTATACAACTATTTCTGACGTGTGTGTTGTGTGTGTGTGTATATGAGAAATCATAAGATTATGTGTATAAATGATAATTAATATTTAGTGATAGTGAATGATAAATAGAACTATCAAAGAGTTGTTTACTAATAAAAATATGTTGACGCAATGAAACAATTTACCCTTTTCGATAGTACTTGTTCAAAAGTGGTAAAAATTCGACACACACCCAAATGTATACTCGTTCGGTATGTATGTACGTGAAACTACTTTCAACATCCACATCAATCATAACCGCATCCCGTAAATTACCAATGAAAGCAATTTATACTTTACCAAACACTTACATAAACAGTAGGTCATACAAACTGTGCTAACTATTTGCTTCGTAAACATTATAAGTAGACCACCGAATGGCGATGTGGCGGTCAGGTAAAAATAGGAACATAATGTTTGTTATCTATACATGCATATATAGAATAGAATGGAATACTTTATTTCCGTTTTCCTTGAGACTTTGCGGTAACTTCCAGGTACAATATTACCTCTGTACGGCTGATACATTATCGATACAGTGTAAAATTCTAAATTAAAAAACAATAACATAAAATATACGCTTCAAATACAAATTGAACACTAAACTATTCCACTGGTTTTTTTATTACAACAAATGACATTGTTTTATCAGTTTTGTAAAAATTAATCTATACATGCAGTAAAGCTATTGCCATCGAACAGTTAATAAAAATAAACGATTGATTCGGAAACCTACAGTGAACCGGATTAATATAGACGATAACTTGTTTAATATTATATTATACGATTTGAACTTTTTTGGGAAGCTAGAGCAATTAGTTTACTACAGGATATGAAAAGAAATTTTTTCATAAATAGCAATTCGTTGGAATTGTAGAAAAAATACTGAAAGTTTGCATTTTTCAACTTTTTCATGTGGGCTTATATTGAAAATTTAAAAAATTTGTTTTGTAGATCTGCGTCAATTATATGCACTGTGAAAGTTTCATCGAAATTGGTTGATGCGGGGGAAAATGACAGGCATAGAAAGATGTAAGAATTCTTAGATATTGACCGAAAATCGTGAAAATCTGCAATTTTTACCATCTTTAAACGTTTGTAGCTCATTGCAACGTCGATCGATTTTAATGAAATTTTCAGAATATGTTTAAGTGACCCAGATCTACAAAACGTATTTTTTAAATTTTCAATATAGGCCCACATGAAAAAGTTGAAAAATGCAAGTTTCAGTATTTTTTCTACAATTCCGATCAATTGAAATTTTGGAAAAAATTTCTTTTCACATCCTGTAGTAAACTAAATGCTGAAAATGTTGAAAAAGTTCAAATCGTATAGTACAAAATTTAAAAAAGTTATCGTCTCTTTTAGAGCGTCCGATTATAATCCGGTTCACTGTATGAATAATTATCAATATCTATTACGGAAATCGGTGCATAATCACTATGATATGAATACTTACATATTCATAGGTATATATCTGCCAAATTTACATGTGCTAGTTTTTTTGTAGTTTAATGATTAAGGTGCTAAACCTCACAGCCAATGTATTCGCTCTTAAAATTGTTAATGCAGTTGACGATGTTGACACGAAATGAATAGAATCTTGGAGAGTATGAATTATTTAATCAAATTGAAAGATGAACTCAAAAATTATGTGAATTTCATTTGCCACTCAAATAATGAAATAAATTGGAAAAATTATTTGGCAGCTAAATACAATAATATATTATCTTAACGATTGTCAAATAACACTGTCCAACAAAATAAAAAAAAGTTTGAACATGAAAAAATTTTCTCGTCGACGTTGCAAACTTCAAAGGGGGGTTTCACAAGATAAAAGTCTGCTGTATCGCGTGATATAGTTCGATTTTACGCTGGACCCTTATTTTTTAAGATAAACTTGAAAAATATCTTAAAAAATTGATGCAAAAGTGGTTTCTCTCCATCTTTAACGATTGTATAAACATGTTAAAACATTCATAATGTATTAACATTAGATATCACTGAATTCGGGAAAGTCTACAGAATCTTTTGCTGCAAAGAACGATTCGATATCTTTTATAATAGCATCGCAATATTTGTATAAAGTTGAAAAATATGTGTTTTTCAAAGTCATGTTTCTCAAACATGTTTAAACAATCATAATGTATTAATAATGGATATCACTGGATTCGGGAAAGTCTACAGAATCTTTTGCTGCAAAGAACGATTCAATGTCTTTCATAATAGCATCACAATATTTCTTTAAAATCGACAAATATGTTTTTTTCAAAGTCATGTTTCTCAAACATGTTTAAACAATCATGTAGTATCGTAAATTCATCGCAACCGTCGCCGAGCCTGGACCCATGTTTTGGGATTTATGATCATCTCCAGGAAACGTATTTTTAGGGACCGAACGTGAGGCCTGCGTGGGCCATAAAGAGATTGGACCGTCGGGGAAGTCCGAAGGTCCCGGGGAAAACCCGAAGGTCCCTGGGAAAGCTGAAGGGGACGCAAGGGCTCATCGGAAGTGCCGATTGGCGAGAAGACAGAGTTGTTTTCCGCGTCGAGCCGACCGGTACTAGTTGTAACGAGTTGGAGCTGTGCTCACACATTTACCACGTGTATTTATTAATCCTATTAAACTGTTTTATTTCCCTATCTCGAACTTCAATTAATCCCCACAATCATAATGTATTAATAATGGGTATCACTGTATTCGGGAGAGTCTACAGAATCTTCTGCTGCAAAGACCGATTCAATGTCTTTCATAATAGCATCACAATATTTGTTTAAAGTCGATAAATATGTTTTTTTCAAAGTCATGTTTCTCAAACATGTTTAAACAATCATAATGTATTAATAATGGATATCACTGGATTCGGGAGAGTCTACAGAATCTGTTGCTGCAAAGAACGATTCAATATCTTTTATATTCGCATAACAATATTTATTTAAAGTTGAAAAATACGTTTTTTTCATAGTCATGTTTCTCAAACATGTTTAAAGAATCATAATGTATTAATAATGGATATCACTGTATTCGTGAAAAGTCTACAAAATCCTTTGCTGCAAAGAACGATTCAATATCTTTTATAATGGCATGACAATATTTGTTTAAAGTCGATAAATACGTTTTTTTCACAGTCATGTTTCTCAAACATGTTTAAACAATCATAATGTATTAATAATGGATATCACTGGATTCGGGAGAGTCTACAGAATCTTTTGCTGCAAAGAACGGTTCAATGTCTTTCATAATAGCATCACAATATTTGTATAAAATCGACAAATATGTTTTTCTTCAAAATCCTGTTTCTTAAAATCTGCGCATCTAGGGGGAAAATTAAGGGCAGATTCGAAATTAGCGCAACAAGAAAAACTCTGTTTGAATCACCCAACAGTGATTGTTGAAGGAATTTGGTGTTGGACAGTGTAATTTGTTTCGATAATGCCGAATCCCGCGCAACACTTCCGAAACGTATTGCGTGGCGAGATCATGCCCGGTTTCTATCTAGAAAATCGAGCGGCGACCCGTAACGTTCCCTAATCGCGGTCGATGGATTGTGTTGCAAGTAAGGTGAAGCAAAATCATCCAGCAAAATGAGTCATGTCTAACGCGATCGTGCTGGAATTCAGTTAATCGCGAGAAGGAGGAAACGTGTCAGATGTTGTCGGCGGGGTAGGAACGGGGATGGCCGATTAGATTTGGGTGCATGTTTCATGCGATTCGACATGAAATAGATTGCGCGACACGCTTATCGTTCGTCTCCCGTTTGTGCCCGGGGCAAAGATTGCCGTATCTTAATGCGTTAATAATGCGTTATCTTGGCGAAAAAGGTTTTCAATTCGGAACCAGAGGGAAACCGGTTCAAAGAGAATCGTGTGCGCCAGACGCAACAGCACGTGACAATCGGCTGATTAATTTGCTGTACAACAGTCGGCAACGGGAACATGCAAGTCACTCGTTCTCCACGCATTCTGCAGACAACGTGGAGCTTCATTGCTTCTTAATACACTCGGAAACGATTCGTTTATGTTACGTCTCGTGCGAGCTCTATAATCAGTTGTGTAATTGAAACGGTCGTCATTCTGCACGCGCAAATGCATCCAAAGGATCAAACGATATACTTTCACTCGAGAAAATTGTCTAGTTTATGTTTGTATCATCTCGGTCCGTCCGTATAATTTTACAAAAACGCACCAAGTCATTTTTCGCTTGATTGTTGGAGTAAAAATGAAGAGGCAGGAGCTGTTGGTACTGCGTGTTTTTCACCTGGTCTAAATGAATCCCGTCTACTAAGCTTACTTAAGGATATGTCTATCTTCTCTGCTGAATGTATCGCAATCAAAACTGCACCAGAGCTTGCTTCTAACTGTTCTTGTCATTATGTTTACATCTATTCTGACTGTCCGAGTGCTCTAATAGCACTAAGCAACTACTCGGGCAATGCTAAATCCAACCCTTTTCTACTTGATATCCATAATCTGATGAACTCCTACTTTACGGAATCCAAGAAACTGTTTCTCTTCTGGATCTCTTTGCATATGGGAATTGCGTTTAATGAAAAAGTAGATGCGCCAGCTAAAGAAGCGTCTTTACCGGCCGTCTCTTCCTACATTCTAGTTCCTTACTCTGACTTTTCCCATAGTTTTCGAAAACGAGCTAGGACGCTGACAGTCAATAATATTCTCGAGGAGGCAGAGTTCAAGGGCATTAAATTTTTCAGATCTTTCTACCACTCTGGGTCCAAACCTTGGTTTGCTCGTCTTAAGCTTCCCAGAGAATTCATCTGTTGGGTTAACAGACTTCGATCTGGATACTATCAGCTGAAGGCCTCCCTTTTTAAGATTAAACTTGCTGTTGACACAAGATACCTATGTGGATGTCTGATATAGGATCCTAATCACGTGTTATGGCAATGCCCGATCTACGATAATAATAGAGATGGTCTGATTCACAAACTTTGCAATAAGGGTACTTTCCACCCTATATAATAGATACCCTTTTGTGCAGACCCTCTATTTGCCCTTTACTTTATATTCATAATTTCCTTAAGGCTCACTGTTTGCACCTTTAGAGTTGTATTCAGAAATGTTCCACCTTATTGTCAACCCTAGATTCGAAGTTATTCTTGTAATGTTAGCATACACAGTCATGTGCATGCTGCTAATAATTCTATGTGGGGTTTTACAGCTTAAAAAACATAAAACTTTAAGAATTGTCGATAAGCCACACAGAAACTGCGCTTCGCCCATTCAACAATGAAAGGAGTTCGACATTCGGATGCCACGCGTCATCGGAACAGGACGTAAATACAATGGCTTGTGAGGTCATCGGAATCAAACGATGAATAGTTTGTAATTGTTGCGGCTTGTGCACGCGTGCACGTGCTTTTCGCACGTATTCGCGCGTGCAAGTCGGCCACATCTTGATGACGATATTGATGATCGAGTGCACCGTTCCCGAAGATGATCACACCGTTCCAAGCACGCACCGATGATTTATCGGGACATTCTCAAGCGGACGGGTCAAGAATCAAGATTTTCTTTTATTGTATTTTTTTACATTAAAAATACTTTCCCGAAATTGTGGCAAAGTTATGGCGATTCTACGTGGACGATGCTTCGGAGTATCGGCGACACTAGAAAATTTTAAACGTGTTCTTCTCAAAACGTACTTTCTTTTTCACCAAGCATAGATAAAATCTCGAAAACTACGTGGCCGATTGCTTTGCAATTTTGTCAAGCCATTCCGTATATGTACTACTAGTTCTCCCTGGCACCAATATTTATACGTTAAATTGATCAAATACGCTTTTTTTTATTGAAAAATTACCGAAAAAAAGAATGAAATTTCAGAATATGGAATTTATGCATTCTGTTATGCATTATGTATGCTGTCCTGTTTCAAGATACATGAAGATCAAGATAAATGATCGTATACTCTGGATATATTTATCCGCGAAATGTTTTTTATGACAGCTAACTTTAGACAAATGATCTTGGTCCACTTTCAAAATAAAAATTTGAATCATTCTATTAAGCAGCTAATTTTCTTCTTACAAAATCTTTGCGATTTCAAATATATTAATTACAATTTGCTTCAGAATGAATAGATAACGTAGAAATGTAAATATTAAAATTGCTAGCTTGATGTTTCTCGAAAATAGACTTAGGCCACTTTCAAAATAAAAATTTGTATCATTCTATTAACCAGCTAATTTCCTTCTTACAAAATCTTTGTGATTTCAAATACATTAGTTACAATTTTCTTCAGAATGAAAAGATAACGTAGAAATGTAAATATTAAAATTGCTAGCTTGATTTTTCTCGAAAATGGACTTAGGCCACTTTCAAAATAAAAATTTGTATCATTCTATTATCCAGCTAATTTCCTTTTTGCAAAATCTTTTGCGATTTTAAATATATTAGTTACAATTTGCTACAGAATGACAAGATAACGTAGAAATGTAAATTAAAATTGCTAGCTTGATGTTTCTCGAAAATATATTTAGGCCACTTTTAAAATAAAAATTTGTATCATTCTATTAACCAACTAATTTCCTTCTTACAAAATCTTTGCGATTTCAAATACATTAGTTACAATTTTCTTCAGAATGAAAAGATAACGTAGAAATGTAAATTAAAATTGCTTGCTTGATTTTTCTCGAAAATGGACTTAGGCCACTTTCAAAATAAACGGCTGATTTATTGCAAGCGAAATAGAACCGACAAACAAGACATGCCATTGCTTTGAAAAAAATTCATGAAAATTGTCATGTTTTGCAGCATTTATTGATAAACAAGTTAATATAATTGTTGCCAAATTATTTAACATTATTTAATACTATATATCAGAGACTGCCCCCTTAAGAGAAGTCAATCAATGACACGCGTTTGCCTGGCTAGCCTTCTCGGATCGTTTCACGTATCACCAAATGCCAACGACGGAATATTACTCGAACGTCAATGTGCACAAAGTGTTAATCGAACGAATTTCGTATGCAGCCGTTCGCAAATGCATTCGTTCACTCGCAAATGCATTCGAACACTCGCTGCTCGCGACAACCGAGCACTAAAAGTGTCTAATTTATATTGCTTTTTAAAAATAATAATATTTATGGAAACATTGCATGATTAAATTTACAAAAACCTTTTTATCTATTCTTGCCAAAACTTAAAACGTGTGAACGTTCTTTGGAAAAAGTCCGACGGTTCATATTTTCAATGGGAACAATTAAAAAGTTTCTTAATTCATCTGATTCCTGATTTAAATACACGTGTATTCAGTCACATGTGCATTAATACATACATAATCTAATTTGTGCAAGTTTAAACCATTAATATTAACATTTATATATTTACATTTTTTGGTAATTATTATTTTCCGCTGGGAATATAGAGTCAGTGTAAAAACTTATTAAATTCAGAAAAGTTGAGAAACTATCACCGCAATAAATTTGAATAACCTGCATTAAGTAAATAACTTCGATTTTGTGAAATTTTTATGGTTTTTGGTTCAGCAATCATCGTCTTGAAACGAGTGAAAGTAGGTACAACAGAACAACCTGTTGAATTATGGACACTGTGTATTGAAATAGAACGCTAAAATGGTCTAAAATTTTTCACTGGTATGGACAGTTTCTCTCTAGTGTAAAATAATGACAATACTGGCAAAGTGCGTCTACGTTTATAAAGAAATTGTGGGGCAACTGAAAGAATTCCGCGTCTTGGGCCTGAAATTGCAACATCCGGTATAATTGGATCTTTTTGCATGACGATACTCATTTCCGTACTGTAACTGTTGCAGAGAAAAATGTTAGAATTCCGAATCATGTCCTTCATTTCGTTTTTATCTTAAAGAAAGCAAATCGTCGAAGGAAAAATGGTAATTCTTACAAATTACCTATGGAGATAAAATAGAAAGTCAAAAGTGTTCTAAAGAAGAAGAAATATCACAGAAATAAAATGATAAGTATCGTTAAACAATCGCATATAATAATCGTAATATAATCATTAGACTGCGGATCTTTAAGTATTTACAACAAAATTGAGAAGATGAAATTCGAAATTGTTGAAAAATATTAAAAATCATTGAGGGAAGAAATAACATTCAATTTAGTTTCTATTTCTTCCAATCGAGGCAGACAATTTTTATTTTGCATAAAGATCCGCAGTCTTATATAATCACTAGACTGCGGTTCTTTATGCAAAATAAAAATTTTCTACGTGAATTGCAACAAGCTGGGGTGAAATAAATATTTAATTTCTTGTAGAATATGTTTAATAAATTCAAACTAATATAGTAGTATATTTAAATTCTTCAAATTGTTTCTACTGCCAAAAATTAGACATACCCATTTTTATCATAAATGCATAAAATCCGCAGTCTAATAATATAATCACTATATAATAGCAAAATTAGCAAAATAAAAATCGTGGGAGTACAGATCTATGACTAAACTGTGTACTGTGGATCTATATGCAAAATATATATGGATCTATATGCAAATAAACACTTCTTTTTTATGTAATAATTTCAATCAGTTGAAAATATTTAGTACGTCGGTGTCCCTAAAACTCCCTTAGTCTTGGTACTATTTTAAATTGCATGTATTCATTTTGGTCATAAATTGAGGTAGTCAATTTTTAATCTTTTTTTTCATATTTAATCTAAATTTACATAAAACATTCTACATACTATGTGCAACATTTAATTTCAGATTGAAAGTTGTGTTACACATATACGAGTAATGTGAGTAATAATTTGCACTATTCTGATCTATTCTAACGAAAGTTGCTGATAAACAGTTCGAATTGACGGACATTAATTTAGGATTCAAATTTTGCAACGTTGTTGACACATAGTTTAGGCACATTTCATATTAACTCACATATTAATGTACGATAACTTCAAGCGAGACAAATTGGATTAACCGATTAAATTATTTAAGTGAAAAGTCACGCAGGAATATGTTTTCTTTGCAGAATTATTTCATTCGCGACGAGGACAAGACGAGGACAAATTAATTCTACGGTTTTTCTAGAGCAGTACTCGCAGCTGAGAATGTTTCGCAAACGTGTGAAGCAGGACAAGTTTTACATACCATATTCTTCTATCTCTCTGCGTTTAACGGTATTATTATTAACATCCGTCGGGATTGTGTCATACGAAATTATCTAATCATCTATTTACTTTCTCTGTGACCTTTCAAGAGACACGTAATTAGTGCAGATAGCTCCATAAATAATTTTCGAGTAATTAGAACGAGGAGTTGTTGGAAGATTTATCGCCGTTCATATTTCCCAAAATTGATACCGAAGAATCAGTTTTATTTTAGTCAACGTACGGTTTCTTAAGGGAGTAGACTCCTTTTCCAGGATTGCAACGGTGATACAAAAAGGAGGGTTTTCAGTAGTCAAAAACGCTAGATAAAAGATCCATCTAGAGTGCTATCGCCCTCAACAGTTCTATATTTTCGTTTACGAGGCGTAATTTGCATTATTCAGCAGCATGTAGCTATGAAAATAGATACATGCGCAGTTGTATGCTGCCAAATAATGCCAATTACGCCTCGTAAACGAAAAAATAGGACAATTGTGGGCGATAGCGCCCTAGATTGATCTTTTATCTAGCGTTTTTGACTACTGAAAACCCCCATTTTTGTATTATTGAGAAATGAGAACGCTAATCCCGCATCCTTGCAATCCTGGATAAAGGAGTCTAGCTATTTTCATAGCTACATGTTGCCGAATAATGTAAATTACGCCTCGTAAACGAAAATATAGGACTTTTGAGGACGATAGTGCCTTAGATCAATCTTTTATCTAGCGTTTTTGACTACTGAAAAACCCTATTTTTGTATGATCAAGAAATGAGAACGCGAATCTCGCAACCTTGCAATCCTGGAAACGAGTCTACAGTCTTAAACCCTTAATCTTTATTATTAATATGACGTGTTTTATTTGAAAGTTTGATACAAATAATCGATTCTTATTTTATTTATCTTTGTTGATGGAAGGTGCTTAAAAATCATAAATATAAAATACTCCATGTTTTACACAATTAAAGTTTTTTGATTATTTTGTATGGTATGCAGAGGGATAATTGTAATCGATGTGTAGAAGATCTAATACACTAAAGTACAACTCACAGAAAAAAAATCTCATCCAACTCTAGAATGTGTGTTTTGCAAAAAAAATGGCCGACGGAAGGAAACCAGATATTTTTGTAAAAATTGTTCCGTCACATTATACATTTAATTGTGTCAATTATGGAGTATTTAATATTTATCATCGTTAAGTACTTTCCACCAACGATGACATGTCTTAAAAATCGATTACTTGTGTTAAACTTACGAAGAAACCACTTCATATCAGTAATAAAGATATACGAGATATCTCATCCATAGCATTGTACGACGAAATCATGTTGACGAGATACAGTGAACCACGAAAGTATTTGAACGCGCGTTAAAACAGTATAACTTTTTTATGATCGTACCAAACGACCTGACATTTTTTGTGAGAAAAAATGTTGACAAAAAAGATTTTGTAAAAATTGCAATTGCTAAGAATTACAGGAGAAAGTAAAAGAAGCACCGTTTGTAACTTTTTTATTAGAACTGACGCAGATTCGTGTTTATTCGAATTCGCTTTATTCGGATGACGCAGAAAAAAAACGACACACATCGAAAGATGTAAGAATCTGTGAATTTCAAGCAACATTTAAAACATTTAACCACTTGTAGCTCTTGTTAATCGATTTCGATGCAATTTTCGGCATGCGTACAACTAACGTAGATCTACAAAACATATATTTTAAATATTCATTAAGAGCCCAAATAAAAAAGTTTTTAAAAATGCTTTTCTTATTTTTGCATGCAGCCTTGTAAATTGTAATTTTTGGAAAATCTTTTTTGCAGATCATTTAGTAAACCAATGCTTCTAATTGTTTACAAAACATCAGGTCGTTTGGTACAATTATGAAAAAGTGATACTTTTAAAATGCGTTCAAATACTTTCGTGGTTCACTGTATCTCGTCCATAGCATCGTTTCTTCGACATTGTGGAAGCGAGATATCTCGTCCATGATAGCGAAAGGGTTAATCAAAGAAATGTATGATAAAATGCGCTTCGGTTTTTTAGGGTTTATATTGCCATTCTTACAAATCGCATAGAATGTACACTATAAAATCATAGACTTATCAAATCGGGTGGTATGTGAACCGTTGATATCTACTACAGAATTATCTTATCCGATGGATGCCTCAGTTATAGCGTCTACTGTCTACAAAAAAGGTGGAGGTCACGAAAATGTTCTAGAATCTTCAAACAAACGTCAGAATTTCAGAAAAAAAATACTTTGACCACTTAAAAACGGAATTACGGGGGTAAATTACTTTGACCACTAAAAACGGAATTACGGGGGTAGATTACTTTGACCACTAAACATGGAATTGCGGGGGTAGATTACGCTGCCAATTAATTAACGATTAATCATATTAATACATTGATTCTCTCAAAATGTCTAGCATTATAGAAAAAAACATTTTTCATAATTTTGACAGTTGTAGATAAATTTCTTTTAAATACAAAATACTCATTAATGCGTGTTCGATTTTGTTTAAATTTTGAAAAAATATTCTATACGTACAATAATGTACTCTACAATTTAGCATACGATTTTTCCGATATCTCAATTATTTAGCTGTATATAAACATCTGAAATTGATCTTTTTAATAATGATACTTTTTCCTCTTGAAATTGCCGCCATTCTTAGGACAGTTAAAAGGTTTCTTTTGTGTGCTGCATTTTAGAAGATACATTTCTTTTAATACTTGCATTGTAGTTGTTTGTCTATGCAAGCATATAACTTTGCCATTTTGTAACACTATCAGTTGAAAAATTGAAACATAAAGCTGAGAGTTTCATTTTTATACATCGAGAAAAATGAGAATATGTCAATATACATTATTATATAATAGAAATAAACATTTTTATAAATCACAGAAATTGAGAAGTTATATTAACTAAGATATTTACATGGATTTCAGTTTGTGCATATTTAAAATGAAAATCTACACGCATTGGTAACAAGAGATAATACTTATACAGGATGGTACAAAAGTCGCCAGATAAAAAGTATTGAATCGTGATTAAAGCGTTACATAAA
The DNA here is from genome assembly GCA_028455805.1 of Lasioglossum figueresi. Taxonomy (NCBI): domain Eukaryota; kingdom Metazoa; phylum Arthropoda; class Insecta; order Hymenoptera; family Halictidae; genus Lasioglossum; species Lasioglossum figueresi. The sequence goes on from CM052204.1 coordinate 10,974,898, forward strand.
AGTTAGAAAACATCGTATCTATACTGCTTGAATTAATAATGATAAATTTTTGATGTGATAATGACTAGCCAGCGTATTTCTACGCAATATAAAAATTGTCTATCTACATTGCAACAAACTGGACTGAAATAGAAAATGTTCTTTCGTAATTTGTTTAGTGGGTTGAAGATAATACAATAACAGTATTCTTCAATTCTTCTATTACGTACGAGGTGTGATCAAAAAGTAAGGTGACTTTTTATTTTCATCAAAAAATATTTATTTATTCATCAATATTTATGTTGTCCCCTTCAAAGTAATCCCCCTCAGATATAATACACTTGTGCCAGTGCTTTTTCCAATCCTCGAAGCACTTCTGATAAGTACTTTTTGGTATAGCTTTGAGCTCTTCCAGCGTTGCAGTCTTCATCTCCTCGATCGTTGCAAATCTCCGTTCTTTCATGGGTCTCTTCAGTGTTGGGAACAGGAAAAAGTTGCAGGGGGCCAAATCCGGCGAATATTGTGGCTGAGGCATGATTGTGGTGTTGTTTCTGGCCAAAAAATTACTCACATGAGACGTTTCTTCTGGTCAAAATTAAGCAGTTTCGGAACAAACTTCGCTGACACAGGTCTCATGCACAAAACATCCGTTAAAATTGCTTGGCACGAACCAAACGAGATGCCGACATCATCAGCAACTTCTCTAATGGTTATTCGACGATTCCCCAACACTATTTTTTTCATTTCTTCAACGTTTTCATCAGTTGATGACGTGCAGGGGCGTCCAGGGCGAGCTTCGTCATTAACATCTTCTCGGCCTTCTTGGAAGAGCTTGTACCACTTATAAACATTTTTTTTACTCAGAATACACTCACCGTATGCCACTGTCAACATTTCAAGTGTTTTGGAACACTTAATTCCATCTTTTACACAAAATTTGATGCAAATTCTTTGATCCATTTTTCTCGACAGCAGAAAATCGCCGAACGCGCAAAACACTTCTAACCATTATGCTTCTCGCAAACAAACAAAAAATGCTATATAGCTGAAACAGTGAACATATGTTCGGGACGAGTGTACCAGCATAAGAAAAAAAAAGAAAACGAAAATCGACTGTAGGTATCCCGCGAAATTCAAAAAGTCACCTTACTTTTTGATCACACCTCGTATACTATTTTAAATTACATCCACTCATTTTTGTAAATGCATAAAATCCGATGTCTAATATTGACTGAAAGGCAGGACCAATTTTGTCAATAACCAACAGAATTCAATGATTCGTTAGGGTAACAGAAAAATTAGCACACAAATTCCGTGATCCAGGCCAAAGACTCAAATAAAATTCTCAATAAAGAAAAAGTTGAATTTCCCTCTGATTCTTCGTGAACTAGTTTGCAAACGTGTTGCACACAAATATCCGAAATTTAAGTCTTAATGTTCTATCTACAGCTTTGAATCCATTCCATTAGCAAATGCCACAGAAACGCTAACACATTTGGTATATTTAGTTGCTATTCTGTCATGGTCCAAGTAACACAATGACGCGTTCGACGACTATTAATCGTTCCGTCGGGCAAGGTCGAGAATTTCGTAACAAGGAAGCGCTCAATTGTACCAGGTGTCATTCATTCGAGTGAAAAAGGACCGGTACCAGTTTAGGTGTTAAAGCAATTCGACAGTAATTACAACCTACGCGCAGCAAGCTTAACCAGATAAACGCAGTAAGTAAAACAATTCTTTCCACATGCTCCCAACATAATCGTAAGCATCTAATTTAAAAAGACAGTGCTAAACGTTTATATCAGACAGGGAGATTCGACTCCTTCCAACTACAGTATAATGTCTCAATACAGTGAACCCAAAAATATTTAAACAATTCCAATACCCGAAAAATTGTCGATTCTTAGGCGGTAGACTCGTTTCCAGGATTGCGAGGGTGCGGGATTCACGTTCTCATTTCTCGATAATACAAAGATGGGGGTTTTCAGAAGTCAAAAACGCTAGATAAAAGATCGTTCTAGGGCTCCATCGCTTTCAAAAGTTCTATTTCTTCGTTTACGAGGCGTAATTTGCATTATTCGACAGCATGTAGCTATGAAAATAGCTAGACTCGTTTTTCCAGAATTGCGAGGGTGCGGGATTCACGTTCTCATTTTTCGATAATACAAAAATGGGGGTTTTCAGAAGGCAAAAACGCTAGATAAAAGATCGTTCTAGGGCACCTTCGCTTTCAAAAGTTCTATTTCTTCGTTTACGAGGCGTAATTTGTATTATTCGACAGCATGTAGCTATGAAAATAGCTAGACTCCTTTTTCCAGGATTGCGAGGGTGCGGGATTCGCGTTCTCATTTCTCGATAATATAAAAATGGGGTTTTTCAGAAGTCAAAAACGCTAGATAAAAGATTGATCTAGAGTGCGATCGCTCTCAAAACCACTATTTTTACGTTTACAAGGCGTAATTTGTATTATTCTAATGTATAAATGTAATGTATAAAAAGACGATAACTTTTTTAATATTGTACTATACGATTTTAACTTTTTTTGGGAAGCTAGAGCAATTAGTTTACTACAGAATGTAAAAAAATGTTTTCTCAAAAATAGCAATCGATCGGAATTGTAGAAAAAATCCTAAAAGTTGCTGTTTACAACTTTTTTTATGTGGGCCTATGTTGAAAATTTAAAAAATACGTTTTGTAGATCTATGTCAATTACATGCACTGTGAAAGTTTCATCAAAATCGGTTGATGCGGGGAAAAAACGACAGGCATTGAAAGATGTAAGAATTCTTAGATATAGGCCGAAAATCGTGAAAATCTACAATTTTTACCGTCTTTAAACGTTTGTAAATAATTGCAATGTCGATCGATTTTTACAAAATTTTCAGAATATGTTTATAATTGACAGATCTACAAAACGTATTTTCTATATTTTCAATATAGGGTCACATAAAAAAGTTGTAAAATGCAACTTTTAGTATTTTTTCTACAATTCCTATCAGTTGCAATTTTAGAAAAAATTTCTTTTCACATCCTGTAGTGAACTAATTGCTTTAGCTTCCCAAAAAAGTTCAAATCGTATAGCACAATATTAAACAAGTTATCGTCTTTTTTAGACTGTCCGAATATTAATTCTAGTAACTGGGCGACATATGCGCAGTTGTATGCTTCCGAATAATACAAATTCCCGACTAGAATTTCAGTTAGGCATGCCTAAAAACGAATGTGGGCCTAATGCGGAAAGAATGGTGCACGCCTAAGTTGGGTATGCCTAACAAATGCCATACATGGTTCAAATTGGGATGGGCGAGCGCAAGCCTAGGTTGGATATTCGTAACAGATGCCATACATGGTCCCAATGGGGATGGGCGAGGGTACACCTAGGTTGGATATTCCTAACAGATGACATATATGGTCCGAATGGGGATGGCCGAGCGCACGCCTAAGTTGGGCATTCCTAATAGTAGCTATACGTGGTCCAAACTGGGAAGGGCGAGCGCAAGCCTAGGTTGGATATTCCTAACAGATGCCATACATGGTCCCAATGGGGATGGTCGAGGGTACACCTAGGTTGGATATTCCTAACAGATGACATATATGGT
>CM052204.1:10989844-11104966 GCA_028455805.1 Lasioglossum figueresi
TCTTTGCATTATTAAGAAATCAGGAGTGGAATCCCGGACCCTTGCAATCCTCGCGTACGTATACGTGATCTAGCGGTATGTAAGTGTACTGTGGTGACTGTGCAGTCACGCGCGAGTGTCGTCTGTCTAGGAGACGCCGTCCTTAACGTTTCAACAATGTAGTGCAGGGATGGGCATTTTTGTCTCAATCAGTGTCGCCAGAATTGACAAAAAACGGTCGGTTTTACCACGCCAACTTCTCCCCTTCCACTATCCCATTCCACCATGATGAGCATACTCCAACATCCGTCACTAAGACAAGAAATAAGGTAGTAATAAGGCATCGCGACGAAGGCGCGTGCTGTATGAAAGAGAGGTTGGTGGGGGAAGCAGACTTTTGAGGGGCCCCTACTGTGCCCATCCCTGATGTAGTGGGACAAAATTGAATTCCGATAATGTCATAGACTTATAGAGATAGACTGAGCGAGTTGAAGCCAACAATTGCGGCGCGGGGTTATGCTATCTCACTCGCACACCGATAGTTGGTGGGGGCTCAGGCGAAAAGAGGGAATGAGTAGAAACAGAGGGAAACAGAGGGAAACAGAGTACTCTGTGCTATATAGAAGCAAGTAGGAGAAGCAGAATCTTTCCCCACCAAATCGTTAATTAGAAAGAAAGAGCATCTTGCCATTGCCATTGCTATTGCTATTGCTCTCTCTCCCTCTCACTCTGTGACCTGTCCTGGCTTCAGCGCTTCATACAGGCCGCACAGTCTATCTTTATAAGTTTATGGATATCGAACGCAAATATGTTTGTTTTTGTTCATTGTCCTTCCAATCGTCCTATAAATTCACATATAGTGTTTATATTTGGATCTACGCTAACCATCGCAAAGCAAAACATAATAAAGCAAGTTTTTACATGTATAAATCGACCAAAAATAAGTTTAATATGTATAAAATATATTATGTTCTTTCTTTCTTGCTTTTAGAATGGTAAAAAACAAAAGTCTCGCGTGCTATTCAAAATACAATAGAAGTTCAATAACTTTCGTCGGGCTATATTTTCAATCAATATGTAAAATTTAAATATAAAAAAATTAATATATTTTTTATAAAAATGTTTTCGATGAATACTTGTTAATTATTAAATTTTCTATCAAAAAACATTTGAATAAGCACATAAAAACAAGCTTGTTTAAGAAGCAGCATGTCAAAACACCGTCTTAGCTCTTTGGCTACTATATCAATTGAAAAAAAACAATAGATTGTCAACTTGATCTGGAGAAAGTGATTGAAAAAACCGGAAAACAACAATTTTGAAGTTTCTTTTGTGCATTGTCATGTGTGTATTTGTTACGACAGTATACATGCATACACTTTGTCGATATAGTTTATAAAATATGAAGTAAATATTGTTAGGTAAGTACTTAAAGAATTATATTTTGTTTCATCATTATATTATTTGTATTTATTCAATTGAATATCTTATTGCTGAAAATGCCTCGAATCTCGAATGAATTGTTATTAAGAAAGGTTCTGAATCGAAATAATGATTTCTTGTTCCGAAGAAGAAAGGGGCACTGAATGTGTAGTTACACCACTGCTTGGCAATACGATGCGTTTCTGAATAATCTATTCATTTATCAATGAACTCCAACATTCTTAAGTAACATTTTATCTACAGAATTTTCAATTTTTTGAATTAATAATCCCAAGCAAAATCACTAGATTCTGTTATTCAGGGTTAAGTATATTAAAAAATATTTAGCTCTGAATCATAATTAAATTAACTAATTTAGCCAAAATTCGGTTGAAAAAGCTTCGTGAAAGAAACAAGAGTTTTGTTCAATCGATTGGGCTAAATTGAACGGTTTACAGAGAGTTTAGAAAGTGATGTATTAACCGTAACAGTTTTAGAAAATCGTGTTATTTTTGGAGTCGGAACGGTGCCATACCAGCGAAATACGCCGTTTAAGATACACCCTATATGTATATCGTTCGTTGAATATTTACATTCGTTATTGGCGAGCCCGAGTGGTTCGCTGCTTCGTGCGTGCGATTGCGTTATTGAAATGCGTCAGCTGGGAAATTGTACTAAAAGAGATCGTAGAGCAGCGAAAATTATGTTAATTATATTCTCCTACTGCGTGGATAATCACGTGCGATCGTTGATACAATAAGCTCCACTGGCGCGTCCTCTGATAATAATTACAATATAATTACTGCTAATTACTATATGTATACTACCTCAGAGTATAAGCATCAAATTTGTAATTGATTGACAAAAACAAATATACAGTAAGGAGCATAACTGTTTCCACACAGTTTAAATCAGAATAACTTTTTTATGAATGGACCAAACGACTTCAATTTCTCTGTAAGGCTAGAAGAATTAGTTTAGTAAACGACATCTAAGAAATATGTTGAAAAAATGCATTTGGTCGGAATTGTGAAAAACAATAGTAGAAATTGATTTTTACAACTCTTTTAGCTGGACCAATAACGAAAATTTAAACGATGTGTTTGGTCAACTCGTGTAAATTATATACGTTCTGAAAATTTCATTAAAATTGGTTAATTGCAAACGATCATTTTAACGATCAAAAGTGGTAAAAATTGCAATTTTTTATGATTTTCGGCCTTTTTACCACTTTTCATCGTTTATAACTCGTAAACCAAAAGTTATTCTGATTTAATGTGTGTATGATTAGTAGACAGCGGTTTTTATGTAATTTAAAACAGTAGGAATATTTGAAGAGTTTAAATATACAGGGTGAGTCCAAAGAAACAAAACACCTAAATATCTCCGTTACTTTTCGTTGTACAAAAAAACTTCTTAGGACAAAGTTACACTGTTCGAGGGGTCACATGTAACGGTGTAAGGGAAAAAATTTTCAAGGTCATTTTTTTATGAGATTTTAAGGTCATCGATGCTTTTTAAATGGAACGATATATCTTCGTTAACGTAACGTTGTAGCTGACAAAATAACGAATTCATCCATGTAACACAATATGACCTACAAATGACCTTCAACCCAGAAAATGGAATAAATAAAATTCAACGTGTAAGATTCATTTGCTTTATTTCTCTTACGAAAAATGTTCAAAAATCTTCCCTTGAACTGCTATACATTCCAATGTATCGCAATACACAACATAATAACAGATTCGGTGTTGACAGGAAGACATTTATGATATACCTTTACCTATGCGTTCGTACAGAATTGTATTTATCAACTACTAATTACACTGAAGACCTAATTGCTATCATATTTCCACTGTTTCTAAGATTTCTAATCTATCATTTTATCGATGAACGTTTTACAATGCGTTACTCGAAGGAAGATAAGATCGATATGATTTTCATTTATGGAGAAAGTCGACAGTGTTTAAGAGAAGCAGTGCGGTTGTACAAGGACCGATTTCCTAATCGAAATTGTCCATCGGTTTCCGTTTACTCCAATTTGATAAATAAATTCCGTGAAACTGGTAGTGTTTAAAATAAAAAATGTACGAAGGTGAAGACTGTAAGGAACGAAGCAAACACAATTAATGTTCTGGCAGCAGTGGATACAAACCCTCATGCTGGTACGAGGCAAATCGCACGAGAAAGTGGCATTAGTCAAAAATGTGTAGCGCAAATACTCCATGAACAAAAATGTCACCCCTTTCACCTATCGATTCACCAAGAACTTCATGGTAGAGACTTTGTAAATCGTGTAAACTTTTGCCAGTGGGGATTGAGACAATTGATAAACGATAGAGCATTTTTTAATAAAGTATTATTTACCGATGAAGCTTCGTTTACGAATCTCGGGCAGATCTGAAAATCATTCAGTCATCTGAAAATCCGCGGTGGTTACGGACACTCGACAAACAAAGACCATGGTCTGTCAATGTTTGGTGCGGAATTTTAAACAACGAAATAATTGGACCTCGCTTTATCACCGGAACATTAAATGCAGAAAAATACATTGCATTTTTACGAGAATCGTTACCAATTCTCCTGGAAAATACACCCTTGGACATTCGTGAAGATATATGGTATCAACATGACGGATGTCCAGCCCATTCTTCCCGTGTCGTAACACAATTCTTGAATAACAAGTTTCGAAATCGTTGCATTGGACGTAACGAACCCGTATTATGGCCTCCTCGCTCACCAAATCTTACACCCCTTGATTTCTATCTATGGGGAAAACTGAAAGACGATGTTTATCATGAACCACCAACCACTGTAGACGACATGAAAGAAAGAATCGTCAGGACTTGTGCGTCGATTCCCTCAGAAATGAATTACACAGCAGTACGTTCTGTAACTTCACGGCTAAATGAATCTATAGCAGCTCAAGGGAATATTTTTGACCATTTTGCGTAACAGAAATAAACCAAATGAATCTTACACGTTGAATTTTATTTATTCCATTTTTCTGGGTTGAAGGTCATTTGTAGGTCATAATGTGTTACATGGATGAATTCATTATTTTGTCAGCGACAACATTACGTTAACGAAGATATATCGTTCCATTTAAAAAAACATCGATGACCTCGAAATCTCGTAAAAAAATGACCTAGAAAATTTTTTCCCTTGCACCGTTACATGTGACCCTTCAAACAGTGTAACTTTGTCCTAAGAAGTTTTTTGTACAACGAAAAGTAACGGAGATATTTAGGTGTTCTGTTTCTTCGGACTCACCCTGTATTATTATATTATTATCCACCTATTAAATGTACTTAGAAAGAAAATAAATTTCTATTTCACTTCAGTCTGGTGCAATTTAGGTTGAAAATGTTTATTTTGCATAAAGATTCGCTGTCTAGTGATCAGTTATGCTCCTAACTGTAAATCTGTAATAATAAATATTTCAAGAATTTCATCCACCGTTCAACCATTACTTCTGCGGCAAAATGACATTAAATACAACCTTGTATCTTGTACAAATCCCCCGAAAGTGTCCCTGAGAAAATGAGGATCGCGTCGGAGCAGAAAAAATAAGAATAAAGCTCGAATAAATGTGATTATCAATGCGAAGATAAAACAAAAACGACAGAATTACTTGTATCAAATATCTTTTAGTATGCGATAATTAATCGGAATTTGGTTAACAGTAAAAGATTTCGTTGCTTTACTGAAAGCGTCGCGTCACTGCATTGCATCACGGGACAGGTGTAAATTGCATCACAATGAGTTCCATTCAAGAGATATCGGAACATATGACAACATCTAAAACTACAAATGTCAGTCCATCAATTAGCAGAAATGTGTCGCACTGACATCTCGATACCTTCAAATTTTCTACTGCCTATACATATTAGTATTACGCCGTCAAAAATCATAGTGTTAATGTAGAAATTGGTATAAATTGTTAGTGTAAACTCGATGATTTTTAGGTGTTACAAATCACGTTAATTGCTGTATCGCTCGTACTTGGATGACGAAATTATTTGTTCAGACAGAAAAATTGATTTTTGCACTGGATATGCATACCAAATCTTATCTGCGAAATACGAGAGGATTAGAAGAATATTCATAATCATTCATTGTTATAATTATTATTCATGATTATTTATGATCATAAATTTTGAGGTCTCAGTTTCTATTTCAGTAAATATATTTCGTAGATTTTATATAATTTTTATCGTTGCCATGTCTGCAGGTAACATGTTGATGCATGTAGTGCCAAGGAATTTCATGAATCTTCGTGTATTCCATTCTGTAAATATTTAACTGAATGTAAACATTCATAAATAATGCTTTATTGTCCGAACCGCAAGAATCAATCCCAAAATCGTAAAATCATATTGTTTTAGCGCATGAACTGCACGCTGCTATAAAATATTATAAATCAGAATGGAAAAACTTTACTTTCGTATCATTCGTTTATTACTAGACTGCGAATGTTTATGCATTTTCCAATTATTGTAGACAAATTTGAAGAAAGTGGAATGAAATAAAATCCTATCTTTAATGGGAACTGCCTTTGTAGATCTAAAATAAATAAAAATGTCACAAAATTCTATCAAATTTTATATTCTAGCCTTTCTTCAAAATTTTTAAAGATTTGAAGCCTGCATAAACAACCACAGTCTATTTATTACATACGTTTTTAAATAAAATATTGTAGAAACTATTTATGCAAGTAGTTCATGCAAGTTTTTTCTAACGAATCGGGAAAAAATTGAGAGATGTAATATTTTGCAATGTAATATTTTGCAATGCAATATTACGTTATTTTTAGAAAGTATATTTCTTGATCTATGTTTAATGTTATTACGTTCTTTACTTAACACGTTATTACAGTGTGCTCTGGAAAAATGTTTTTCCACATTTTGTTAGACATTTTCCTTGTCGGTCAACTAGACTCTTATAGAAACGGGTTAGTCTTTAATAGCTTCTTTATCTTTTTGGAGATAACAATTACGACCGTGAAAACTACAATACATATTTCAGGGAAAGTTATAATTTTCTTAAAATACCAATTTTTTGTAAAGCAATCTATGTAATTTTTAGTCGTACTATGAAACTAGATACAGTCTAAAATGTCTATCATGTCCTTGTACGATAAGAACAACCGTTATTTCATAATTAAAACAAATTCGTATAGAACTAGCGGTAGTTGAATGGATAATTTATTTTATGGACGAGATATTTCGCAAATCAAATTAATAATTAGAATAGAGTAGTCTCATTTGAACCGGCACCTACGTGTTGAAACACCATGTAGCTTCAAAAAGATTATTAATAGCATTATTAATAGCATGAATTTTGATTATGAATTTTGATTATAAATTATGCTTTGAAACTAATTTCATTATGTATCTTGAAGAAGAAAAAACTATAAGTTAGAAACTTAGTCCAACCTAGTTATTGGTTCAAGCATAACTATTCGATGTATAAATTATTTCGACACATGACAATTGTTTTAAATTATATAAGTACAGTTATTTATTAGTTAATCTTTCCGCCTTTTTGTAGATTAAATTTGAAAAATAAATTCCTGTACTTTTGAAATCAGATTTTGCATATTATCAACATCCTCTACTTCATCTAACATTATTTCATGAATGTCAATTCTCAGCTTCGCGCTAAAAGTTGAGTCACCCATGCGTGGGTGACATGAGAGTCGAAGTATTAATAAAAAGAACCGTTCCATATGCAGTGGGTGGTCAAATGATTAAAGCCACCGCACCGTATGAAAGATATTTCAATTTGATAAATAGCATTGCCGAATTGTGTTACCAAATGTATATTTTCAATTTATAAACGTGAATACTTTGCAAAACAGTGTAATACATGCTACGTTGTTGCCATTGTAAACGTTGTGTTTCAATGTGAACACATCAGATTGTGTGAACAGCTCTGATTGTTTCGCCATCCACTTGCTTTTATAAACTTAAACATGTCATGAAAAATATTCAGTGTAGCTAGGGTTTCATTTAAAAATTGATTGTTCCAGCGTAAACATATCAATTTGTGTATACAGCTCTAATTGTTTCATCAACTTATTTTTATAAACTTGAACATGTCATGAAAAATATTCAGTGTAGCTAGGGTTTCATTTAAAAATTCATTGTTCCAGCGTGAACACATCAGATTGTGTGAACAGCTCTGATTGTTTCGCCATCCACTTGCTTTTATAAACTTGAACATGTCATGAAAAATATTCAGTGTAGCTAGGGTTTCATTTAAAAATTGATTGTGTTTCAGCGTAAACACATCAGATTGTATGAACAGCTCTAATTGTTTCGCCATTCACTTGGTTTTATAAATGTGAACATGTCATGAAAAATATTCAGTGTAGCTAGGGTTATAAAAAATATTCAGTGTAGCTAGGGTTATAAAAAATATTCAGTGTAGCTAGGGTTATAAAAAATATTGAGGGTAGCTATGGTTTCATTTAAAAATTGATTGTTTCAGCGTAAACACATCGTTTTGTGTGCACACCTCGAATAGTTTCATCACCCGCCGTAGTTTATAAAAGAAATTCAGGACAATCAACCGACAGGGTTTACTCTGATTTATCCTGACGTCGCAAAACAGGTAATAATACGCTGCTTACACCAACATATGTATAATTGGCTTAGCACGAAAGCAAGTGGGAGACAAAAAGGGAGATACAAGTTTCCTCGCGGTTTAACATTGACCAATCGAATTTGCCGGTTATGGCAATTCCAGCTGTGAGACACTTTTCAAGCTGCGTGTAAACGTCGCGTCGGATTGAAATCTGTTCGGACTACGGTCTGTTTCTCGCTTTTTCTTCTTTACGTGCGTTTTTATCGGTCGCGAATCACGTCGATTACATCATTGCCCGAGCAGATGTAATGACGATGCCATGGGCATGGCGGAAATTTCCTTCCCGCGACACCAAATACTCGAGGACGAAAAGATAAAGGCTACAAATAGTACCATCACGCCAACATCATGCTATCCTCGACCAATGCCTGTCCACCGCCTGTCCACCGCACATGCAACTGTTAAAATCGCGAGACAGATGATCGATAACGAAATTTTGCCAAATACTTAACGTTATCGAATCTCAAGAATGAGATTAAGGGATTTTTACAAAAATTCCGTTGATACCCCATCGTCGAAGCAGGAGGTAATCGATGGACAACAATCTTTACTCACCATCTTGTGCCGATGAAATTTACAGGAGAACCAAGGTGTATTATAAAAATTGCCGATATCTAAACTGTGATAATTTCGTATAAAATGATCGTAGGGTCATTTTGGCATTTTGGTGATTTTTTCATTGTAGCAATACAGTTGGACCTCGATCAAGCGGCTTGATCGGGAGACAAACAGCTCGGATAAATTAAGGCCCGATAAATAATAATCGAGACCCGAGGAACATAATTAAAATGCACATTATATCTCAAATTAAATCTTTTATTTTTGAAAATTTATTTCCCTTCATAATATAATCATATTTAAACGCATATTTGTTTACCATCGGGATCCGGTTAATCGAGGTCTTACTGTACTGGACGATTCTCAACTGTTTTATGGTTGTCATTTACATCGTTTTAACCTATGCAAATAACCTCGTTTCGGAAAACACCTGTATTACATTATCTACGTGTAACAGAACTGCTTTGCGATAGTTGGCTTATGGTTATAATATTTGTTTTTACAAAAATAGGAGCAACCATCACACAAATCAAGCTAACCTATTCAATGAAACAAAAACTTAGTAACTGAGATTTGCAATATTAATTACTAGATTGCGAATCTTTGTGCATTTATGGTTTCAAAAAATTTTCAAAAATTGCTAGAAAATAAAATTCAACAGAATTTAGTACGATTTTTATTTATTTCACATCTACAAAGACTAGTACCACTGAAAATAACATTTCACATGATTCCACTTTCTTAAAATTTTCCTAAAAAAATTAAAAATTGCATAAACATCCGCAGTCTATTAATTACTTTTTGCTTTTTGCATTTTGTAGAGCGTAGGCAAAAATATACTCTATCACCGTAAAAATGATCTAAATTATTCAGGGATCGTTCACAACTGACGATGAGTAATAGCTGTGTCAACTACTGTGTGAAGATTTTATATTTCTCTTTGACTCCGTATCATATAACGCATTCTATCATGTCGATGCGCGTAAGCAAAAAGATTATTAATACTTATTGCAACCTCTCGAAAGCAGTTATCAGTTCTAACAATTCTTTAGAAATGGTGTCTTTGGCCGAACAAAATTACTGTCGAGTCAGTACACGTTACTTGGCAATCCTCCTACTTCGAATTATGAATCACGACTCTTACTACGCTATTACACCTCCAACAATACCAAATTTCTGCTGAAGGCTATTAGCCGCATTCCCTCGACAATCATTCCTTCACGGAACTGTACTGCGAGGAAAACGATTATTCTAAATGTTTCAGGAATGAAAAACACAGTAATTCGTCAATGGATACTTTTAAATTAAACGTAACTTTCGCTTTTAAAAATTAAATTGTTAGTCGATGTTAATGAGTGGACTGCGGATCTTCAAGCGTTTATGAAGAAATTGCGAAATATAAGACAGTAAAAGATTTTAAAAATTCAAGAATGTCGTAATGTTGCTTATAATGTAACAAAGTCGTTAAGGGATAAAATCAATTTTTAAATAATAAAGATCCGCAGTCTAGTCATGAGAAATATAATTTAAAAAGTATGAACAATGTTAATATAACCTCTACTTTGAATGAAGAATAAAATATGTTATAAGTGCATCAATATTTACAGGGATACTAGGGTTTTTCATTAAGAGAGAATATTTGTAATTTATTAAAACAGACATTTTTTTAGAAAAAAAATGATAACGTTTTTATTGCAATGTGAAGTATAGATTCTGCGGTTAAGTATGAAATACGATATCCGATAAATGGCCGCCTCGACTACACTTGCAAATGTTCTTTCGTCCTTTTGACGAAATTGTTCAATACTAGACTGCGGACCTTTATGCAAAATAGAAATGTTCTGCTTCAATTGCAACAAACTGAAGTGAAATAAAAATTTATTTCCTTTCTTAACATATTTCTTAATATTCTTCTAATGTTTTCACTGTTTTAAATTACACCTCTCCATTTTCGTCATAAATGCATTAAACCCGTAGCCTGTTTATTACATTCTCGCACATTTGTTGCTCTATGTCGCGAATAACAGATCGCATATTGTCCTTAAGTGCGCGACCCGTTTGCAGAGCGTTGGCGTAATCCCAAAGCAAAAATCTAACGGTGTTAGATCGCACGATCTAAACTTAGACCAGGAAACTTTTCACGCGATAACTCATCGCGTCAAACAACATCGTTTCGCGACTTTTTATAGAGAATTTTCACAATTTCCATGTCTCGCGCAAGCGTGTATCGTTCTATGATACGATTTATATTTGCGTAAGTAAACCGTAAAGTTTTTACTTCTACCATTGACAGAAAAAAAATGACGGTGTATGTAAAATGACATCTCTTAATTGCGAATGCTAATAGATACAATCTGTGGCACAGGTTTGTTATATAAATAAGATAATAAACTTGTGATTGTTCTTACGAAATTTACGAAAGTTGCAAGGTCAATCAATATATTGGAAGATGCAGTTGCCATGTACCAACAATTCTATGATTTCTAGTTTCATCCAAGTACTAGAGAATGTCTAGTAGAGATCCTTCTGAATAATTATAATATTTCATAAATAATTTATTTCATGCATTAATAATTAACATGGGTAGGCGCATATTAAAACAGTCCACAAATTGTTGAAAGCATTTAAAAACATCGACGTACGATCCACAGTCTAATCATAACAGTAACTAAATATAATTAATTTTGAATCCGTTATATTTCCCGTTGCATAATACAACTGCCAACATTTTATTGTATCTGTACATTTAATTAATTTATATTTATTATATTTTATGCATTTTTTATACTGATAGTTAAACTAGATTATACATTAGTCTCTTAAGCGTATTTTAGTTCATTTGGATCACTAAAAGTAAGAAGAAATAAAATATTCCCTATACACTAGAGATTGTAATGAGTGAAAACCAAAACACAATAATAATAATAAATAGTAATTAATTTTGAAGAAAATCGCTGTTAATGTCTAGCCCCTTTCTAATCTTGTTTTAATCCTGATGATCTATATTCATCCCAGATATTTCTTTAATGGATAAAAATGGGTGAAAACCTGAACACAATAATAATAGTAAATAATAATTAATTTTGAAGAAAATCGCTGTTAATGTCTAGCCCCTTTCTAATCTTGTTTTAATCTTGATGATCTATATTCTTTCTAGATATTTCTTTAATGGATAAAAATGGGTGAAAACCTGAACACAATAATAATAGTAAATAATAATTAATTTTGAAGAAAATTGCTGTTAATGTCTAGCCTCTTTCTAATCTTGTTTTAATCCTGATGATCTATATTCTTCCTAGTTATTTCTTTATTTTATTGGAGAATGAGCTGAAACATAGTTGTAAAAAATGATGTATCACGTTCAATGTTAACTATCGAGGAAAGACATACGTCACGTAAGAATCCAGACAAAATGGCTAACATTGAGATATAGTGTCGCAACCATCCACGGCAACCTATACGATTTATACTGCTAATTGCTTAGGTATTATTGCGAAGTTGTCAGTAGAATCTGCTCTGCGTTATCACTTCGAAGCGCACAAGAAACCTGACAAGTACGAAATGAAACTGTACAAAACTCTGTTCAATGAAAGATCCTTTTATTCAAGAAAACAAAAAGAAGATATATTTTCGATGGTCAGCAGTCGAATGTCAACGAATTGGAAATATTTTAAAGTTTAAATACATTTGCAAATGATGAATGGGAATGATGATTTTGTTCGCCAACAGATCCAAGATTATTGGAAAATTTTAAATCTGATTTAATGTCAATCGCATAGGCTTTAAACTACAATAGCGATAATACAATAGCACGATCGAATTAAAAATTTGGGATTATTGCAATCTTGAATAGTGACGTTATCTCGTCATTATCGTGTTCCTTTGACTTCTGATTAAAGAAGATAAAAGGGTTTCTTTTTCCGACAACTAAACTATAGGGCCAAGGATGCACGTATATGAATGTAACACTGCAAACGACACATGTATTGATTCTGTATATTATATATTGATTATGTATATTATTATTACTGTACACGTTAATGTAATTATTATTAACCCTTAGCACACTGTATATTATTATAACTGTATACGTTAATATAATTATTATTAACCCTTAGCACTTCTCAAGTGGTGACTCTGAGGCACCACTAAAAATTGATGTGTCATTAGTCAAAATATTGTTTACATTATTAAATATGTCGGTATCTAATCAATTACTAAACATTTAGGTATTGTATGAGGTATTAAACCAATTTCATAACCATAAAATTGAAAAAAATCATAAGGAATGGAAATATTCTGGGTCGGAAGAAATGTTTAATTTTCGAGTAAAAACTTCTCCGAGTGCAAAGGGTACGTATACGTTAATATAATTATTATTAACTGTAGGTGTATTTCGAGTAAACTACTATATTCACATCAGAAAAAGATCTAGGCATGGGCCTTGTGGGCCCCGTTCAGTCAAAGAGCCCCTCTCGCGGTAAAGAAATAAAACGACAAAATTAAGAAAAAATAAATTCTACTAAAATTATTGGTAATTTTGTTAATTTCGGTTAATTGGGTAGGCCCCCAAACAGTGTCAGCCCAGGGTCCCAAAATTAACGGTCCGCAGCTGATGCACATTATGTAATAATGTCTATGTAGCTTCTGTAGCTCGTGTTTAATATAAACAATTTTGATTCTGCATAAAAATCCGCATTCTAATGATAATATTGACCTCGTCTCATTCGAACACACAACTTTTCTAATGCACCTTTGATGTCAAGAAGAAATTCATTGGATAAGAATTGTCTGATTCAGGATTCAAATTTGATCCATTCTGAGTTGCCAAAATCTCGCATGTGTAGAACAATATGTAAGTCCTTTTACTTACATGAAGCTTCGTTTGCCTCTAACTCGTTCACGAAATCATTAAAGACGCCGCACAGCGGGGTATTTGGCCCGAAGTGTCGGGGAAAAGTCGATTTCAAAATTTTTGCTGTCCGACGTAATTAAAAATCTGAAGATTAAGACTTCAGTATTGTTTTTTATTTGTACACCCGTGAGATACTCTACTTCGTCGAAAGTCAAAAGATTTTATAACGGATTTATTAGCGATTTTCAAGTGTTTTAAGGAAATTGTGTAAATTCTTGCATTGCAGAAGCTTTTCAAGTATGTATACAGAGCACTTTCGCGCGGATATCATTTTGTTATCATCTAAATTAGTATAGATATTAATATTTGAACACAATCAATTATTCTGTAAGTGTTTTTTAAGAATACAAAACTCCATTAACGATTTTGTTAGACTATTGTGTAATATCCGACGCTCTTTCTAGTATCATTACATTAGATAAAAGTTTGTGATCATAGTGCAAAGGGTATTGGTCCCAGAGATTTGGACAGATTGAAGATTTATAACTAATTTATAAAGAATAATGTAAAAACTTCTTAAAATATATATGTAGTTATTAAAAAGTTTCGCGGTCTACATATTTAGTATTAAAATAATAAATTACACGACTTCAACATAATTTACATGCAAGAATAATTTTATCCAACTTTCAAGTACTCCATTATCACGATTTTTCAAGGGTTTCGGATAATCTGCGGAAAAAATGTTTCGAATAAAAGTTAAACAGTATTTAAACATGTACAGGCTTCTATACACAAAATTTCGACAAAAAGTAAAAATAATTTTGATTCTTCAAATGTAAAAATGCATTTTTTATTTCATAATGTTATAGCTGATGTTAAGACGAATTCAACGACCTACTCTATTATGACCTTGAGCCCATAAATAACGTTAAAATAGAATTTTCCGACCGTTCGGTCCAAATACCCCACTGTGCGCCGGCTGACCTTGATAGGTAGATGCAACTATGGGCAAACTTTCTTACTCTCATTCGTCAAAGTGAGCAAAATTGTTGTATTGCATGAGCGGCGCAGTACGAGCACGTTTTTATCACGTGACACGATGCACCGGCCAAGATTATTCAAATGTCAAACGTTTCAGCGCCGAATCGTCTGTCAATATTTGCTCAGACATCGTTGTCCCCACTTTTTTCCCTTTTACTTCCGATACAAGTCGGCAAGGTTGACGAAGACCTGTTTGTACCAGTATTTCCAGGACGAGCGTGAATTATGCGTCGCTCCTTCGAGAGGAAAACGACGAAACCGTCTTCGATTTCATTAACATGTTCTTCAGGAAATACGTATTTTCGATTGGTGCAACTCTGTCTCTATTTAACAATTTAATCTTCTTATCAGTCCTCGGATTCGTAAAATATTCTTCCATATTTGAATAAAAATATATTAGATGTAATTCATTGACCTTTCTCTGCGAATTTACTGACTATTGCGATTTTTATAGGAAAATAAAAATTGTTTGCATCGATAACAATGTACAGGAACCAAACAGAAACTTCTTTCTTCCATTAATAATTTTAATACGTTGGGATTAATACGTCGAAGCTCTTATAAATACTTTTAATCTATCTTCTACTTTGAACCACGCTTACTAATGTTTATCATGCATGCATAAAATCCGCAGTCTCATGTACAAACAGTTCTCAAATGCTTTCTAACCTCGAAAATAATCTCAATCACTTTATATACATTTAGTTACTATGCATCTCAGATGTCCCTTACAATTTCATTTGAAGGTTCTAGATGAAATCGTACCGTTTCGTTTCGTCTGACGTTTTAAATAAGCATCGATTGAGAAGAAAATAATTTGTACTGTTTCGAGATCAATGTAAAATAGTTAGATTGTTACTACATAAGTTCATGATGGAACGTTAAAAGTAATCTTATATAATCTCTTCAGAGACGTTATTCCAAAGCAAGGGAATAAAATTTCAATTTTATGGATATGGAATTGCTATAATACCTCATACAATACTAAAATGTTTAGTAACTGAGTAGATACCAACATATTTAATAATGTAAACAATATTTTGAATAATGGTCCATCAATTTTTATTCCTGACTCTCTGAGCCACCACTCGAGTGCTAAGGATTAATAAATCTTAAATTTGGTGGCTGAAAGATTTGAATTATAAGATAAAGTTACAATTATAACTGCGATAACCACGAATTCACTTGTACACCGAATAATAATGTTTGGATAATAGAACAATTACTCTTTTTATAACAATCACTCTTTCTATCATTTGTATTATTTATTTTAATTCTACAGGGTGTTGCAGGTTTAAAGTGTCAAACTTTATCGGTATATTATATGAGTCTAAACAAGAAATACTGTTATATAGACATAAAATAAATAAGAAAACAATGTTACATGAATATCGATCGTTTAACGCTTTAGTAAAAATTTATAAACAAAAAATAGAACTCGAAGAGAGCAGTTAAGCGCTACTTAAGCTCGTGTAGCTTCTATCTGCAGTCATTAAATTAATACTAATCTTTTTTAATTTTAATTATTACTACTAACAACCAAATTCGTAGATGCACCTAATACCATTTCAAAATGGGCCACCGTCTTCAACAATACAAGATTAATAGCGTTTCGACATGGAATTTATTAACGAATCATTCATTCTTTAATTCTTTAACTGTTTCTATTTGCAGTCATTAAATTAATACTAATCTTTTTTAATTATAATTATTACTACTAACAACAAAATTCGGAGATGCACCTAATACCATTTCAAAATGGGCCACCGTCTTTAACAATACAAGATTAATAGCGTTTCAACATGGAATTTATTAACGAATCATTCATTCTTTAATTCTTTAACTGTTTCTACCTGCAGTCATTAAATTAATGCTAATCTTTTTTAATTCTAATTATTACTACTAACAACAAAATTCGGAGATGCACCTAATATTCCATTTCAAAATGGGCCACCGTCTTCAACAATACAAGATTAATAGCGTTTCGACATGGAATTTATTAACGAATCATTAATTCTTTAATTCTCTAACTGTTTCTACCTGCAGTCATTAAATTAATGCTAATCTTTTTTAATTCTAATTATTACTACTAACAACAAAATTCGGAGATGCACCTAATTCCATTTCAAAATGGGCCACCGTCTTCAACAATACAAGATTAATAGCGTTTCGACATGGAATTTATTAACGAATCATTAATTCTTTAATTCTTTAACTGTTTCTATTTGCAGTCATTAAATTAATACTAATCTTTTTTAATTATAATTATTACTACTAACAACAAAATTCGGAGATGCACCTAATACCATTTCAAAATGGGCCACCGTCTTCAACAATACAAGATTAATAGCATTTCGATATGAAATTTATCAACGAATCATTCATTCTTTAATTCTTTAACTGTTTCTATTTGCAGTCATTAAATTAATACTAATCTTTTTTAATTTTAATTATTATTACTAACATCCAAATTCGTAGATGCACCTAATACCATTTCAAAATGGGCCACCGTCTTCAACAATACAAGATTAATAGCGTTTCGACATGGAATTTATTAACGAATCATTCATTCTTTGTATCAGTTCATTACGCGTGTTCATTCTCCTTTTATAAACGTTCTTCTTTAGAGTTCTCCTCGCACAAAGGTCAGCTAGCGTAATATTCCACAATTCTGTTTATAACTTTTTAATAAAGCGATAAACAATCTATATTCATGTAACACTCTTTTTCTCATTTAGATCCATAGAATATGCTGACAAAGTATGGCACTTTAAACCTGGCACACCCTGTATATGCTTCAAAAGTATCTTAAAATGCCACTCTCACTTCAGAACAAATGAAACGTGAAATTTTTCATTGAATTTTCCAATAAAATGTAATAGTATACTTTAAAAAACAAAAGATAGAGTCAAGCTAATTCTTTGTGACGAGTTATAGTTTCATCAGACCTGTTGGTGCAAAACATTTTAGACGAATAATAAAACAGTTTATACGAATAATAAAACATTCGAGTAGAACATTGATCAGGTTCTGAGCAATGGGTGCCGGGAAGCTTTGAAATGCTTATTGGAAAAAGAATCTGGCCGTCTGTCGCTTTTTATTTTTGAGCTCGATCTATGATCTAATCTGTCTACGTTCGTCGTGGACGATCGCCAAATATCAATGTCGAACAATTGACGAAAATGTTGCACCACACCGGTCATTCGTGGGTCCTCGCCACGTGGTGCGGTATAGTATTTCGATACGGTTCAATCGAAAGTTTCTCGAATGAAATGTGATATGGTATTGTACTAGCGTTTTCTCGGACAAAACTAAGCGCTTCTTCTCAGAGATTCTTATCTATTGAAAAAGAAGCACGCGTCAGTGCGAATGTTACGTTTGCACTCGTGCAGGGTAACAACGTTTCAAAATTTACAATGCCGATATGGATTAGTCTTATCTTAATTTCAGAATCGTTCCAGCGCCGTCAAATAAAACGGCAAACAGCGTTGATAAACGTAGTGCAGCGTCTAATGAAAACAATATCAAAATCGAAATCCTCGAATTTAATCGCCAATAGAATCACGTAGTTTCCGATTTCCCTCGAATAGTTGAGTGTATAGTGTATGTACACACGCATCGACTGGAACCGTTCGCATGATAGGGCAGTATCACGTGACTCCATTTCGTTTATCGGAAATGATAAGTTCGCGCGTCTCAATATTCATGAAGATAGGTATACAGGGTATTCAAAAAATGTTGTACTTCCTCGAAAGAGGTGATTCCTATGGTCATTTGAAGCAGAGTTGTGCAGAATTACAATTGAATTACTCCAGGAATTATAATTACAAAGTAATTCAATTACTCCAGGAATTATTATTACAAAGTAATTGAATTACTCCAAGAATTATAATTACAAGGTAATTGAATTACTCCAGGAATTATAATTACAAAGTAATTGAATTACTCCAGGAATTAAAATTTTTAAGTAATTGAATTACTCCACGAATTAACATTTTTAAGTAATTGTATTACACAAGGATTTAAAATTTTTAAGTAATTAAATTACTCCAGGAATTATAACTTCAAAGTAATTGAATTACATCGTAATTCAGTCATATTGTAATTTATAATTCAGATCTTAGTTGAATTAAATTACAATGTAATTCGTAATTGCAATTGGAGAACTATTATAAAATACTTTATAATTATATAGAGGAATAGAAAATAATACGTCGTATAGACAGCAAACAAGTATATGAAAGAAAAACATAAAAATATATCGCACTTCTTCAAAGTTCTAGCCTACAATTTGGAGAGCTGTATTTTAATTATATCATGTTTCAATTACACATCTGATTGAAATAATTAGCAGTTGAACTAATTGAAAGGTTTGAATTATGTAACTCAGTTACGACGTAGTTAAATTACTATATAATTGAAATACAATGTAATTCGATTGCGTAATTCAATTACAATGAATTTGAATTAGCACAACTCCGATTTGAAGTAACTTTTCCCTTGACGAACATTTTCGTGAAGGAAAAATGTTCTTTCAAGTTACCTCACGAATTGTCCCTTTCGAGGTACAACATTTTCGGGACACCCTATATATTGCTCAGAATCATTTGACCAGCAAGAGCAACTCAAACAAGCAAACAATCTATCTATGCTATCGAATAATTATCATTAATGTAACCGATAAGATTGCAGATGATTATTTTAATAGAAAAATAGTTTTATGAATCGACGCTTTTATATATCATTGTACGTTGCACAAACTATAGACGTAACAAATAATTTCTTGTCGTTCGTAATATTATCTTTTTCCTCCGTTATTTAAAAAGATGTGTGGACCTTTTAAAACACTATGTGCACGCATACTATTTATGGAACAAGTTCGTAGATTCGCATTCCTACACTGAATATACATCCGTTTCTTATCGCTGATAAGTTCGTTCTTTTGTTCCTGTCGTTAATAATTTAGAGCACTGATTGAAAGAATTGTCAAACACAGGTGCCTTTCTGAACAATTTCTGCTGAAACGAGTTCGTTAGAATGAGATATCGAACGAAATCAATTTCTATTAGGATCAAACTCCATGAAAATTGATAAAATCGTAAAGACAACTCTTCGTCGAGAATTTTTGTTCGTAGTTATTTTCGAGTTAGTTGAACGAGTTGTACCACAAATAAATATTTATTTCGATAATTCTATTTTCCCATTAGTGTATCTTCTGAAGCTATTTTCGAGTACTTGTTTCAAGTCTCGTGTAGCGCGAACGAATAGTTTCACACGATATATTAGACAGAATGAATGCCAACATTTTATACAGATCACAGTTATGTTAAGAACATTTTGTTCCTTAACTTTCGCGCAATTTAATTCACCGAATCGATATAAATATGAATAATATCAACGAAACTGCACGGATTGTCGGGACAGTTTTTAATTTTGTACAGTAATAATAGACGGTTTTCTTTTTAAACCTCCCGATGATACATCTAAATCAAATATGATCGACTCTGATAGACGATCTGCCATTTTGTGAGTATCGACACTGTAGAATTGTAGCAGATACTGGTTGAACGATCCAACGAAACACAAAACTTTCCCGACAATCGAATAAATAAACAATTATGAAGCAATGGTACGTTCACCTGGTGCGAAGAAACGATGGAAAAGTATACCTACTAATATAATCCGTGCACACAACGCACCAATGATTCTTTCCGCTCAACCCATAAGCGACTGAACTGCGAACGGTAATATAATTACTATAGCAATGTGTACACGTCGAATGTCAACAAATGTAGCCATGAATGACGATGATGACACTATTGAACTGTCTGGAATACCGTTAATGAAAATACCGAATACTAAGGAAAGCCGATAAATACTTTAACGCTTAAATTATAATTGGTCGGGTAAATTTGCCAACATGCGAGAAACAATCGTACAGAGGTGTTTATAATTTGCAATGCATTTGACTTCGATTTATTTAACACTAAACCTGCCGAGCCTTCAAAGTAACTGGTACATGCTCTCTTATAAAAAAATGACAAGATTGTAATACTATTGCAATACTGCTCTACTAAAACGATATGTATACAAGCTAACGATTCCTTACGAAATCATTCTTATTATTTGAATAATTGT
Source organism: Lasioglossum figueresi (assembly GCA_028455805.1). Taxonomy (NCBI): domain Eukaryota; kingdom Metazoa; phylum Arthropoda; class Insecta; order Hymenoptera; family Halictidae; genus Lasioglossum; species Lasioglossum figueresi. Next base: position 11,010,495 of record CM052204.1, read on the forward strand.
AAAATAAAAAATCTGGAACCGGTCATTTTGACCGGCGGTGGTAGGTTTAGTGTTAAAAGCGATTATCAGTTTGATTGATTGCAACTATGTATAAATGTTCGGCCAATTTGCAGAAAGTTGTACCGCTAAATACGACAACTGACGATAAAATTATGTTCAATAAACGTGACTCAATAAATAAAGTGCTTGCGAATCTCACACATTTGAAGCGCTATTTATTGCCTCAATGATTGTCTCATTGTGGTTCAATAAGTGATTTGCTTCCGAATTACACACATTAGGTCTATTTGCGGCTGTCAATGACTGTGTCTGCTCGGACGATCAACCGTCGCATACGAGCGGCGAGAATCATTAAAACTGAATGAATTAATAAACATGAGAACACTTTTCGACACTGTCCAATTAATTCAATGATCACATTGAGATTTGCCACGAGCAATTGAGATTTATTTCCCGCGAAACGTCCCGTCAATTTGTTACTTTAATCAGTTTCCCACAATCATGATTAGTAAAATAATATTGCGGACTTTATTTCACAGCATAAGATCATTTTGACAGAGTAGCGAGGATAAAAACAGCGTAGGAAGCAGATAAAGGTACGGGGACAGAGAGCGAAAGAGATATACCATGACTCACACAATTATTCACACACCACAGAAATTATAAACAAACGTAAACACTGCAACATAACTCCTATTTGTGTGTTACTTGATGCTCTTTATTTGCAGAAATACTTTATGATAGGTTCTTTCAAACTTCTAAACAGGATTTTAACATTTAAATGACCGATTAACCCCATGCCGGATCATTTTCTTTACCGTTACGATAATTAAAACGTCTTCATCCCCAAAAATATCGTAAAAGAGAAAAGAAAATATATATTTTGATCTACAGTGGGTGTACAAAGTATTCGTACACCTTTCAAAATAAAATAACTTTTTTATAATTGTACCAAACGACAGGCAAATACAAATGATATGCAAAAAGGATTTCCCAGAAATTATAATTTACAGGGTTACATGCAAGAATAAAAAAGGGATTTTTCAAAACATTTTTATTTGGGCCCTTAAAGAAAATGTAAAATATATGTTTTGTAGATCTATAGTAGTTACACACACACGAGCTACAAGCGGTTAAAAATGATGAAAATCGTAGTTTTACACGACTTTTTGATCAGTTTCTGCTCAAAATCCACAGAATTGTACATCTTTCGCTGCGTGTCGTTCTTCCCTGCGTCAACCGATTTCAATGAAATTTTCAGCATGTGTATAACTAACATAGATCTACAAAACATATGTTTTAAATTTTGATTGAAAACCCAAATAAGAAAGTGTTAAAAAATGCATTTTTTATTTTTCTATATAACCTTGTAAATTATAATTTTTGGGAAATCTTTTTTGCATATCATTTCGTAAACCAACGCTTCTAATTGATTATAAAAGATCAGGTCGTTTGGTACAATTATAAAAAAGTTATTCTACTTTAAAAGGTGTACGAATACTTTCTACACACACTGTATATATTGATTACAAACGAATCTAATTTTATTTCATTTCAAAAGAAAGGCGTAACGTTCATATTTGTTACAGTTTGTTTAAAATCTTCATGACAAGTGTAACTCGTTATAATACGGCAAGAGGTTAATATTTTATCCTACTTCGTTTTTATTTTTACGAATAGGTTATTATGAATCGACTGCGGGTTTTATGAATTTATAATACAAATTAGTGGGTCAATGTAAAACTGTAAAGACGTTAGAAGTGTTCAAGGATACCAATACACTTTTCACGATGATTAAACGAGAAAATATTATTTCATTTAACTTCGGTATCTCGCAATTGATTTGGAGAACTTTTATTTTGCATAAAGATCCGCAGTCTAATTATAAATAATTCATATAATTCCGGGATCATTGAACTTTTGCACGTTGGTCGGAATTGAATTGCGAAAAATTTAACTGCCGCGCCGTTCAATATATGTCTGTTGAATATTAATTCACGGTCTAATTTGACCGTGAGCATGAAAATCTTCGTATACTTCGTATACTAAGTCAATTGTATCTTACAAGTAGAAACAACAAAAATATTAATTAATCGACAAGAAGTATACCTTGACCAACACGTTTAAGAAAATTGATAAATAAAGAAATTAATAGAATTATTAACCCCTTGCCCTGCAATATCGATCATCAATATCATCGAGTCAAACTCCGGATGAAGATTTTGAACGGAGTCTAATAAATATGTATGTTATTAATAGACTGCGGATCTTTATAGCAAAATTGAGTAGATGAAATACAAAATTGTTGAACAATTTTAAAAATTGAAGATGTCGATTATATGATTTCTCTTCTATTAAAGTCATTAAGGAAAGAAACAACATTCACACACACACAATTTAGTTTCTATTTCTTGCAATCGATGCAGACAATTTTTATTTTGCTTAAAGACCTGCACACGCACACACGGAGTCTGGTTATTCATTTCCTTTAAACCGAAATAAAATTCTATTTTGTTCCAGACGATTGTATAATCTTCGGAGAAAACACAAATAAATATAAGCATTCTTTTTTTTATGAAATTCTGAACGACGAAGTATTTCTAATCACTAGAAAATGTTCAAAAAATAGTAGAATATAAAATTCGACAGAATTTAGTACAATTTTTATTTATTTCAGATTTACAAAGACTGCCACCACGAAAAATAAGATTTTATTTTATTCCACTGTCTTAAAATTCGTCTACAAAAATTGCAACATCCACAGTTTACTAATCGCTGTAACCATAAAATAAATAGTAGTGCAAGGGGTTAACAAACTACCGGTTATACCTCGAGGTAAAAATCATTATTAGCGATCAACGTGAAACCCGGTAAGCATGGCGCCTGTAGTGCGAAAATAAGGAAAGCAATGAATCTCAAGAGACGCAGATAATGGTTCAAGTAGCCACAGAAATGCCCAGAAATGCACAGAAATGTAGTATCTCTCTTACTTAGTCGCGAACCAATTGATCAATGTCATTCGCATCCCTAGCGGATACCATCAAAATTTTCTCTCTAATCTAAAAGCCGCTGCCCGATAAAACCATCAAAATATGTACGCTAAAGCAACGCGTGTGTCTCCACGCCACTGACAATGAAGAGACAGAAAACATCGTCCGCGTTACACACGTGTGTCCACAAGTACATTGACACACGCTCGCGACATCCGCTGGAGTAAATTCGTTTCGCAAGAAGGAGTCGATCATTTTTTCGCGGATGCAGACCGTAACATAAATCGAACGCGAACGCATAAACGGCGAGGCTAGGAAAAACTAGCTGTCTGTCCCTGCAGTCGCGTCTGTCCCAGATATAAAACAGTTTATATTTAAATCCTACCGCGGATCTATCCGCTTCTATCGAACGCAGTTCGCCTTTGTGCGATTCTCGGTGGAATCGAACCGATCTGAATATATCGATCAAATGCTTTATATTCAAAAACGTCAGCTCGATCTCGTTTTTAAAAAGACACTGCAGACACTTCACAGATATAAGTCGCTCCAAAATTAGTGTCAACTGCGTCTGGCAAATATCAACACGTTCGCTACCAGCATTTCCTCGTTGAAAATGTTTTATCAAATGTAACTTCTTTATGAAATGTTAATACAGTTTAACAGAAGAGAATCGTCGAGTCTCCGAATATTGTACATTAGGACTTTAAACAACGAAGCGTATGTTTTATTAATTAAAACCCATCTCCTCCACAAAATATTAAAACAATTTGTCAGAAAAAGAGAGCCTCTGAATGTTGTGCTGCGTACTACGACTTTCAACAACGAAGCGAATTTTTTATCGAATACAACGCATCTGCTCCGCGAATTTATCAGACAAAAAGGTAACAGAGCCACTGAATGTTACACTGCGCATTATTACTTTAGACAACAACTGCACAAAATGAATTTGACGATCTTTAAGTAAACTGCAGCACTGACATTATTAAATGAGTGTCAAAGCTTGAGTGTAAAGATTATTTTCAGCTTTTCCAAGTTGCTGAAGAATAGAAGAAATTTCTAATTGTTTCCAATTTCCTATAATTGATGTGGACATTGTGGACAATTTTAATTTCGCAGAAAGATCCGGAGTTTAGAAATTGTTTAACACTTTCGTTACGAGCAGCCAGCAACCGCGAAAATTCGATAAAATCAAAGTGACTTATTTGATGAAACACAACTATAAAAGTGAAGGTCTTTCCAAGCTTCTTGTATTTTGCATTCGGTTCGCTAAATGTATTAGCGGAAGAATTGATTGCTAAGTCGGTAGAAAGAATTGCTCGCGTTGAGAAACGGTGATAATCGTGCGACTTACTTTTTCGTTGTCAATTCAGTGTATCCAGATACGAGTGTAGATACTGGTAACCCATGGATGATGGCGATTATCGGCCGATCCGTAAGCACGTGCAACGGTCGGCTGCTTCCGCACGACTGACAACAGAGCCGCGCTACTCGAGAACACACGGTCCTCAACCACCAAAGACTGCTTTGCTCCTTTCCTTGCTACCACTTTGCAACCGCCAGTTCCGAGCCGTGTCTTTCTTGGCTTTCCTCCGATGCTTGGCGACCAAGACCGAACACCGACCCACGATGCCTCGATAAATGCATGCTACCCAGCTGAACGAAACTGCACCCAATTCTGTTTCCACACGATTCTGATCCCAGAACAGAGTTCGTCAATAATTAATTCTTTTGTAATCGATTTCTGTAATCGATTATGTAATGTAATCGTAGTAACTGTAATCATTAGCCAGTAGACTGCGGATGTTTATGCAAAATGAAAATTGTCTGCATCGATTGCAAGAAAAAGAAACTAAATTGAAAGTTACTTCTTGCCTTAATGATTTTAGTAGAGGAGAAATCATATATTGACATCTTCAATTTTTTTAATTTTTCAACAATTTTATGATCCATCTACTCAATTTTGCAATAAATGCATGAAGATCCGCAGACTATTTACGAGTTGTAAATAAAATAAAAATTGTCTTCACAAATTGTACAACGTAGGAGCCAAATAGAAATGTAATTTTTTCTCTTTTTTTACACGATTCTGATCCCAGAGCAGAGTTCGTCAATATTTAATTCTTTTGTAATCGACTTCTGTAATCGATTATGTAATGTAATCGTAGTAACTGTAATCATTAACCAGTAGACTGTTGATGTTTATGCAAAATAAAAATTGTCTGCATCGATTGCAAGAAGTAGAAACTAAATTGAACGTTACTTCTTCCCTTGGTGATTTTAGTAGAGGAGAAATCATGTATTGACATCTTCAATTTTTTTAAATTTTATGGAACATCTACTCGATTTTTCTATAAATGCATGAAGATCCGCAGTCTATTTAGGAGTTGTAAATAAAATAAGAATTGTCTTCATAAATTGTACAACATAGGAGCCAAATAGTAATGTAATTTTTTCTCCAACGATAGTAATTAGCTGAAACAAATACACTGACATCTTCAATTTTTTTTAATTTTCCAACAATTTTATGTTTCATCTACTCAATTTTTCTATAAATGCATGAAGATCCGCAGTCTATTTAGGTGTTGTAAATAAAATAAAAATTGTCTTCATAAATCGTACAATATGGGAGCCAAATAGAAATGTAATTTTTTTCTCTACTGATATTAATTAGACGAAACGAGTACATTGTTATTTTTAAGTCCTTTTCATCTGTCCACTGTTTTAAATTGCTTAAATATGGTCAATTTTGTTATAAATGCATAAAATCCGCAGTCCACTCATAAACCAATTGCCCAATTTCGATGGATCTTTAATTTTTTAAATTTGTCAACAATTTTGATCTTCATCTTCTTAACTTTGCTGTAAATGCATAAAGATCCGCAGTCTATTAATCAGTCAATCACCGTTGAAATAAATCAGTAATCATGATTAGCTTTCGCAATTTGTAATCATTAGACTGCGAATCTTTATGCATTTATGAATATAGAATTAGAATATAATATCAGAATATAAAACTCCCCAAAATTGAATACGATTTGTATTTATTTCAGATCTATAAAGGCTGCTATCACTGAAAATAAGATTTCATTTGATTCCACTTTCCTAAAATTTTCCTACAATAATTGAAAATTGCATAAACATCCGCAGTCTAGTAAACATTAATCAGTAATTTCTAAATCATTCAATGATTAATTATATTTTATACAGATGTGTACGTTGGAAATTGTACAACTTGCCTGATGTGTAGGTTTATAAAGTTTAAAATTCGAGTTGTATTAAAAGAGCAAATTACACTAAAAATAAATGAGTAACTTGTTCTAAGGAATTTCAATGTGAAACTATGAAAAATACATATATGTGTTTCTAAAAAATGTTCAGTGTTGTGGTTTTAGCAAAAGTACAGATTAAATCATAATAAAAAATGTAATCATATCATGATTAATAGTTAATAAAGCAATCACGAATGTCATGGTCTAAAATGAATAGTGTGTGCTTTCAACATTCATTATATTATATGTATCAGTTTTTTATACCGAATATACTCCGAAAAAAGAATTGACTACATAGAAAATCGTTTTTTATCTTTTTAGCTATAAGGAAAAACGATTGGCACTTATTTTGCAACCGTTTTGTCCAGTTAGATCGCAGTATTCGAAATACTGTGCGAAGATTGTCAAAGAATTTGTAATTAATGACACATTGATACAACTTTTGAACCATGAAAGATATCGTAATGAGTAGACAGCGGATTTGATGCATTTACAACAAAAATGAGTAGGTATAATTTAAAACAGTAACAACATTAGAAGAATTTAATAATACTGTTATATTATTTTTGACCTATTAAACATATTAAGAATGAAAATAAATTTCCATTTAACTCCACTTTGTTGCAATTCAAGAGAAAGTTTTTATTTTGCATAAAGTTCCTCTGTCTAGTAATGAGATTTGCATTGAAAAATTTTATCAGTCTCCGCTCTGCAGTTAATTACGATACGATACATTTAGCGTTCAGCTGTGTCTGCTTTCTTAATTTAATTCATTTAATTGCTCGCGGTGACGAAAGAGAGATAAAGTCAAAGCAATTTGTTTTCATACATATAAAAAAATTAAGAAGTTAAGATTTATGATGTTAATTGCTCTTTTAATCTTTCTGCATGTCGCAAATCATTTTGATACTGGCATTTTATTAGTTTTATTAAATTGATTTTTGAGTCTGGACTAATTATGTAATTTATTGTATATGGGGGATGCAGCAATTAATGTGTTAAAAAGTTAAAATTTGTAATTGCAAAAAATACGGAACAGTGTCTATATCTAATAAACAGAAATAGCGCGTTGAGAAAACTTTCCATTCCTAGGTTATAAAAACATACCATACTGTTAGAAACTGCAACGATGGAGGAAATAATTCTTGCATATTAATACATATACAGTCAGTTACGAAAGTTTACATACACCTAACAAATATCAAATATTTCATAAAAAATCTCCAAAACTCTGAACATTTCACAAATATTCACAAATTGCATACGTAAAATGGATCAGATTCTGAAAAAAAGATAATGTTCCTCACGTTTATTATAATAGCTATAATAATAATATGTAACAATAATATGACCATACAGAAATCTACAAAAAATCACAAAGACATATTACAATTAATTAAACATACTGTTACAATGACGATAATTGTCGCAAGAAGAATTTCTAGAACCTTGAGATGCCTTTCCTGTGCTGTAAATTTTGTGTTTCTGATTTTTGTACGCCTTCAAAGAAATAAATATAAGAACAAGATCGTTATTTCCCTTTCTAGCTTTTATGTTTGGCTGGTGTGCGAAAATTTTTGTGATTGATTGTAGCGGAAAACATGGTAAAAATATTTCAATTTGCCCTTTGAAAATGGTGAAACTGTTTCTTGAATGCTTTATTCAATTTGTTTCCTAGATTATAAGGAAATATTGGATGATAGCGTTAGAAATTTTGACGTCATAGAAAACGATATTCGCAGTTACACAGATGAGGCAGAGAATATGCTGAAAATATTCGAATTTATAATAACGCAGAACTATTAAAACTTGAAGAGCATTTCTTGTTATTTGTGAAAAATTTTATCGATTCTTTTTATTACTTTGAGCATTATTATTGTAATGCATCGCGAAGAATACTTTTTAGCTGACAGTGTTAATTCTGAACCCAAAAAATAAATCATTATTTCAAAAATAAAACAGAAAAGTATGAAATGATGTCATCAGAATATCCTAAAACCGGTAAGCAGTTTTTCGTAGTAAAAAATGCTATCTTTAAAATGTCGACCATTGAGTGTACGTTCCAATTATCACTTTTTATACTAACTTATTAACCTTCGTTTACTGTGTGTGTGTTCTGCACTGTTATAATCAATCTCACATTTTCAAATCTTGTCTTTATTATGTTTCTTATTTAGTAACCTTGGCCTCTAAGTTCCGTTCTTGGGAATTTTAATTTTCGAAGACGAAGAGATTGATTGGGACAGCTCGAAGTCTTTTCGTCGCAAGAAAGTTGACAAGCCTATAATGTATCGATTCAATTTTTCAGACAAAAATAATAGCATCAAAACTTCTTGACACATGCGCAAGTTACGCGCGCGTGTCTCACAGACAAATCAATTACATCTGCAAAGATACAATTTTATAATAAATGTATATCACCGTCACAAAAAACCGCTTTCATCAAGATTATATTAGATCTTTCGTCAAGATTACCAACACGATGAAAATGATTGATTTGTGCATTCTTCTAAAACATTCTTCAATTTGTAGCAACTCAATGTTTATAAAAAATAGGCAATTGCCTTAATCAATACATTGACCTGCTATGAAATTTGTTAACATACGTCTCGATCGTATGATGAATATGTTAAAACATAATTGACTGATTTGTTTAACAAAATGGTTATACACAGTTTAACATCAAAACCCTGTAGCCATCATTGCCGCTTTTAAGGATGATAATCAACGTTAGAAAACAAAATTAATATAAAATACAGTCGAATAGCAAAGATTATAATTTGTATCAAAATCAAGTGAATTACATAGTTTCTCATTCACCTATCGTGCATATAATTATACATGAAAAATAACAATTAACAAATTGCGATAAAAGACAGAATATGTCTGGAAAACAAGATTAATTTATGTCTAAAGAGATTAACGTAGTGCTTAACGGATTAGTTTATTTATTGTTATTTCGTACAACGTCTTAAACTTTATTTTTAAACCTTGAAGAGTATTCGCAGAATGTTTGGTATAACCAGACTTTAAAGGAATAACAATCATCAAAAAGAACTGAACAATGAATATATTGCACATGTATGCAATAAAAATATATAATTCTGTTATACTAAAATGATTTTAAAGAGTACAGTAGGCTCCTGTCTAACGCAATCGAAGACACTGTATAGAAAGATTGCATGCATGTATTCTAGGTGACAATAACTGTACGGTAAATGTACAAACAATTATTTAAAAATATTGTACAATTACAGTCTTCTCTGTGGAGAACAGACCAACAAGTTTGAATTGCTAATGCGATAATTACGATTATAAAAATATTGATTTAAATCTAACGAATACATTCTAATACAATTTACATTACAACATTAAACAAAAGTATTCTATTATGAATCGTAACATTCATAACATTTTTAACGATGAGGGTAATTTTAATATATACAAAACCTGTGAAATACACATCATTTTAATTGACTATCACACATATTACACTGACTATAAGCTGGCTGTTTGACTTAACTTTGGAATCAATTGTTTTAAAAATATAAAATAGGGCTGTTGACTGTAAATGTTAATTCTGTCACAGGTACTCAAATACTTTACAGGTATTGACAATTCTAATTGAAACCAGTGTTAAAATTTTGACATATCGTTGTATCAATCATTTAGGATATACATACGTGTGCAACTTTTACAATATTTTACGTTCACTTTCTGTATAGTGTTTCGTTACCTTAAGTGTCGTTTGATTATTGAAACATTTACTAAATCGTATAAATCTTTAAAAAAATACACTGTTAAAAATTTTGATTTGTTCATTCAAGAATCCATCACCTTTCACTCTTTTCTTTCATCTTATATTATATATATAAATTATCTTCAAACAAGGGCACGATACAAATACCTGCAAATACCTGTGTCCTCCTATTTACCAATGCAATACAAAATGACTGTGTATATAACGTACAAAATAAATTTGAACAATTTTCTTAACCCCTTGCGCTATAATCTATTTTACAGTCACAGTGATTAGAACTTCTTCGTCATTCATAATTTCTTAGAATAAAAGAAAGTTTATATTTATTGTGTACCTATGTATTCAAAATAAAACCGAATAAAATTTTATTTCGGTTTTCAAGAATATTAATAACATAACCATTTAGTGGATTTTGTTCAAAGTATCTTCATCACAAGTCTGACTTGATGTTATAGTGCAAGGGGTTAAATTGTGTATAAAGTATATTAAATACGAAGTTAAAGAGATTCGGAATCTGTATTGGTTAGAGCAACAACTGTAAAGAACATTTCGTCTGGATCATGAGACATATAGTCTTTACAAACACGAGCAGCATCTTCCAACAGTGACTCTGGACTACTCGAACCATGAGTGATAGGCCCAGGCTTTCGCCCATCTAAAGATTGCAATATTTAATTATGTAATTAGAACACCTCAACAACATTCAACATTATTCAATTAATTTTTGTTATCATTGACGAAACAATATTCACCTAATTCATATAAAACACCATTTTTTTGTATAAATGCTACGAAATGATGAAATACTGGTGCATCCTCGCTTGGCGCCTATGAAATATCTCTCATCACATTTTGATAATCATTTGGCAAACACAAAATCATACCTCTGTCTGCCCTACAAGTGCCATTTCTTCGTGTGTCTCGCTGATTTCATTCGACGTCAATAGAAGTTCTCCAATCTCCGAGTAACAAAGATCTTTCGCTTTATTCAACAAATTTTTCAGGAAACCATCCTTAAGGTCTATACTGTAAAAATATTAGATCCACATTCTAGATTCTACATTCATTTTTATGCTTGAAATTATAAACTTACGTATCTAGATTATTAGCGACACTGTGAATTAATGCAATTGTACCACACGCGTTGTGAATATATTGTGTTAGAACACCTTTATGCATTTATTATATATTTATTAGAACACCTCAACAACATTCAACATTATTCAATTAATTTTTGTTATCATTTACGAAACGATATTCACTTAATTCATATAGAAAACCATTTTTTTTTTATAAGTGCTACGAGATGATGAAATACTGGTGCATTCTCGCTTAGCTCCTATGAAGTATTTCTCATCACATTTTGATAATCAGCAAACACAAAATCATACCTCTGAACACCATTTTTTCGTATAAATGCTACAAAATGATGAAATACTGGTACCTCCGATTATATATAAATTATCTTCAAAAAAGAGCGCGATACAAATATCTGCAAATACCTCTGTCCTACTATTTACCAACGTATTTCTTACGTCTTACAATGTGATAACAAGCAATTTTTTTGACTGTAGTCAATGAAAAGAGCCACCTTGAAAAGATGTTAATGCGTCTGTCTCTGTATCAGTGATCGCCGGTAACAGAGTATTACTTCCGGTAAGGTGGCGGGTCAAGGACGTTCAGTGAAACTCGATGCAAAGAATGCGATTTAACGATCCCTCAGCCTTCATTGAAATCTTTTTCGTTGGTTCGGTGCTGGCTGACCTGTTGTATTTCAATCAATTGCTTCGGTATTGTAACATGTCAGTGTCATCCGTAAGAACGTCTCAAGGATAAATGTGACCATTCAAGCATTTTATAAAAATATATGTATCGTATTAGTAACGGAGAGAAATAATACATGGATTACGGCGAGCAGACAAGTTTATCGATTATCTACAGAGTGCATTCAATTCCAACGAAAGACTCGTTAAATCGTACCTTCGCAGATAATGCAAACCATACATGGAAACGAGGTCGTACGGGTATGTAACATTTTTATGGGCGCGGAACGACCTTAAACTCAACCATCCATGGACGAATGCAAATATACCTGTTCATGACATGTTTTGTTAATTCGGGATCTACAGTTTTCATACCAAAGTTTCATCGGCCGCCCGTGGAGATTATAGAACAGAACGAAAATTATCATGTTATTACTAGTCTGCGGATGTTTATAACATTCATGGACAAATTGGTAGGATGTAATATAAGACAGTAAAGGATTAAAAAAATTTAAGGATATCGCAATGTTATTTTCAATGTAACAAAGTCATTAAGGTATGAGAAATGCAGAACATTTTTATTTTGCATAAAGATCCGCAGTCTAGCTATTAGCACGAGAACGACCTTGCTACGGTTTTCCTGAGACATTAAACAATACGTTGAATTTTAACAGTGGTAGCCATTGTATTATTTCATCATAAATAAAATTTGTTAATTCTGTTAAAATTCAATGGAAACTTTCCTGCTACGTTTGGTTTCGTGAAGTTAATGATGTGATAAGGTACGGTAAGGTTTATAATTTAATTATTTTCACACAATTTATATTGTGGATAAGTTCATTTGAACAGCAGTAAGCATTATCCTTTAACTTATTCATGAAACTATATGTATAAGTCTCAGAAACTTTTTCATCTGATTTTAAACTGAATTAATAGATTTTATCTAAGTTATAAGTAAGAACTTACTTCATAATTGAATTATTTTCACACAATTTGCTTTCCGAATAACTTAAGAATTGTTTTTTTTACAATTCGTCGGCAGTACAACACCTATACTTAAATTGTAACAATTTATCTATTGGAAGCCAATTAATAGGCTTTTCAATAATCATGCTGTACTAAAAGAACGCTTAAAAATCTTATTTTACACAATAACACCAAACCTTTTCTTAACCTTCAGTTACTCGCACTCCATTTTCTACATAACTGTGTACATAGAACTCTGTATGACTCCAAAATAAAAAATTTTATGCAATAAAATTACTTCAATGCAAAATAGATATTTTCTGGCGTAGACGGCACCTTTGTTTATGCTCGAAACACTAAATTTAATGTTTTGAGATTATAAATACTACATATATGCGAGTAATTAAAAGTTAACAGTGGACCATAGACATATAATGTGTTAAGAAATGAATTTACAATGTGTTTCTTAAATTTTAAGTTACATATGAAACGATTTTCAGATGTTACGTAACACTTTGTAACAGTTCTCTTTTGTTGAGTAAAGAACGTAGTTCATTTTTACCGTGCTTAACCTTCATTCCCTATCACAGAGATTGAAGACTAATCCACGATATAGTCACAAACATTCGTACATTCGTGTGCTTCTCTTGATTTTAGTGTAGATCAGTTTCCATTCATTATCTGTTGTGCTTAATCATGCGGATTTAACGAATTCCCGTCACAATGTGTTTTATCAGCGGCGCACATACTTCGTAAAACCAGACGATTTACTTCTTGCCTGTTATCAATTACATCAAACTCGGTGAAAATATGCGATGTCGCATGAAATCCCGCGTGAAAGTAAAAAGTATTTTATGACGACAGCGGTAGCGGGCTGTAAAGAGTGAATCGGTTGTTCGAAGAATTAGCTAAAAGATTACGATTTCAGGTAATAATGCATCGAATCATCGCGTTCCATTGTTTAGCTTCAGATAGCATGAAATCGCTCGATTTTTTTTCACCTTTAATCGTTTTACTGTGCGCAAGGATTCTTTCACGATCTTATTTTCTTCTATTATCTAAAAAATGTTGAACCGGTAAACGTCTTTTTACACGTTGGAAACCGTTCGCAGAACCGGACGAATTTCTGTATAAATTTTCCGCTAGCATGAATCACGGAAGTACCCTCATTTTTCCAAGGCGAGGGTCTTCTTCTTCGGCACGATTACTTTATCATCGTATCTAACCAAGCCCCAACGGACCCCAAAATTTTCCACTCCGACGACGCAAGCCTCGCCATCGCGATCAATAATAGAATTACTATACCTCTTAAATAATAGATAATAGCAACATAAGATAATATATGGTAAACCGAGTGTGAGCTTCCTGTATTTCGACAGCGCGTACAGAATACGCGTACAATTTACAAAAAGATAATTTAGGAACGTCTAATTAATAATATCGAATATTTTAAAGTAATCCTTAAAGGCATTGTTAATAGACTGCGCATCTTTATGCATTTATATCGCTTGTAAAAATGTTCAAAAAATGCTAGAGTATCAAATTCGACAGAATTGAGTACAATTTCGATTTATTTTTTATCTAAAAATACCATTACAAATGAAAATTGGATTGTTTGTCTACAAAACTTGAAAATTGCGCAGAAACATCCGTAGTCTAGTTATTAATTACTCCGTTTTCACCGGTGTTGTACAATCCTCCACGAATAAACGTAAGAAGTGTTTGCAATACAAGACATTAAAAAGTAGGTACCGTTTCCGAGATACACTTATAAATAAATGTTATATGGATTGTGGATCTTTATGCAAAATAAAAATCGTTTGCATCGATTACAAGAAAAGGGAGTTGTTTTATGTGTTTCGACTATTCATTCTTGCCATGAATGCATCAAATTCGCAGTCTACTGCTAATTCTTTCAATGTTGTTACAATAATACTCATGCTCGAGAATAATGAAATATTACAGCACAGTAAATGTTTGTACGATCCGAAAAAAATCTGTGTGTGTTTTTCGAATCGTTTGAAACAACACCTACTAATCAGCTTCCTGTCACATTCTTCGACTATCTTTGTGTGCATATCTCGTCTACAATTGACAGATACTTATGTAACCGATTTGTTGAAATACTCGATATACGGCAAGAAATGATCACGCCCCCGTATAGGAATTTTCTTGACCGTCATCGGAAAATCCCCATCGTATAGGACAACTTTCAAGTAGTATACGTATGTAAATACGTAACGGTGGAAATTTCACTTTTTCGTAGAAACCTTTCCTCTCCGACAGCCAGGAGGCAAATAATGACTAATGACACCTTACTAATGACTAATGACTATTGTACAACTTATACATTGACTATAAGTATCGAAGTAATTAATTATGAAGTCTTAATGCATATTCGTGGAAGCAAGGAAACAAAACAAAATAAAATTATACATACTTCTTAACAGAAATAATATCATAATAGTATTAATCTTAATATTAGCTTTATCTGTGCAATGTTAAATTTACCAATAGAGGTCACTCAAAAAGCGATTACTCTTTTAATATTGAAATATACGATTTGAACTTTTTTGAGAAGTTGGAGCAATTAGTTTACTGCATCGTGCGCAAAGAAATTTTGTCAAAAATCGCAGTTGGTCGGAATTGTAGAGAAAATACTAAAAGTTGCATGTTACAACTTTTTTATGTGGGCCTATATGTTGAAAATTTAGAAAATTCGTTTTGCAGATATGTGTCGATTATACGCATTGTGAAAGTTTCCTCGAAATCGGTTGATACGAGGAAAAACGACAGACATTGAAAGATGTAAGAATCCTTAGATTTATTGCAGTTAGAGGCCGAAATTCATGAAAAACTGAAATTTACCAGTTTAAAACGTTTGTAGCTCATTGCAACGTTCACCGATTTTGATGAAATTTTCAGAGTATATTTAATTGATACAGATCTACATAAAAAAGTTGCAAAATACAAGTTTCAATATTTTGTCTGCGATTCCGACAACGCAATTGATTTCAAAAAATTTTGTCGCGTTGTATAGCAAACCAATTGTTCTAACTTCTGAAAAAAGTTCAAATCATATATGTAAATCAAAAGTGTTCGAATATATTAGTCACTGTAAGTGCCCACTATTACCGCTGAAGGAATTAAAAATATCGATACATATATAATTATAACATTTACCGTTACTGAGACGAGAGTTCAAAATTATTTTATACAATTATTTTATACAATCTAAGCCTAGTAAATTAAGCTAAATAAATTAAATAATTAAAGTTGAACTTAATAAAAATGAAGGCATATAAAGATAATTGTACTATCTATTTTTACTTCTCTCTCCCTTTTTTTCGTCATCTCCAAACTTCAGCGTTTATGCAAGAAATTGTGAGATATAGTCAACAACCGGTCGCAAGCCTAGATTTCGGTTTTATTTTGTGTTTTGAAGCTACTATTTAGAGAGTGGTGCCAAGATGCACGCTCTCAGAAGAGGATCGAAAATAACTAAGCCTTTTGCTACCTTCTGGTCACTGACCGACAAGTTTTGTGACCTCTGATAATAGATTTGTAAATTTGATTTTTATTAGAATATTTCTACGATCGTACCAATTCAAATAAGATATTAAGTAACTATACATATATATATATGCATAAACGGACAATTATTTGAGACACAAACTCCGCTCTCTACGACCGAAGACTGCTTTACAAGAAACAGGTATTAGAAAAATTCAAACAATGATTCGTAAAAATAGCTGTGCTATTTGTAAAAAGTGTGTAAAATACATTTACAAAATCCTATCAAAATTGGCTAGAGTGTAGTGAGATAACAATTTATACAACCTTGTTAGTTTTTGTATACAGATGGTGTACCAACTAAAGAGTTACAAACTGTCCTCAGAATCTAATGAAGATATATCGACTCCATTTTTGTTTTAATTAAATGGTTAAGCGGGCTGATACTTTAGTATGTATTAAATTTTGTAGGGGTAATTTTTGGGGAGACAAGGAGGACCAATATTTTTTTAAATGGGAATCCTATTAAACTGAATAGCATTCACTTAAACCATTTTTTTATTATGCCTAATATTAGTTAGACTTATAGCGAAATATTTGTCCTGAATTGAAACTTTGAAGGAACGAAAAAAAGAACAATACAATAGCATTGCATACTAGTTTATTAAATGTTTTCTAAGCACTGTACTCTGGCGAACATTTGGTAGCGTTAAGGAGGTAACCGCTGAACAATCGCAGTTAATTCTTAGAACAAGCATAACTTGCCCGTAAACATATTCGCAAACTTAATTTCAACTGTTCACTACATCTCTCTAACTACAGTCACAATAAAAATGGTTCAAGTAAATGTTATTCAGTTTAAAGAGAGATAACAAAAAATAAATATATGTACTACTTTCCATTTCAAAAAATGTTGGGGGTTCCCATTTTCCCTCAAAAGTTACCCACGAGAAATGTAATACATACTAAAATATTAGCCCCACTTAACCGTTTAATCCAAAAACAAATGATGTCGATGTTTAATTAATTATAACGTGGCATTAACAAAAAGAAAAATTATTATACATACGTTTCATAGTCTACAGCGTCTAGACTACGATTCGCCAAAATTTTTTGGTACTTTTGGTCTCTTATAAAAAATTTTAAGTCATGCATGTAATTTTATAATAATTAAATACTATATCGAAAATACAAAAAAAACAAACGAAATTATAGTTTTACAAACCCCTGTCTCCTCCCACCTTCAGATCATCCCACTACTAACTGATGAATACGTATTCATCAATGTATACATTGACACATTAATCAAAAATGCAATAGCTAAACAAAATTTAGAAAACTATTAATTTTTAAATCTTTTTGTTTGCAAATATATTTGCAAACGGGATTTACATACAACTTTTGCTGGTTTCTGCTTATTATTTATATATATTTCTTTTTACAAAACATCAAAATGTTTATAAATATGTGTTACTTTATAAAAAACATTATGAAGATATTTTGTAGGAACATATTCCCAAAAATGGAAGACCAATCACAGAATACAAAGCAAATTCGTACAAAATATAGTAATTCTTGAAATTAAAAATCTGATTCATTAAGTTGTATTAAACATACAATCGGTTAACATGAATATTAATTGACAATATTTTTAACATTTTTCTATCATTCTATTTAAATAATTTAAGTGGAAAAAACTTAACTAGACTCTTAACTAGTAATAACGTTAAAAATAAATAAATAAATGATTTTAAAATATCTATACATATAAGATAGTTATCAAAATAATTTTGATTGGCTAGAATCGCAATTTTACCATAGTACATTAGAAAATTTTTGTCTTGTTCCGAGAGACATTTGTCGAGAACAAACCAACGTATTTGGATTTTTGACGCGACAATTACGATTATAAAAATATTGATTTAAATCTAACAAATATATTCTAATACAATTTACATTACAACATTAAACAAAAGTATTCTATTATGAATCGTAACATTCATAACATTTTTAACGATGAGGGTAATTTTAATATATACAAAACCTGTGAAATACACATCATTTTAATTGACTATCACACATATTACACTGACTATAAGCTGGCTGTTTGACTTAACTTTGGAATCAATTGTTTTAAAAATATAAAATAGGGCTGTTGACTGTAAATGTCAATTCTGTCACAGGTACTCAAATACTTTACAGGTATTGACAATTCTAATTGAAACCAGTCTTAAAATTTTGACATATCGTTGTATCAATCATTTAGGATATACATACGTGTGCAACTTTTACAATATTTTACGTTCACTTTCTGTATAGTGTTTCGTTACCTTAAGTGTCGTTTGATTATTGAAACATTAACTAAATCGTATAAATCTTTAAAAAAATACACTGTTAAAAATTTTGATTTGTTCATTCAAGAATCCATCACCTTTCACTCTTTTCTTTCATCTTATATTATATATATAAATTATCTTCAAACAAGGGCACGATACAAATACCTGCAAATACCTGTGTCCTCCTATTTACCAATGCAATACAAAATGACTGTGTATATAACGTACAAAATAAATTTGAACAATTTTCTTAACCCCTTGCGCTATAATCTATTTTACAGTCACAGTGATTAGAACTTCTTCGTCATTCATAATTTCTTAGAATAAAAGAAAGTTTATATTTATTGTGTACCTATGTATTCAAAATAAAACCGAATAAAATTTTATTTCGGTTTTCAAGAATATTAATAACATAACCATTTAGTGGATTTTGTTCAAAGTATCTTCATCACAAGTCTGACTTGATGTTATAGTGCAAGGGGTTAAATTGTGTATAAAGTATATTAAATACGAAGTTAAAGAGATTCGGAATCTGTATTGGTTAGAGCAACAACTGTAAAGAACATTTCGTCTGGATCATGAGACATATAGTCTTTACAAACACGAGCAGCATCTTCCAACAGTGACTCTGGACTACTCGAACCATGAGTGATAGGCCCAGGCTTTCGCCCATCTAAAGATTGCAATATTTAATTATGTAATTAGAACACCTCAACAACATTCAACATTATTCAATTAATTTTTGTTATCATTGACGAAACAATATTCACCTAATTCATATAAAACACCATTTTTTTGTATAAATGCTACGAAATGATGAAATACTGGTGCATCCTCGCTTGGCGCCTATGAAATATCTCTCATCACATTTTGATAATCATTTGGCAAACACAAAATCATACCTCTGTCTGCCCTACAAGTGCCATTTCTTCGTGTGTCTCGCTGATTTCATTCGACGTCAATAGAAGTTCTCCAATCTCCGAGTAAGAAAGACCTTTCGCTTTATTCAAAAAATTTTTCAGGAAACCATCCTTAAGGTCTATACTGTAAAAATATTAGATCTACATTCTAGATTCTGCATTCATTTTTATGCTTGAAATTATAAACTTACGTATCTAGATTATTAGCGACACTGTGAATTAATGCAATTGTACCGCACGCGTTGTGAATATATTGTTTCATGTAATAAACTGATGGATCTATTGGAGTCGAAGGAGTGGTACCCTGTTCTTCGACATCTTCTTCAGTAGCTTCTAATGTATTATTAGTCTATAACGGTATTAATGTATAAACGCTTTAACCAATCCTGAATGAATGTAACTATATAATTCCAAACCTTTTTCCGCAAAGGATAAAGTAAAATAATAGCAACAACTGGCTTTGGAACAAGTGCCAGTAAATCTTGTTCCAATCCATAGACATCAACGATGCTCCATTCTTGTGGTACACCTAGTTGGTGTAAGAACTAGAAATATACATCCATCATTAAAGTTTGTAGAGATGCAAACGATGACAAGGCTGTTTCATGTAAGAAAACAACTTATTCTACTAATTTGAAGGTGTTATGTGAAAATTAGTAACCCACTAACAAGTAAATATTTTAAATAAAATTTGTGATACGTAACAATTATTGTCGGAAAGTTGTATCAACAATTGAAGATCATTATAACTTACCTTCGTCATAACCTAGAACAAAGTATAAAAATGTTTATATCATGTCACACGATACATGTATTTGTATTTTACAAGATAAAAAGTTTTACCTCGGGGTTTGACTCCAATGGTATCCAAAAAGCCATGATAAAGCTAGTATACTTCTTATAAAAATTATAATAACTCGGCAATGAATGACGTTATAAATTCTAGGTTCAACTGACTATATACACCGGGCCTGGGCAATTCTGGTTCCCGGAAACTGCCGGAAACCAAAACGTCAAGACTGTAGGCGGAGCAGTGTTCTGATATAGTACAACTTTTCTCGCGCATGCGCGGCGAATACAGTAACGTATCTATATCAGGATGATGAGGTAGCAGAGCCCTGAGGCAGTTATATTGGCGGGAATGTATGGAAACAATCTGTTCCGGACAAAAAGGCTCCAGGACGTGTCCTACGAGTTACAAAATATATACAAATACACATGTTATACATTCATTTTTCAGAATCAAATCATAACAATTCTTTTAAATTCTGCGAGGTGCTCAAGGTACCCCATTTTATCGAGAATCTTACTTTACTGAGGCTGAAAACGCCGCTCATGCGCGAGAAAAGTTGTACCATATCGGAACACTGAGGCGAAGGCGTCGACGTTGCCCCTCCTCCATCAGTCGCCTTTACCGTGGAGAAGGGGACGCGCTTCTCGGTGTCCCGGTATAGTCCTGCCCCCTAGTCCAATTTTTAGCTTGGATCAGATCCTACAGCATCTTTACTTATGGGAGATCGTGGATGCGTTCCGTTTCACGCATCAAGCGCATGGATCGCATTCAATGTGATGCGCGCAATGATATCGTTCCGTTTCACTAAAGCGCATGATGCGCGCTTGGGAACGGAACGCTTTTCCATGCATTTGATTGATTTGATGCGAATAAAAAATGGCTTTGCTTTGCTCAGCATTGCTTTGATACTCGGTTACTAGTTGTCGTAAAAATTGTTCATCTGTAAAATTATCGTTCGTTACTTTCGAGATTATGTAATTCATTTAGTAATTTATGTAATTTTTTGTAATTTATGTCATGTGAAAAATATATTGATTGTATATATTTATACCTTCAGTTGCTCTCACAACACTTTCTTTATCAAGTAAGAGTGTCAACACCTCATTACTTTCTTGTAAAATTACAGGAAACTCTACTCGATCCATCTTTACAGATGTTTGTCTTCACACTGTGCAGAATGTGCTTCGCTTGCATTCATTTGCATCTACTTTTATCAAATTTACCGCTAATGCATCGACTTCGCATCAAACAAGGTATGATACTGTTTTGTGCGCGCATGCGCGAGGAAACCTGGCCAATATCTTATCACTGATTCGAAGCGCTATCGGTCACATTGTCACATTAGAACGCTACCTTTGGTATCTTATTCAAAACTAGAGAGGTACCCTTCCTGTCAAAACAAACAACAATAAAGCAATATCTTACTTCTGAAATATTTTGTGTAGATGTGTTATAAAGTTTGGTAAGCACTACTAATTTATTTTTTTTGTTTCTTTGTAACGGTTACTGATAAGTGCCGCCGGTTAAATTCTTATTGGCAAAGTATGAGTAAAGAAAAATTGTACTGCATTAATTTCTAATTAATAACCAAATTATAAGAATATTATTTACAATATTTTTGTATGAACATTCATTTAGTCAGAGAGGAAATTTCCTTTCCAATTTAATCTTATATTTGGTAATATACAGGGTGTTCCAGGTTTTAATGGCTAACCTTTGTTAGTATATTGTTATATATGTATATATGTATAACAAATACATAACATATACATAACATTTGTTATATATATAACAAAAGCTATATGAATAAAATACAAAATATGAAGGGAACAAAAATGAAATTACAATTATTGTGACACAATGGAGAAACAAGTTAGCAATATTTCCTTAATCTGTTTACGTAAATTGTGTTTACTAAATACATGTATATAGTAAACAATAATTATAACTCCATTTTTGTTCTCTTCGTATTTTGTATTTTATTCGGATATGTATATACATACTTACTTATCGCAAGTGTATAAAACCACTGTTAAAACCTGAAGTACTATATACATATATGATAAAAACAGGTATCTTTATAAATGTTAATAAATGTTTTATACATTATTTTATATATTTTCAGTACATAAAAAATAAAAAGAATGGTGAAAAGGATTTATATGCTATTCATTTATACTTTTTGTACAATATGTGGATCATCGGAAGATAAATACATTATAATATCATCAGACCTAGAAAGTGACGAAGTATTTCATCATCGTAAAGAAGAAACAGATAAATATATTCCAACATGGGATAGTTTAGACAGTCGACCACTTCCAAATTGGTATGATGATGCAAAATTTGGCATTTTTATTCATTGGGGAGTATTTAGCGTCCCCAGTTTTGGTTCAGAATGGTTCTGGAATAATTGGAGAGGTAATATTATTATACTTCTCAGTAATTAAAACATTCAAACATCATTGGTTTGTTCCTTAACAAGCAATCTAATTTACTACTTTTAGAAGAAAAGAGTGATACCAAGTATAGTGATTTTATGAAACAAAGATATCCACCGAACTTTACATATCAGGATTTTGCTCGTGATTTTACTGCAGAATTTTTTAATGCTACCGAGTGGAGCAAATTATTTCAAGCTTCAGGCGCAAAATATATTGTACTGACCAGTAAACATCACGAAGGATACACATTATGGCCTTCAAAATATTCCTTCAGTTGGAATTCTATGGATGTAGGACCACAAAGAGATCTCATAGGTATTACGGTGTACTTTTTAATAGTGGAGTTCCGAGTTATAGCGAAATAATGATTATAAGATAACGCTATTAACATGTTAAATGAGAAGCTAATTTTGTCTTGCTTTCCATTTCACTTTTTATTCATATTAAATGTAAAAATACGCCTCTGCATAAGCAAAACCCTCGCCCGTCGAATTCATTTCTGAAATATTATATATTGTTTTGTAAATTCGTACCATGGTCCCCAAGGACTAGCATAGTATTCAACGTGTTAAGGTGAGATAGACAATTGTTGTATACCCAAAAAGACCATCTAATTATAGCTAATTTGTTATTTTGATATGGTGAATATAAATTAATGTTATATTATTATTAACCAATAATTAAAGCTTTTTAATTTAGGTGAACTGTCAACAGCATTGCGAAGCTCAACCAATTTAAAATTTGGCCTTTATCATTCTCTATACGAATGGTATGATCCTTTTTATTTAGACGATAAAAGAAACAATTTTACAACACAATTGTACGTTCAGCAAAAACTAATACCTGAACTGCAAGAGTTAATAAAAAATTATAATCCAGAAGTTTTATGGTCTGATGGTGATTGGGAAGCGCCAGATGTTTACTGGACATCAAAAGAATTTTTATGTTGGCTGTACAATGAAAGTCCGGTGAAGGAAACAATTGTTGTTAATGATAGATGGGGTGCTAACATACCATGCCATCATGGTGGTTTTTATACATGTACTGATCGTTATAACCCAGGTATGTATTAGAGTCTACTATGTATAATAACTTTCATATTTTATTTAATTTTAAATTTCTATTTTGAATCATTAGGTGTACTTCAATCTCATAAATGGGAAAACTGCCAGAGTATTGATAAAAAATCTTGGGGTTTTCGGAGAAACGCTCGTTTATCAGAATATTTAACGTTGCCAGAAATGGTAAGAGAACTGGTAATTACCGTAAGCTGTGGAGGAAATGTATTAATGAATGTGGGACCAACAAAAGATGGCATTATCTCTCCAATTTTTGAAGAAAGATTGCGTGGAATGGGTATAATAATTATCTTATACAAGAATTTTATTCGGGATCGGAACGGTTTTTCGAAAATTTCGGGATTCTTGAATGCCTCTAATTAATAATATTAAAATAGTTGCTTAAGATCAAAATCAGATGTCACAAAAAGTATTTGTTTAACAGGTGAGTGGTTAGAAATAAATGGAGAAGCTATTTATAATACCAAACCGTGGCATGCACAAAATGATACTTTGACAAACAGTGTTTGGTATACCCAGAATGAAAGTAAGAAACTAATTTATGCTCTAATAATTGTGTGGCCAAAGAATGGCCTACTACAATTAGGTTCACTGACAACATCTGGAAACACGCAAATTTCTATGCTTGGGTCTGATGAACCAATTAAAGTATGTAATTTTGATCGTATAATATAGGAAATTGCCAGTGTATATTATTTATAAGAAATTAATATTGCATATTTAATTTTAGTGGAAACAAAATGGTGAAAAATTAATTATATTTATACCACCAGAACTTCGCAAAGGGCAACCAGCCTGGGCGTTGAAAATGAAGCAAAAATAAATTATACCAAGATACAATAGTTTTTAAAATTTCATTTTATTACAAACGCTGTTTATGTATATTTTACCCGCACACCCCTAACTTCATTTCATTTTGTTATCATCTAAATTAGCATAGTTATTAATATTCGAATATAATCAATCATTCTATAAGTTTTTTTACGATTATAAAACTTTATTGACCATTTTGTTATACTATTAAGAAATATTCAGCGTTCTTTCTGGTACCATTACATTCGATAAAGGTTTATGATCACAGTCCAAACAGAATTGGTCGCAGATTTTCGCAGATTGAAGATCATTAGCTAAGTTTGTATTTAAGTGTAAAAAAATTAATAGTAACAATTTAAAAATTTCTTAAAATATATATTTACTTATTAAAGAGTTACATGATCTACATATTTCGTATCAAAATAATAAAAATAATAGATTACAAAAATAATTTTCTCCAGCTTTTCACTGGAAGCACTCCATTACCACGACTTTTCAAGGGTTTCGGATAATCTGAAGGAAAATGTTTCGAATAAAAATTGAACAGTATTTAAACATGTACAAACTTCTATACATAAAATTTGGAAAAAAAAATTTGACAAAAACTAAAATCATTTTAATTTTTTAAATGTTAAAATATATTTTTTATTTCATCATGTCATAGCTGACGTGAAGACATATAACGCCAAAATAGTTCGTTCTGATTTTTCGGCCAAATAGCCTACTGCGACGACCGACGTCGCGTGCTCGAAAAAAAGACCGGTGCAAACTTCTTTTTTTGCAACACATAAATGAAAATTTGATGAGCCTTCTTCAGTTACTGAATTTGGCCTACTTCGTACAAATAAGCGCCAAGTAATTTAGTCTGGAATAAAAGTGAACAATTACTATATATAATATATTTTTATGAAATATGTATATCCTTCATGAAAGATACTTACACCCTCGATGTAATTGCGGACGTTCAACTTTTCATTCTGAGAATGAGCTCCATCATCACCAGCGCCGACTGGCAAAAGAAGTACATTTTTACCCGTTACTTCTTGGAATGTCAAAGTAACTGGTATTGAACCACCTTCTCGTGACAAATCAGGTTCTACTTTATAAACATGTTTGGTAGCCTTTCGTCCAGCCATATAATTTGGATGATCGGGATTTTCGGACCAAGGTTTTCCTCCATGAGATAAACGAACTTTCATTGTATTTGGACTACCTCTAGCAGCCCACTTTTTATTCAAATATGTTGCTACTTTTTTCTCAATTTCATCAGGAGTCATATCTGGCACCAATCTTATTGAAAATTTGCCAATAACTTTTCTTGGAATGACAGTTTTTTCGCCTGGTTCACTAAATGCACCTTCTACTCCATGAAGGGATAAAGTAGGTTGTCTCCATCGATGCATTAAAAGCTTGATCTATCAATGCAATGAGACACGTCAATATCTATGCATTATTATATTCATACTAATATTAAGGGAGTAGACTCTCGTTTCTAGGATTGTGCTTTTGACTACTGAAAAACTCCATCTCTGCATTACCGAGAAATGAGAAGGCGCATCCCGCACCCTTGCGGTCCTAGAAACGAGACTACTTCCCTTAAACGAGATGGTATTGGCGAGATATCTTGTCCTGCAATGTCGCATCGCAAATTCTTACCATTTTATGGACAACTTGGCGTCGCGAGATATCTCGACAATGTTAACAAAGAAGTTACAATGAATACCAAGCTATTAAATCATAAAAACTTACCTTATCATTATTGTGAGCCAGTTTGTCAACGCCAATAGAATTTCTTAATTCAGACACGTCAAATTCTATTGTCTTATAAGAATCCAATTCTTTGGCTGTAATCTCACAGACATTTTCATAAATGCCATCGACTAATATTTTACCATTAACATCAACCAATGTGTTTAATAAGTAAATTAAGTCTGACATTGCTTCATGCACGATTCCACCAAATACACCACTGTGTAAATCTTTAATAGCACATGTTACTTCGAGTTGGAAGTAACAGATGCCTCTCAGGCCGTATGTAATGCATGGTTTTGTAGTACCCAACCAATAATTATCAGATATGCAAACATAATCTACACCTTGCAAGAACGTATCTTTACGTGCCCACAGGAGGTTGTCCAAACCTTCGCTTCCACTTTCTTCCATACCTTCGAAAACAAACTGTAACCGAAATAAAATGAGTACCGAAAGATTGCAGAGAAGTTGGTAAATCTTTTGAATAATGAAAGTACCTTGAGATTTACAGGAATAGCTACTCCAATAGCTTTGAAAGCTTGCAGAGCATGTATCCAACAAAGTACAGGACCTTTGTCGTCTGTACTTCCACGGCCAAATAATTTGTTATCTTTCTCAATAAGATCGAACGGTTCTGTATCCCAACCGTCTTCTTTCAATGCTGGTTGAACATCTAAATGTCCATATAAAAGTACAGTCTTTTTCTTCGGATCTAACCCAAGGGTCCCTAATAAAACTGGTGGCAACGGTATTTCACATCCGTTTGGAAGAGTTTGTTTTCCAATATCTACTAATTCTGTAGTAGCACCAAGATCTTTTAATCTAACTTCTGCCCATTTCATCATTTTAACTATCTCATCTCTATGATCTGGCCATGCTGAAACCGATTTTATAGCCACTGCTTCACGCAGGTTATTTATGTATTCAGTTTTATGGTTGTCAATAAAACTATATAAAAATTAAAAGTTAAATAAAAATTAATTTCATTGTTGTTCATAACACGTATTAGTTATTTTATCTTAAGTCAATCTATCATAATATTACTTGAATAAATACCTGAACAAATTTTTTAATGCTGCTGGAAGTTCTAATGCCATTTTTCTTCTTTTATTCAGTAGATGCGCTTCCTATTAATCGTTGTAGCAGTCTGAAATTATACTTCACAGATATCTTATATATATATATGTATATGTATGTATAGATAATCTTATCACGTGAATGGCCTTTTTGCGAAGAACACTCCCAGTATGTTCTGATAACAAAAATATGCATAGATATGCAATGTTAAAGAGAATATTTAAAAGTTTGTAACAGAATAATTGACAAGTACATATGTATTTATATAAATATTACTCAGGTCCTGAATTATTCAGGATTGGAATCATGTAAAGTCAGAGAAACATATATAGTATGTATGGGTAGGTAATTGGATAGAAACTACAATAACGTATTAGTATGTAAATAGTAATAATTGAGGGTTAAACCAGATTATAATTCCACCGCGCGGTCTTAATTTTATTAGAATACCGAATTATTTTATTTATTAAAAAATACTTTCACGTATACTGAATTGATTGTGCGATCCTCGGAGAGTGCAAAATCACGAGGTCACCAATTTGGTTGAAATTTAGTACTTACAATTATAGATCTTGATCTCCTATTAACGAATATATACTATTATTGGTGCAAATACTCAATATTATTATTGTAAGTTTTGCATTACCACGGATACTGTAATGTAGATAGACTTATAAGTCTACATAGATCTATGTGGTTAATAAGTCGACTTATAAGTCTATGGGTGGTACAGTACTGTATCATAAATGTTTATATCAACATGAGCTAGCACTATAATAACAAAAGTAAAGTACAAATGAACGAGTGATAGAATAAAATATATATTACAGTTACAGTTTCCATAAATATTTATACAGAATGAGATACGGCGACGATTTCCCTTTCCTCTCTAAGCTTCACAGTATCACAGAGCCTGTGGTACAGGCACGGGCAGTACTGTGACTTCTCAACAGACTATAGCACTTTTGCCCACATCTGTAATCTGGTAGATGAAGTAATTTTGGAACATGGCATGTTATCTGAAGCAGGGTCTATAACAGTAATGAGATACGTGGCGCTTTTTTCGCGCATGCGCGACGATTCTAGCCTCAGTCAAGTACGAAGATCGGGTACCTTAGCCGCCCCACTAATTTTGCAAAATTTATTATGATTTGATTTTGAAAAATGAATGTATAATATATACACGTGTATATTATTTAATTAAATATTAACAATAACTTACCTGAAATTCTCGCAGCCCGCTCTTTTTTCGCGCCTCGTGTCGTAACGGTCGTAACGGACTCCACTAGACGTTCCCGTTAATAATACACCCCCACTACTTTCTCTCCAATAGTTCCCCACAAACTTCGGACGTAGACACGTTCCAGCCGAAACTTGCGCATGCGCAAAAAAGCGCCCCGTATCTCATCGCTGGTCCATAAGTCTAAAATACATAGCTACTTATATGGTATACATATGTGCATATGTACATAAGCAACTGCGCATGATATATACAGATATATATGACGTGTATTGATTCTGTCAAAAAGCGTACCGTCACCTGTTAAACATAACGGAACATTGTTTATCAAACCGTATTAAGCTAAAATTTGTGTTGTGCCTGATTACAGCTTTCTGTTGAAAGTTTTTCCATAAACAATCTTAAATCATGGTTTATATATCGAAAGGTAAAACTTTTAACCTCAATGTTCATATACACGTAACGAATATTTCGTATGTTTGTTTACGTGCATTTACGCTAAATAATTTTTAGATGGAGAAGTTTCACAAAGTGCACCATTGCTGAAGAAAGTATTGAGTTTCTTCACTGGAATAGTTTATATGGTTATTCTATTGTGAGTAATTATTTTTATTCTTACGTTTATTACATACATATTAGAACTTTAAAGGTACAAATAATATTAAACAAGTATATTTATTGCAGTTTCAAAACACTGGTTAATCCTGACATGAATAAATATGGAAGTGATTATACACGAAATTACAGAATTGGATCTGGGTAAGAGTATTAATTATTTGCCTCTGGAATTTACAACAGAACTATACCATATATTCTCTTTTTTAAAAGAAAAGACCTGAAATAAAGTTAATGAAATCTAATTGTCATGATAAAGTCTGTCTTGCTCTAGTTCTATGACATGTCATAAAGGGAAGATAATTATGATTAACTGTCAACAGATCCTAAAAGAGAACACTGTTTAAATAACATTAATCATTTCCTTTCATATTTTCATGATACACTTTCAATCAATTAATATTAAATGTATGTGTATTGTGTGTAGGCCGCAGCCACCACCATCGCGTAGATTGGGAAGACCTAACACAGGAGGTAGCGTACCCATGCCGTTTGGTGGATGCAGGAGTTGCGCGGGCTGAAATATGTTCTAAAGAACTACTTACAATATAAACATTTATATAAACATTATAATTATTGTTGTAATAACTTGTTAAAAATACCATTTTCCAGGCAAGCCTATGTAATGAATAAATAGATCATTAATTTTCAATGAACAATTTTATTATACAGATTAGTTAACTTTTACATTAAAATTGTTACAAATTACACACAGGCTAGAAAAAGCAGTGAGTATTTTGTTGCAAATGAACACCTATGTACATACATGTTTACATAAATTAACAAAAACATGATTATTATATTAAATTTCATATAACAGCAACAATATGTATATAGAAGAGCTGCCATGCTTGCATGGCCCTAGTATATGTTTCAATATTAGAAGCAATGGTTTACTAAATGATGTGCAAAAAAGATTTTCCAAAAATTACAATTTACAATCTTGCATACAAAAATAAAAAAGGCATTTTTTAAAACTATTCATTTGATCGTGTAATTCATACTCCAAAATTCGGTGTATTTCGTATACATACTAAAGAACAATTTGCGAATGCAGCTAAGCTTTCATCATTGAACATTGAACTACAAAAATTGAACATAAATCTAAAATTAATAATACACAGTGCCAGACAAAATGATAGGACATCGCTTAGTAGATGTTATACAGTGAAAAGGTGGTTTTACTAAATATTAATTTGGAATTCAACAAAATATTTTGTTCAAACAACTGTATTTTTTAATAATGTTCTATCATTTTCTCCGACTAAAATCAATACATGTCTACATTATTTTCTCTAATTTCTTTCGTGTACAACATACAAACTTGCAATTCTATATGGATACTTTGAAGGACATATCTAATATACAGAGCGTGTAATATGTACATATATCCTATTGTGTTATATAAAATATACAAACACATCAAATGTTGTATCATTTTGTCCGGCACTGTAGTTGCTTACAAATTCGTACTCTCCAAAATTCTATTTATTTCGCGTGAAAATCGTCAACTACGTTAACAATACTAAAAGCGAATGCAGCCAAACA
Organism: Lasioglossum figueresi; assembly: GCA_028455805.1. NCBI lineage: Eukaryota > Metazoa > Arthropoda > Insecta > Hymenoptera > Halictidae > Lasioglossum > Lasioglossum figueresi. The sequence continues at coordinate 11,041,373 of CM052204.1, forward strand.
TTAACCATGAAACTACAAAAATGAGCAAAATATGTAAATTCAATAATGATAATCTGAAATTTTCAACATGTGTGTAACTTTTATATACTATAGATCTACATAACCCAAATAAAAAAGTTTAAAAAAATGCCTTTTTTATTTTTGCATGTAACCGTGTAATTTATAGTATTTGGAACATTTTTTTTTCATATCATTTCATGAACCAATGCTTCTAATTGCTTACAAAACATCAGGTCGTTTGGTACAATTAAAAAAAAGTTATGTGACTGATTGTATACTGTACATGGCTAAGGACCATGTACTTACATATGTACATGCCCAACTTATAGATCACATACACAGTTACAAAATTTCATCCGCAGCTCCATCTTCAATTGGGTGCTTTGCAATCTAAACATGCGTGCATGCTTGCCTGTATTTGTGGCATAAAGAAAAGTAAACTTCTCTCGTTTTTGTGAAGAGGTTACCCAAGATTATTTATTGGGGTAAATCAAACATAGTTGATAATTTTGACAATTGTTGACTGCTAACGTATTCGTCGGAGTTTATCTTGATACACTCTTGGCATAACATGAGAGGTTATACGTAATAAATTATAAAAAGAAACTAAACTGGAAGTATATCTTTCTTGCTGGATTTTACACAAATTTGAACAATGTCCCGTCATCGCGACGTACGGTGTATGAATTATTCGGAAGGTACATATAACCTAAAACTTTATTTCATTTAACTTTATATTTGTTTTATTTTCTAAGATTACGTATTTCTTTTCACAGAATATGAAGGTTACGATGACGTTTATGGACATTCTGTCGAAGATGACTACTGTGTTTCTCCTAGTGGTGGGTTTTGTTTAATATATATATATAGTTTATTTCAAATTTTGTAACAACAACTTTTGGCATACTATCTGTTTAATGCATATGCTTATGTGTTTGTGTACTTATTTTGAAACATCATATCTAATTGACATACATAAATGTTTCCAATATCAATTATAGCGGAACAATTTTTATTTGATCGGAGCAAACAACAGAATATTGCGTCTTTTATTATGGAACCAGACATAGTAGAAGACAACGAAGACGACGAAGAAACAGCACATTCTCATCAAACAGATATAGTTCTTACAGAATTAGAACAAATTAAGCTTGTTTCTTGTATGGAATCTGTTAAGAATATTATAGGTGATACAATACCTGATTCCAAGATAAAGAGGACAATTATTCAATCAAATTTTGATGTGGAGACAGCATTGGATTCCATTTTAAAAGAATCTCCAAAAAATGTTAAACGTATGTAAATTATACAGTAATGTCCCAATCTAAGTCGATTCTTGATTAGTATCTCTCAGATACTATTTTTTTTTTAATATTTTTGAAAAGGACAGTGAAGCTCGAGAAGCCTTAGTCGCTAAGAAATGTAAACATAACTAATCCAATAACAAAATTTCTTTATTCTTCATTATTTTTTTTATATGACTGACCAACATATTCGTGACACTTTTCTAATGAAAATGATATCAAATATGATATAATTTCAATTATATTTACTTGTGTAATGAACGATGAAAGTTTTCGACGCGAAGAAGGACAGCCTATGGGAAATAAAGAGACACGGAGAGTCGCGGCGCGCCGGCACAGTTCAAAGCATTTCCCATACGCTGTTCTTTATTGCGTTCGGAACATATTTGGTATATCTTCATTAGAAAAATGCCAAGAATATGTTGGACAAAGTCCCATAAAAAAATAATGAAAAATAAAAAAGTTTTGTAATTGTATTAGTAGTGGTTCACACCGATATACCCGACTCGGTATCGGATTTTGCGGCATGTCTACACTGTTCGGCGACCAAGGCAGCTCGGCCTTCTTGGCCCCTCGCGAGGTATGTCCCCCAATGGAAGGGGTAGGCGAACTGACTTAGAACGATCTCCTCCGTCGGACTTAGAATGGGACTTTACTGTACATATAATTTATGTAACTCCACGCTATATCACATTATTCTATTTTTAGAACCATCTGCAATTGCTAAGGATATTACAGAACATTACCCAGGTATGTTATGTATTCATATTATTTAGTAGTTCAAAATATGAAGTCAAAATGTAATATAATGCTTAAAGTTATTGTACAATGATAAACAACAATATGTTTGTTTCTTGACCTGTATTTTTTCTGTTTCATGTGCTGCTTTTAAATCAATCGGTAAGGTAAGATGCTACATCTGTTAATCAGCCATCTAGTTCATTCAATATACCTAAATTTTCATTCCAAAAGCAAAACAATATTGAAAATAATGTCGCAAACGCAACAGTCTCGCATAGTTTACAAAGTTTAAAAAATTTGAATCTTAATGATTCTCTGTCAACATTTTCTTCTTTGTCTGATTTAATAACGAATCATACTAAATTATCGTCGCATACTACAAAGGAGTGTCAATCTAATTCGAATACAGTATTATTCAATTCTTTAGCAGATTTAACAGCACACCATTTACAAAAATCGAATAACATTTGCGACGACAGAGATCCTAATGAGGAAGTATCGTCTAGTACAAATTTTGTGATACCGAAATTATCAATTAAAAAGGACAAAAGTAATGATTTAACGAGTACAAAATTAGATTCAATAAATGATAAAAAGGAAGAACATTCTATGGATTTGCTCGAAAGGAGCATATCTGACGTTCTTGCTTTTTCAAAAGATTATAGCAATAATGACAATAAATTATATAATTTAGAGACAAAAGAAGATTTATTGATAAATGTAAGTGATACTCGAACGCCGTCACCGGATATTTGGTTAGTAGATTTGACTTCGGCTTTGAAAGAAGCAACATCTTCAGTTTCAAAGGAATGTAATCATACAAAACCAAAAATTTCGGAAAATGTTGATACCGTCCTCCCTTATTCGAAACTACATACTTACAGTAAAAACACTGAAATCCCATATGTACTTCTTCCTACAACTTTAAATTTAAGTTGTTTAGATAATACTAGGCTTACACACACAAAAAGAAGTGTTTCATTATTTGGTAGAACATTATGTAGAACATGGAAATTAAGAAAACCTATTCTTAAATCGCATGAACAGCATCATGCCATAAAACGATTCGATTTCTCTGTTCCATACAATCGTAATTAACGAATTTATTAATACTGAGCTAAAATGGGACACACTTTGAAAATTATATAATGGAAATTGACAATTGTAGAATTATAGAATGAAAATTTGAATATATTATTTGATTGAAATAAAATCATTCTCCATAGTAATATCCTTTGACCGATATGAATCTTTTAATTCAGTCATCTGAAGGTCACATATACAGGGTGATTCACTAGATATTACCACCTTTATTTTTGCCATATTATTATTCGTAGCGAAGAATGGTTATATAAGTTTGAATGGTTTCGAGAGATGCATACTTTGGTGTTGTGAGTTTTTTTGTAGGTGGACGCGTAGAATCAGATATGGTCATCAGTATTTTTTTTAAATGGGATCGTATGTTTTGTATGTTCCTGTACCAATCTATGAAGCTTCGTATTCTCCGCAAAAAAGTATTATTATGAATTGGGTTAATAATATGTATAGACACCTATTAATATCGAAAAACCATTAGTTAAGGAGAAAGTTTAATTTTAGTTTGTAGTGATTTTATTCACAGAAAAGGTTCAATGTGGCGACCGTTTACATCGCGACATTTTCTGAATCGAGAATGTAATGATTGTTTTACATTATGTAATAAAACTGTATGTTATTGCATTCAGTGATGATACGATTCATATCAGCAATTGTAGTTGGAGCCTCAGCGTATACTTTATTTTTCAAGTAACTTCATAAGTAAAAAGTCGAGGGGTGTTAAATCAGTTGGTTTTGCCGGAAAATGAATGGGACCACCTCGTCCTATCTAACGGGTCGGAAATATTTGATTTAATGCATTTCTTGTTATTCTTGCATAATATCTAGGACAGCCATCCTGTTGTAATACTTGTAAACACATTGGTATGAAATATTCAAAATATTTCTTCCATTTCTGACCTTGTATGACCTTGAAGTTCACTGTCCAGTATACGGATGAATTCGTCTAGACACACGCTTTCATGTGTTATAAAAAAATATACAGCATTCGATTTAAAAAATTGAAAGTCACCTTCATATCTAACAAAATAGTACAAACACAAAAAAATCACATACGCCATTGTGTTGCGTGTAAAAAACAGTACTACTTTTTCCTCTTTCATTTTTTTCTAATATTTACTATTTACAAGAAAAACGCTGGCTAGTAATAGCGTGAACACCCTGTATATTAAAATAGACCTAGTATTGTATAACTATCATCCAACAAAAAGATTAATGGCTCTACAAGAAAGAAGTACCTTGAATAAATAAATATGTGAATGGTCTCGAGCATTATCATTTGTATAATTGTGATAAAGGTTCACTGTAAAATTAGGTACAAAATTATCATGATATAAAATGTGACAGTTGAATATAGCTTTTGGAAATGTATAGGTTTTACTATTATTAATAATGTAATTATATTTACTAATAAACACTAATTTTATGTAAATATAAATTTGAAAATTTTAAATTAGAATCTTTATAAATGATAATAGTAAATATATATTTTAAATATATTCTAATATGTAATTTCATACGAATCCCCACACATATTTCTCTTACATTTAATTTTACGATAATGAGGCAACTCTACAATAAATTTTATGAAAGGTAAAAAATTACCAGCCAAATCCACACCGCGAGATACAACTCCTTCCAATGTGAAAATTATCCCTGCTGGAAAACGACCTGTGGTGAAGGGCTTCGATTTAAGTGGAGCAGAAAGCACAGATCATTTGAATACTCGGATTGACAGTCCTCGTTCTCAAAGCCCGTTTGCTGATAACAGTCCGGAAATTAGGAGGAAGGAGTATACGCCGAAGGAGAAGAAAGTTATTTCTTCAAGTTCAGATAGTCCACGTAGCCATTCTCCCGTATTAGGACATGTTGCATCTGAGTTGGACTCTAAAACAAAAACCATGGAAGAAAACGTTGATGCTTTAAAAGTATATCAAAGTAAAAGAGGTGACAGCAAAGAACAACTACATTTAGTAGTTGTTGGACATGTAGACGCAGGTAAAAGCACATTACTAGGACGACTTTTATGCGACTTAGGACAAGTCCCATCAAGATTAATTCACAAGTACCAGCAAGAAAGCAAGAAGATAGGAAAACAGTCATTCGCTTACGCATGGGTATTAGATGAAACGGGAGAAGAACGGTAATTATAATTTTTATAAGAACGAGATTATTCTTTAAATTATGTTGTATACTGATTTATTTGTACGTATTTTTTAGAGAACGTGGCATAACAATGGATGTTGGTCATTCTAAATTTGAGACAGAAACAAAGTCTATTACTTTGTTAGACGCACCTGGGCATAAAGATTTTATACCAAATATGATTATTGGTGCTACTCAAGCAGATGTAGCTTTATTGGTAGTTGATGCTACAAGAGGAGAATTCGAAACTGGTTTCGATAGTGGAGGTCAAACTAGGGAGCACGCATTATTATTACGTTCACTAGGTATCATAATTTTTTTCCATATTTGTATTCGCTGTACTTAGGTCCCTATCATAGTCAGACATTATTCCAATAAATTCTTATTCGAATAACGAATGAAATTTTATTCGTTCGTTCGTTATTCGACCACAGTTTTTCAATCGTCATTTGTGCATGTTATATTATATTATATTATAATAGAAAGATAAGGAATAAACTGATTTATTCTATATTTGCGGACAACGAATGAACGAATGCTCAACTCTGCATTCTATATATCTATAAACAATTTATCTGTTTAGGTGTATCACAGCTGGCTGTAGTGGTAAACAAATTAGACACAGTAATTTGGTCGCAAGATAGATTTAACGAAATAGTTGATAAAATGAGCGTATTCTTGAAGCAAGCTGGATTTAAAGATAATGTTGTCTTTGTTCCATGCAGTGGTTTGTCTGGTGAAAACATTATAACAAAACCTAAGGAAGCTTTATCTAATTGGTATGTTTATTTCTGATGAAGTTCAAGCTGTTAAAAAGAATAAATAAATAAATGTCTTCTTTTCATGCAGGTATCAGGGACCTACGTTAATCAGTGTTATTGACAATTTCAAATGTCCTGAACGTCCAATAAGTAAGCCATTTCGGTTATCGGTTAACGACATATTTAAAGGTACTGGATCTGGATTCTGTGTTTCTGGGCATATAGAAACGGGTATGGTGTTTGTAGGTGACAAAATTTTAGTGCTACCAGGAAACGAAATGGCAGTGGTCAAAGGTATGTTAATGCCGACCATCAAATTTTAACTACTTCTATTTTATGTTCTAATATTCAACTGGTATTTTTATAAATTTTCATGTGCTGAATATATTTTTAATAGCGTAACATTGACCAAGTGTTATATAAAAAAGAAGATACCTGACGAGTGTTTTGCATGCAGTCAATTTTGTATAGATGTGTTTAAATGTAGAATTTTAAATAATTAGAATTGTTTGCTAATTTGGAATTGTTTTTTACGAGAAACACTTCTTTACCTTTCTCAATGAAAGTACCTATAACAAACTATTAAAATTAAACATTAAATTTCTCAAAAAGGTTGATGAAGAAAAATGGTTAACAGGTTCATACACAGTATGCAAAAAATATAATAGGAATTAATAGACTGCGGATGTTTATGCAATTTTCAATTTTTGTAGACAAATTTTAAGAAAACGGTGCCAAATAAAATCTATTTTCATTGGTAATAGCATTTGTAGATTCAAAATAAATAAAAATCGTACTAAATACTGTTGAATTTAATACTCCAGCATTTTTCAAATGAATGCACGAAGTTACGCAGTCTAGTAATGAAGAATCACCAATTAAATGCTAGAATATAAAAAAAAATGAGAAACTGTGCGAGAGTCTAATTGAAAAATATAATTAATTTTCTTTCTATACTTGTGTCAACTAAATCAAAATTATCGAAAAATTATTAACTTAAATTCCAGGTTTGCAAGTTGATGAGGAATCCACATCAAATGCGTTTGCTGGAGATCATATTGTTTTAACTTTATCGGGTCTTGAACAACAAAATGTTGGAATTGGTGATATTCTTTGTAATCCACAGAATCCTGTCCCTGTAACAACGTGTTTCCAAGCGCACGTTGTGATATTTGCAGTTAAAATTCCAATAGTAAAAGGTCTTCCAGTGGTGATGCATCAACAATCCTTAGTGCAACCAGCTGTGATTACAAAATTGGTGGCTCAACTGCATAGAACTACTGGTGAAATCACAAAAAAGAAACCTCGTTGTTTACCAAAAAATTCAAGTGCTATTATCGAAATTACAACGCAAAATCCAGTCTGTATGGAATTATATAAAGATATCAAGCAGCTGGGTAGATTAATGTTACGTGTAGAAGGAACAACGATTGCCACTGGACTTATTACAAAACTTAAACAATTAAATTAAAATAATTGCTTTGTATATTGAAAAATCTACTAGAGCCATGCAAGCATGGCAGCTCTTCTATATACATATTGTTGCTGTTATATGAAATTTAATATAATAATCATATTTTTGTTAATTTATGTAAACATGTATGTACATAGGTGTTTATTTGCAACAAAATACTCACTTCTTTTTCTAGCCTGTGTGTAATTTATAACATTTTTAATGTAAAAATTAACTAATCTATAATAAAATTGTTCTTTGAAAATTAATGATCTATTTATTCATTATATAGGCTTGAAAAATGGTATTTTTAACAAGTTATTACAACAATAATTATAATGCTTATATGAATGTTTAAATACATCAATGTTTACATTGTAAGTAGTTCTTTAGAACATATTTCAGCCGCGCAACTCCTGCATCCACCAAACGGCACGAGTACGCTACCTCCTGTGTTAGGTCTTCCCAGGTCTTCCCAATCTACGCGATGGTGGTTGCTGCGGCCTACACACAATACACATACATTTAATATTAATTAATTGAAAGTGTATCATGAAAATATAAAAGGAAATGATTAATGTTATTTAAGAAACAAAGATAGAGAGGCAGATATGTTTCTCGCAGGAGAGACAAAGACAGAGAAAACGAAACAGCTTGTTTTTCGATGAGCCTACTACAGATGCGTTTAGCGAAGAAGCAATATTTTTTTATGCTCTTTGTGTTAAAATATTCTCTGAATTATTGCGGGGTATCGTACAGAGGCCTTTTTTGCAATTTGTCTCTTGAAACTTTATAAACAGTAATAGTGTACGTTTTTATAGAAGAAATCTTTTTCTGTACACTTTTTCCAAATGCTCTTTGTGTTGAAATATTCTCTGTATTATTGCGGGGTAGTGTACGAGCCCTGTTTTGCCTCTCTGTCTTTGTTCGTAGTTCACCTTTACGCCGATGGTGGTATATGTTCGCTCCCGCGCACCCTTGAACAGTGATCTGTTTTAGGATCTGCTGACAGTTAATCATAATTATCTTCCCTTTATGACATGTCATAGAACTGGAGCAAGACAGACTTTATCATGACAATTAGATTTCATTAACTTTATTTCAGGTCTTTTCTTTTAAAAAAGAGAATATATGGTATAGTTCTGTTGTAAATTCCAGAGGCAAATAATGAATACTCCTATCCAGATTCAATTTTGTAATTTCGTGTATAATCACTTCCATATTTATTCATGCCAGGATTAACCAGTGTTTTGAAACTGCAATAAATATAATTGTTTAATATTACTTGTACCTTTAAAGCTCTAATATGTATGTAATAAACGCAAGAATAAAAATAATTACTCACAATAGAATAACCATATAAACTATTCCAGTCAAGGAGCTCAATACTTTCTTTAGCAATGGTGTACTTTGTGAAACTTCTCCGTCTAAAAATTATTTAGCGTAAATGCACGTAAACAAACATACGAAATATTCGGTACGTATATATGAACATTCAGGTTAAAAGTTTTACCTTTCGATATATAAACCATGATTTAAGATTGTTTATGGAAAAACTTTCAACAGAGAGCTGTAATTAGGCACAACAAAAATTTTAGCTCAATACGGTTGGATAAACAATGTTTCTTTATGTTTAACAGGTGACGTTATGCTTTTTGACAGAATCAATAGCACGTTGTAGCCATTATTTTGGAAGATGAAATTAATTAGAACAGGAATGCTGGACGAACAAGATTTATTGGGATTAGGATTTTGGATACAGTAGGTGCGAAGGAATTAATTCGTTCAAACGTTCAATGCGCAATATCGAAATACAATGTTCTAGAAATTCACACGTGTACTCTAGCTAGGTTCCGTGGTTCAGGCGTCCAGGAGGTGTTCTGTCCTCTCGTTCGACAGGCGTCCAGGTATTTATCGCCGTATTCTCCTTGTCGAAACGAGCGGCCAGGAACAGTCTCCTGTACACTCCCGTCTTCCCGGCAATAAAATTGAAAAAATCATAGGGAATGGAAATATTCTAGCGAGGAAGAAATGTGTTTAATTTTCCAGTTAAAATATAGCTCTAAGTGCAAAGGGTTAAACATGTCTTGAATCTCATAATTTGATTGAGCCTTCACCAGTTTGCATTTTGTAAAAAAAATGTCTACTATTATGTTGTTACCGCGCACAATTCTACGTGAAATTGCTTTTCCTATTAAATTTGTTGTAATAAGTTATGTCCGTTCCTTCAAGGACGTTTTGTACATAATAATTATGTTAGATATGGAAGTCATTTGCAAAACAATTTTTCCATGATTAGAGAACGCAATGTCGACCGTCAATGCTATTCAATGTATTACGGCTTTGACTTATTTATTCTTTTCGAGACACATGAATAAATGAATAAACGAATAAATATAAATGGAAAGTATTTTCCATTCTCCTTCGTTCTCCCAAAACAATTATCCCAAAAAAATTTAACACATACTAAAACATTAGCCCTCAACCATTTAATTTAAAAAAAATTAATTCGATATCTTCATTAGATTCTGAGAAAAAAGCTTGTAACATTTTATCTGGTACACCCTGTATATACATATATGTAGACAAATTTTGCTATCATATTTGAAATCAGCGTGACAATTTATCCGCACATGGTATTGCGTCAACCACAATTATTTTGAAATTGTGCAAGGTTAGATACAATTTTCTATACATGCTACAACATTAAAAATATATCATTTATCTTAAATGAATCGATGCTCGAAATGGCGTCCACTAGCAGCAACATACTCGCGTAAACGGTTAAGAAATTATTGCTTAGTTCTTTCTATGACGTCTGCATTGATAGTTAAGCATGTATCTACAATTCTTTGTCGCATATCTTCCGGCGTATTTATTTATAAACTTCTTCCATCAATGCATCCCATAAAAAGAAATCTAACGAAGTGAGATCGGGAGAGCAAGCTGGCGAATTGATAACACTACCATGACTGGTGCAACATTTAAGTTTCTATCAAGTACTTGACATGCTGCCATTGCACCATGGGCTGGGCAAACGTCATGTTAATACCATATCTCATTACAATACGATATCGGTACTTGATCGAAAAGAAATTGTTATTCATTTTCTAGGAATGCGCCGTGTTTCTGACCGTTTAGGGCACTCGTAAATGGCGATTCGACTGTAAACAGCACTTTATCAAAAAATAAAGCATCAGTTTGTACTTGTTCTAACGCCCATCGCTAAAACACTACACGAGTATGAAAATCAATTTACGAGATATCACTTTACATGCTCTGAGAATACGAAAAACTTTTCCTTGGGACATACTACAATCAGATGCAATTTGCGGATTGTTTGCCACTGCAGCTAAAACAGCACATGCGTTTCCATCATTTGTTTTAGTTTAGGATTGAACTTTCTTTCGTGGATTTAAACTGTTAGTCTCTCGAAGAGTTTTAATTATTCGTTCGAATGTGCAACGTGAATTACTCCGCACTCTCCGTAGATCAAGAGCATCTAGATCTTTTCGTCGGTACTGTAAATCATCACGGAACGCAGTACACGAGCACGTAGATATCAAAAATAACAGTTCACGTTCGATATCATTATAAATGTGTTCAAAAGTACATAACGAAATATTTACAAACAGTACTCGAGAGATCAGGCCAATAATGACTAATACTAATGTATCAACAGCTCTGAAAAGTGTACTTCAGTGTGGCTAGCTAAGGTATTCCTAATTCCTCACGATTCCTCTATGTTAAAAAAATTCTAGAATATAAAATTCGATAGAATTCAGTACTATTTCTATTTATTTTGGATCTACAAAGACTGTTCTCATTAAAAATTGGATTTTACTTCATTGCACTTTCTTAAAAGTCTATAAAAATGGTAAAAAAACAATCTCGTAATATAGCGAAAAATATGTTTGATAAATTTAAATACTTTATTTATATGTTTTTACATTTCATGTTTTCCGTAACGTGTTTGGTATATAATAGATTTATGTAATACGAAACGGGTCAGACGTGACCCAAAACAACGGTACATATAAGGATTAACGTGTTGAAGAAAACCTTAAACTTCAGTGCAGATGTCACAATGACAGATATTCTGTCTTTGTCATTCGTGCTACATCATGATGGACAAAGTGTGTAGTTAGGCGACAGGTTGTCAGCATGATTGCGTAAGCAGACTACTTGACACCGTAAGATCAAACACGTTCAATCACTATTCAATAATTTACGCAAGCCTTTAAGCGCATCCCTTCATGGCCAATGCGGTTAAGTAAATATGTAATATGATGGACAAGCATATTTAATCATCTACAGACCCGATGAAAGAATTCCCGAAATCACACGTAACTATGAATCACCACGGGCAAGCCTTTTACTCTTGACCTTGATTCATTCCGAACGATCTCAGTAACATTAATTATTTATAAAGTGATCCCCTCATTGATTCATAATACGTTCCAGTTTTCGATCTCGTTTCAAAAACCTTCTGGATTGAATTTTCTAATCGATCTTTTTAATGTTACTTTGTTATTAACGCCTTAGTTAAAAAACTTACGTCTAGACTGCGGATCTTTATGCATTTACGGCTTATGAAAATGTCCGAAAAAGGCTAGAATATAAAATTCGATAGAATTTTACAAAAGCTGTTCCCATTAAAAATTAGATTCTATGTAATTCCACTTTCTTAAAGTTTGTCGACAAAAATTGGAAAATGCATAAATAACCGCAGTCTACTTATGACATTACATTACATCTGCATGCATAATTGACGAATAATTGTGCAGCTATCGTACAGCGAAAAAACGCCCAATTTGTAATTACTATGCAAACTTTCTATTTTCTTTGTACTTTACTGAAATACATACGTATATGCTCCCTCACGTTCATAGTCTATAATTCAGTTCATATAAATAGCATCTTGATTACAAAATGTTTGTCCGATTTTTTACCAAATGAAGAACTATATTAACCCTGTGCACTCCGAATTATTTTTCAATGTTATTGCCAACAACTTTCCCTACTATTTCAAGCGTCTCATTTGAAATTTACTTGAAACGACAGTTCCTTGACTGCTACTTATTTTAAAGAATTTTGTTTACCAATTATATTAAATATAGCTCTCTCAAACTTTGTTGTAATTTATATTTGTGGAACTTATATTTGTTTTTACTTAAAAACCCGTTTTATTTATTTATTTTTTTCTCTGATGACGAGTCACACTCGACAAAGGAGTGCAAAGAGTCGAAGAACATATTCTATAGTATTGTTCAGTAATTGATACATACTGATGAACATTTCAAAATACAGTTTACTTAGTAAAAGATTAAATAATGTACAATTCACTGGTCGTTCTTATAAAAATGAAACTATAATGGAAATATTACAAGCTAGAAGTCGGGAAGCGTTGGATTAATTAACTAGATGTGTTTAATTTCTGATCGCGTGCCACAACTTTAACCCAGAGTCCACCTTGCGCTCTGATCGTCATTCGAAATTTCGGTTTCACTTCCTCTTTGCCGGGGACCGATTGTAACCGGCACTTTCGAAGGACAGCACTGATCATGGACTTCATTTCTAGCATCGCAAATTTGTAGCCTGAAAAATATATTGCAAATTACAGTATAATTCTAATAACTAGACTACAAAGTACAGTACAGAGGTCGGCATTATTTGGCGAAACAAATATTTCAAATACTATTTAATATTTCGAATTTTATTTTGCTTAAAGAAAATAGTATTTTAAATAAGATATACAATTTCGAAAATAAAATATTTCTATTTAAACAATCTGAACATCAAAATAAAATATTTCTATTTCAACAATTTGATTCGCAAAATAAAATATTTCTATTTTAACAATCTGAAACACGAAATAAAATATTTTACTTTTCGCATTGTTATAATACCCTGAGAAACCGCATAAACATACAGTCTATCTTATTGTTAAGAAACGACTTACACTCATAAATCGTCGAATTCGAACCATTTTCAGCAATATTTAAAATTAAAATTGAAAGTAATGACAAAATACAAATATTTTCAATATTCGTCAAATAAAATACTATTTTCAAATACTATTTTCAAAAACTACTGCCTCAAATAAATTATTTTATTTTCAAAAATTGCTGCATTAAATAAAATATTTTATTTTCGAAGTTGTACACATACTTTAAAATAAATAGGATTATTTATTATTTACTATCTAAAATACTATTTCCCCCAGCTCTGGTACAGTAGGACCTCGAATAACCGGCTTGATCGGCAGACAAACAGCACGGACAACTTAAGGCCCGATGAATAATCGAGACCCGAGGGACATAATTAAAATGTTCATTATATTCCAAAATAAATTTTTTATTTTCGAAAATTTCTTTCCCTTTATAATATAATCATATTTAAACGCATATTTGTTTATAATTGGGATCCGGTTAATCGAGGTCCTATGTATGTATATGTACAGGGTGTTTCAAAATTATCTGTTGTAACTATAGCGTGATTTTGCTCTTCCGAGTCGGTGGAGATTTGCTACAAAAATGGACCGCAAAATTGACGTTAACATTGAATCTCATGGTAAACTATTTGATTTCATATGTCTACAGGGTGTCCGAAGAAAGTATAAACAAATTTTTTTCATTTGTCTCCTTTCCGAATAGCAATCATCTGACTCGTCATAAACAAATACAAACATAAACGATTAAAAATGGTGAAAATTACAGTTTCTCGCGATTTTCAGCCTATTTTCGCCATTTTATTCCATTATCCGGCGATTTTGACTATTTTCAATCGTTTATAATTCATAAACCAATTGCCTTTCGATGGAACTTTTTAACTTAATCTTTCCTAACTTATATGAATCTTTTTCTGTAATTCCGACTAATTTAATTTTTCCAAAATTATCAGTACATATTATCTGGTAAAAATTGCCTAATCCTTCCAGCTTGGGAGGAAAGCTGAAGTCGTTTCGTTCATTTATAAAAATGTTATTCTAATTTATACTGATTGTATACCCGAATCAAAATTACGCGTTATTGAAACGATATTCTGTTTGAGTGATTAAATATTGATCTTTCTATTTGCTTTAGTTTCTCGTATTCTGTGTTTCCATACCATTTGGATAGTACAACCAGTTAAATATTTGAGTGTAAATATTTACTGAATCACTGATACAAGGAAGTAGAAGGTCTTTATGCAGAATATGTAAAACCAGTCGTTTCTAGAAATGCATAGATAGTATTATGCATGATAATATTATGTTAACGATAATAAATTCGGGAAGTGACAAATATGTACATATTGAAAAAAGTTATATATTCGACTGTAAATATTAGTTGGTTTATTTATTCAAGAATGTAGGAGCACCGTATGAAGACTGAAGCCAAGCATTTCTAGAAATGTTTAGCTCTGATTTAGCATAGTATTTTTACACATTTTTTTATATGAGAATGCAAGTTTAATATTAATATTAGAAAATTCCTTGTAAAAAGTAACTTTACCGATGCAATTTCTCGGTCCAGCGCTGAAAGGCAAGTAAGCGTACGGATGCCTTTTTTCGAAATTCTCTAAACTAAAGCGTTCAGGTTTGAATGTTTCAGGATCCGAAAAATGGTGTGGCAATCGGTGTGTACTATATGGCGACATAATCACACTGCAGCCTGCTGGTATCACGTATTTCCCTAAATATTTCTGATAATTACTAACATTGTATTGGTTCACATATGTATTTGTCTTAAATTTTCATTCTGTTTAATAAATAATAATAGTTATCCAATCAGGATTGCAAGAAATCAACTATTTTTACATATTTTTATATATTATTTACGATATACTGTAAGTGTATGTTAATGGGCCCAGTTGGGCATTCGTATTATAGTGACGTAGACCAAAAAAGGATGACAATTTTAATTGTTGACCAACAAATACTGCAACAAAGGCCCATCAAAATGCCAGCAATAACTGCTACTAGAGTAGTTAGTTTACGATTGAATTCTGTATTGCTGTTGAAGGATCTAGTAAAAAGTCGTTAACCGTGGACTATAAATAAACAGCGGATTTTATGCATTTATGAGAAAAATGTGTAGGTGTAATTTAAAACAGTAAAAACATTAGAAGAATTTAAAAATACTGTTGCATTATTTTCAACTTATTAAACATACATATTAAGAAAGAAAATAAATTTCCATTTCACTCCAGCTTGTTGCAAATCAGGTGGAACGTGTTTATTTTGCATAAAGATCCGCTGTCTAACTATAAAACTTGAAATAATTATGGAACAATGCTGGTAGATAATGCGATAAAATAAAATAATCGAAACGCACCTATTTTCACGTCTTCGCCAAGTATCCTTGCTATAATTGGCACACTTGGATACAGTCTAAGGGATTCCTTGATACACATTTCCAGGCATTTCATTTCCTTCAGGTCCTTCATCGTTGGCATCCTTGGATCCCCTCCAAAAATGTCGTCCTGCTCTTCGATGCATTTCTCTTGCCATTCTGGATGATTTGCTAAAAGGAACATCGTCATTGCTGTTGCGGTGCCGACAGAGTCCTGTCCGGCTAACATGAACGTGCAACATTCTTCGACGATGTCCTCGTCACTGAAACAAGGATTCCTCTCGTTCATCTCCACCATATACTCTAGCAAAGAAATCCTTCTAGTTTTCTTCGATTCGTCGGTAAATTCGCCCTCCTTGCTTCGCATTCGTTCTCGCATGTTCTTCATCATTCTGTAGCACGTGTCGAAGAGATCTTTCCGTTGCTGCTCTTCCTGCCTGCCGTACTTCGTCAATCGATAAATCCACTCGATCAACAACCATGGCCTCACCAGACGATAGAGAAACATGATTTGTCCCCTAAGAGAGAAATACAGATACGTATACACCTGCTTAAGATACTATAAGACCGTTGTACAGTAATGTTCTATTCTACGTCAATTCTCGGTTCTGTGTTGTGACCTAGATCGGAACAGGAAACTATTTTTTGTGGCTTCGTCGACCGCGCCGAACGTAGAAAAGGACAACATGTAAACACTGACAGCGCGACCGGAGGCGCAACAAAAAAATAGCGTATCGGTGAGACAATACTAGTGCAATATTGAAACTTCTTTAGTTTTACCAATATATTTGCGACATTTTTCTGATTAAAATGACACCAAACAAGATACAATTTGGCTCATATTTACTGTACATGTAAAGCATAGCTTACAATTTATCATATATTTAACATATGCTGTATATAGCATAAGAAAATGCTGAAATCTGTTTGGAAATATTATTCGACTAGTTAATATTTGATACTATAACGATGGGCCATTTAAAAGTTTATCGATATATTCGATTTTTACAAAAATCAGCAAGCGAGTCCAAACTTTCGGCCGGTAGTGTATATAGTTAACGATGATCAAGATCTACAAACTATAAATATATTTTGATTCTCACTTTCTGAAGGGGAGATCATCCGTGGCTGCATCGCACGAATCTTGGCTCGCTCGTTTTATTCCCAGAACTGTCTCTGCAAAGAATTATTAATATTCTCAATCTCTGGTACGCGATGTTCAGCAGCGTCATCATACCTAAATGTTTTTCGCTGTTCTTGAACAAGCGTGCTTACGGATTTCGGTTGGAACACGTGACACATGTGTACAGAGTGACTTTCACAACATGACGACTTCAAAGGATTCGTAAGTCATTTGTTGTATGAACAAATTTCCCAAACAAACGTTGTACGGTTTTCAGGGGCACATGCACTGCCGTAATCTGTTTTTTGTTGTTTGGCTGTTTTATTGAGGTATGAGGGTCATCTTTGGTTCTTTAAATGGAACGAATTCGAAAAAAGTAACAAATTCTGCGTTAAAAAGTATTACACCAAATACGGCTTAAAATTAAATTGCAAACATGACTTGCCGTCGTAAACGAAGTCGTGTTTAATTACGTTGATTGGGCATATGAAATATTTCCTAATAGAAGATTATTAATTTGAAAATACCTTAGTAATTATTTATTTTAAGTCCTATTTCGAGGAAAATTCGTGAAGACTCAAAATTCACGGAATTCATATTTCGATAAAAAAGCAAAGTAATAATTGTTTTGTTTGAAAATTTTTTTTGTACAACAAATAACTTACGAGTTAATTAAAGACGTCATGTTGCGAGACTCGCTCCTGTATATTTTCTTCAAATTAAAGCAATTTAAATAACTCTTGAAAATAATTAATAGTATTTCGACGTTCCAAAATGTTTTCATATTACATTATTTAAATATTACTCTTCCGCATTATGAAAATAAAATTTGTGCTTTTATTTCCTATTTATTTATACTGGCATTACGTCATTAGTTACGTCATTAGTTACTTCGTTGGTCATCGTTGGAATTTTTTAAATCAAACTCCACAATTTCGTAATAAACGAAAGACATGTGGGGCCAGCTATTTTACGAAAATTGTTAGCAAACTTTATGGAGGAGTTTTGAGGAATATTTTAGACAAGTGTGATCGAAATTGTTAGAAAGAACCAGTCTAAATTATTAATCCAACTCTGCAAATATGAAAAGTAAGAAAGAGATCAAACTTATCCATTGAAAGATAAAGTATTATTGCTTGTATAATATAAAAATTGCAACTTGTTTAGAGTTTGACATCGAACCAATATTTCTTTTATGTTATAAGTAGACAGCAGATGTTATGCATTTATGCTAAAAACGAGTAGATCCAATGCAAAGCAATAAAAACATTTAAAGAATTCAAAAATACTGCCACATTATTGGATGATTGGAAAAGTTCGTACTCAATTTACTTCGTGATTTTTTTTTTAAATAAACATATAGCTTCTACGAGAAAGGAAATCGGGTTGTAAAATGTTCGAAGACAATTGTAGGAAATAGTGGTGACTATATAATTGTTTAATACAACTGTTATTTTTAAATATACTTTTCGAAAATATAATGTAAGAACTTTTGCAATCATCTAATATTTTCGGCTCACAATAATTATAAATAAAAGAAATAAATGTCTGCGTAACTTCTGTATCTTGGAATTAATATAGACAATATTAATTTTGAATGAAAATCTGCAGTCTAGTTAGAAGCAACGTGATTACTAGATTACGGATGTTTATGCAATTTTCAAATTTTGTAGGCAAATTTTAAGAAAGCGGGACCAAATAAAATCCTATTTTCATTGGGAATAGCATTTGTAGATTCAAAATAAATAAAAATCGTACTAAATTCTGTCAAATTTAATGCTCCAGCATTGTTTGAAAATGTTTGTAAGCCATAAATGCATAAAGATCCGTAATCTAGTGATTTTAAAATCGATCCTGCTCGTCGATTATATCGAGTGTCTTGAAACAAATTTGTAAAATTTCGGAGAACCGACAAAAGCAAACAAGTTTTCTTATTTGGGTCGTATAGTGAACGCACTATGGTAAGGTTCGGCAAAATTCGCGCACGTTTAATTTTAATTCATATGCTAATTGACATTGAAAACGAGACATCCGTGGAATCTCATAGAACAGTTAACACGTATCTGAGGCTGAAAACCTGAGTGGATTTCTGAGTGCTTGTCACGTGCTGATTATAACAATGTTAGTGACCGTCTCCGTATTATTGAGATGTTAACGAAACCGCATAATTAGGATATTATCGGCGTGTATACGGCATACATTACCGGCCAAAAATTTGGAATCACGGCGTAAATTCAGAGAAACAGGAGGTTTATAAGAAGAACTGAATACCTTTAGAACACAACCAAGGAAGATTAACTTGTCAAAAAACTTACGAGCAGTATGTTTTATATTCTGTATTATTTTTGTTTCATCAAGGAATGCGTATTTTTCTTCAAATTACTCTTTCATTAAAAAACCGCCTTTATTTTTAATAACAGCCTGACATATTCAGCTCAACCTGGCAATTAGTTTTTCAAATGTTTCTAATTTAATGTTTTTCAATGCTTCTTGTTGAAGCTGTCAAAGATGTCCCTTTAGAAAAATGCATTACACTGGGTATCTTACACTGGGTGTATTAGCAATACAAGAGCATTATGGACATAATAAAATGCTGATATCTGTTTAGAAATATTATTCGACTAGTTAATATTTGATATTATAACGATGGGCCATTTCAAAGTTTATCGATATATTGGATTTTTACAAAAATCAGCAAGTGATTCCAAACTTCTGGCCGGTAGTGTACGTATGCAAACAAGACGTTTCGCCGTTTCAAATTTCAGCTAGTATTGTAATATAGATCTCGCGGTTTACGTAATTTAAAAATGATTAATCCTTTGCACTCAGAGCTATTTTAACTCGAAAATTAAACATTTCTTCCGACCTAGAATATTTCTATTCCGTATGACTTTTTAAATTTTATTTTGTACCTCATACAATACCTAAATGTTCAGTGATGGATTAGATACCGATATATTTAATAATGGTGCAGCAATTTTTAATGGTGACTCTGAGTCATCACTCGCGTGCTAAGGGTTAAAATATGCTATATCCGATACTAAATTGAAGACTGGAATTAAAAAAGGCTATAAGTGCTAAATTCCTCGGAGTGCTAAGTTGCAGTCCAACTTCACCCTTTTGTAAGTCAAATTCAACCTTATGCAAATCAATTTCACCTTTTTGTAAATCAATTTCACCCTTTTGAAAATCAATTTCACCTTTTTGAAAATCAAATTCAACATTTTGAAAATCAATTTACCCATTAAGAATATTTAAAAGTATTTATTTATTTAGACACACGTGATTTTCAATGTATTAATAAGAAAATGGCTACAATGAATATACATATCTACACACACTTTTCATATTTTACAAAGTTAATGAATTGGTAATCACTTTTAAATAAGTATTTGATGTACATCTTCTCAGTAAATAAAATGTTGAATTTCTTAACAATTGATTTGATTCTTTTTACAAAAACTCACTTAAAAATACTTTATTTATAAAAGAGTGTATTCGACTTCAAAATGAATGAAATTACTTTGTGAAAGGTTGAAATTGATTTGCAAAAGGATGAAATTGATTTACAAAAAGGTGAAATTGATTTCCAAAAGGTGAATTTGGAGTGAGAAACCTGTAAAACTTGTAAGAATGCAATTTATTTCAAAGACACTTAAGAAAATTACAATTTGTAGTTAATGCCACTAGAAAACAACATATATATGACTTTAAAAAAGCGAAAAAATAGCAAAGTGAGGAAAAAGATAATACAACATCAGAAGAATGGAAAGAATGAAAGTCCACTTGTCGTTTTCTTGAAAAAGCCTTATTTCATTGCATTGCCGTTGGAACTTACGTCCTTTATTACGGATAAAAGTTTTTGTAAAAATCACTTACAGCCTTTTTAAATCCCAGTCTTCAATTGTTTACGCACACGTACATGTACTCAAGCGTAGTACTGTAGTAACCGATGCATTCGCATAAAATATAAATTGAATACAAAATTAATATTTATTTTAATGTTCAGCGACTACGATGAAGTGCAGCACGATTTGTAAACATGTTAAAACGTCTCTATAAATTAGCCATAATAATTCACCGATTTCGACGAATTAACTACAAAATGTTCGGTGCCTCAGAGACCAAAATGTTGACATTCTTATTCATATACTGAGTGCATTTACATGCAGCCCATTGACTCGCACGAAGAACAGACAACTTCAAAAAATTGCTCGTGTCTGCTGCTACTGAATAATTAATTCGCAAACAGTGAACGAACATAATGTAAATCATGTTACTGATGTTTATACAACGGAAGATAAGCAACCATATCTATTAACGTTATATTTCTTGTTACGTAGAATTTCGATCCTAAATCATTGGATCATTTCATTGTTATTAGACTTCGAATTTTTATGCAAAATAAACATTTCTTGCACTAATTTCAAGAAACACTCTCAGCCAAAAAGCTTGTTCCTTCTTTAAATAATTTTTGTAACTTGAAACTAATACAAATACATATTTACATTTTTTAATTTGTTCATTTTTCTACTGATTTATATTCCACCTTCTGATTTTTCTTATCAATTCATAACATACACATATTTATACAAATGTTTCATTAGATACTGCATTTTCCAATTTTTGTCGACAAATTTTAAGACCGTAGAATGAATTAAAAACCTATTTTTAATGGGACCAGCCTTTGTGGATATGAAAATTGTATAAAATTCTATCAAATTTTATATTCCAGCCTTTTTTAAACATTTTCATAAGCCATAACTGCATGAAGATCCACAGTCTATTCACTATAGTATACGCGACCAATCAGTGAACAAATGAGAGAACGTCATCCGTGAACCGCAAATAAATTATTGTGCGGTTTGGCTACAAAAAGATGCAAGTTTACGACTTAGCCAAGAACAGTAGCAGGTAACTGCGTGCCGATCAACTCACAGGAATCGTTTTGAATGCAATTCCCTTGACTATTACAACACCAAAGACTTAAGCCAACTTAAGCTCGCCATTACAGAGGTGATGACGAAAATGGACATGAAGAAGGTGAAACGATCCTGCAGCGGGTTCAAGAGAGTCGTAGCAGCTAGTGGAAGCTATGTTGAATACATAATTCCATTCTTTATACTTTATATGTAATACCATTCACTACTTTTGTATAAACCGGCAAAGGGATACTATATAAAGTTTCGGACTTGCGATAAAGGTGCGAATTATTATATTCGTGATTATATTCCCCTGGTCCCAAGAGGAACTCCTCCCCTACCCTCCTCCTCAGTGGAGGGGATCAAATATTGACAATTACAGTAGACACATTTGCGACACTTCCGGAGAGAATATTGTATTGACATTTTTCCGGAATTTGAATTTTTCTGAATCGAATGACTTTTGATTGGGCACATTTACCTCAATTTAGGCAAAACCGTCCCCATCATAGCGCCCACTTCCCTTTTCTCTTCCAGTACGTACGATGGAAGGTTGGTGGGGGAATCAAGCGTTCGAGGGGTCCTAACTGTGCCCAGCACTGCAGTGCAGGGCCGAATTAAGCTAGCGCGGGGCTCGTAGCAAATGTTACCTGGGGATCCTAGGTTTTGCATGATAATAAAACAAAACACAATGAAGGACCTTTTTTTAGCAGAAATATCTGTTAATAGTAGCCAAGGCTTTTTCTGCTGCAAGCGCGGGGCCCTTAGCAGAGCACGGGGCCCCCAGGAGAGCGCGGGGCCCGTAGCTTTTGCTACTTCTGCTACTGGGCTTAATCCGGCTCTGTATTAGTGATTGGTTATGATACTACTCAAGCGATATCGATACCTGGTTTCAAAGTATCAAGATATCATAAGCACGTATGAATACGTAGGTATCAAAAGGTATTGATACCTAAATGTAGTGATGGGTTATAATTCTATTCAAGCGACATCGATACCTGGTTTCAAAGTATCAAGGTATCATAAGCACGTATAAATACGTAGGTATCAAAAGGTATCGGTACCTCAATGATACCTACTCAGACGCGTCGATCCTTTGTAAGTACATCTTGGATGAAATTGGTATCGATACTATCACAATTTAACAATATACGGTTCGCTGTCAAGTCGCGTTTGCAAGTCTATTTCGTTCACTTTTCTTCTATACATTCTTTTTCCTTGTCAAAATGTTCCAGTCGGAGTTGGGCAAAATGTTTATTGAAATGAAAATTGCGAATAACGAATAAAAGATAAAAAAGAAGTTGTATTCGTTATTCAAAGGTTCGAATAAAAAGAAGTATCTTCATTCGACGAGTATCGAATAAATAATTTTATTCGACAAGAGTTTATCCGACGAATGAATTTATAATTTTTGATTTATTCGAACCTCGAATAATTTTTTTTATCTTTTATATTTATCTTTTATTCGAAGGCTACGAATAACTCTTCGAATAACTCTCCGAATAACTTTTGCCAACTCGAATAAACGCGTTACCGAGCGTCGAGCACCGAACGTCAAAGACCCAGCGTCTGACAACCGGCATACAATCAATACAATGTAAGCAGACGGGGAATCATGCACGAATGAAAGTTTAAACTTTTAGATTTTACAATATACCTTCAGAAAATTATTACGAGCGAATTGAGGTGCTTTTCCTGATGAAAATGTATTGATATAATGGCAAAAAAAAAAGGAAAAACTAATACTTAGTCACAATGTTTCTGTTGTACTTAAATGTAGATACCGAAGGTTAGATGTTTATTTCCTGAGCAAGGATTCTTGGACCTAAAAGATATCGGTAACACAACACCTAAAGGCCATGTGTTCGATCTCAGATAAAGCTGAGGGCCTTTTGGTCCCGATTGACCTGGGTTTCCTTCTTCCCGTTACAGTCAGTCAGTCGATCTTGAAGAGGCTAAGAGAACACTTGCACGAGTGAATTTTCAAATAACGCGTTTTCATTTAAAATCCTTGACCCTGCTTCCCACAAAACCAACAAAATGAATCCAAACTCGAATGTAATCGAACAATTTTTATTGATACGTAATGTTATGATAAAAATTATCTTATTGAAGAAAATAGTCCAAATGATGTCGTGTTTGGACTCATTTTCATCGGGATAATCTCTACAACTTATTCGTATTAAAAATATAAAAGTTTAAAGTGTCAATAATGCTTGATTCCCCATCTGCTTGCATTGTATGCCGTTTGACAGTCGCCGAGCCTTTGCGCTAAAGCATCAAGACTTTTGGAGGAATCATTTGGGAATCGATACTTCTCGATACCTACAGTATATTTATTATTATTGTTTCGATGCTTGTGATACCAATACCAGCCAGTGTTCATTTTAGCAGTACTCGTATCAAATGTCAATACCAAGCATTTAAGGTTATGATACGTATCAAACCTTCCAAACAATTACTTGAGTATCAAATTGCTTAAAACTCATGAGAAAAACTGGTATCACGCCCATCACTACTGTATATCAAGCCTGTGCGACGCTGGTCCATGGAACAGATGTGGCTACTTCTTTCCTTCTTTTGCGGAGAAGGCCTGATGTGTACATAATAAGAATTTTACTTACCACTTAAAATATCGTAAACGGAGTCGTTGACGAACGAAGTGATGTTGATTTCCTGGTTATCTTTGTCGAGAAACTCGTTCATCAAATGATCCGCGCACTCTGCAAAGGTGGTTGAGAACTTCTCGAGGATGGTCAGGTGAAATGCCGGTTGCAGGAACTTCCGGTGCGTTCGCCAGGTCTCAACGTCTCTGGTGATCAACCCTTTCCCAAGGAAATTGTCGAGCAATTTATAGAAAAATACTTTCTGCGTGTGTTTCATGCTGCTGAGGACCGCTTGGATGTCTTCTGGCTCCAACAGCATCACATACGGCAGCCCCGTCAACCATATCCTGACGATGCGCCCATAAGTTTGATTCTCACCTCCCAGTCTGTGAAGCACTGAAACAAAAATTTTAGTACTGTGAATTTTTAATGTTACACATTATTTCCGAAAAAGACTTGTGTGAACTGTTCATTACTTACGATTGTCTTTAAGGACAGAATTCGCATTCCCCAAAATCGGCACAGTTTTCGGGCCATTCAGGCGTGAAACTAAATAGACGCTCCTAATGTAACTCTTTAGGATATACAGAACGTAAATGCTTGCTATGATGACGAGGTATGCCCACACCCCACCTGGCGTTTGGTCCCACTAATTCGTAAAAATAGTTTTAATTAACATCAGAATAATTTTCATTTCACAAAAACGCTAACCATTTACACTACCGGGCAGAAGTTATTATAATATTTCTTAACACTAGACGTACCAATCCTTAAATGTAATTGATACATGTTCCCTTATAAAAATGACAAGATTGATTTTAATTAAAATCATGTTAAGAGACGAAAAGAAATAGAAATAATTTATATAAATGTCAAAGTAATTTCATGCACCATATTACATTCATCATGTGTCGTCCGGTGGTCCAGCCACTGATAATAATTAACAAAATCAAAAATGTACTTTCATTTTTTTTAAATAAAAAAATATATATACAGAAAAAACATGGTTTCCAAGACGTTTTAATAAATGAGTGATGAAACTTTTTTAATAAAGTGACAACTCACGATTCAGTTAATTATCTTTCGTTAATTTCATCATTACATCTATCCACTATTTACGATACGAAAGAAAATTCACTTGTTTGCACACCTAATTGACATAGTGAGCGCGCGGGAGTTTACTTTGTCATTATTCATTTTTCTTCCCCAGAAAAATTCGTTTTGCGGTCATTAGTATGTCTGGACACCGCGTGTTCTCAAAATAAATATGCGAAGTGATGCTAATGCATATCAAATAAACACGAACCGAGACTACATATTTTGTAAACCTTCTACGTTATTGAACTTGTTTAAAGAAACGTAAAATCGAGCGTGTTTCATTAGCCTAATCAATTCCACGGGGGACATGCATTAACTATTCCAACTGGATTCCGTATTAATTGTTTTGTTGATGCGTGCAACCCGAACGCGTACATGCCGATCGAATAATAATGTCTCATAACAAAGGTCCGTTGGCCAAGAATACTTTCGATACTAATAATAACTAAACTGCGAATTTTTATGCAAAACAGTACACATAAACATAATGTGTGGACTGCGAATCTTTATCCAAACTAACAATTTTGTACAATAATTATAAAAATATAAGAGCCAAGTAAAAAGTTCTTTATTTCTTTATTAATTTTAGTTAGTTGAAAATAATATGATGATTTAGTGTAATTTGGCAATAAATAATTAAAGTTTAACTTGGCAATAATTGCGCATTCTAATTACTAGGCTGCGGATCTATATGCAAAATAAAAATTATTTACATTAATTATAAGAAAAAATGTTGTACGTTAATTTAAAAAAAATAAGAACCAAGTAAAAAGTTTTTTATTTCTTTATTAATTTTAGTTAGTTGAAAATATTATGATGATTTAGGATAATTTGGCAATAAATAATGAAAGTGTAACTTGGCAATAAATCCGCAGTCTAATTACACTGTCCAACAAATTTCAACTTTTTTTGGTTATTTCTATTCCCACTATGCGATTCTTATAGAGTTTCTCGCGCTGATTCCGAATCTGACCTTAATTTTTCTCCTATACGTACAGTTTTTGAGAAAATTGAGTTATAAAAAAAGACATATTTTTCAACTTTGAACAATTATTGCGATGTTATTATAAAAGATATTGAATTGTTCTTTACGGCAAAAGATTCTGTAGACTTTTCCGAATACAGTGATATCCAATAATAATACATTACGATTGTTTAAACATGTTAAAAACAACGATTAAAGACGGAGAGACACCATTTTTGCACCCAGTTTTGAGGATATTTTTCAATTTATACCACGTATTTGTACCACGCGACTTTCATCTTGACAAACCACCCTTTCAAATTTCCTACATTTTTTTCGATCCAGAAAGCAAAATATCTTCGCCCGACATGAGTTGCCGCGCAGTGGTGCTCTTCCATTAGCGCGGTCGTTCGACGGGATACGTCGAACGTCGTTGTTGTTATTTTTTTATGTAAATTGAAAAATATCCTCAAAAATCGGTGCAAAAATGGTGTCTCTCCGTCTTTAATCGTTGTTTAAACATGTTTAAAATTACATGTTGAAAAGTCTACAGAATCTTTTGCCGTAAAGAACAATTCAATATCTTTTATAATAACATCGCAATAATTGTTCAAAGTTGAAAAATGTGTCTTTTCTTAGACTGCGGATCTATATGCAAAATAAAAATGATTTGCATTAATTACAAGAAATAGGAGCGAAATAGAAATTCCTTTTTTGCGTCTCGATTTCAATAACCGGTAACTAATACACTGATGTTCTTTAAATTCCTCTCATTTTCACCATAAATGCTTCAACTTCGCAGTCTAAATATTGGGTTGGAACGAAAGTTCGTAGAATACGAAATATTCAGAGTATAATTAAGATATTTATTTATAGGTTTATGGAATAACTTGATAAGTTATCTCCGAAATGACAAAGTAAAAGAACAGTATGGAAAATATGTAATTGAATAAATACCTTAATTTTATCTTTAAATTTTAATTTAAAAGCACTACGAACTTTCGTTCTAACACAACATTATTGTGACTAACATGAACTCGAAATTTCTAAAGAATTCGACAATAACCAATAATGAACTATTTCGTCTTGCACCACTTCTTCATTAAACGACTCATTCGATGTCACTTACTACTTGCTGTACCGTCAAAACCATTGTCAGCAAGTCTTTGATCAAAATTCGTTCGCACTATACACCGAAACAGTTTGCCAGAGAATTGTTTAGTGGCCGCGACACAGAACTCTGTCGTGTCCATAGAGATTCAGCCTATTTATGCGTTTGCTCCCACCAGATGCTTGTGTGGACCACTCAAGATTTGTTCGAAGTCCATAATGAGTACTTAGAATACGTCACACCTTGCCACCGAGGAGTGCGCAAGCTGTTTCATCCCCAGGGACGCACATTTTCTGGTTTTATTTGCGGACGTCTGTTTTATCACTTATCGGAGGAACAACATCAATGATCGTTAATATTTTGAACTGTCGATGCGACAAGTCCGAGAAGGACACGTTTATAAATACGTCTGAAAACCATTTCAACGCGAAGAATCCGCATTCGCTTATCCAGATGCCGAGAAAACAGATTAGTTTATCAATAATGTTACAAAGCAGCGTGTTACCAATTCATACCATTCTGTGCAGTACGTCTCTTATTTATAAAACAACGCGCACGACAAGTCGTTAACCGATTCCGTTTATTTTATTTTCGCTGTTGCTGGTGGCTTGTTGACGATTTGACGGTGTAGGAGAAGCATAGTTTTCAGTTTAGTTTATGCAGAAAATCCCACCCAACAATAAATATTATTAAAAATCTTGTGTTACGGGTCTATTAAAGTCTAATCTAGTTTATAAATACATCTGAAAACCATTTTAAAAACACGTTGTCGCAGTCGAGAAACTCGCGGATAGTTAGTTCGCTTATCAAGATGCCGAGAAAACAAAGTTTTAAAATTCTTGGATCTTGGCATTTCTTCGAACCGGTTGTTGCGGGTGTAGTAAAGTGTTTGACTCACCTTTAGGAACACCATAGGAATATCATAGCCCCTCGCAACACTGGAACTACGAGCGAAACACCTCCGCACGCAGGCCTAGAGTGGTCGGTTAACTAAACCTTCATCGACGAATAGTTGTAGTTTATATAGGTGTAACGATGAGTACGAGGCGTCTCACGAAACTCATTAACGAGCAGTTCACAATCGAATCACGTATCGCCGATATGTGCAGGCGTGCTTTATAAAATATCTTCGCCGCTCAGCTTCTGGGAGGTGATCACCAAAGATGATGCTCTACGCGCATCCTTCTTGTCAGGGTCAGCATCGGAGGAAAGAACCTCGAAAAATTTTACTCGGTGAATAACTCATCGGACACCCTAATCACTGATTAGACACACTGATCGATACATTCTCTCTCTTGCCTGCTGAAATACCGCAGTACCTTCGACAGTCTTCGAAAATATGCTTCTTATATTCCATCTTATAGTCGTAATACAATATTTATTAACGACATACGTAACTGTATAAATATCTCGATCACGTATTAGGCGATTCCCGACATAAAAATGCATCTTAGTGTAGGTATCTTTCGTAAGTCGATTACAGAGTTTAGTTATGAATCACGTCTGCTTATGCGTTCCTCGGTAATTTATCGGCAAGATGCTGTTAACAGTGATTACTGAACTGCTGATTTTAGGCGTTCATTATAATCCTGAACCAACAACTGAATATATACGTAAGAGTTTGATTAACGATTTAACGAGCTTTCTATTTTTCCCAGGCCTCGATAGAGATGCTAGCAGAAAAAGCGAAAAAGCGTGATTATTATATATACATATACATATATATATATATATATCACTTTGTTGTTCCCCTCAGGGTTACAATCTTTGACGTCGCTCTTAACCTGGCATTATTCTAACTTGACTTAAGCCTATCTTATTATCCTAACGCTTAATTATCTTTATATCTACTTATAACTATATATACAATTAGTATTAGTATATTACAATTAAACTGAAACTTCAAGAACTTAAAGATTACTAAATTACATCTAAATGTCCAACCTTATATCTTACTACCCGATGTTCTTTATTGGGAATTTTTAATGTCACTACGATATTTTTACAGCACAGCAACCAAATTCTTGAAGTGAAAACTTCTATAGGCGAGGCTCCGAGGTGAAACGCTATTCGGCTAAACTCGGGGGAGCCGAGACAAAAACAGACAGGTGTGCAATCGCCATAGAAGTTTTCACTTCGGTCGTGCGGTCTTATATATTTATGTTACTAGACTTTAGTTACGTTACTAGAATAATTATGTTAGATACATAGAAGATACTTAGAAGATAGAATATTCTTTTTGAAGTGAAAACTTCTTTAGACGCACCACGTACACGATTGCTGGACAGTGAATGAATCTGATCCGTCA
The DNA here is from genome assembly GCA_028455805.1 of Lasioglossum figueresi. Taxonomy (NCBI): domain Eukaryota; kingdom Metazoa; phylum Arthropoda; class Insecta; order Hymenoptera; family Halictidae; genus Lasioglossum; species Lasioglossum figueresi. The sequence goes on from CM052204.1 coordinate 11,071,340, forward strand.
CGCTCCGAGGTGAAACGCTATTCGGCTAAACTCGGGGGAGTCAAGAGAAAAACAGACAGGTGTGCAATCGCCATAGAAGTTTTCACTTGGGTCGTGTGGTCTTATGCGCACAGTATTGGTCTGTTTTTATTTTTGCATAATGAACAGGTTAATTTGCACATACTCCTCTGTTTAATGTCAGCTATGTTTAAACTAAATTTTACATTCATCCACATACGGGCATAACAGAGACATTGGAGTTTTTTCTAGTCAAAAGCTTGAATGTAAAAATGCGAACGCTAACGGGCTTGTTTATCCGGCTTTTAATTCTTTGTCTCATGCAAATTCGCCGTGGAATAGAATCCATTGGAACACGCAGAATTCTCCTGCAATCTATCTTGGAAACGCGCCAACTACTTTGCAATTTTTATTTACTTTGTACATTTGTTTGCATACGACACGCCAGACTCTTGTTAAAGTGAAATTGATACGACACCGAGGATTAGTAAAATGTTTTGTATAACTTTTATGCGTCTCTCGGGCATGCTTACGAATTCCTCCGCAGAAGAGTGCAAGTAAATGAAACAACACGTGAGGTTACCGAAAACAATTTTCCCTGGTAATCGAAAATTATTTTTATCATGCAAATTGAATTAAAATGTTATTAATTTGGTAATAAAATAAAAATTTGGTGCTCCAATGGTGGAGAGTTGCAAGTTATATTTAAGAGCTTCATTCAGCGAAAATTATTAAATGATGGCACGAGAAGTTTTTCCTTTCCATCACCATGAATTTTCCTTTCCTTCACACATATGTAGAAGCAGAGTTGCGTTAATTTAAATATATACATTGTAATTGAATTACATAATTTAATTACATAATGTAATTGCACAATATGAATTTATGAATATATACCATGCTCATCACTTATACTAATCTTTTTCTTTATCCACCTCTTATACTTCTTATATATAATTCATAATTACACTGTATTTAGTAATTGTATTTCAATTGTAAAAACGAATTATATATATACAGGGTGTTCGCGATAATTTGTACCAACGTTTTTTCGTAAACAATTTTTGCCCTTGAATGACCTTGAAAACCATAGTATACTACCTGGTTGAACTCGTCTTAATGCCAGCTTTCATTTGATGTAAAAAAATATGTAGCATTTCGTTAAAAAAAATTATGGTCACCTCTGTTTCTAGAAAAATCTTGAAAATGAAAAAAATTGAGATACGCTATCATATTGCTAGTAAAATATACTACAACTTCCTCCTCTTCGGTTTTTTCCTAATGTCTACAGTTTAAGAAAAAAACTTTGGTTCAAATTATCGCGAACACCCTGTATATGTGTGTATTAGTAATTGAATTGAATGAGAGACCCAAAATTACAAATTACACTGTAATTTAATTGAACGAAGAGACCGAATTTAGAATTACGAAATAATTGATGACAATGTAATTGAATTACTTTGTAATTACTACTCGTGAAGTAATTTAATTGTAATCCAACATAACTCTGTGTGAAAATCTCCAAAGGTCGTTTCTATATTCTCTAATAACAAATATTTTGAAATTATTAACAAGTACGGTATTAATCAATTTCGTACGAAGTTTACGTATTCTTGAGAAGCTCTATGTCTGTCTCCTTCTTTCTAATACAATTTCATATGTGTCCTTGTCGGATACCTCCTTGCTAGTCATGCGTTCCTAATACGTGCGTAGTACATATCAGGGAATTCGAAGTATCGTAGAGAAGAAGGTGGCACAAGTTCTCGGTCTCCTTGTCGCATACCAACTCTGTCCTTGTCTTACACATGGCGAATAGACGGAACATTAGTTCACAAGTCCGCCACCATAGATGACGCAACTGTTCCGTCCTTGGATACCCTCCTTCTTATTCATGCGTCCCTAATACTTCGCCTAATACATACCAAGGAATTCGAAGTACCGTAGAGAAGAAGGTGGCACAAATTCTCTCTGTTTGTCCTTGTCGGATACCTACTTGTCAATCATACGTCCCTAAAACTTTGTCTAATGACATACCAGGGTATTCGAAGTATCGCAGAGAAGAAGGTGGCACAAGTTCTCTCTGTCTCCTTGTCGCACACCAACTCTGTCCTTGCTTACACATGGCGAATATACGGAACATTAGTTCACAAGTCCGCCACCATAGATGACGCCACTGTCCCGTCCTTTGTAGGGAGTTTGCGTTAGCGTCACCATTCCCCTAGGTCGCGCCTAGGGAGAACACCTACCAGAGAGGATAGGAGCTATACATCGTGACCAAATAACTGATCGCATAATCATAATCAAACCACCGACAACACAAGCCTGCATTAGCGACGTCGTGTGGAAACATTTATGCTCTGTTCACTGATATAGGGATTTATTCAAAATTAAAAGTATGTACACACGTAATTCTAGAAACTTCCATATATAATTTTCTAATGAAAAAAACGTCTTGCGCTTCAATATTTAAATAATAAATTTCCACGCTAAATTCAATATCCCACTTGATGCCGCTCAATCTAGAGAAATAATTAATTCGAACATTTGCCACATAGTGTCGTTGCGTTTAACAGAGCGCATGCCTCGAACTCGAGCGAATTCCAACGGATAACATGAAATTGACAGACGTTCAGCATTGATTGTGATTTCGACTGCTCGAGAGAAACAATTGCGTTGTTATTGCATAATGTGAGTAAACATGAAAATTTTTGTAAATTGATCTGGAACTTCGAATAAATCGTAGTAAATTGGCTGATTTCTCGAAGTATTCAAGATTTCTATTGATATATTGAAAATTGAGTGTGTAATTTGAATATTATAACGTGGGCACATTGTTTTCGGGTCATCCACTACATAGTTCTGCTTGTTTGACAGATTAAACGACGTGGATAAGTGGTAAAACGTAAAGATGATGCTCGCGAGGGTGTGTAGAGCTGGTACTTTACCAACTCTATCTGTTATTCTGAAAAATCCTGTCGCCTCGAAGCCACTTATTCCGAGGATAAAGTCTTCGAGATTGTTCGCCAGCGATGGACGTAGTGCTTATACTAGATCTGCTCGCAGATCTGCTACCATTAAGGAACAAGTTATGGCTCCTGCAGGAGAAACAGGTACAAATTATCATTCAAAACGGAGAAATGAAAGTTTCGCTTAACATGATGCAATCGTGGGGCTATAATACATGACTTACAGTGATGTATATAGTCACACACGACAACTTCGTATGTTATTATTTACGACTAATATTCTGTACGAAAACAGTTGATACGTATATTAAGCTCAACAAATATTTATAATACTAACAACACTAAAGTATGCATCTCTCGAAACTATGCAACCTTGTATAAACATTCTTTGCTACGAATAATAATAATGACGAAAAATCAAGGTGGTAATATCTGGTGAATCACCCTGTATACTACTATACGTATAACAAGTTGACTGTACTAGTATGTCATTGTCCATGCTCTTTCCAACTCAAATCTGAAATATTAAGGCATTAATAGCAACTAATGTTTTTGTTAAATATTATAGTTATTATTGAACATTTGTAGCTTTCAACATCGGAAAGGGTGCTGTGGCTGGTGGCACTGTAATAGGTCTAGGTGCTTTATGTTATTATGGATTAGGTCTTTCCTCGTCTACAGGTGCCATAGATCAAGCAGCGTACGTTCTTTATCTAACAGTATTATTATAATGCTATTTTATAGAGGCATGCGAGAACCCAAAAATGTTTAGTGAAGAACTTCGGTTTCGCCACTTGGAGTTTTTATGTGACAGAACTATTTGATATAATAGAAAAGAAAGATAGGGACAGGTTTTCGAGTTTTGGGTTCTTGCACACTGCTACTATTTTACCATAGCTGTACCCTCGAGGGAAATTTAAATAATTATATAATTTTCCACAGATTATGGCCCCAATATGTGAGAGATAGAATTAAAGATACGTATGCATATTTTGGCGCATCTATAGCAGCCAGTGCAGCATCTGCTGCTGTTTGTCTAAGATCGCCAACTATAATGAATATGGTCATGCGTCAAGGATGGGGAGCTTTGGTTGTTACCATGGTGGCTATGATTGGCAGTGGAATGGTTGTTCATAGTATTCCTTACCAGGAAGGCTTTGGAGCAAAACAAATGGCATGGCTAGCTCACACTGGTATTGTTGGCGCAGTTCTTGCGCCTTTATACTTGTTCGGTGGTCCTTTGGTACTTAGAGCAGCATGGTATACTGCTGGAGCGGTTGGTGGTTTGTCAACGGTAGCTGTTTGCGCTCCAAGCGAAAAGTTTTTGAACATGGGAGGACCGCTAGCACTTGGTCTAGGGGTAGTGTTCGCAAGCTCTGTGGGTACAATGTTCTTGCCTCCAACCACAGCTCTTGGAGCTGGTTTACACTCGATGGCTTTATACGGAGGTTTGGTCTTGTTCTCCATGTTCCTTCTGTATGATACGCAAAGAATTATTAAACGAGCAGAGATGCATCCGAATTATGCATATGATGGAAGGAAATACGATCCAGTCAACAAGTATGTAATTCTTTCTTTAAATTGTGTATGTATACTATACGTTAATACGATATATTAATATAAATCTTCTATGCTTTAGTGCCATCTCTATTTACATGGACACAATAAACATTTTCACAAGGATCCTCATGATACTGGCTGGTGGAGGCACTAGGCGAAAGTAAAATTGTAAATATTACTTGATCAGAAAGACACCAAATCGAGAAATCCTAATTTATCATTGTACGGAAGGTACAATGGGTGTTACTAATGTGTAACAATATGCTGAATAAATAAGTTTCTTGATAATGATGTATTTTATATTATAGTCGATAGATAATATACTGTAAATTATTGATTTATTTCAAATAAAGTATAAAAACTGAAACTATCATATCTATAAAAAGTAAGGAAACCATACGGTAATCTTCCTGAATTTTTAAAAAAGAATTAACGAATTAATAGTTTAACTATTAGCGATAAAATTAAATGCACTTTATTGTCGTTTCTCAACCATACTGTTTGAGAACAAAGTAAGACACGGCTGCTAAGATATAATTGTAGGTATTTTACAAATTTAAACTATCGACTTAATTCTAAATCGAGGTACAGTGAAAGAGTTCGTTGACGTGGTGCACGTGGTATGGATGGTGTCGTGATAAACGGATAAAGCTAACTGATGTGCTTATTCGTAACTTAAGTACATTGTTTTAGCTTCCGAGATTTATCGTAAATTTTGATATATTAAATATTAAAGAAATATATTCAGTTCACACTTGATTCCACGAACTTCGAACTATGTATGTATGATACAAATGTACCTTAAATGACTTTTATATAACAAGTGTTGCTAAACTATAGATGTAATTACATCGGTGTATATACACAACTCGTATGTATATGCACAATGGGTGTGTCAACCCTTTTAAATTAAACTTAAATACTCTCCTAAAAAAAATAAAGTTTTTATTAAAATAAACGGATGAACAGGAAGGAAATATTGAGATGTATAAACCAATATTATAAAAAGTATTCGAAGTGTTCGAACGTTTCATTTGCAAGCGATAACAATTTTTTACACAAATGTTTAAATAAGTAACTGCCTCTGAAACTGAAAGGGTTAAGAGTATGCGTGACAAATCGATGATCTTGAATGATCGGAAGAGGATCTTGGAAAGATTGTTTCGTTCTCTTATTGCCTATTAAATTACTGATACGTATTTTATCTGATATATTTCCTTTGACAGAAAAGTACGTTCGTTCATTGTTTGAATTTAAGAAAAAACCTTTGATTTATTATTAATGATTAGACTGCGAATCTTTATGATTAGAAAAATTCAAGAATATTGCAATGTTGTTTTTAACGTAACAAAGTCATAAATCGAAGTCGAAATGAAATCAATTTTTATTTTATTCCTGCTTCCCACAATCGATGCAGAATATTTTTATTTTGCATGAAAATCCACAATCTATTAATGATTCGTTTTGACAGCGATGGAATTCGTTTTAAAGTTGATAGTATTGTAGTTGGTATTGCACTCGGTATTGCATTCGGTATCAGCAAGTACATTTAGGCATTAAGAGTTTGTAAATCTACACGTTCGAATCTGATTTCGGCGATGATGAAGAGGAATGCCTCCTAAGATAACCAGCGAACAGCTGCCTCGCTTGATTGAGCACTCGAAGTACGTTGTGTCGTCGGACCATTTTATCAAAATGCATGGCCATTTCGTTATAATCCATTTGATTACGCATGACAAAGTCTCTGTGTTGAAGCAGAAGTGTAATGCACAGAAACATAAGGAAGGGATTGCCACCGCCAAATTCATTCGGTGGAGGTAAAGAACTTTCTCCTAGCTGATCTTCGTTCGTACCCGCTGGTATAAGATTCATGAGTTCTGTAGCTTCTTCACAGTGTTCTTGTACCGGTTGCTTAGTTGGACTTTCGGGTATAGCTGCGCTTTGATGCCAACTTTCTGTTTCTTCGCTATCTGATGCCGATTCAGACCTGCATTATACGTATACATACACGGTAAGTAATCTTACTTCTAGCGATTATCAGTTTCAGGGTTTACAAGAAGTAATTTATACCTAGTAGTACGTTTTAATAGTCTAATAGGAGTAACAGATTTAACACCATTTTGATCCTCCAATATCTCTCCGTCATATTCAAGTTCTGCTTGTTCATCCGGAGTAGCTGGATGAGCTTTAGGCTGTAACGTGTGAAGAGGATTCTCCCAAACGAAAACGTCTGCGGCTGGACTACATCTTGCTAGTTCCGTGTCTGTTTCATTTTCAACAAGTTCACTTTCTCGTTTCGAAAGAACGCAATCGCACTGTTGATCGCTGGGCGGCGATGGTCCAAAGACTTGTCGATCCAGTGATTCTAATTCCAGTCTTAATTCTCTAGTCATCGAAGTAGTCATTGGAAAGAAATCTGTAGGATCGTCTGGTGAACTAGGCTCATCTTTTAACACCCTTATAACTCCGCTTTCACTCAAAACGCGTCTAGAAAACAAATCATTTCTAATGTTGTGAATTAAAATAATGTCGCATACGAGATTTCATCTTAAAAACACAGTTTATAATCAGCCTTAACTCTTATACGCTCCTCAAATATAGTTATACAAAAGATCGTTGAGAGATAATTTATGATGATACAAAGAATGATTACTGTATACTTTAATTCAACAAATTGTGCTTTACTAATTATTTTAAATAAATCAGTATAATCAGAGGGAAATTAAACATACTACGTTTTCTACAAATAGAGAAAACGTGAGAAATTTTACCCAAGGAGTTTAAAAGAGTTAACAAAAAAATATTCAATAAATAAACTAACCGTAATTCTGGCTCAGTATCGCTTGGCGTTACTTTACTACGATTAAGGCTTGTAAAATTCAAAAATTCATTCAGATTTTTTACCACGCGTGCGCATTTTTTCTCAGTTTCAGTTTGCTCGTTAATTTTATTTTGTTCTTTACTTGGTAAAGACAATCTCTCTTTCAGTTCCAGTAAGTTTACGCGTTTAGATTTGCCAGGTAGCGATCCTGTACTTAGGCACTTTTCCGTAGATTCAGTATTTCTTCGATTTTTTGTAGTTGTCAAATCATTTTCCGGTTCAGAGAATGTTTCGTAAGGAGAAGTTGATCTACAAATAACGATTTTCATTTCATAACAATAGTTCGTGAGATATTTTATATAAAAATCCAGACATGTAAAATTTAAAAAGAATTCTAGAGATCCTTCACCTAAAAAAATATTATTACAATTACATTATGACTCTATACACTATAAAACTCTTATAGGAGGCATTTTAGTAAAAGAATACTATATGTACTTGAATATTCTGTAATAAGAAATATGCAAGTTAAACGCAACAATATACATATACGTTCCTGGTATATGACAGGGTAGGGAACGCGCACGTGTGTAAATAATGTGACAAGCCTTTCTAACGGCTAATTATCGAACGCGCTTTCTGTGTGTACCTTTTTGTATCTCCGTTGGTTTCGGTTGAAGGTTGTATAGACTCCTCCGTATTCAATGTTTTTCTTTTTCCTGTCGCGGCAATGCTTGCGGAAGAACTTTGTCGTCTAATAGCGCAGACTTTTGTATACGCATTTTCACGAATATGCTTTACATTTGGACTTGGTGGTGGTGAAGGCGGAGGAAAGGGTACTTCAGCGAGATTAAGTTCTCCATTTGGTGGCGAAGCTGGTAACGCCGCCCACAAAACCTCGAGCATTCTTAACGCGTCATCCAAAGCAAATTCCCGCTTCATTTCCAACAAAAGCCATCGATAGCAAAACAATAGATCATCTGCTTGATGAGATTTCAGATATATGTAGAAGTTGGGATCGTAGTGCTGTAAACCTAGAAAGAATATAAATTAATGTAAGACGTCCTGTGTAATAAGATTCTTCACTTTTTAACAGAGTCTCTGCCTAATTTATTATACTTAACTTCTTACTCAATACTTTGAACAAGAGCTTGGATAATACACAATTATTAACATGTTTTACCCAGGCATACAATTTAATTTTATAGAACAGTGGTTGACATAAACCCTTAGAATTTTATTGGTCAAATAGCTGGTTATTAATAAACACTTTATTTCTTAAGAATTCCTGATGAGTGCAGCTCATTGTTATCTATTATTGGACACTTTGGAGTTGATGCAAAGATGGTACAAAAATATAGTAATTCTATGTCCCAAATTGTTAGTTACTAAAAGCGTAATTCCTAGACATTGTTTCACTATCTTTGTCACACAGTGACTAATTAGTGTGACCCTTTAACTAGTTTTTCAGCGTGTCTTGTGCACGAAAACTGTGGATTTTTATGCAAAATAAAAATTGTCTGCCTTAATTTCAAATTACAGGGACTACATCGACATTTATTTCTTCCCTCAATAATTTTAGTAAGCTGTAAATAATGCAACAATATGTTTAAATAATTTTAATGTCTTCTGGTTTTTGTATTTGGTCTACTAATTTTTGTTATAAATACATAAAATCCACAGTCTAATAATCATAGACTTGTGCCAACTCCGACTGCGGATCTTTATGCGAAATAAAAATATTCTGCATTGATTTAGAAAAGCAGGAATAAAATAAAAACTGATTTCATCCCTTAATGATTTTGTTACGTTAAAAACAACACTACGATATTCTTGAATTTTACTAATCCATTACTGTTTTATATTTCATCCAATTGATTTCTTCATAAATCCATAAAGATCCGCAGTCTAATAATAAAATATAATTGTTATACAGTAAAAGGAGTTAATAAAAGAAGGTTTGTTCAAGTTCAAATTTGTCATATGAGCACTACTGTATACTCAGTACCCTATGACTATCACAATAATGTATTAAAAAATCAAAAGCTGGTGTAAAATTCAAATGGCAAGTTATTATTTCTCTAAACTAAAAGCTATACACCTTCAGATCTGAATTCAAGTGACATCATTGTGCTGTATAAAAATGAATGAGATCTTATTTCAGACTGAAAATGTAACGTTAGGTTAAATTTCATGTACCTTCGGCTAAATGAGCAAATTTGGTGGTCATAGCAATTCCGTCAAGCATAAAGTTATCCTTTAATCTCCTCATCAAAGCACATAAACATATGTATGCTTGCGCTTCGTCCCTCATCGTAACGAGAAGCGGCGAAGCCAGATCGCTCATGCCTTGACAATAACTGACACTTGGATGATTCAAGGCATACGTAGTTAGAATGTTAAATAGACTGGCCGTGTTTTGGTTATCGTCGGATCCACCGTAAAACTTGTGATGCCTATCAGTTCTCAAAACGTCTTTACGCACCATACTCGTCACGTAGCCAAGGTCGCCGACATTCTGCCCCTTTTGAACTAAGGATTTCCACCTTTCCCGAAGATTTTGATACTCTTGCGACTTTTTCTTCATGTAGTCCATTCTCTCGCGTCCCGACATGCCTTCAGGGTACACATTTAGAATATGCTTCCAAACCACTTTGCGCAAACTGGGCTCAATCCCGCCAAAGTATATCACGGCCCTTAACTCCTTTGGATGTATCACCTGACCGATAGGATCCAGAAATCGCCTAAATTCAGCGTCTGTTAGCGGCTGCCGCGGTGGCTGTATAGTCTGCTGATGCGAATCCTCGCCCAAGTTACCTAGAGCACGCTGAACCATGTTCAGCGTTCTCTCCATCTGCAATATTATTACGTTAGAACTATAGAGTTGAAGTACAAAAGGTGTATGTATTTATGTACGTGTGTATATTAACAACCAACCCTTTACAGCTAAATTTATAAAAATAGAAAATCAGACATAACAGAAGTATTGTAAAATTACAACAGATTGCAAAAAAGGAAGACAGATTGAAATGTGTGTTTATTCGTGTGTTCAATTTTGTTAATAAACCCGTTTTGGCTTTTCCTTACACATTCTAAACTGTAGGCTTGTTTAGTTTATGCGAGTACAGTATTGTAATCAATCCAATCATAAAACTTCTTTAATCTTAAGAATTTTCTTATGAAACTTCTATCAACATATTTGTAACACCAAACATCACACGATTTGCATCATATTTCTTCAATTCACGATACAGTGGAACGTCGATTAACCGAACTAATCAGTGGGGCAGTGTTTGCACTACTACTATATTGCATACTACTCTCTTTCACTGTTGTTAATACTAACTCTTTCAAGTATTGAGTTCTGAGGATATACAGGGTGGTTCACCAGATATTAGCACCTCGATTTTCGTCATTATTATTATTAGTAGCGAAGAATGTTTGTATAAGGTTTTGCCAAAATATGCCAAAATACATATTTATATGTTAAAATTACATTTATATATATGCCAACATATTTAATAATGTAAACAATATTTTGAATAATAGAATAGCAATTTTTGGTGGTGACTCTGAGTCACCACTCGAGTGCTAAGGGTTAGAGTTCAAAAATATGAACCATTTTAAACTACATTTCAACAAGAGTTTGTACAGCTCATGAATAATTGAAATTCTACTCGTTACGTTAAAGGAACGTGTTGTTATCACTGCTGCAAGGCACGTGGAGAGTTGGCACTTCGAAACAAGATAAGTAGCCACCTAACGTGACACACAATCGCAGTAAACTAAGAAGGTAATACTACTCGCCTTATTCATTATGAGACCAGGTAACTTGGGTGTTCTATATGGAAACCCAGTTTCCTGCCGCGTTGACACTTCCTGAGCATTCTGCTCCCAGTAGCACTCGCAGTCACCCGTTTCTCCGAATGGTTTCAAGTTGACTTGAAGATACAAATACGGTTCGGATGCACTGAAACAATCGACTTTCGATCAATCTTACCAAATCTTATCGTACAATATCGAATCCCGTCAGATTTATCCGAGTATTACCTAATGAATGCAGCATCCAAGTCCCAGTCGGAAAGTAGGAACAAATATGTTTCTGATCCGTAATCGTCTATCGCTCGATACGAAACGGTGAACTCACTGTAAAAAAAAAAGAGAAGAAAACAAATATTAGGCTTTCGACTAACAGGAAACATCTCCAAACTCGTATACGTTAATTGAAATAAATTAGTTGTGAGATGTATGAAACATTTCTTTGATTTCATAATACGAAATCAAACTTACTGTATGGTGTAAAAAGCGTGGTCTAAACATTGTAATATAAATTTACGATATTAAGAATTGAAAAAAAACTTTTATTTTTAAATGGCATTATGTATTTTTTAGTACATGCTATTGTAAGCGACGTCAAGACGAATTTAATGACTAGATTGTTGGAAATGGGTTAAGAAAATCACAGAAACACTGTTGAATTAACTTTAAGAATATTTTATTACACAGCGCGGAAGGTCTCTTTGACTAGTGGACTCGAAGTGAAAAAGGAAAAACGAAAGTTGTAGGGGAGGAAGAGTTTATCTGTCGCCCCCTTGACTTTTAGGAAAAACCCTAACCTGCATAGTTTACGGCACAGGCCCTTGACTACGACGAATACCAGGTCTATTGTTCTTTGATAGAGAACCTACAGTGTTTCTCATATAAACGAAATTCATTTTTGCACTGTGTTGCATTATCATTACTAATAATCCAACATAGATTGCGGATTTTATCCACTTATGACAAAAATGGGCACGTGCAATTTCAAGCAGTGGACGAATTACGAAGATTTAGGGACATCAGTGTATTAATTTCAGCTTAGTAAGACAATTAATAGAAGAAAGAAATTTCTATTTGGCTCCTGTGTATTGCAATCGATGCAAACATTTTTTCTTTAAAATAAAAACTTTTACTTTTAAATGGCATTATGTATTTTATAGTACATGCCATTGTAAGCGAAGTCAAGACGAATTTAATGACTAGATTGCGGATTTTGTTCACTTATGATAAAAATGGCCACGTGCAATTTCAAACAGTGGACGAATTACGAAGCTTTAGGGACATCAGTGTATTAATTTCAGCTTAATAAGACAATTAATAGAAAAAAGAAACTATTTGGTTCGTGTATCTTGCAATCGACACAAACATTTTTTTATATTGCATAAAGATCCGCAGTCTATTAATGACTTAACATGCTATGATCTTGAAGTAACCTTGAACTGAGAAATGGTTACGAATTTATTAAGAACTAGTATAAAAAGTTAAACGATATTGTTTTTTGTATTAGTTTAAACTTCATTTTCTTTATGAGAAGAATTACTTCGAAAACTATAGACTCGTGACGATTTCTTAGTTCAAGGTCAGCTCAAGGTCATTAAATACGTCTTGCGGTTGTTTACAATGCTATGCTAATGTTTGGGCCAGTCTGTACACAATAAAGGCTTAGAGATTATCCATTGAAATATTCAGTTTTCAGAAGTTGCTTTAGTTGTTCGTTATTTTATTGAACTAACGATCGTCAGTGGGAGAACCAAAGAAAATTTGTAATTTAAAAGCATAAATAATTCATATTCGAACGGTCTCATCGATGAAGTTTAATTGCAGTACTTCCAATGATATCGTTAATATATAATAGTACAATTGTTTTACCCTTTGATGTCGAACGCTTTGATGAGTATGCTCTGAAGTACTTCGATGGATGTTATCTGTGGGTCCACGCTGAATTTCCGGTATTCGGGTTGATGTCTGGTCTCACATTTCTACGCATAGACGACACATGCAATGTTTAATACAGATTATTCGCAGAGAAGTGCGCACACTTCAATGAAAGAGTTACATACATCTAGGTCAGTAGTCGGCAAACTCAATAGTCAAAAGAGCTAAATGTCAGCAGTACATACAACGATTTAGATTTCTTTTAAGAGCCAAATTCCTTTACAACAACCGTGTTTTTAGAAGTCGGTTAAAACTAGGTACACTATATGAAACTAGATATCATACTTTACAATAATGCTCTTTATTTGAATTTAGATATAACACACTGACTGAATGAGAATTGTATTAAAATACTATTAAATTAAAATAAAATTAATTTGTTTTAAACACGTCATTCGTGGAAGCACTCAAGCAGCCAAAGTGCCGCATGTGGCTCGCGAGCCGTAGTTTGCCGACCACTTATCCAGGTCAATAAAAAAATCAATTTTTCCAAAATATTTCTACAACAGCTACCTTCATCTTTTAACGGGGGATGATGATAATTCGGAAAGAATAAAATCTGTCGGCACACAATGATGGATAACCGAAAATTTTATTGAAAAAATGTCACATCAACATAGTTTCATGATCAAAAAACGTTTATGTTACTTTCTTCATAATTTTACCTTATTCTACTACATTTCAGCTTTAACCTCGTCCAAGAATGATTGGACTATCTCATTTCTAGCAAAAGTTCTACGACTTTGACACGAAGTTCATCGGTTTGGCCCACTGTACGCTGATAGACATTGACAGAAGTTCATCGAGAGAGTTGAGAATGCTCAATGACTGATTTGAAAATGTTGAATGGTTTATGCTTGATTTGAGAATACTGAATACAGTGTTATCTCTGTAACTGTTGGAAACGATTCTACTACCGTAACTGTTGAAATTTTATCCCCGCCATTAGGCGAAACCACCTTGGAGCCAGTCAACCGGTAAACACGTTCGACGACCGGACGGTCGGGTTAACGGTGAGACTCACGCTGATGCATCGAAGCAAAGCATTGAAATTTATTCTAATTTTTCTCGGTATCTCATCTTGGACAAAGAGACAGCTCTTTATGGTTGGTCATTCAACAATACGGTTTACTTCCAATTAACAAAAATGTAGTTAGATCGTTTTCGGAAATCAAACATCACACTGTAAATCAGCTATGTATATTTTCCTTGAAATTAAACATTTTAAAGGTAACTGTATAAAGCTCCTTGTTTTTGTACTTAATTATAAAAAATTTTAGTAACGTATACGCAGAGTTGGGAAAAAAATTTCATTTAAATAAAAATTTTGCCCAACTCTGCGTATATGCTATTCTCGAAAAACTCGTCATGTTTTTGTAAATGTTCTTAAAATTACACACTGTTTGAAATACCTTACGATTATTAGTTAACGAACAATGGTTTCCTTCTTTATCGCTTATTATACGCTCCACATGATGCAACACACGATGCGATCAGAATACGAAACTATATAATTTTAGCTAATAAAATTCTTATTTCTCTTTTACGGGCTCAAAGTTATCGCCTGACCCAGTTGATTACAAAATAAAATAGTTTCATGAGACGCGAGGTACCATCAGCGATTCTATCAGGAATTTTTTTTAGGAAATAATTATGAAGTTACCCACACCTAACATTATTTAATTTTTTACTTTCTGAAGAATACTGTACCTCGGATTTTATGTAATTAAAATTATATGAGGGATATCAACATATTATCTTCAGCATATTCAAATTATTCAAGAAAGATAGATACAATTCATATTCTTAGATACAATTTCAATTTCACATAGAAATTCGCAGTGATTATAGTCATCTAACTGTATGTAATAAACGTGTTAACTTCAATTGAGTTTACTATTAAAATACTTAAAGTTATGTATAATTTATGTATAATTCGTCATACAATACATTTATAAATATATATATGTATGTACGTGTATACAGGGTGGGGCAATAACTATGACCACTTTAAATATTGCCGTTATTTGTAATAATATGAAAAAATGTTGTATACAAAACTTACACGATATAGAGGGGGGCATATTGTGACACAAACATTTTCTACGTGGGTGGATGCATAGAGGAGATTTCAAGGTCACCTTGAGTTTTTTTAAATGGAAAGATATACTTTCTGTGTCATGAATCGATAGATTATCGAATTCTGAGTAAAAATGTATTGACCTCCATATGTCCTAAATCTAATAGTTAACGAGATATCATCGAAATAATTTTCATTCTTCTCTGGAACCTCTAAGGGCAGTTTTGACCATCTTATTCGGCTAGGCCCTTTCCAAAGTTTGACTACAGAAATATTTTAATATAAAATCAGCATTTATTGTACTATCAATAAATTTATAAACAAACCCTAGAGTTGAATTAGTTATTAGACATTTTAATAAGATTTAGACTAACCGGTATATTAATTTGTGATAATTTCGATAGAAACCGAGTAATTCGTGCAATACGAAGAAATGAAAGTCTTCATTGTTAGCGGATCGAGGAGATTTTGTATTGTTAATCACTTAAAAGCAAAACTAAAATTGTAATTTTTGAAGTATATGTAAATTGAAATACCGCTATTGCGAAATTACTTGTACCGCAACATAATCGTTACCTTTATACATTTTTTTCATGCCCGTCCTTTGTTCTAAATGTTTATTCATCTTTCTTTTTTATTTATCTATATTTGATAAATCTTAATTTTCTTTTTAACATTCTGCGAATATACGTCGTACACGTAAATGATTCGTTTAGTATGCAGATGAAATTTGATTGTATCGATCTGTGACTACTTGTAGCTACTCTTCAACGTTAAACCCAAGGATCCATGAGAGTGCAGATTAACGTCACCTTCGCCTTTGCATCGTTTTCCCAGCACAATTAACCCTTACTCAATGATAGACGGGATATATTGACCTACCTGCTAAAACGCTTAATGAAGTGTGACAAATCTTATCCTCATCCATCTAATATACATAAATACATTAATGTCTCGATATACCGGGAGGACCAATAACTTTCACCACCTTGAAGATTTTACGCAATTATAACAAAAATTTGCACGTACAATTTAAAGCAGCGGACATGTTAAAAATATTTAAGGACATCGATGTATTATTTTCAGCTTAATCGTTTTAGGTCCGAACGTCTTACGTCACAAAAATACGTCTAAAAGACGCTTTTACGGCTGAAATGAGATGTCTAAAAGACGCCTTAAACGTCTAAAAGACGTCTTAAACATCTAAACGGGCACCTTAAAGACGTCTGAAAAAGGCTTCTACGAGCCGTCAATAGTTCGTCTAAAAGACGTCTTAAACATCTAAACAGGCACCTTAAAGACGTCTTAAACATCTAAACAGGCACCTTAAAGACGTCTGAAAAAGACTTCTACAAGCCGTCAATAGTTCGTCTAAAAGACGTCTTTAAGACATACCGTTTTGTAACATGAAACATTCTGGAGACCTTCCAGCGACATTTCAGCGATCGCCGAGCAACTTTCGAGGCGTCTTTTAGACGTCTAAATGTCTTGCGGCAGGCGTCTTAAATACGTCTTCTAGACGTCTCAGTACTATCTGGAATCCCTCGTATCACACGAAATAAAGCGTGGAACAGTTTCAAAAATAAAATGAATGTATTACGTTCTACTAAAATTGATAAGTGCATACAAATTAACGATGTCCTGATCACTGAAAAATATGATTCTTCTACATTCTACACTATATAAAATTCTTCGAACCTGATACATATTTTTCCAATGCAGTTTTGGGCAGAATGTGTCTGAAACTTAGACTCCGATAGCCGATTTGCTATTATAACTTCGCGTGTTCTTTGAATTTCTATAAACTTGGTTTATAATGCTTCTGAAATATTAATTTACGAAAATATGTCTAAAGATCAACACGTAAAATTTTTGAAATGGTCAGATTAAAATGTTTGATCGACTGTCAGTCTACCATTCGAAAGCGATTCGAGTTTGTTCAACCGAACGAAAGTGGAAAGCGTACACTATTACGTAAAATCGTCTTGTAACAAACCATTGTCGACTTATATAAAGGAGATGCACCATCTTTACACCGACAAGCGGCATTTCGTAACAGCATTTTCATTTAAACGGACTGGCATGTTAACCTTACGACTTCTGAGATCATAACTACCCCGTTTTATTGATTATTGCAATTCTGTCTTCTAGAAATCTATACAGGGCGAGCGGTAACTGGTGGTACGATCGAAACGGGAGTGACTCTACATAAAAAAAAAGAGAAGTCGAAAACTTGAAGTAAAATTTGTTCATACGAAGCTTTGTTTCCAAGTAAATTAACTTTGAAAATCCGCCAAGTTCGTGTGCTTAGCATTTGTAAGTAGAACCGGTAGGTCATGAATAGACGATTCCTATTTCGTAGCATGCATGTTCGCCAAATTGTCAAAATTGATTTTCTCAGAAACAAAGCCCCGTATTCGAACTTGTTTCTCAAAGGAATATGTACTAACTTCTTGACATACAAAGGCGTCTCAGATAAATTCAAGTAACATATTGTTTAATATTAATAGCAAATTCATTGATAAGTTTACACAAATAATAAGTAGACTGCGGATCATTTTGCAAAATAAAAATTATCTGCATCAATTGTGAGAAACAGGAGTCAAACAAAATTGTCATTCTCCTTTTTTAATAACTTCCACGTGATGAAAATAATATATCAATATTTGTAAACTCTTTTAAAGGGTCATCGTCTTTAAAGTCTGTTAGAGGGTGCCATTTAAAACAGAGAAAAAGTTACAATTATCTAATAATGTCAATCTAATTTTCAGCTTGTTAAAATTATTGGTGTAAGAATTAAGCGTCTATCTGGCTTCGGTCTCTTACAAATGAAGCAGACAATTTTCATTTCACTGCAGTAGTTATTACTAGACTGCGGATTTTATGCATTTATAACAAAAATGAGTAAATGCCATTTAAAACAGAGAAAAAGTTACAATGATCTAATAATGCCAATTTAGTTTCAGTTTGTTAAAATTATTAATGTAAAAATTGAACGTCTGTCTGGCTCCAGTCTCTTGCAAATGATGCAGACGATTTTTATTTTGCATAAAAATCTGCAGTCTAGTTATTACCACGAAGGCTTTACAGAACCTGTCCCTCATTTTTATTTCACAAAACAGTGAGGAAAAATCGTACATCAATTTTTAAGGAGTTGTTGTAAAAAGAAGGTTCCACTCTTCAAATCTACGACAGTTTCATTTATGAGAAAAATTTTTTAAAATTTATTGCGATGTATGAATTCGCAGCATTTTTTAGGGAAAATGAGTCTTTAGTTCCCAACCTGCTACATCATGTAAAAATGTCTTAGTGGAAAATGAACGCCGCTATGCAAAATTAGAGGCTTCAAGCTTTAAAATGAGTCCAGATTTATGGTTATACTATTTGTTTTTACGAAATTACCAGAATTTAAACATCGACCATTATTCGAGAATCGAAAATGTAGTGTTTAAATACTTTTTGGATCAACTGTAGGAACTAGTATGTCTGCGGGTAGTATGCTACACGAATTTCTAATCGCACCATTTTGCCGCAGTATGTACTGCGGGACTATTTACTCAGCAGTAGTTGAAGCATCATCGTTTTAATTATTTTTCCGGAACGATGGTTATTCTAATTACAGAACGAAAATGGGAGTGCTATACTTCGAAAAAAAAACATTAAAAACTTTAGTTTTCGAAAAAGAAATTTGTGATTTTAAAATACGCATAAAAACTTTTAAAATGATATTTAGTGGTGTTTCGTCCAGTATTATTCGTACAGTGTCGTAAATAATTAAATAACGGATGCAGCAAAATTTAGTAATCACTCAAAATTCATTAAACCAAGATAGTTGATGTTAACTTAGAAAACTGCTTGTGCTAAAGTAAACATTCTGTATTATGCTTTTCTACATTTGGTAATATTGTATAATCTACTGAAAAAATATTTTGTCGTATAACAATCGTAGAAAACAATAAAATTATCGTAGATTTTACATAATTTAAATGAAATCAGTTTGGTTTCTTTATTGTTCTTTGAAATTGTTCCTTTAATTTATTAGCATTTTCGAGATAACGGATAGTTTGTGTTTGATTCTCTAAAAATATTTTAAATTGTATGTTACATTAATACATACTTAATTTGAATTTAATATAGCATCTATTTTTTTCTAATTTAATTTATTTAATTTATTTAGTTGATTTCTCGGATATTAAATACTGATTCAGTATTTATTTTTATTAACGATTAAATAGTTTATTCACAAGTTACAATGGTCCTACAGTCTTGATTTTATTGTTTCAAATTGTACGACCTACGTACTAGTTCGTTTTTAATAAAATAATACCATCAATATACATTTTATTTATCATAGTTTAAATAGTTAATGTCATCGTGCTATTTGTAATAAAAGTTCTTGTAATAAAAGTAAACAAAGCCACACGTATAAACAATAAAGAATCGAATTTCAAAATGTGCAAAGTATTTTCGTTTTCTTGAATTGTTCAAGTTATATATCATTTATGTTAAACTCACTTTTTTCACAAAATCTGCTGTAATTGTAAAATAACATACGTATTACAAAAGACTTCTTTATTCCATTTTACATTGTCCTTTCAGTTATTTGCAGTAATTAAACACATTTTTCTTTTGTTCCCCCCACGTTAGCAATCAATGTCAACAGGCGAAAGTCAACATTACTCTTATCTCGCTTTCTCCAGTAGTTGACTGATTATTTTTCTTTATCTTTTTCAGTAACTCCACTGAGATTCTCGAAGACGTTTACTAGAATATTTTCATTATTCACTGTTTCTAACAAGTAATGCTAAATATCATTCTCAAATTCGAAATAAAACGATTCACATAATATACATATGAACTATGTACCATCAAACCAACAATGATGGTGAAAATCACATATGAGTAGTATAATTTGCATTTTTAAATTGATAATAAGGTTCAGATAACAATTATCTTAGCCTTAACACTACCGAATTCGATAACGCTCTGGTATCAATTTTTTAAATAATTGTTTGTTTTATCAATACGACAGTAGCATCATTATTTCAAATACATTGTTTTATACAACCGGTTCATTTTTGACGCGAAACATGTTTCTGCTAACAACGCCGAAACTTGACCGAATTTGCACGCGCCCGTTTAATATCAACCGTGCTAAATATTTTAACCTGTTAACCAGCGAGGACGAGTTAACTCGTCATTGAGAAATGGTTCTCACGTGTACTGAATGGCAACCCATAATTCATTTCTTATTTATCACTGTAGAATGTAGCAGAACGTTCGAAAAAATGTAATTATATTTCATTCATAGAAATTATATTCATAAATTATGTTTCATAGTCACCCTTTCGTCCGCCTAGAATTCACAACGTCTTTATAATATATAATTCATGTTTTATTTATCACTGTAGGATGTAGTAGAACGTTCGAAAAAATGTAAGTTTATATAAACGAAAAATATTCGCAAGGAATCGCAGGGAAACATTATGTATCGCGCTACGAATTATATTGTGCCGTTGAATAAACTTTGTATTTTACATGTACAACAATAATCTAAAATAAAATTGTTACAATTTACGTTCGCTCTGTGTCGATCATATTTTTTCACTGTCTATCATTTGTTTAAAAGAAGTGATAGCTTTTTGGTTTTTTATGGTTATAATTCTATCAAATACGAATTATGACGTACATACTGCGTTGGTTACTGCGTAAACTCGTCTTTTAAAATTAGGACAAGCTGTGCTTCTGGAAAACGAGCTTCCCGATTGACAGATTAAATAAAAAAAAAAAAAGAGGAGTTCTCGAGGTCAGATGAAACGAAAACGGAACTGTACCTTCACTTTGACGCGAACGGCCTCCCTAGGACAGCCGAACATGTTTGATGTTGATATGTAGACTTTCTCATGTATCGAAGGAGGCTGCTCGGCGATTCAAGATAACTCTGGGTCCTTAAAAAATATCCGCGCCTCCTCAAGTATATTGACACCGCATCGAAGAGAACCCGACATTCTTGCGCTCGACACTGCTCGACACCGAACTGACCGAACAGTTTTTCTAGGTTAATTCGTTTCACGCGGTGTAGGTGGATTCAGCTCTCGGACTCTCCTCTCTCTCTGCAGGAAGCATCCTATCCAATCCTATCCCTTATCCGTTAGGATACACCACTTCGATTCTCGAAGGATCAGAGTTCTTAATCACACGCACACGCACACACATACACCAGTTGACACTCGAAGGCGATCCACGCACGGTTAGAAAAATGAACTCTTTTCGAACCGACTGTTAACGGCGGCTAGCTTCAAGATGTTACCGAAAGGATTATTTCGCGCCTCCCTTGAACTTTCGTGCACGGGTCGACGGTGTCACCATGACATCGTTGGCAACTCGAAAACCATGTTCGATCCTCCGGCCTATGCGTCCCTTTCTTCCGTAAAAACCAGTAAAAACCACTGGCTCCGGCTCGGGGAGACGGACAGCAGAGTTTCGGAACGTGACGACTGGAACAAAGACAGACCGAATCGCTCGGGAGAATTGCCGTCACTCCGTCACGTTTTCGCGCGAGTGAATAGAGAAAGATCGAGAATGAGAGGACCGAGCGACTTGAAGTCCGCCGCACATGTTACGTTTAGCTCGTTGCCGCGCGTATCGATTAATCTTGAATGTTGCTGTTCAACATACAATCTATGAAAGCTTTATTTGTTCGATTAACATATAACATTTTTCTATGTACATACAATTTGAGATCTTAAAAAATAATAGACCATTAAGAAAGAACTCAAATCGTACACCTATATCATTTTATTAGCAAAAATAAAGAGATATAGTACATTTCAATGTCACAAAATTGAACTTAATCTTCAATGTTGTTGTTCTATATACAGTTACTCACAAGATAAAAGCTTTATGACGAGGAAATGTACTGGGTTCTTTTTTGTTAACAAAGCGATATAAAATCCATTGTTTCAGTTATTTTTGTTAACTAATTATTTATTACGACCTCACAATGTGTATACAAACATTTGATATGCGAAAAAACTATTTCTTTTCTGTTAATCGAGCAAATAAGACTTTTTATAACTTGTGTACGCTCAATTTTGTTAGTAGACTGTAGATTCTCGGTTATCCCCCGCTCGATTCACTCGTATCGAATTTTTGTTCAAGTATTCATGAATGAAATAATGCATAAACTAACCCGGCATCAATTTATCGTTATGGATATATCTAGCGTGCAAATAGAACGTTACTTTTCATGCTGATGCGAAAGCACTTTTTAAACAAGTTCTAATAAAATATAAAATCACTAAACTTGGATAAAGTATAAAGATGGAATCAGTCATTATTATATTGTAATGATGCGGTTAATCTCATTATTCATTTGATTGGACATATATTACTCTAAAAACTATTGAATCTTTTGGAGGAAACGTACTTAATTATTCTATAATAAAAAATTATATATTGTCTTTTCATGTAGATCTCATCTACATTTTAATGTACATAGAATTACTTGAACGTTGAAAAATGCGTGACATACATTATGTATATTTGTCCCAACTTTATCATACTATATGTATGTGCAAATTACAATACTATTTGTAGTACGTATTTAAAAAAGAAAGTGGTTTCCTTGTTATAGCTCTATCCTGCATTCATCAATAATTTTTCAAACATTGCAAGCTATTCTGGAAACAATTGATGTCTAAGATTACATAAGAAACGTATATCGTAAAATACGTTATATTGTTAGAATTCTGTAAATAAACATTTGTATGTCCGTGGTTGTTAGAAAGCTGACAATGGCTTGAGTAGACGCTGCCGAGCAATTCTGCGTGTGCGTATATCTGAGATCCTGATACTTTTCGGGTAAATCCGGGTCAGCTCGGTTCGAGACCCGAATGATTGTCATACTATATACTATATACTACACATATGTGCCTGACTTTATCCGGAATTGTTCGGGTCCCGAAGTGACAATGAAATGAAAATGTCTTGCCCGAATCGTCCGGGTTCCGAACTGAACTGTCCCGCCCGAACCATTCGAGTATCGAACTCGCCCGATTTCCCCGGAAAGTATCAGGATCTCAGACGTGCGCACAATTATTCAGCACTCATTGTCAGCCGTGTTTACCAAAAATGGTTTGTTTGCAACCATATAAATACTTATTAGAGAATTCTAATTTCTAATTTATGGTAGTCACTGGCTCACGGATGTAATGTATGAGACTTTAAACAAAAAAAAAGTAAAACAAAGTATTATACAAAGTGGGACCTAAAATGAATTTTAAAAATTTTCGAATACCTCCACCCTAGTGTTTATCCTTGTTCTCTCTGTGTTCTGTTATTTGTTAACCCTTAAATTCGTCTGTATTGTATAAATTGTAAAAAGCTCAACTTTTATATGAGAAAACAAAACTGATATTTTTAATTGCAGATTATTTTGCAGGAGATTTTCCATAGCGCGAAAATTTGCATCTTTGCACTCGAATGGTGATTCTAAGGCGCCAGTAAAAATTGCCATACCATTATATAAATTGTAAGAAACTCAACTGTGGTATGAGAAAACAGGTTCAATTTGATGTGCACAATGTAAAAAAGATTACATAGAACAAAAATGATCTTGGTTGAAAGAAATGTCCGAAATCGGGTCTATAAGTTTATATGGTCTAAGGACCCCACGGAAGTGGACCGCAAAAATACATTAGATTGTTACGTGTTCCGCTATAGGTTTATATAGTCTATAGATCACGCGAATAAATTTAACTACAATAGCGCCCTCAGCACTATACGTCCAATTAATGACGCTGAGAGGGAAAATTTAAATAAAAGAACGTCTGTAGTTACAGTAGGTCGGAGCCGTATATATATTATAGAATGCATGAAGGGCACGATAGCTTAGAATAAGTAGGGAAGCAGCGGGGGAGTTTCCGCAGAGATTCTTGACAAAATCCAGAGGAGCGTGACTGATCTAGGAATTTGGGTAAAGTCACGTATCTCTCGAGGAGACCTCTCCAATTTCCCAAACAGACAATCGGAGTCTGGAAACTAGTCTAGATAAGAAGTCATAAATATTTAGTCAAGGACCTCTTGGGACTCCCTCGGACCCCTGTCTCTCGGTTCCACGACTCTTATTTCGGCGGGCCTTCGCCCCCACGTTTACCCCACTCTCGTACGCGCGCCACCGAGAAACCCCCACCACCAATCGCCATCGGGCTGCAACGGAGGACCAACCATCGACGAACCAGCATCCAGCAAAAGGATCCGGACTTTCTACTGGCTGAGGAAAAGGAACCCGAAAACGGATATAAACCTTGGGACGAGTCGACAAGGGACAGATACACTTTTCATTCCGAACAAACGAATCTTAAATAAAGTACATTTTTATTTTCGCATACTCTACAAAGTTTCTTTTAACCTTCCACGAGCAGAGTGCTTCAGCGCTCCACGGGCAACCGAACCTACGAATTTCCCCTACGCACCCTATCCTGCTACGCAACAAGATGATAGGTCTATCCTTATACCTAGTCGGTGCCCGAATCTGCCAAAATCCCTAAATCCCACCCATAGCTACGTAACAAGACAATTGAGAATTGATTCTCCTTTCTATATGTAATACGTAGTACATGGTATGTGTGCCGAGCAGTGGCGAGCTATTGAACGTTCGTGGTATTTTATCGTCTGCTTAGATTTTCGAAAAGTGTGATTCTCTTGCACAGAGAAAGTATACCAACATGTTTCGTCACCTTGCGAGGCCTGTGGCTCGGATTGCAAGTCGAGGTGCGATAGTAGATATTATATACTTTATTATCACGGTATCGAACATACTTTTTCATTTGAAAGCCCTTACATAATATCAACGAATGTTACTTTTGTTATATTTCTAAAATATTTAATAATTCTTCTAGAATGTTATAGTTCATATAATATACTTCAAGTATATTTCTTACAATGAGAAATTCTAATCCAATTTTTGTTAAATCCGAAACCGACTTTTCATCATTTTCAATTTTAAAATGTTGACATGATCAATTATTAAATGGAATGCGTAAGAACAAATTTAAACATAATGAATTTTTATATTAATACTTTATGTAAGAAAATGTTTTCGTCCCTTATTATTTTCAAAAATAAACAAGTGTTAAAATATTAAGGTGCTCGATCAAGTCACCATGAACCTCCTCATGTTTTGAGACCACCGCACATGGATGAACTGCCAATACCACAAGGTTGTTGGAAGGAAGCGCATGCAAGAAATAATAGAAGATATAACATGCAATTCATTTCTGGTGTTGTTATGTTGATCGGTACCATTGCATTTGTATGTAATCGTATACTATAATTCATTACACATACATTTCATGACAGTATTAATTTATAATTATAATATTTCAACTTTCAGGGTAGAAGCACTGGACTACTCTGGCTCAATTACGCTCCACCAGTTCCAAAACAGTAATTCTTTAATTACAGTAGATATATGTACAAAACTTTGTAGAACATAATGAATACTGTAACTTATTACTATTCAATTTGATGAATAATATAATACTTTGTTCACAATAAATATTATTTGTAATATTATCTTTAATCAGATCGCCTGACAAAAAGGAGTCGTGAGCATTCAGTTTATCACATCTGCAGAGTTTTATGAAGGGCAGAACATTAAATTTCTGGCACATGGCTCACCTGCTGAAGTTACTCTTTATGTAATTCCCTGATAGAGAACCTTCAAGAACATCCCTCTAAGATTGACTGCCTAAGTATTAATATGCCAATAATAATAATAATAATAAAAAATAGCTGTTATTGTTCTTCATTTTAATTTATTCCATGGGATAATGAATTTTTTTCAGTTTCTTTATAGGAAATTATATTACTTATACTTTATAGGAAATTATATTATTTTATTACTTCAATCTAAATACTAATATGAATTACAAAATTTTATTCACATTACAATTTTAGTTTATTAAGTTCCTCAATGAGAACGAGCTATCTCAGAGAAAAATTCTAATATATCCTGTATGGTAAATTCAAGGGTTACCATACTGTCTGGATAGCATCGTTGTATCAATTCCTCTATGTATATATATTGTGCAATGAATTCACCCTGCATTTCACGCCAGACAACCTATAACGAAGGTGCATATAGTAAACAGACAATAATAGTATGCGACATTACTATCTTAAATATTTCCATTTACTTGTAACAAATTTTCTTCTTCGCATAGATGCTTTTCAACTTTTCTATACAGATTTTCCAAGCCCTTTTTCACTTCTCGAGCTGGATATTCCTTTACAACACGCCTAAGTTCTTGTTTGCTGAAAGCCATTTGATAACTAACTTCAGATTCTTTAACTCCAGCACCAACTTTCGCTTGTACACCTTCAAAAAATAGCTGTTGACAGAATAAATATTTCTATTCTGAGTAGGAGTTCCAAAATCGAAGATTCAAAATAATTTAAAATTGTAATAAACAAACATTAAGTTTCTCAAGAGGTCTTCCAAAATATTGTGTAACATAGGCTTTCAAAGCGTCATGGTATTTCTGTTTAGCTTCCTTACGCTCGTGGTCAAGTACGGATATTTTTAATTGTGACAGAAGATCGTACAAATGATGAAAATTTTCTGTAATGTAATGTACGCGTTATATTTAACTCGTATAAATAAGAAAAGAAACAAATGTAAAATTTTAGACTTACCCATCTTAATAACTTCTGGTGGAGTTTTATGATGTTCTCTACTATGGATAACAATTGCTTCAAACATTGCACTTACTAATTTAGTGTACCATTTTTCAAGATCAACCTTTCGATCGGAATTTTTGAAGATTTTCTCCGCTGTTTTTGCAAAATGTTCAAAATTTTCTACATACGACAATATACCACACTTGTTTCTGCGATTGACTTTAGTATCAGATAAAATCGCCTGTGACTGAGTTTGCATAAATTTGTCGAAAGATCTTTTAACTTGAATCAAAGCTGAAGCAAATGTCATCGATAAAAAAGAACCAGTATCTTGTGCTGACATAACATGTTGGGACAAACGTACCAAGACATACATACACCAACTATAAAAATTGCGTTAAAAATTAATATACAAGTAAACAGGCAAATTTAATATTAGATAATTGCATACAAAATGTAACTATTGCGAATATACTTACAAACTATCAATTTTGTCTAAAAAGGCAATAAAATTATTTAATTCAATTTCCAATGATGGAAATATCGCTGCCATCGTTGCACGTACTTCTTCATTTACTTGTCTTTCCAATTTTTTACTTGCAGTGGAGGTAACTGATCCAGGACTTGCTGCTCCATTGCTAACGTTATCTGTTTCTTCTAATTCGCTACTCTAACACATTTAAAAGAATACTTAGTCCATACAATTACTCACAGTAATATTCGGTCACTTTTAAATGGACGATAACATCTTTAATATTAAATCATACGACTTGAATTCTTTGGGAAGTTAGAACAATTACTTTACTACATGATACAATGAAATAGCAATTGGTCGGAATTACAGGGAAAGTACTAAAAGTTGTTTTCAAACTTTTTTATGCGTGTGTGAGCCTATATTGAAAATTTCAAAAATAAATTTTATACATCTGCATTAATTTCATATGCTGAAAATTTCATAAAAATCAGATGATGCGGAAAAAATTTACAGGCATTGAAAAACTGCAATTTTCACCATCTTTAAACATTTGTAGCTCATTACAATGTTGACCAATTTTGATGATACGTTCAGAATGTGTATACTTGACATAGATCTACAAAACGTATTTTTTAAAATTTTCAATATAGCACCACATAAAAAAGTTGTAAACAGCGACTTCCGAATTCCGACCAATTGAAATTTTTTGAAAATTCTTTTTTCATGCCATGCAGTACACTAATTGTTCTAACTTCTCCAAAAATCCAAATTGTATAATTCAATATTAAAAAAGTGACCGACGTTTTAAAAATGGCCGAATATTACTGTAAGTCACTGTATATGTTAGAATGAATATCTAACAGTAAAATTTACATACTTTTGATGGAGAAAGAACAGAATCCAATTGTAGAAATGAAATACAAAAGGCTTGCTCTGCAAGACAAACTGGTTGCATTTGTGAAAGCATACAATCAAGAACTGAATCTAAAAGATTTCCATCGCCTACAGGTGCCCATACTTCACCACTTAACAAACAGATAGGTGCTGGATTTAGTAAATCTTCTGCCTTTTGTCCGCTAGACCTTGATGTATTTGCTTTAAAAAGAAATCTTATTAAAAAATGATATATATCACTATTGTAACTAGAGATGTGCGAGAACCGGAAAAAGGCGGGTTCCCGATGGTCGAAACAGGTCAAGA
The DNA here is from genome assembly GCA_028455805.1 of Lasioglossum figueresi. NCBI lineage: Eukaryota > Metazoa > Arthropoda > Insecta > Hymenoptera > Halictidae > Lasioglossum > Lasioglossum figueresi. Next base: position 11,099,878 of record CM052204.1, read on the forward strand.
ATTTTATTTAAAGAGGAATAGCTAGCCACACTGTTGTACACTTTCCAGAGCTGTTGATAGATTAGTAATAGTCATTATTGACCTGATCATTGAACACATTTAATGATATCAAAAGTGAACTGTTAGTAGTCTTTCGGGATATCTAGATAGCTATTCTTCTATTCCTAGATAGGTATGGAGCTTCGTTCATAGCTATTCCTTTTTAAGGGGGTAGACTCGTTTTTCTGGAATTGCAAGGGTGCGGGATGCGCCATGTCATTTCACGGTAATGCAAACATGGAGTTTTACAGTAGTCAACAAATCAATCTAGGCTGCGATTGTAACCATCGGATACCCGACATTTTCAGGTTCTCGCATACCTCTAATTACAATAAACAATGCATACTATCTATTGTACCTTGAAGACGCTTAGAAATCAATTTATTCCTTGCTTCTTCAAAAAATCGTTTTAGATCTCTTTTATATAGTTTACTCATTGTATCTGTATAAACTTTGGTTAATTGTATAAAAGCCTTATTGTCCAATGCTCTTAATAATTGCATCAACTCAGTATATGGCTCAAGTTCGTGGTGAACTGCTTGATGCGTTGGAAGAATCAAATCTGTTGACGATGTTGATATCTCTCCGACATCGTTGCCCTATAAACCAAAAAAATAGAATGATATAGCTGTTTTCAATCGATTAGAATTAAATTACATGGACAACTGAAGCATACGTACCAAATGTATAAAAAGATTATTCAAGTGCCTAGCCACAATTATAGAAAATTTTGCTCTATGCTTATCAAGACGTCTCTTTTGCTCGGTTACTGCGCTTAATTTATCAAGTCCCGATGGCAAGGGAGCTGTAGTGGCTTTTAAAAGAGCAGCACCTGCTTGACTAAGTTCTTCTTTTTCTCCTGGTAGTTCAGCTTCATTCAAAATGTGTTGATGGGTCAGTGAAATATCCAATTGTGACTTGTCAAGAAAAATTAAAAATTGTATATAAATACAATAAATTGTCAAGTACGTTTCTATGATTTTTAAAACAGAATTTTTTTTACTGTAACCATCTTATACATATATTACTTACAATGACTGTATTCAGCTGATCTAGCAGAAATCTTGCATTACTATTAGCAGTATGAATAGCTTGATTCTTTTGGCCTACACGAGCCATAACTTCTCTAATTCTGCCAAGCGCTTCATCGTAAGCTGCAAGACGAGCTTCCACAATTGAAGCTTCAGTTATTGCAGCTTCAATGCTGTTCATCAATTGAGTTACACGGGCTTCCGATGCCAAAACTGATTGTACATTCTCCTGTATCCATAAATAGTGCAAACTGAATTAAAGTCGAATTTAATAAGGAAAATGATTAAATCAAGATTGTTAACCCTTTGCACTTCGAATTATTTTGCAATTTTGTTGCCAACAACTGCCTACTATTTGAAGTGTTTCATTTGAAATTTACTTCAAACGACAGTTCCTTGACTGTTACTTATTTTAAACAATTTTGCTTACTAGTTATATTAAATATAGCTCTCTCAAACTTTATTGTAATTTATATTTGTGGAACTTACATTTGTTTTTAATAAAAAATATGACTTCAATAAATAAAGGACGAACCAAATACATATAAAAACACGTTCCATTTACATTTTCTGAGTGCAAAGGGTTAAAATTTGTTAAAAATTGTATTTTATTTTGTTTAATGAAATAAAATATGATTGTTTCCCAGAAATGTTATTTTACCCCATCAAGAATAGAGAGATCTTTGGAAAGAGTTTCCATAAAAAGTTCCGCATTAGCAACTGCATATTCGCAATTTTCCATCATTTGTTTTAAATCAATAGCTTCTTTTTCAGTAATAGGTTGATAATCTGATGAGATGGGTGATGAGAGCAGTTCTAAAGCCAAAATATAAAAATTCTATTAAACACTTTTTGAAGAATATATACGAGAATATAATGATAATGGGAGTATCAATTTAAGGGGATAGACTCGTTTCTAGGATTGCAAGGGTGTGGGATTCGCCTTCTCATGGGATTTTTCAGTATTTATAGCGCTAGATAAAAGATCAATCTAGGCCACGATCGTCCTCAAAAGTCCTACTTTTACGTTTACGAGGCGTAATCTTCATTATTTGGTAGCATGTAGCTGTCGCAGCTTTATGAAAATAGTGCAAATAATGCAAATTACACCTCGTATACGTGCAAATAGAACTTTCGAGCACCAACTGCAATCCTGGTAACGAGAATCTACCTGATGTTGAGAGTTTACCTGGTGTGAAAGTGATACTATCGCTTTCCTTCAAGGAACTCGGATCTATAAGCCATTCTTTAGGAATATTTTTAAATTGCGGTCGTTGAGCTAGGCTACAAGAATAGGTATACAAATTGCTCAGAAATGTTCTTCGTTCCTGAGCTGTTGTTACAGACCATTTGTATACTTTATCAATATGTAATTCTATATCCGTAGAATCATTCTTAACTCCATCAACGATTTGAATGTCACTCAATGACCATGACTGCTTCTTTTTAAATACATTCTTATCGTTCTTCTTTACTTGATACAAAAGTAATGACGGAGGTGTATCTGTGGTCGTAGTTAAACAAAGAAAGCTCATTTTCTTCTTTTTATATGCCTTACTTACATAACATACGCTTAATAATTTCTCATCGCCAGGAGTAAACACTTCCCTTTGCAATGTATGCCGTATCGCTGCCATAATTTCGATTATATTTTCAAATACTTTCTATATACAATTTAATTGGCACTTATCAATTTGAATCTTCTCATGAACCACTTGTTAATTTCAATGTATATCTATAAAAGACAATGCGATGTCTTCTCATAAACTTTTATAAAATTGTGTAACCAATGTACCTTGATATAGCCTGAATCTTTACAATTTTTCTAAAATCAGTGTATCTGAACTTTTGATGCATGTTCTCGCGTTGTACTCTCAACGATAAGTTGACATAGGTACGTTTTAATTTTGCTGATATTAAATTATGTTTGAATAAAATACTTCGATTTGACAATTCTGTCAAATTGACATAATACATGTCACTGAATATATACACGTATATGTATAAAGTAGTATAAAGTAGCCGAGCACGTGATCACTACATCTTTTATTGACCAATAACGAAACAGGTAAAGCAGCCGTTCACACGAGTAGACCAATTAGAAATGTTTGCTATTATGACGAGTGGACATTTAAATTTGATGTGTTGTCGACCATTGTCAACTATGTTTACTCGCTGATGACAATATATGTCTATTTTGCAAGGTTGAAAGTTGGCGTGCAATACGATGTAAAGTCAAGAGAATTTTTTCCTCTCACTTCTTTCATCTAAATCCGTTTGTTATGTCATCTATTTCATTGACAAATATTATCACTTCGACAAATATAAAGAAATACGTGACCAATCACACCTATACTCGCAGAGAACCGTAAAGTATACTAGAGGCGAAACTCTTGTTAGAAATTTTGATATTCGTATTCCCAAACTGGATGATCTGCAGGTACCACATAGGGAAAGTGTTGTCACCTTAGATTGTATCAGATTGTACATACTTATAGACCCGGCTTCGGATAACATGCCGTGTTCCAAGATTACTTCATCTACCAGATGACAGATTTGGGCAAAGTACTATAGTCTGTTGAGAAGTTTCAGTACCACGTACCACGAAACTAAAGTGTACCTAAAGGGGAAAGGGGAATTGTCGCCGTATCTCATTCTGTATAAATATTTATGGAAACTGTAACTGTAATATATATTTGATTTCATTTTGTCGATTATAAATCGGAAAAAGTTAAATTTTAATGTAGATGTTGATAATATGAAATTGTATTTATTCCCTCACAACTTATATACATAAGAACAATATATATGCGATATTAAATATAAAATACTGAAAAGATATATATATCTTTTACAAATATATTTGTATCACGGTTCTGTCGTTCCTTACAATTCTTTAAGCAACAAGTTTGCACCATTTATCCAAATGTTTACGAAATAATACATAAATATACTTGTATACCTCGCTTTTATATGGCTATCCAACATTTTAAATTATCTTGTGACGTGACTTGTGGGCATCAGATACTCCATTATCTTGGAACACTGCGTCCTATGTATATCCTATATACCTACAGAGAGGATAGGAGAGTGCTCACGCCCGGGTTTTCGATGCCACCGGTATAGTGCTGCCCCTACAAAGAATCCTAGCCTGGATCAGATCCCACACCCACGGTAGAGCGGATTTTCCCCTCCCACTTTTAACCTGGATCAGATCCCTCACCCATGGTAGAGCGGATTCCCCCTTGTATTTTAAGATTTTAGATTTCCACGGACTAGCAAAGGTTCTGTTTCATGCTAAAACATGCTGCTGGATGGTGTAATCTCCGTTTCGTGGAAAAAGTGTCTCTACCGTGGGTGTGGGATCTGTTCTGTGCTAAGCGTGAGCGTGCCAAAAAGTGGTGGCAACTTATACCCGGGCATGAGCAGTGTGAGCACTCTCCTATCCTCTTTGATGTGGCTAATAGATCCGAGTGGATTCAAGCCCTTTAAATTGATAAAGAACAAAATTCTTAGACCATATATACTTGGTTGCAGCGGATAGGCCCTGGATAAATTCTGGGAAGAAGGTCGCAGAAAAATATCGTGACTTTACAGTAGTGAAGGTGGCTGTTCGACGATAAATCTAATTGGCTATGAATGTCTGCTAGTTTCTTTATTAGGATGTCTCCTAGCACATGTCAACAAATTTTGGAATGTGTCTAAAAACATTTTTTCTATGGCGTTGTTAAGACGATGTTGAAAATGTAAATGAGATATAATAAATAATATACCTTATACGATGTAATATGAAAATTGTTCTTATTCTTACATCTATCCCCTGATCCCCTAAGCGACAGCTAAAAGAATTTCTAGAAGAAAGATTACAGCATCGATAACGAATTCATTTTATTTTTCTAGATTTTCTGATTTAATTACAAGCAGTTATATTGACATTTACAGTCGGAGAAAACAGTCTGACCTTTAACAAATAATCCTATTGCATTTAGGGATTGAATTTGGTCTAATTAATTAGTTAT